>HG992275.1:11336666-11968750 GCA_905220595.1 Spilosoma lubricipeda
AAGTCCACCATTGAACATTTTGTGAATAAAGTTTTTAAATATGTACGTAAATAATTTATCTATACAAATAAATAAAATTGGAGTGTCTGTTTGTAATATTAAAATAACAGATTTTTCAGCTCAATGCATATGTATGTATACACGGTCCATATACCAAAAATGTAGTTCAAAATTGTTTTGTCTGTCTGTCTGTTTGTTCCGGGTAATCTCTGGAACGGCAGGAGCGATATCGACGGAACTTTCACTGATAGGTAGCTGATGATACAGGGAGTAACTTAGGCTACTTTTTTTTAGACTAGCTTCGCTCCGCGGCTTCACCCGCGGTACGACAATAAGCGCGGATAACACCGCAGGGATAACAGCTAGTAGAACATAAAACAAAACACGTTCGTCCAAAAGAAACGCAAGGGTCAATAACCTTGTTATAACATAGAACATTTAATCAGAAATCTATATATAAAACACATTTTGTCCTTGAAAATCAAATAAACATGTATTGCGAATGAAATTGTTACGACTGAGATAACAATTATGTGGTTTATAGTCTGTTTACTCATACATTTCCTTTTATAATGTTATCTGTGTAGAATGAATCGTCTCAAAATTACAAATAAACCCTTGCCACCTGGCCATAGTCAAATATTGATTAGTACAATATTTATTAATCTGTGGTACAATTGAATACCTACGTGCATTGAAATTATTTTTGAGTAGTCATTAAATAACAGTTTTGACTTATCGTTATATCTACCGTTATGTCGATTCAGCACAAATAAATAGTAACATTTTTTATTAACAATATTGAATAAATATTGTATGTACAAATATTACATAGCCTAAATAACTAAAAATGGTATAAAAAAATAAATAATAAACAATACATAATTATAACTTTCCAATAAGAATAATTTTATCATTATTATCGCTGTATATCAATAAATACTGATCTAAAACTGAAATAAACAAACAAAAAGATTCGACGAGGATGGGATTCGAACCCACGCGTGCAGAGCACATTGGATTAGCAGTCCAACGCCTTAACCACTCGGCCACCTCGTCATGTTGAAATCTGTCTAAATTACGCAATACATGCTAGAGAGGCCCCTTATAAGTATTACAATGATGGTAACATTCTTATACCCCACTAACTACTAACTCGACTATGAACTCTGACGTCATTCGCCTTTATCGTGCATTAAACTCATAAAACATCAGTAACATGTGTGATACTTACTATAAAAATATTAAGCTTATAGTATGTAGTATCAAGCTTATGTTAGACTTTTGTAGATAAGTAGAAATGTTTCATTCTGAATTGAAAATATTTTTGTGTTACATAACTGTAATTAATAATTGCAAGATTCACTTTGATGAGTCCATCTGCTTATGTAACGTCACTTCGAAGAAGCCAGGAAGTGGATATAAAATTAGTTTTTAGGGTTCCTTAGTAAAAATTATAAAACGGAACCCTTATAGTTTCTTTATGTCCTTCCATCCGTCTGTCTACACCATATACACAGATTTTTAGCGCTATACACCTGTAATTTAACATGAACAAACATTATAGTCAATATAAATTTAAGGAGAGGTCCTTGTCAAGCAGTGTACTGCTTGAGACTGTTGCTGTGTGCTAATGCTAATAGTGTTTTCAAACAAAGTGGTTCAATAAAATCTTGAAAGATAAATCTTAGGATTCTTCCAGTACCTATTAAGAGGAAAGTTATATTTTATATTCATCCTCTCGTGATGAGGGATGTCATTGAATTGGAGGTTTATTAAAAATAATAAGTGTAAATGCAATATTTTCATTAAAATATCCCTTTGTGAGATATAAGCCTTACAACACTGAGTTTTGCTATGGTTTAATAACCCTTCCTTCTCTCCTCCCTGCCCTCTCATAGCCAAACGGCATAATCAGGAGATCTGAAATCAAAATCACGATAGTAGCAAATAAATAACCGCGCTCACCTTTCAATTAATTGTTTCGGCGGCGTTTAACGTCTACTAACTAATTTGACGTTCTAGGCCGCAGAAACCCTTAATTGACAGACAACTACGGAACCCTACATAGGCCTGCCTCAATTTACATTTGTCCTGTTTTTTTTTGTTAAAACCATTTTTAAAGCGTGTCCCGTTTCGCTTTGCTAAGCAGCGCGTTGTTCCTGAGATACAATTATTTGTAAATATCTTAAAACAATTGAAATAGGTAATATACCGGACGTAATAGGTAAGTATTATATAATACATTCCTTACTCAGGGTTCATGATATGTAGATGACGTAAGTCAATAGTTTCACAGTAGATTAATGGAACTCTTTTGCAAGTCTATTAACTAAATAAGTATTAACTATTTTTTATTGTAATTTTCACGATTGTAAACATTGACCGTGAAATAAACCTCAGAGGAAAAGAATTCTCGTTAATAAATATTTTAATGCCGCGTCCACACCCTTGCCAAACCTCAACAACCGTAGCAAATTCAAACGTGTGGATTGAGTGGTTGCCTTGGTCTGTGTTGGCTTGCAAGCGCTTGTAGCCGATCCGACCGAGTGTCGGTTTTTTGTCACAAGTCAAAGGGAATTTGTCACAAGCGCTTGCGACGCCTCTACACGCTTACGCACACTTAGTCTTGTTTGAGTTTTGGTGGCGAGCAGACATACGCTTATCTTGTGTAAGTGAAATCGGCCAAGTGCGTGTCCGACTCGCACAGGAAAGGTTCCGTGCCATTATCTATACATGCTATAAATTAATGGAGTGTAGTGCCAAGGAATTTTAAATTTCAAACGTCTACCTCTGGCCCCGAGCAAAAAAATCACTTTTATTGCCCCCTTAAATATTTATGTTATTCTATTAGTAGTAGTATTTGTAGTTATAGCGGCAACAGAAATACATCTCTAATGTTCCAACTGTCTAACTATCACTATTCATGAGGTACAGCCCAATGACAGACGAACAGCGAAGTCTTAGTAATACGGTCAGGGCATAAGGGTTGTTGTGAAATGAAACTGACAAAGTGTTAAAATATAAGCACTTTAGTTAGCACACACAATAAATCGAACTATTGAACAGCAGAGACGACATGGTATTTTATTATTCTCTGCGTCAATAATTTCTGCGTCGAAGTTTATCTTTTTAGGTTTAAAATATCGAGTTATAAATACACAAAAATTAAAATTTAAAAAACCTACACCACGACTACACATAACTTTTAATAAAATTTATATAGGTAGTATATGTCAACTGGGCAATTATTACGAATCTATTGACACCTCACTTTCAAACATTAAAATTGTTTCTGTAGTTAAGCTACGGCGGAACATTTAAACATACATAAACTGCCAAAACTATTTAGCTTCGCCATAGTCGGGTAAAAATAGTAGTGTAAAAAATAGTTTTGTAAATAAATAATCTCGCCAATTTCATAAATCATATTTCTTTGCGTCACTTGAATAAACTTCGAAAATGTTTATTCAGAGGTTCAGATCACTGGCTAGTACAGTAGATATATTGTAATAAGCATTGTCAAATCGCACACTCCCAGCCACGGCTCCATGCACGCGTGGCATTAATAATGTTTGTACCTATGTCATGAACGGATACTTATTTTCTGCATTTGTTTTATTTGGTTCCTTACTTACAAAACAAATGAAGAACATAATTTCCCATATTTTTAAGTAACAAAATAACAAATAATTTGTTTCAATGCCTCTTAAGGCCTATAGGTACGTGAAAATCTTCCTTTTTCTTATTTAATAAAACATTTAACAATTTAATTAAATAAGAAAATACAGATCATAACTCATTTTTTGTTTGGAATGAAATAACCGTTACTAATAGTTATTTAAAACACCGGGATATTTAAAGTATACATCGCAGTGGTTATCCCATCCTGCTCATAAATACTATCTTTATACCATAATGTTTCGCTATCGAAAACGGGTAATGTCCAAACAAATTGTCCTGCGTCAGTCTGTCTCATTGACGATATTTTACCAGCAAATGGTGCTTCGAGGCGCCATCGCACCAGTCACGAGCTGTGCTGTCCACTGAATATGACAAATAACATTAAAAATGAAACTACACGAATACCAACATAAAATAAAAATGTCAAAAATTTAAATTAAGGATTAAAATATTTAAATTTAGTGCGGGCGCATCCCGGTCCGCGCAGGTCGCGATGGCCCGTCGAACGCCGGCCAACCTCCGTCCACTATGGCTCCAGCTACCTGCTTAATATGGAATCGGACTTTTGAAACAATATTAAACTAGTGAGACTGAAATGGTTTATACAGTAGATTACAAAGTAACACTTATGAAAGTCAAATAATACAAGAAGGTACATTTAATACCGTATTCGCATAAACCTATGAGACAAATGCCAATAAAAAGTCTCGACCACTGGTTTCGAATTGACATGACAATGTGATCACAAAAAAGGTGTTGCAACCTAACACTAGGAATGTAAGCATCATGAAACTTTGATAATAAGAAATAAAGTATTACTAAATAATGAAATAAATAAAATTATTAAAACAGCAAGATAAGTTTGACCCTATGAACCCAATATCTAAAAAAATTTGATTTTATGTATAATGAAATGTTCGTTAAGCATCTCTAGTATCAATCGTCCCAACACAATATCATTCTGACATATCATACATATTCCAGCAATTTCCTCAAGACACATATCATCTTGAATATGCCAAACGCCCAGAGAACGTGCTACAAAGACGGTGAATAGTTTTTTTCTTATATTATTATATTATAGATTTCTATATACTAATTTACAGGTGAAACTGTTAGTAAATTGAAAGGCTAATCCTACCTTATCTATACAAGTAAATAAAATTAAAGTGTCTGTTTGTAATATTAAAATTACCGCTTTTTAGTAAATGCATATGTGTGTATACACGATATATATATACCAAAAATGTATTTGAAATAATTTTTGTCTGTCTGTCTGTTTGTTCTAATCTCAAGAACGGCTGAACCGATTTGGACGGGACTTTCACTGGCAGGTAGCTGATGATCCAGGGAGTAACTTAGGCTACTTTTTTTAGACTAGCTTTTGGTGGTTGGTAACTAGGTTATTGTTGTACCGCGGGTAACACCGCGGGGTTCAACTAGTAATTATAATAGAACCTAAAATGAAGAAGTCACGAAATTAGTTGCCACTTTATAAATCAAAAAATTAAACCAAATAATAAAAATTTAAAGTCAATTTAAGAGTTGAGCCAATTTAAATAACAAAAAGTAACATTGGTTCCACAATATACCACTATAAAAGACGGGGTGATAATAAAAGTCGGTTCCATATTAATCCCTCTGTCCGAATACTATAAATTAATGGAGTGTAGTGCCAGGGAATTTTAAATATTTGAAAGCACAGTTTAGAAAAAATCAAAATCTCCTCCATAGCATAATATATTACGTAGAATAAATAATACAATCATGAAGTAGTTATAAATGTAGTGTTTATAAAACGTAATCGTAGTTTTATGGTCCATATATTTGGGAGGGATGGAGGATGGACGTCTCGGGGAGCGGAGCCTCAATTTGTATTAATTAGTTGCCACGACACGGCGACAACATGCATACCTCGTCTACTTAATCTTTAAAACAAACATTGTAAAGTATTCCTTATGAAGAAATTTATTTAGAGATAAAATGAAATTAAATCGCGAAATCGGTATGACTTTAATGATTCAGAGCAAATGAACAAAATTAGACTCTAAATTAGAAATGAGAAACTTTGGGACCGCTTTGATCAAAGCTTAATACGACCAGCAACAAAAAGGGTTCGCGATTTTCATAAACTTCCTGTCGGATAAACAGAATTTGAAATGTATATTTGAATGGATATGCAAATAAATAACTTAGGTTTAAAATTAGCTTTGGTTTACAGTTGGTCGATTTCTGACTTTTGGTAAAACAAAGATGAGAATGTTAAAGGACTTATTAAAATTGGTGTTATTATATCCATATTAAATATTGATTAAAACTTAATCTTATATAAAAATAGAGATTTATCTGTTAAATATTATATATGTTGAGAAAGAAGAACCATCCTACCTATAGAAGACATTTGTTTACTAAACATTTGCGAGTAAGTCTAACATGTCGAGGACCTCGATCAAACGTTACATATATAAATGACGAAATTATGTTTATACAAAAAAACATTCAGCAGGTTTTTTTATTTATGGCCTGCCAAATGGCTCTACTCTGCCTGATGGAAAGCACAAGCAGAATCCAAGAGTGGTGGCCACCATACTCATTGCTAATGCAGACAATGCAGCATGGCGACCAACACCATAGCGGCCTAGTAATGCTTCTGCATCATTGGGCCTCCGGTCTCGCACTCACCAACGAAACACTACAGCACGAACGCTGTAATTTTACGTTGATTTTCTATGCGAGGGTAGTACCGCCCCGGTCGAGCCGGCCCGTTCAGCGTAGCTCTACTATCTTTTAATTTTAATTAAAAACCATGCCATGTTTTTAGATCTGTTAAAAAAAAAGTCAGTCAAAAGGACTACCGATAGAAGTGAAAAGTTATAACTTAGAATGTTATTTGTAAAAATAATGTGTAAAATTAGAAATTTCAATATGTTTAAATTAAAATTATCAACATTAAACATTATAATGTCGGTAACGCGAAGTCATAAGATTTTTTCCTACCAAAAAGTGCCCAAAGCGGCTAAAAAAGGTTTTTACTTTAAAAATTAAAATGAGACTAAGTGTTGTTAAATTTGTTAATACAGTTTCTCTTCTACAAGGCCCGTATAAATGTTTCAATATTTCGATTAAGGTAGCTTTAAAAGGTGATAAGTAAATAAAAACTATTTTTCTTTTAATCTTCTCAGTATCTAAATAAAACGTATTTAGTAAATTTAGTGATCTATTTCAAATCATACTTAACCAAACATAATGCTTATCCTTATTTAGGTACTCGTAGGTCTATGTGCACAAAACAATCCCCATAGTTCATTTTAACTTTTGGAACCCGACAAATTACGTACCGTTATTTAGTTTCTCATTATTTCTCACGTAAAGAAAACAATCAACATAAACATTCAAATTACCGTCAGGTACAAACAGGGACACATGAACCTGTTGTTGACAGGTCATAATTCGCACCCCTCTGTAGCTCGGCCACATCGGATGTGCCCGACAGCCGACCTTTGTGTACTAATAGTAGACTGTGTCGAAGGAACCTGTCCTATACACACTCTCACATCACTCTGCAAGGGAAAATCAATTTCTTTTTGGCAGTACATTAAAATATTTGATGAATTTGTAATATCAGATATCCTATTACGCAACTTCAAACTTTTTGTAAGTATATTTTCAATCAACTGTATTAAAAGGGGACTTGAAGGTCTCAAGATGCGTACCTATTTAAAACGTCCATAACAAATCACGGCAATGTTATTGGCGTGGTGCGTTCATTGACAGTACTTATTGACGTAATAAATTGAACATATTTATACTCATTGAATTGTCTGTGGGTGTCGGGAACCAATTTTACAGGATACTAGGTCAATTATTACTGATAGGTGTTAAAATTGTTTAATTTTAATACAAACTAACAAGTAATATTATTATTGTTCCAAAACCGTTATTGTAAAATATCAATAAACTATAAAATAACTTAAAGATGCGACTTTGATATTCTTCTCCGAAATTGTCTACGGTAACCCCATATCCATAAATCGCCAGCTTGATTTCGCTTTATGCCTACAACAATAAAACAAACAAATAATAATAAACACTACTATATGATAAACAGTATTTAAGCAGTAAGAACATACGGAAAAAACTAATACTTTTTCTTGGATAAACACAGTGTTCCCAAACTCTTTCATTAAATTCTACCAGAAACCAATTCTTAACTCGCTTGTTCCGGTGTTCTCCATTCTCTTCCTTACTAACCTTTATTATTTCCAATATTATTTGTGGTCGGCTACTAGTTCAACCGGTTTTACCTGAATATCAGTTTTCCACGGAGCCACTGGCATCAGACCTCCGCAACCCAGAGGGTAAACTGATATTTGATGGCACTGACATCATAATAACGATTGACATAGATGTTCATGACAACCGGGACCGACTGTTTAACGTGCTCTCCGAGGCACAGCCATGGTACATCGTCAAACTTCTAGGTTCCGGGCTGTTGATAACAATTTCTTGTAATAAAAACCCAATAACACTTTTGGTCCGACCCGGGTATCGAACCCCACACCAAAATAAAATTGGTTATTTAAGTATATGTATTCTTGAATTTAAATTCACATATAATTATAAAGTCATACATACATAAACATTCTCAACTTAGCTTAAATCTCTGTCTAATTTCTGATGATTTGGGTTTATATTAATATTCAGAATAAATAACTTTTAACATCTTTCTAAGAAAGACTATTATCCTATCTATACTAATATATAAAGCTGAAGAGTTTGTTTGTTTGTTTGAACACGCTAATCTCAGGAACCGCTGGTCCGATTTGAAAAATTCGATCAGTGTTGGATAGTCCATTTATCGAGGAAGGCTATAGGGTATATATCATCACGCTACTACTAATAGGAGCGGAGCAACAATGAAGAATGTTTCAAAAACGGGGGAAATTTTTACGCTACGGGCAATTGGCGCAAACGAGGTTGCGTGGGTCAGCTAGTGCTTTATATACTTGACACTAAATTCAAGGTAGTAGAGGCATGTTGATTTTGGCATGAATGGACCCATGAATAGGGCGGTACTTCCTTCTCACAAAAGACTAACGTAAAATGTCAATACTCGTGCTGTCGTATTTCGTTGGTTCAATGATGCAGATGCATTTCAATAGGAGGCCATAGTGTGGGTCACCATCCTACATTGTTGGATTGTCTGCATTCGCAATGAGTGATGGTGACCACCACTCTTGGATTATGCTCATGCTTACCATCAAGCACAGTAGAGTCTCTTTAGCAGGTTTATTCATAAAAAAATCGCTTAGTCATTGTCCCACAGAAATATGAGCATTATTCTTTATGTATTCATTTCTCTCACTTTGATCATTTCTGTCTTTTGGTTAATGAAGTTTATCTTCTTCTTATACATAAAAATCGATTGCTGTTCGTTTGTCTCGCTAAAACTCGAGAAAGGCTGGGCCTATGTAGCTGAGTTTGGTTTTGAAATGTTTGTCGTAGTCCAGGGAAGGTTTAAACGGTGAAAAATAGTTAGTAAAATAGTAACTGCCTCGTTGGTCTAGCGGTTGGCGTGTGCGACTGCTGATTATGAGGTCTCGGGTTCGATTCCCGGGTCGGACCAAATGTTTGTACGATCTACAAATATTTGTTTCGGAGTTTGGGTGTTTTATATGTATAATATGTATGTATTTACAAAAAAAAGTATCTATGTATTTATATCAGTTGTCTAGTACCCATAACACAAGCTCTGCTTAGCTTGGGACTAGATGGCGTTGTGTGTTAGGTGTCCGAAATATTTATTATTATTTATTATTATTAATTAAAAATATCTTGAAAACCTAAATTTCACGTGTACGAAATAGCAGGCACAGCTAGTAGATTATAAATCTCAAGTTAAAAAGTTTTGAGATGTAATGCTTTTTTATTTACCTAATTTTAGTGTAAGTGCCTGAAGATAACTGTACAAAAGTTGTAAAAGTATAATTGTTTTTCAATTTTTGTTTTGAGATTAAATTGTTTCTTCTTCGTGTAAATTTCTGTAAAAATAATACAATTTTGCTATTTCAATCTTATTGTTTCTATTTTAAGAATAATAAATTGGTTATTCATGCACCCTAGTGATAGTAAAATGGTTTAATTTAATTTTAGACTGTTATAGGAGAGTTTTTTAAGGAATAGTGTTTGCGTGACTGAATCATTCACAAAGTTATTAATATTTGTATATATCCATGATTTGTAAACATCTGTAGTAACCCATATTATTTCCCGTGAATATTTTAATTACCTTGTCACGTATAGTTAAAATCTTCAGTCATCAGCTTGGACTAGTAAAGGCCATAAATGACAAAGTCACCAAAAATTCAGCCATCTAGTTTCATCCACAACGAAGTGCTAAAGGAAATGTCCCTGGAACTTCAAATTAATCCTGAATGATTTCGAGATAGGATTTTACGGAGACCTAAGAAACCATTCTCGTTAGTGTGCTGATTTTATCTGGGCCATATTCATTGTGTTTTGCCTCCTTGGTTATCAAAGTATTTTTATTGTCAGGTAAAATGAAGGATTGTAATCAACCTTAAATACCCTCGTACTTACATTTAAAGTATATTTTTGAACATAAATGTTCGTCACGCAATGCTTCTCCTTTAACATGTCAAATCGTGATTACCCACAATTCTTTTCGAAATCTTCGAACAGCTGAAACTCACAATCACTGAACGATCACATGCCATGTAACTGAAGATACAGAGGAAGGTTCCAAAGGTGACTGGGGTGAGCCCTTGTGAATCGAGGTGGTATCGATTGCCACGCCCACCCACTGTGCGTCGCATAGCAACGGGACGCGCCCGCCCTACCGACTGCCGCTCGCCTGGCCCAACGGCAAACGTCTTCCAAGTAAAGTGCAGGGATAGTGCAATTTTCAAAGCGGTTCTACGCCAAGAGTTTCGGATTCAATTCCTGTTTGGAAAACTTAAATGATATCCAAATAATATTACGAGTTTCGGTGTAATTTAAGTTCATTGTTTTTTTGTTAACACACACACCATCATCAGTGATCCTGACACGTTACTCTTTTCATCACACACATCCACAGAGATACCCACTTCTCTTTATATATTTACTAGCTGATTTGCTTAACTTCGTTTGCGTCTCTTCATAAGAAATATTTTTCGTAGAGTGATGCTACATAGCCTAAAACCTTCCTCACTAAATGGGCTATTCAACAAAAGAGAATTAGCAAAATCCGTTTAGCCGTTCACGCGTGATGTCGTGACCAAGGCAAATAGGGATTCATTTTTATGTATATAGATTGTTAACTTTTCATTACTCATTCCCTTACTATATGCGCTTAATAGAATCGACTGTTTAAGCACACTGTCAAAATGTACCTGTAAGTCCATGGGGTGAGGACCTAGTGATTTGTAACACAGGCATTCTATGCCTATCACACCAGCTCCTCACATTTCTAAACTAAACTGTGTAAAATAACTAGTTTCAAGTATACTATTGTGAGGAGAAATAAAATGTTATTATTAAAACCATTTTCATCCAAAATAGTTAAAAAAAATATTCCTCTACAGTGAATTGATTTCTGCTTAAAGAGTGACGAAGATACATACTACTATTGACTGCCTCGTTGGTCTAGCGTCATGAGGTCTCGGGTTCGATTCCCGGGTCGAGCCAAATGTTTGTATGACCTACAAATATTTGTTTCGGAGTTTGGGTGTTTTCTATGTATAATATGTATGTATTTACAAAAAAAAAAAGTATGTATGTATTTATATCAGTTGTCTAGTACCCATAACACAAGCTCTGCTTAGCTTGGGACTAGATGGCGTTGTGTGTTAGATGTCCGAAAAATATTTATTATTATTTATACATACTTAATGTCACACCTATTTCCCAGGGGGTAGGCAGAGACAACTGATCTCTACCTATTACGGTCCAAACACAACTCTTTTTTTCGTTCTCATTCATCAACATCAACATTCATCGCTACATGTGTGCTTAAGAATAAATTGCTCGTATATTAGTTATGTATCTTACATTGTACATTACATATAATCTATACTATTATTTATTATATTAAGTGGTAAAGTTTGTGCGTTTGTGAGTTTGTGACGTTGTAGGGGGTTATCTCTGGATCTACTGAACCGATTTTGAAAATTATTTCACCAATAAAAGGCTATGTTATTTGTGAGTTACAGGCTATATAATAACCTGAAAAGTGGAAAGACTTTTTCGTGGTAGCTGGATTTTCAAAGTAATTCGGAGAAAAAAATGTTTACCGCCCAACGAAGTAGGCACGGATCAGCTAGTACCAAATATTTTTATTAAGTAATTATGAAAAACTGTTATAAACATGCGTGTTACGTATTTTACATTTTCAAGCATGTATATGAGAAATGTAATGCATGCCTAAGTAAATGCTGCTCAGTCACGCAAACATTGTTATTTGAAATGTCCCCTTCCCCAACAGCTTTAAATAAAAACATACGTATTTACTCTTACTGGGGTGAAAGTAAGGGAGATATAGTCAATGTTGTGAGCCTTGAATTTTCCTTTGAAATGGGCAACAAGTGTACGATTACATTTTACAATAATTTAACTAAGAACCCTTATAACCGTGAAGTTATACAGTTTCAAAGTTGACCATAAAATTAAGAATATATATAAATAAAAGAGGAAGGTGACATATACCCAGAGATCAACGCACAGCCCAAACCGCTGAACCTAGAATCCTGAAATTTTACATGTAGGTTCTATAAGTAACGTAAGAGAGAAAGGAATTTTGGAAATACCACCCCTAAGGGGGTATAATCAGGAGATGGAGGAGTCGGATGTCTGAAATATTAGTATTTATATTATTATTGTAATTTAACGCTTTTGAATATAATAATGTATTTAATTTTATAAATCTAAAGTACCTAATAAGTTTTTCCAGTTACAATGTAATAATTAACATACCTACTTAATAGGATTTGTTTTAAAATTTTAATATACACTAATGAGATGAAAGCATAATGAAATATTACGCTAAACTTGTTTGTAAAACATTGTTTTTCAATAGTTTATTGACGCATGTATCACCACATGGGGCAGAACTCTTCTCTAATAAATACCAATAAATCTTGGTAGGTGCACGTTTAAAATTAAATCACTGTACAAAAACAACTCATAAAATGTAAAGTGAACACTAGGGGTGCGAAACTTAATTTAGAAACAAACCTCTAATGAATTCTAAGGAAGATTTAATAAAGTTTCGGGGCACGCACCCTCATCGTAGGGGCAACTACCGCAATTTTGTTTAACACTTTTTCTACGGACGAACGAATGTTTTACGCGATAGGGTTGCTATATATAGTGTTAAATTAAACTGGTTTAGGAATAGCGAATATTATAGTAGGAAAACTCTAGAGTCGTCCTGCCCTTGCTTGTAAAATATAATTATGTGGTGGTAAAACAAACTTTTGAAAAAAAAATTAAGAACACACCTACAGGAACATATATAATTAGTACTTAAGTTTTTTAAATTCTTTATCAACCCATATTTACATTATTTCCATACTAATATTATGAATTCGAAAGTAACTCGATCTGTCTGTTACGCTTTCACAGCTAAACCGCTTCACCGATTTCAATGGAATTTGGTATGGAGATAGTTTAATTCTTGAGGAAGGACAAAGGCTACTCTTTACCGTGATGACTGACATACACGCGGGCGTAGCCGCAGGCAAAAGCTAGTTTAAATATTTCTACTTCAACGATATAATACACCACCAAAGACATAACAAGCCGATTTTTCAATGCTACAAGATCATTATTGAGAATCGGTAGGTACACAGCACATCTATACAAATAAATAAAATTGGAGTGTCTGTTTGTTTCTTTTAAATAAATGTATATGTATGTATACACGATACATGTACCAAAATAACACTTTATAACAGTTTTGTATGTCTGTGTGTTTGTTCTGGGTGGAACGGCTGGAACGATTTAGACGGGACTTTTACTGGCAAGTAGCTGATGATCCAGGGAGTAACTTAGGCTACTTTTTTTAGACTAGCTTTGTCCCGCAGCATTACCCGCAGTTGTTGTTGTACCGCGGGTAACACCACGGGGCTCAGCTAGTTACAAGATTCAATTTTGGAAATAAAATGATATATATAGGTACAACTATTAGCTACTGGTTTAAATTTTACTTTAAACACGTTTTCAAATTTTATAAAATTCTTACAAATTTTTTTTCGGTTTTTTAATAGATGTATATTCGGTGCACCTTTTCGAAGACAATTTGTAACAGTAAAATATGTAAGGCGTAATATGTTAAGTCACGACAGCTGAATAAATGTGTTTTACAAACATTTTGACATCAATAAGTATTATGTAATCAGCATTTAGCGTTTTCGAACCATTTGATTTGCTTTAATTATGATGGTGATTTTCATAGTCATGGATAATACAGGTCATCCTGGTGAAAATGCCAGTCTCCCACAGAGATTATGTCTATCTATGTGAGCTGTCCAACAGTGGACTGCGATAGGCTGCTGATGAGCTATATATATTCGCTGCATGAATTTGTTATTCATTGTAAACTGTGTGTGAGAAACAATAAAATTATTATTACAATTACTAAAATAATTATTAAAGATTGTGATTTAATTATGCTATGCCCTGTTTTTTAAACCTACTCCATTGGTGCTCCGCTCCTGTTGGTCTTAGCGTGATGACATGTAGCCTATAGCCTTCCTAGATAAATGTACTATCCAATACTGAAATAGTTTTTCAAATCGGATCAGCGGTTCCTAGGATTAGCTCGTTCAAACAAACAAACAAACTCTTCAGCTTTATATATTACTATAGATAACTAAAGTAATGCCATGGATGTATTAGCGAGGTAACAATAAAATCACATTTATGGCTGTTAACACTTACTGTACGTAGGTTTTAGAGAAAATAGCGTTAAATGTATGTTAAGTTTTTCTTTTTAATCAACTTCAAAATTTAATCTTCAGCCAATTTTTAACATACCTTTCAAAAAATAAAAAATAAATTGAAAGGTTTTTTCTAACAAGACAACACCCGTGTTAGGAACATACATCCGATGTCGCGGGGGAGTTTACAAACATACATGAAACGTACACAAAGAACACTCAGGTTCAGTTGGATATTTAACAATATTGAAAATAAACTATGGATTGTGGTCATTCTATCAGATGATAGCCTAAAAAGACATATTTCATTATAACTCAAACAAAATAATGTAAATTTCTCACAGATTGTACGAAATAAAATTATCAAATTTTTGTAATTTTATCTGCGACATGGACGCCTTGTGATTGATTGCAAATCTGGTGACGTCACATACTAGTAAACAAAGATTTCTCAATTGAGTGTTGTTTGCGTTTTATGTTTTCGGAGTGGTAATAATCGATCTGTGAGCTATTTCTAAAGTACTTTTTTGATAAACTATTTAATAAGTGGTTTGAATTCGTTTCGAAACAAAATGGAACCAAATTTTGTGCGTGCCTTTAACAGCGACCTACAGACACTTTTATGGTTGCACTTTTTTATAGTAATAATAACGTTGAATACTATGCTGTGGAACTGAAAAATGTTAAAGCAGCTATGTTGTATACTTACATAAGTACAACATAGAAATTGTTTCTGTAAAAACCTCTGGAAAAATTAATTCATATTTTTTTAAAAATCTCAATTTACTTTTAGGTAGGTAGGTATATCTCAATGCTAATAGCTTACATTTTGAAATGCTACAAAGCGCGCACTACACACCATTTATTCTCCATTTTATTTAATAAAATTGGAGAAATCTGACAAAATTCACGTAAACTGCGCTGTTTTCTTTTATTGTGGCTAGCGAGTGAATTTGTTTACGAGCGTGTGACGTCACACGTCTCATGTGATCAGCGCCATTACAGAAATATCATTTTGACGCGGTTGTCAAACTTGAACTTTATCATAGATTTTAATTTATAATACAGTATAAATTCTGCAAAACATTAACGCAGTATACTAATTATGTAATAAAGAATAATTTAAAACGATTTCCAAAAATCAGTCAGATAGCCTATTTGTGGATCACACAAAGTGATTTTGACACCATTTGGGATTTCAACCCAGCGCTTATATCACTTTTTTTACGTGTGGTTACCTCCTTTGGGCCATCACCCCACCGGGGTTACGGCGGAGCGGTGTGTCGGAATCGAACCGACTAAGACCACACGGTATACCACTCTGCGCCTTAGACGGACGCCAACCGTACCTCAGTTAAAAGTTATATCACGAGACTTGAGTAGTCTCATTAAATTTCTTGTGCATTCTATTTTTATGGGAGATCAACGCTTCGGCACGAATGGGCCGGCTCAACCGGAGCGATACCACGGCACGTGTTTCATCGAGTGAGTAAGGATATCCTCGCCACATCCATTTCCCCCTCCCCCAAAGGTCGGCAACGCACTTCTGATGCCTCTGGTGTTGCGGGTGTCTATGGGCGGCGGTAATCCCTTACCATCAGGTGATACGTCTGCTCGTTTGCCATCTATACCATAAACAAAAAAAAAAATAAACAACATAAGGAGACATTAAAATCGATTGTCTCCTATTCCAACGCTAACTATAATGCTAAGTACATGTTTATATTAATATTTTATAATCAAGGCTACACATTAACTTTATTCTTATATAAATATAAATACCTTTTATCTCATCAGGTAAAACGACTTCGGATTCAATTTATCATACGATTCTAAAAGAAATAAAAATAATTTTAATACACATATATTGACAAATGACGGCAACTTATAGGAATCATCCTGGAACATCCATAAAAACAATATAAAACTATGGTGTTATTTATGGTCCCTTTATCTGTAAGGAGGATCTTTGTGACGATCGTCTTTTGTCGCTGCCGCGTTTTTTTCGCCAGTGTCATGGCGCGCCAAAAAACACAATCGTTAAAAATGTATCCCCCAATTGCTATGGACGTTTAAACTATAATCTGTGCCGATTTCTTTTGTAGATCAAATCTTTATAGCGTGTCTATGGCTTGATACTTGTTAAGATAAGCTTTTGTTTAAATGCCGAGTAGTTAAAAAAGCTAGTTAAGAGTTCAGCTAAATAGCGAAGATGAAATAAAAAAAACATGGGTATACTGTGAATTAAATTAAGAGCTGTTTTGGATTTATAAATATCTAATATAATACCTACAGCGTATGTTTTTAATTATCTAGGATACCAAAATGCATTTCATAATTTTATATATGCAAAAGTCGGTTTTCACAGAAAAAAATTAACATTATTCCAAATTTACATTTTTATTGCAGTGAAGTTTGGGTGATATCGCGGCACTGATATTTTGTATGTCAAAGAAGCTTCTTAACATTCAAATAAAAAGATAGTTTTATGACGAAGTTTAATGACAGTACTTACTTTACATACCTGCTGATTAAATGATTATGCACGTTTGTTTTACATAATTAATTTAACATTAAAATCTATATCACCATTGACACAATTATGAGTTCTCACATCTTTCGAATGTTGGCTTATGTGAAAACCAAGTGAATGGATCGTTACATATTTTTAAATTGTTGAAAATTATTTTAGAGAACATTAGCTGGTTTAAAAGATTCATACAGCTTCAGGTGTACACATCGTTAAAATCATAAGCAAGCCGCATTATAAAACGCATATCGTACTCATTAACTGCTCAACCTATTTTATACAAATAAAAAAGGGACGATTTAATAAAATGAAACGACTTAGATCCGAATAAAATAAATACTATTACAAGATAAGAATCTCTTCAAAACATTCCTTCAAGAAATATATTACACACCTATCATATTAAAATTATAACCTATAATTTAATTTTCAAAATGGTGTATATAAAAACTAACGTTGGGTGTTGTCAGGTGAAAAAAAACCGGTCGCACATTCGTTTGTTTCTTTTTTTACATGTTAACCCTCCTAGCCCGTTTAGTGGTACGGTATAGAAAAATGAGGTGTGTTCTTAGAACAAGTATCATAACTCAAGGAAAGATGGCCAGCTAAATGTCTCGAACTAATTATGATAAATATGTTTATCTATAAGTTGGATATCGAAAGAAAAGTAAATAACCTGCTAACATTATTTCTTCTGGACCACATGATACCAAACGATTAACGAGAAAAAACATTTGGTTGATTTTGAAACTGCCTATATAATTTAAAAAATATTTTTATTTATTTCTACAGTCTTTTAAATGGCTGTTTATTTTGATGAAATTGATCAAACTGGAAGCGGCCACCTATTGGGTTTATGAACATTTCTTACAGTATACTTATACGGATCTATGCCTCGTAACGATATTAAAGCCATTAAATAATTTACTCTGATTATACAAATTGGTATATGAAAATAACGTGGTCAGGTTGTTAAAATAATTTGGATTGGTACATTTTATCGGTAGCACTCGCGACTTCGGAAGACTTAAAATCTTTGAAACTTGGCATAAATATTAATTAAAGTCGAAGAGAATTAATAAAAAATTATAGTTCCAAAAATAATAATAATAACCTCACATATCTCACGGTCGTCCGATTCGAAATTGGGCGAAGCTTGTGCTATGCTGAACAGGCTGCCAGTAAACATACTTAAATGTTACTGAAAACATACATAATTATAGATAAACAGCCAGACATATAATCGTGTTCATCACACAAATATTTGTTCTGAACTCACGACCCCGCCCTCAGTCAGGGCATCTAACAGCCATACCAACAGGGCTATCAATTAAAAAACAACTAATCAGATATAAGTGTTACCATCAACACGATAAGGTGTAATTGTTAACTCAGATGAGTGTGTCAGGCTTAAGTGCCTGTTGTTCTGAATTGACAATCTAAACAAAAAGTTCAAAGCACACAACTTCATTATGCAATGAACTTAACTACACCTCAGCAACAAACAAATAAGCGAAACTTCTCTGAATATATTATACTTTTCCCACGTCCAACAAAAGCTCGGCGCCTTGCGCCCGCGCCGCCTGCGCTTGCTCTCGACCGTGACGGATCGCTCCACGACAGAACACGTTATCCGTCATGATCGTCTGTTACGATTGATTGTGTTTGCAGGTAACCAACCGCTTATACTATACATATTATACCTCCAGATGCTAATTTAATACAAAAAATATGCTAAAATATATTAAACCATAAACGATTTCAAAGGACTAATTTTTGGACTTGCTTCGTCAATACTGACATGAAACTATTTATATATAAGCATTTGATTGAGCTAAACTTACAAGGATTCTAGTAATGTGTGAGCCACAGAAAAAACAATCGTTTGAATTCATTTGGCATAGATGGGTGGTGTGTATTCTGTTTTGCGGTCACACACACATCGTGTCAACCACAGAAAAGGATAATTTGTTCTGAGGTGTCAACATTTCTAGTCAATCGGTAAAAAACCGTAGCATATTTTTTTGCAACCATATTGTCTCAGATCTACTTCTACAACCGTTGAACTTGTAGAGGCAAGTCTGAGACGATGACCTAGTGGCTAATAACACCCGCTAGATAGAGAGGCCCATACAATGCGATATTCAAAAGTGAAGATTATTTTCCTAAACTAAAACCTCATCGAGGTGATGAATTACTGGAAGATGGTGGAATGCAAACATCTAACACTACAATTATATTAGTAATTTCATTTTGTTTCTATTGCTTCTACCTTGTTCTCCGGGTCACAAATAATATACACATGATAACAGGAATGTTTATAGTTCCAACTTAAGTGTTTTCTATTATAAATCCAATTTGCAAATCTTACACGTTCTTGCAACAACATAAAAGTAAAAAAAATACATGTTATTTTAACTCATAATTCTTTGTTATACTGGCTCAATTGATTAGCAACAGCGAATATAAAAACGTTTATTGCTAAAATTAAAAATATGCAATACAAAACAAACATATTTATTAGACTCGGTTCTCTGTTTTTTGAGTTTAGGTACATTATACCGTTTAACCAAGTCATACGTCTCTACTGTAATGTGACAATATTAAAAGCATTTAATAAATGTAAAAAAAAAACAATATTAGATTTGAAAACTATTACACAAATTTTCATAAAAAGTCCTGAACACTATCATTTTTCGTATGTTGTAGGTTTGAAGTACAAACGATCAGTTTTGGGTTAAACTGGGTAATGATGCGAACATTACACAGGCCGTAGTTAAAGGTTCGGTTGTCGAATCTCAGAACTGGTAGTTTCTTCAACCACTTGCGCAGTTTTTGCTATTGTTGGGCAGATACCGCTGCATAAATTATTTATGATGTTACTAGTATATCATAAATTAAGGTATGTTATTTTCGCTTTCGGAACCACTTCTAAATTAAGAATCGTTAACTAGAATAGCACTATCCCATTGAGATAATGATGCTACTTTAGGTAAATTTATAAATAGTGTACCTGGCATGAAAACTGCTTAGCAATGTAATCTGGGTTATGGACAATGCCTCGCTAACAAGTGCGTTTACAGTGGCCCATTTGTTTAAACGGGAGCTCTAAAAACAATTCTAAGAAGAATGAGAAAGGGGTTCAGTGACCAACTAGGGGCTGTGTCAACTTTTCCTTCTTTATGTATGACATGATATATCTTGATCCATAAGTTAGGTAAGATATATAGATATAAGATATACAGATCATATAGATGATGATGATGTTCTCCTAGCCGATTCCGGTCACAGCGGCCAGTCTCAACGGAGATCAGCCAACTACGCTGGAGATATTATAGTGCACAAGTGTGTCCGCAAACACACGGCACTCTCTGTTACCTTACTCACGACCTGGGAGAGATCAGGCGCAGGGTTTTACGTGCTATCCGAGGTACGGGGGCTAAGGCCTTAACTTGCAAACTACAAGCTGTTATTAAACATTTCTATAATCAGCAAAACTCAATAACACTTCTTGACCCTACCTGGGATTCCATGCTCATGATTAGCAGTCACATACGCAAACCGCTAGACCAACGAGGCAGGCAGACACAGATATAGTGCAAAATAATGGGTCGTATTCGAAGTGCTCCTTTTTAGATTTATCATAGGTCATCGAAAACAATATTGCATAAAATGAACATAACGTATTCGTGACGAATCGTAACAGTGATGTCAACATACAATACGAATCCTTCAAAGTTATTAACTGTTGAATAACATAATCTATTTTAAATTTAGATTCGATTCAAAAAGACCAGACCGTTAGAATGCCACAGGTGGCTTTATGAACTACATGTTTTTTAAAATTATGGAAACGCACAAAGGTCCGTCAGCAACAATGGCCGCTCTCGAATTGTACAAGCCGACACGACAGATGCAACAATACCACTTCCAATGATTAATAGTACACATCTACTAACGTTTCATACGCGCATATAAAAAATATATTGTGAAAAAATTAAACAAAACTTTTTGCCTTTTGTTTATTGCGACGACGCCAACATGTCTGCACCACACCGATTCGAATTTAGAAGGACGATCATTAATTATATTTTGTCTTACTCACGCATTCCATTTTCGAAGTCGATATGATCTATAGATCCGATCTAAGAGTCTATCGATCACGCGCATTGGAATCTAAATTTATTCATTTAGTGGCATCTTTTTGCGGATGATATTTGACGTATGGTGTTCGTGATGAATCGTTCGTGTTTAAGCTTAAATTATAGTTTCAATCACCGTATCTAATTTTAATTATATGAGTGTTTGAAGATTGTTTACCTGCGCGTGACCTCTTATCATGGCTTCTAACCAGAACTTCGTACTATTAATTTTCTAGACTGATATCATAAATGATTTAAAATTTAATAGATTAAATTACTAGATTTCTCAATCTAGTAATTTAATAGATTAAATTACTAGATTTCTCAATCTAGTAATTTAATTAACGTATTTAAAGTTATTGGATCATTTCGATACGTTTTAATTACAAATTCTTCATGTTAATATGCTTTTCATAGTACATTATCAAGCACAGCAGCTATATGAGAAGCATTTCTATAAAGGCTTTAATCATATTGTCTTTACAAAAAAACTTCTCTTCCTATCGTAGATTTCCTATGGTATATTGATTTTAATTTTTAATGTTGTAGTTTTATGTTTTGCTTTCCCGGCTGTTATCGTAGGATAACCGTAGTTGGAGGTCTTAGGGCGGCTTTAAAAACATCCAACGGCAAGATGACATAGCCACAACGTTGTCTTGCCATGCCAGTCTCCAACCCGAACTTGGCTAGGGTGGAAACGTATGGCTTCAACCCTCTCTTGACAGGAGACCCGAGCCCAGCAGGAAGACATTATAGGTTGTTGATGTATGATAATTTTAAGTTTTTATATATTTTTTGTATTTATATATTTTTAATTTTAAATTTTTGCAAAATCCAAAGATAACGATTTAACTAAAGTAAATGTATTATACCTCAATTAAAGCAAACCAACAAATTGATGATTATATTGTTATAATAATAACAATATAATTATATATTTGGTGCCCTACATAAAATAGTTAATTAAACCCATATTCCTATAACAAACAGCATCATCCTCATGTGGGAGAAGAGAAAAACCAAAAATGTCTACCCACTTACTTAATATGACAAAAAGCGACACAAGACACCCACACAGAATCAGGCAATTGAATAGAAAAAGACTTTATCAGTCGATAACTAATTAACTTTAAACAATATTTCATCCGCCGAGATTGCATGATGCGAGACAAAAAACGAAAGGTCGGAATGACCGCGCCAAAACCAAAACGTTCTGTCCAACCTAAAACAAATAAAAGATAAACAAAAACGAAGCCGGTTAATAAGCTGGATGACATTTGGGAATTCGAAAAATTCATTCAAAACGTTATTAATAGCACTCTTGAAGTGGGTCTCTACATTATGATTATTAAAATGAGAAGACGCAATTACTTATCCTTAGACAAAATCCATAGCGTCCATTAATCCGTTCCATGTTTCGGTTAGACGTCATTGTTTTATTGCCCACACAGCGTCTCGTAAATGTACATACCTCAACTCATACTCTTGTTTCATTTTAAACATTGCTTCTTTGTAACAAGTCCCGGATGGCGTGATAGCAAATAATTTTATAAGGACCCTTAACAATATGTCAAATGGCTTTAGTTTTTCTTGTTTTTAATAAATAATACGTTCACTCATAA
Organism: Spilosoma lubricipeda; assembly: GCA_905220595.1. NCBI lineage: Eukaryota > Metazoa > Arthropoda > Insecta > Lepidoptera > Erebidae > Spilosoma > Spilosoma lubricipeda. The sequence continues at coordinate 11,359,585 of HG992275.1, forward strand.
GTTTACATTGTTCGGTCTCGTCGGCGAGGCTCCGTTGCGACGATATTTCTCAAAATGTTTCTTGTAAAAAGTTTCAAAGCGGATTCTTTATGCATTTGGAGCCTGCATTTGTTATTATGGGAGAATGATAATGTGATTATTGTTTTGCGAACTTTGAGATGATTGATAGTCGATTGTCACGGTTAATGAAGTGCTTTGGAAATATTCAATTTTATACCTTATTTATCTACGAGACTGAACAAGTCATTGTGTATTTCAAGTATTAAAATATAGTATTTTTTTTCAGTCACTAAGAATTGATGGCTGCATCTATACCTACTGTATAGTGAGATAACGTACAATGGGTACTTTATTAGTCATAATTACTTATTGTAAATCACTTAACAATAACATTATAAAATTAAGCATGTAAACGAACGTAACAGTTCATTAGTAGTAAATAGCAAAACGAATTATGATACTATCGTTTTATTATTCGTACACAAGGCGCGCTGAAGCCCGAACAATGGCTCACAAATTAATAATTCACGCTTATAATACTATTATATGTAATTTTAATTTGGTCTCCGTTCCGATGCTGTTGTCTTTTTTTACATTTATACGATTTCGTCAATAGCTTTTATTATGGCGATTCGTGGTGATCGTTGATTGTAGTCTTCGGACAATTGTCCGATACACCATCGATATTGTTTAATCGAATTTCATTTCTGTGGCGCCAAAGTCGGCTATGCATCTGACAAGTTGGGAGTGACGACCGATGTTATCACAGTCAAGAATTTAATAAGGCCGTGACCCCTGACACGACTCACTTACCTAATACTTTTGCGAAACGTGTTGTGATAGAACTGTTGAAAGTTTGTTAGGTGATACAAACTGGAGCTCGTTTTGTAATAAGTTGTGATTTTAAATAAATAGTGCTAGATTTTACGATGTTAAATTGATTAATGGCAGTAATATCTGACTGCAGGAATGGTGTAGTGACTTAAGCGGTTGCCACGCCGTTTTCTACTGTGCTAAGTGTTGTGGTTACAATTGCTATACCATGTATTGTTTAGGCCTTTGAATATAAAAATAAATGTTTTTTTATTCTTTCTGTATATCAAAGTAGAAATGTATCTCAACATTCTTTTTTAGCGATAATCCTTAATTGAGGCTATTGCGCTTCGTTTAAATGAAAGCAGGTTTCCATACTTAGCCCGTACTTGAAAAAGTCTATGTAAAAAGTCAAATAGCCACAAGTTATGACTAAAGGGATGTTATATTATCATTATTAATATAACATCCCTTTAAGCATCGCGGGTTTATGAGCAATAAATCATTTTCCGTCCAACTCTCGCGCACGACTAGAGTCAATATTCTTTATAATATGTTTCACAACAAAAAGTACCACTAAATTAACATTTTACTCGGACAATATTTCACTGCGGCGCCTGAGAATATTTACAATTATCTTATTATTTGTTTTAGAGCGAGTTTTTGTGCGGTTGTTCTCGAAAAATAAAATGGATTGCATGTTAGGGGGCGGGGCAGCCCCGCCCGGGATACACAACCCGCTTATTATCCACTTAAAGACATCACTTCTGTGCGAAATAACTCACTTTGACTTATGGGACCGGTGTTAGATTAAATATTTTCGTAAAATTTCTTTGTTCTGATTTCTTGCGAGACGCCTAAAAGCAGACAATATGTCAGTTATAAGTACCAAGTAACATAACGGGAAAGCATGCATTGGAATTACTGCGAATAAAAACCATCCGCCGATCAGCTAATTAAATTGTTTAATATTATTATGTTGTGCCCGATTTTAGTTGAAAACGATCTATGTCTAGCACTGGGAGTAAACTTAAACCTATATAAAATTTTAACAAAAATATAACAGACTTCAAGGTTTGACTCGATTCCTCTTGGATGCCATCGTCAGATCTTAGTGTCATTATCATAGTACCACCACTGGGACATCTCCTTCCCATTAAAAAAAAATTATCAAAATGGGTTATAAACGCCGAAGTTATATAAATAATACATAGACTGCCTCGTTGGCGCAGTGGCAGCGTACGCGACTGCTTAAACCATAGTAGCCAGCCGCGCAGATAAGTTGATTGATACAGCATAAAAATAATTAGGTACTATATTCTACTGTGCTGCAACCTCTAGAAGTCTACATAATCTGAACGTAAAATCTTAATATTCAATGATGTAACCAGTTTATAAATAAAAAGCCTCCTGATTAACCATTTTCCATCTAAATACTACAGGAACGTATATATAAAACAATAGATGTTCACCAACCTATACATTAACTGTTCTTCTAGTCTTCTTCTTATAATCTTTGGGTATATAAAAAAAGGACTATTCCTCAGTTAGATAGAAATCCTAATTAGTTCTTCCTTTTTGATACACTTCTCTGTATAATCGTACACTAAATAATTATATCGTTAAAAGGAATTTTTAAAAGTCGTAACCATAATCTTAGCAGAAAATAGTCCACTATTGATAAACCTCCCCAAGACTCTCCACAACAACAGGTTCTTTCTTGGCTGCACACGCCTTCCTGTGACATTCACCAGGTCGGATAATCTTGGGCCTTACCCACGATAATAAATAAATAAATTTAACTGCTTGCAACTTACACACAACGCCATTAGGTCACAAGCTGAGCTTGTGTTATGGATACTAGACACATCCAAACTCCGAAACAAATATTTGCAGATCATACAAACATTTGGTCCGACCCGGGAATCGAACCCGAGACCTCAAGCACAGCAGTTGCAGACGCTACCACTGCACCACAGAGGTAGTCATACGATCCATCTTACTTCATACAGTGGCCCGCCTTTACCCCTTAAGTTTGTTAATTTTCGAGTAATGTCAGTGACCTAGGTTCCTCTGGGGATTTGTTCATTCCTGTCCTCATTTGTAAAAGTGTCTACGAGAGAAAATACTTAAAAAAATGTTTTTTTTTTAACAATTATACACAAAAACTCTTACATTTTGTTGTACTAAACAAAAGTGCATCAACAGGAAAAAAACCGAAAATTTCATTAAAAAAATCTACGGGTAAGAGTATCTACGAAAAATAATACTTAAAATCCCGTTTCTAAGAGTCAAAATTTTCTTAAAAAGACTACAAAGAAAGATACATATTATTATACATGTTCTACATTTATATATAAATTAATCAAGACAGACTACGCCATCTATATAACATTGTAAGAACTAATAAGCAGTACAAAGTAAACCTTCCCACGGAATTACTAATGATCTTACTGTACGGAAGTTCACGGAACGAGGCTGGTTCAATTCCAACTGGCAATCGTACTTTTCCATTTTTTTTTGCAAATAGCGTTGCGACATATTTTGTACATAGGCACACAAATATCCAAACACTAGACAACTGACTCTGGAACAATTTGCCCGAAACAATCCGTCGCGCCAAAACCTTACCTGTATTTAAAAAGCTATTGAAGGATTATTATCTGTCGATATAATAACTTGTTAAATATTGTTTAAATTCAAGTCTATGTGTGTATTCGTATTTTTTATACCTGTGATGTGATTAGATCTTTATTTGTGTGTGAATGTTATAATTTTCGAACTTTAGTGATTTTATCTTTGTTTGCTATAAAATTATAAATCTGTGCACCCTACTATTCTACCTTAATTTTTTTCATTGTTTTATAATTCATGTAAAGGTTGTCTGTAAGAGATCGCCATGCGCGATAAGACCGCCAATTGTCACGTTCGTATGTTGTTATTCTCTTTTTTATGTATATTATGTGTGTACAATAAAGATAAAATAAATAAATATATTTGATGATATGAATAAGACCATTTAACCATTGCACTTCGTGAAAATTCCTCATGAATCAGACAAATACCCTACTAATAACTACCCTTCATATAATATTATGACCACTCGCTTATTCATATCTAATTGCTTAAAATGAAAATGCGATAGTGTAATTGTGTCAAAGCAATACTTAAAATGATTAGGTACAAGTTATTTAATCATCGAATGTGTACAAAGGGGTAAATATTAGATCAAGACAATGATCATGTCGCCATTACCACCCCTGTGTACTCGTAACTTTGTTGTCTCTGGGGAGAATTCTTGAAGAGATTTTGTGGGGTAGTATAATATCTCCCCCGAGGATGTTTTGCGTGGGAAACTTTTTCTTTATTGACATTAAAAAAAGTAATAATTGTGTGGTTCAAATTGGTGGTTATGACTAAGTTATTACTGTATCATTAAACAAGATAAAAGTTAAAAAAAAATAACCCAGCTACGTAAAAACTTTTGATAAAATTTATAACGCAAATATCATCCGGGACATTATTACAAATTTATTAACATCTCATTCATTAAAATCGGTTCAGTAGGTTAGACGCTACGATGCAACATACAAACATACTGCCAAAAATATTGCCCTTCCTTTTGACTTCGGGTACCCAATAAATGGCAACAATAAAACTAATAAAGAGGTTTTTATTTAAATACTAGCTGAACCTGCGGTTATTACCGCGGGTAACGCCGTGGGACAAAACTAGTCTTAAAAAAAGTAGCCTAAGTTATTACTCAGATCATCAGCTATCTGCTACTGAAAGTCCCGTCAAAATGGGTAAAGTCGTTCTAGAGATTACCCGGAACAAACAAACAGACAGACATTGTAAAATGTACATTTTTGGTATATTTGCCGTGTATACATACATATACATTTAGTAAAAATCGGTCATTTCAATATTACAAACAGACACTCCAATTTTATTTATTTGTGTAGATAAATTTGAAAATCACTTGTTAATCACTTGTGACTCTTGAGTACAGGTCCTCTAGGGTGGTGGTAATATTGTGATGACAAAAAACTGATATCAACCCGAGTTGCGCTGAGATATGCCCTGGAAATCCCCCTCGAATACCCTACCCATTGTTGTGGTTGTGTCGGAATCGAACCGACTAAAAGCCGCAAACCCTCTCAGGTACTACTAGCCGGGTAAACAGGTATTCTAGAAAAAAATCCCCTGAAACCCCAACGTGCCACGGGCAATCTACTGCTCCTAGATAACCTCCTTCTGAGTGGGTACCCTGATGATCCCAGGCAAGTGCGCTACCAACCCGGCCTGCGTACCTGACACACACAGAATTTCGCTGATTAAAGGATTAAAATAATTTTACACTTTCCTTAACTCTCTCAAATAGAAAAAAAGCAATCCTACGTCATTAAAAATCACAAATTCTTTTTGAAATATCATTATTACTTACTTTAGAAAGTAATGTAAAGGATAATCTCATTTAAGACGGATTAACTCAGTCTTGCTGCATTAAATAACGAGAAAAAAGAAAGCTAATAAAATGATAAACTCTTTCAGTGCTAAATCTTTTAGTGTAATAAACTTTACTTATTCACCCTTATTGTAATCAGTGTCTAATACGGTATTCACAGCTTACGATAATGATTAACGACAAACGTTATTAATTCGATCAACTAGGATTAGAGGCTGCATACTGTGGCGGAGGGTACAGGGGAAAAAACAAACGAATTTTGCAAAGGGACACTCCCAGAGATCCCTTTCAACTAAACTCGGGTAGGGCTGTCAACTACGCACTGAGAGGAACGTTATCTATACAAATAAATAAAATTAGAGTGTCTGTTTGTAATATTAAAATAACCGCTTTTTAATTAATGCATTTGTATGTATACACGGTACATGTACCAAAATATCATTTATTTTTATTTTTGTCTGTCTGTCTGTCTATTTGTTCCGGGTAATCTCTGGAACGGCTGGACCGATTTTGATGAGACTTTCACTAGCAGGTAGCTAATGATCCAGGGAGTAACTCATGCTACTTTTTTAGACTAATTTTGTCACTTTACATTATATTTTACATTTACATTTATTTTACATTTATTATATACATTACACGCGGTACAACAATAACCACGGGTAACACCGCGGCGTTCAGCTAGTGATAACATCAAACAAGTAAAATTTTAACAAAAATAAAATCTACTTCAAGGTTCGACTAGATTTCTCTTGGATGCCATCATCAGATCTTAGTGTCCTTATCATGGTACCACCATTAAAAAAGAATCATCAAAATCGGTCCCTAAACGACGAAGTTATCCGCGAACACACAAAAAAAAATGTATATTTACGATCGAATTGAGAAATATTTTTAACTAGTTGTTGCCCGCGGCTCCGGCCGCGTATATGTCAGTTATCGCGGCAAATAGTAGCCTATGTGTTATTCTGATGTATAAGCTATATTACTGTAAAGTTTCATCCAAATCCGTTAAGTACTTTTTACGTGAAGAAGTAACAAACAAACACACTCACAAACTTTCGCCTTTATATATTAGTACAAAGTGCAATAACCAATGTTATTTTATTGCAAGAGGTAAATAAGCTGTATTTTTTTAGGTTTAGATTATTAATAATCTAAATATTAATACGTGAAACAAAATCTTGTACCCTTCTTACGAAAATTGTGCGAACGAAGAAGTATGAAATTTGGCAAACACTAAAAAAATTACATATGGTCGAATTTCCAGCACCTGAAAAGTCTATCTAGATCTGCAGGATTCATGACAGAGAGAGACCTCGTAATGATTTTGTGTCTATTTAAATGGCGCCAGGTGAAACTGGGCCATTCACTGTAATAAATGAAGATAGCGGCAAAAGCCTGCATCTAAACAAAACAAACCTTGTAAGTTCTTTCGTTGCTAATTTGCAACAGTGAATAGCTGAGATAACTTATAGCTTTTTGTCATTTTGTCATAAATTAATATGATTCCTTTATGATTTTTATCAGTTTCCTAATTTTCAAGGGAGATTACTACGACAAAAAACAACTTAATTATTGCGCACCTTTAACTACTATTACTTTAGAGACAAAAAAAACATACTAGATAATCTTAAATTGATTCGTGATAGCAAAATCTGTTTTAAACTTTTAGTATGAGGACCCAAATCACACAATAAGTATTTTTAATTGTGGTAAGTAAATGCCTAACCAAAAAATAACAGCAATCAGTAGACTGTTTGATGATTTAAATGCCTTGTCCAATATATTGCATTAATACGGCCTTATTATACGTTATTTAGCTTTTAATCAGCGATTTACGACTTTATTGTGAACTTTAAGGCGTTAAGCTTAAAGTTGAATATGACACTGAACCTTTGCTTAAAGTTAAATAACGTTTATAAATCAAGCCAATAGTGTAGATAAACAATCATTCGGTAAAAGTTATTAAGCCCAATAAATGAATATTATTAGACAATTATCGCTATCCGGCACTTATCTCATGAACATGTATACATTCGTATTTAGTTCTTATCAAAACATTATTTATGACAGTTTAAGCAGATAAGTTAAGAAATAAACTAAGGTACAACAATATCTTGATTTCTGCTTATTTATAAGTTGAGCTAGAAGATTATCTGCTATCAAAGGCCAAAAGAACAAAACTCTAAAAGCATTATCTATACAAATAAATGTAATTGGAGTATCTGTTTGTAATATTAAAATAACCGCTTTTTAATAAATGCATTTGTATGTATACACGATACATGTACCAAACCAACATTTTTTTTCAACACGTTCATAAAGCGTCTATAAATTTCATCGCAATTATGCACATAATGAAACCTACAATCAAACTCTGTGACTTTTTCATTGCTATTATTTACAAGTGAGTCATAGAGTTATTTTTATTTTATTGGATGAGTTGCTTTGTTCTTGAAAAAAAAAATAATGTACCTATTGCTTGCTCATTTCATCACTTCACTTCGTATTTAAATAGATAATTTCAACTTCTATGTGTTTAATAAATAAAATTTTCACTGACATATAACTTTTATTTTTATATTAATAAAGAAAATTTTAAATTCTCCTTTATCCACTAAAACTTTATCCAAAAAATGCCAGAAACGCAACCTAATGCTTTTAGTCTATGGTCGATCGCCATTATAACATGCGCGCGAAAAGGAAAACTGATGAATTTTCACGCCATTGCAAAAAAAAATCACAACTCATTTTTATTGTTGAAATTACAGTTATTTTATAATTAAAATGTCTACAAGTACTAATTATGAAAAAAAAATTTTGTTGTACAACGCCCGATATAAGATGTGAAGCCCTTAATGATAGGGAAAGTTTACTACCAAAAACTCCAAGAGAAAATTATTTTTTAGTATTATTTTCTTAACAAGTGTGTTGAAAAACGTCGTATGATACACGTATGAATTGATGATTACCTTCCTTGGGTATCTTGAGACCATCACCTAACGGCTCCGGTCTCAATGGCGCCTCAGCGGTAATCGCCAACATTACACACTTGTAGGTAGGGTATCTGTAGGTATAATAGTGAGAATGCGTGTAATTTATTACTAACATAGGTATTTCCTCTTTTCTTCATAATATACATACTTTTGTACTGTGCCTGTGAGTAGTGATAGTAAGTTGAATAGGTATTTTCATACAAAAAAAGTTTTGGCTTAAAAGTTACTTTGATCTTTACTCGAAAAAGTTATTTGATAGATGAAACTTAAGCTCATCTGTACCTCTGGCAAGGTGTACACAAAACAATTATGAGTCTTAGTTTTTTTTTATGGTATAGACGGGCGTATCGGCGTATCATCTGATAGTAAGCGATTACCACCGCCCATGGACACCTGCAACACCAGAGGTGTCACAAGAGCGTTGCCGGCCTTTGGGGGATGGGGAGGGGAGATGTTTTTTACAATTTTGTCTGTCTGTTTTAATAAAAAGTGATTATTATATATTACAGTATTTTAATATTACAAACAGACACTCTAATTTCATTTACTTGTATATTATGTATACTATTTACTACTAGCTTTACCCCGCGTTGTTGATATACCGCGGGTAAGGCCGCGGGGCTCAGCTAGTCTACTATAAAAAAAATATTTTGACATAAAGTGGGTGTGTTATAGTTTACAGGTAATATCGCGCAGAGCAATACACGCTATCACACATGATTATCATGTAACTACATCAAAACCAGCCTGAGATAAAAACGTGATTCTAAATTCGATTCATCATTTTTTATCAAATTTTATCTATGACATACCTGTAATATAAATTTTATCTGTTAGTTTTTATTTACTACTAGCTGAGCCCCGCGGTGTTACACGCTGTTTTTTTTCTTTTTGATGTTTGGCCCTGCCAAAATGACTCTACTCTGCCTGATGGAAAGCATAAGCAGAATCCAAGAGTGGTGGTCACCATACTGCGAATGCAGATAATACAAAAATGCAGCATGGTGACCCACACCATGGCGGGCTAGTGATGCTTCTGCATCATTGGGCCTCCGGTCCTGCATTCACCAACGAAACACGACAGCATGATCGCTGTCATTTTACGTTGATTTTCTGTGCGAGTGTAGTACCGCACCCGGTCAAGCCGGCCCGTTTGTGCTGAAATCAGCGTGGTTCTACTACCTTGAAAGATTATCGTCGTACCGCGATTAACGCTGCGGGACAAAGTTAGTCTAAAAAAAGTAAGTTACTCCCTGGATCATCAGCTACCTGCCAGTGAAAGTCCAACCAAAAATAATTGGGTTCGGCTACTAGTTCAACCAGTTTTACCTGAATTTCGGTTACTCCAGGAAGCAACTGGTATCGGACTTCCGCTACGCTGGGGGTGAACTGAGTTCGAAGGTTGATCTTCTAGTCAGTATATTTGAGGATACTGACATCTCAATAACGATTGTCATAGGTGTTTATGACAATCGGGACCGACGGCTTAAAGTGCTCTCCAAGGCACAGGCGGGAAACATCGCAATCTTCAATACTCCGGGCTGCTAATGAGTTTTTTTTATAAGAAAAACTCAACAGCATTCCAACCCGAAATTCGCACCCGAGAACTCTTGATCGGCAGTAGCTTACGCTAACCGCTAGATCAACGAGGCAATCCCAAAATATAATGTTTTCCTAAAGAAACATTTCTACGTTAATAAATCTATTGGAAACTGACAGTAATAAGCTAAATTAAAACTCGTAATATCCTGTATTTCATAATGACGATGTACTTTTAGCAGCAAAAAGCCTTTGCAAAATTCTAGATGGAATCCCAAATCATCAGAATATTTCATTCATCCCAAAGGTTTTTTCATTAATTTCATCGAAAGCTGACTATAGTTGTACAAGAACATATATGAGCAAATAAGTATTTATATTTGGCCTGATTTTTTGGAGGGTTAGATGCCCTTAGGGGCAACTATCCTTTTTGATAGGGATAGATGCCCTGCTATTTTTTTTAATAAATTTAAAACATAAAAGCAACTACTTACATCTAGATGCACAATGTATTGACGTAATAGAAAATTCAACATAATTACAAACATATTACTACTTATAAAGTTATACAACGTTAAAATAGTAACTTTAAAAAATTATTCGTATTAGTGAAGTACACCCTGGAGATAAATACACACATGAGCGAAACAAATCCTTAAAGCACGACAGTCCGTGGATAAATTAGGTGCAGGATGACAGCGGCTCCTATTTATACTTTTAATTCTTAGTTGCAAATTTGGGAAGTAAGGTTTTTTTAAGGAAGGCTTCTATCCCGTTGCGGCATCTGGGATATCATGATCCTCAGTAATGAGGTTAACGAACTAATCCTTCCACATATCTATGCTAATATATAAAGCTGAAGAGTTTGTTTGTTTGTTTGTTTGTTTGAACACGCTAATCTCAGGAACCGCTGGTCCGATTTGAAAAATTCTTTCGGTGTTGGATAGCCCATTTATCGAGGAAGGCTATAGGGTATATATCATCACGCTACTACTAATAGGAGCGGAGCAACAATGAAGAATGTTTCAAAAACGGGGAAATTTTCACGCTACGGGCAATATAAGGCGCAAACGAGGTTGCGTGGGTCAGCTAGTCACTTAACAAATGTCTAACTCATACAACTAATGCGCTGCTATTTCTAGAATTCTTCAGCGTGTTCAGCCCTTTCAAGTCTTGCAAAGAATTTCAAAGTCTTACAATGTATTTTAAAGTTTTGCAAAGTATTTTAAAGTCTTCCAAAAATTTTAAAGTCTTCCAGCGTATTCCAGGGTCTTTGGAAAATAAGTGGATTATTCACCTAATAACTATCAAAAGTGGTGGTTATCAGGCTACCTGTCAATCTGTTTGTCCGCTATACCATAATAATATATTTATTTATTTCTCCTCTTAAAAATAATCTCTTATGTTTCAGAAAAATGGATGCAATTTCATGAAACAATACATTTACACAATACATATATTTATAACAAAAGAATAAATTACAATGTATACAAATCGAGTGTTTCATTCAAATTATTTAAAACTGATGTAACTACAATAACCTCTGTATAGGTATCAATGTACAGTATAAGTAAGGTTCAATGAGGTTAAACGTGGTCTGAGCAAACTAGCTGATGATTTGCGTGTAGGCCGTCGTGCTACAGCTGAAGATAACGTGTGCGCTGTACTTACGTCTTATGACAGAGTTTGATAAGAGATTGATACTACATTAGTAATTATAAGTCAAGTTACAAAAAAGTTTACCTGTACCTAAACTCTAAAAAGATCAACCGTAAAGCAGGTCACAGCCGGACATAGTCTTCGCTCAATGGAACTGTTCAAATACATTTAATGAATGTCAAAATATTGCCCATAATATCCATCGTTTTTTTTTGGGACTCAGATAATTGCTGATTGTACATCACTGTCCGCTTAATAAAATGATTAAAGTAATATTAGTTTTCCACCAAGCGTAGCAACCCTACGTATAAAATCCTAATGTCAACACAACACACGAGGGCTGGTGCGTCGAATAGACCCAGAGATGCGTTTGTATTCATTACAGTGTTTATATTTTGCTACAATAAAAACTACATTATTTTTGACAAAATAACTACTAAAACAATGTTTTTCAATATAGGTAGGAACTAACTAAAAATTATTACTAATTCTAAATCAATTCTGCTCTACATGAGATAAAGTAAGTAATTTATATGGTTGAAGGGGATTATATCATTCAAAGAAATGCTCAATAGTAAAATTTGGTGTTGTTTATTCAAATTCTGTTATTATTGTATTGTGTAGTAACGATAAATATATTTACCACATACAGAAATATCATGCGTAATGTTCGCAAAGCTATAGCTAAATAAATACAAAAATTTTGTACAAATAACTATAAGGTTCAACCAACTAAACTAACACATTGTACAAACTTACTTGAAGTTTATACAATGTGTCTGTATTATAAAATATACATATCAATATTTTTTTCCGATATCAGATATAAGTCGATACGTAATTTCGGTGGGTATTACTATCTCCTTGTATTCTGATAAGTCTTTTTATTTATTAGTCGTAAACTTATTAAAAAAGATAACTTTACATTTATTATTTACTGATAATTTCTGATAATGTACGTGCAGAATGCGAAATTAAATACTCGGTTACATTTGCCGAATATTTAATTTCGGCCTAAATATAGTTTTATCGTAATTATTCTATTGAAGATATCCCATTCCTTAAGATTTAAAATAAAGCATTCAACCTTATGTCACATAGGTATAAATCTTTTCAAAAAATAAAAATGCAATGCTAAACAATTCAAACACTCGACCAAGGCAATTGAGTAACAAACATATTTTTTTATTTTGTAATCTAGTTAGGGCCAGTTTTTTGATCCGTAGTTAACTCAACTAATGGTTAAATTTCGTTACCAATGGTTAAAAATCAGAAAAATGTGTTTTTTGACGCAAAGTTAACGTAACCATTGGTTAAATTTGTAACTATTGGTCATTTAATTTAACTACTCGTTTTTGGAGGGTTAACTTTTAACAGATGGTTAGAAATTGCTAAATAGCTTTCAACTGTGAACTGTAGCTTTGAACTAACATAATAATTAGCTGTATTATAGTTATAAATAAATTTCATTCTATGAACATTGTATTATTTCCATAGTCTAATTTTAGAGAAAAATAAAAGGCATAAGTTTTATTCAGATCAACTTTTTAATTGCAATTTTGCTCTTTCTGCATCATTATTACATTTTTGTAATATTAAATCATACATTTTTTTTTATAATTTATTTCCAATTCATACAACTTTCTGCATCAACAACATCTTGCTGCTTCATGGCCTTCTCATGTGCCTCTTTTTTAAAAGCCATATTCTAGTTATGCTCTTACAGCGCATATCTGGCCAAATCACTTTCTCTACTTTGTTTTTGTGAAAAAAAAACTATTTTTTTTATTTGTCTGCATAATTATATGCTTAGTGGCGATAGCTTGTTGCATCTGCATTAAACTTATCTGCAAGTAATTTCCAAGCCGCATCCTTTTGTTTATTGCTTGTATGGTCAGTTTTCTTGCATACAATCACAGGGAATTCCTACAGCAGTAACATAAGTTTTTTGATTCGTCTTTACAGAAGTTAGTACGGCGGTCTCTAAAAATAAAATAAAAAAAAGTAAAAACTAAAACCCAACTACGACAAAAAACGACGATTAAAAAGTATGAAACAAGTTTCAAAAGCCGTAGTCACGCGTTGTTAAAGTGTTTTGGACTATGGAACGTTCCTAAGTTTCAAAAGCCGTAGTCCATGTAGTATAATGTACCATAGTACATAACACTTTAACAACGCGTGACTACGGCTTTTGAAACTTGTTTCATACTTTTTAAGCGTCGTTTATTATCGTAGTTGGGTTTTAGTTTTTACTTTTTTTTATTTAAAATGTTTTGGTGCCTCTTTAATACTTATTGTTGTGTAAACTTTATTTTAAATAGGTAACATAGAAATATCATACTTATCGAATAAATACGGACAAAGTCACTAACAAATGCTAATAATATATATATTTTTGAAATGTACAAGTAACACCCTTTCCAATAATATCAAACACGGCATATTTATTTCAAATTTAGTTTTTAATACAGTACTTTATATCGGCAAGAGGGCGCCATAATCGATTCAGTGACACGTCATATGACCTCTAAGCAGCGGACAATTAAGACACTTCTAACGATACCTCATTTATTTTATTCTGACTAGTTTAGAAAGAATGAGGGAACAAATAAGCATACCATAGAAATATCACACTTATCGAATAAATACGGACAAAGTCATGAACAAATGCTAATAAAATATGTATTTTTGAAATGTACAAATAACGCCCTTTCCAATGATACCAAACACGGCATATTTATCGCAAATTTATTTTTTACATAGTACTTTATGTCGGCTAGAGGGCGCCACATTAGATTCAGTGACACGTCATATAGCCTATAACCAGAAGACGATCATGACGCTTCTAGAGACACCTTATTTGTCCAAATCTAATGAGTAGTTAAGGAGCTAGGAGGGAACAAATGAACATACATACATACATAGCCTGTCAAAATCATAACCCTCCTTTGGCTTTGCCGTAGTCGGGTAATAACAACATGAATATATCTTTGTTTGGTAGCAAGAGTAGCAAGTAACGCATTATATCAGAACAAATAAAAATAACTTACGTGATTACTGACATTATTTATATTTAGTTTTAATAGTATTTATGGTATTATCTTAGTTTTGTCAACAGTATAGTCTTTTTAACCTCTCCTTTGGTTAGAACAATACAAATGCTTGTCTTAGAGACGTTTCAAATAAGGTATTGCCATAAAAGAAAATATTACCCATGCAAAATTTGGGCAAGTAAATTCTTATTTTACTGGCAATAAATTAACCAATGGTTACATGTTACTATAGTTAAAATAGACATCAAAAAATGCAAAATGGCTGTAACTATTGGTTAACCCTTAACCAATGGTAAAGGTAACCAATAGTCAAAGTATGTTTGACTACGGATCAAAAAACCGGCCCTTAATAAGATATAATTTATCGTGCATACATCTCTGTTAACCAGTAGAAACACCTAACCAATATCTTGAAATAATAAAATAGGTTAATTACATTATTGTAATGTTAAATAGTTATTCTCTGAATCCTAAAGTCAAGGATCCTTCGATTATGAAGTTGTAACATGAGATAGTCGGTATCTAAACGCAAATATATATTTATCCATAGAAACAAGCTAAAACACGTTGTCGAGCCTGTAAAATTTGAAGTTATCCCTCCAATTATCTGGGATTCAATGATCTTATTTTGATATAGTGACAATGGGAACAATTTAGGAGTACCTATACCAATACAAAAAAGAAATTGCTCTACACATGACGTAACAAACATAAAAAAAATACATTCGAACTGAGAACATCCTACTTTTTTAAAGTCGGTTAAAATGAAGAAGATACCATATAATAGTACAAAACTTTATCGAATTTAACGACAACATTTATTTAATTTATATTTAACGACAACACGATACAGGTAAACACGAAAGTACACAGACCGCAGCAAAGAATACAACACACTTCACTTCACCGAGTATTCTTCACAGTACCAACAAGTAAGGCCGAATATTTAAATGTTAGCCATATTCTGTCCATCACTACAAGGAAATCGTCAGTCAGATTGCTATTTCTACTTTACCTTCGTAAGTAGTTACACGTATATATTACAATAGTTATCAGCATATTAATGACTTTACAGGTGAGTATTATCTTTTTTGTTATCAAGTATATTTAATTGTAAACATTTTAATAACACTACTTCTTCCATGTGAGACTTGCTATTCCTTGCAGTTCTAATATATCTATAACAATAAACTCTTTTATCGCTTTTACAAAACAGTTTTATTTTCTATACTTACTTAAAATGTTGTAGTGCCAAATTAATTGCGATCAATTTAAAGTTTTCATCGTAGAAGGTTTATTACTGATAGACATACTACGTTAAATTCACACTGCTGTTTTAAATTAATTAAAGTTTTAGGTATAGTGTGATAATAAATGTATTATATATTATACTAGTTGAGTCCCGCGATGTTACCCACGGTTATTATCAAACCGCGGGTGACGCCGCGGGGCGAAGCGAGCCTAAAAAAAGTATCCTTAGTTACTCCTCATACCATCAGCTACCTATCAGTGAAAATCCCGTCTAAACCGGTCCAGCCGTTCCTGAGATTAGCTGGAACAAAGAAACCGACAAACAGACAAAAATTTAAACAAATTATATTTTGGTACATGTACCGTGTATACATACATATGTATTAATTACTGGCTGGCTGGCTGGCAGGAGCTGGATGCGAGATGCCGAGGATCGAACTAAGTGGCGTGCAATTGGAGAGGCCTATGTCCAGCAGTGGACTGCGATAGGCTGATGATGATGATGATCTATATTAAAGGATTAAAGTTATCAAATAAAACATCCTAAAATATGTTTGTAGGAAAATTAACAGTAGTAGGTATTATTAAATATGATCAGGTAACACTACGAGGCATCAGGCGTAACCTAAAAATGAGCTGAAGCTGACATATTTCCTGTTATTTTAAAATATTCAAAGTGGTTGAGACTTCGATACCACATTAGTGGTACGCAGAATTATGTGGAGACGATTAGTCTTATACTAACGTAATCTTTATCTAGGGTAGTAGAATCCGTAGAAGCTCATCCATAAAGTTATTTCCATTTTTTGAACTGCGAATATAATCGAAGGTGTATAGTAGTGTATCGCACACAGCCACGCACACATCCGTGCACACGCGCACACACCCACAAATAGATTCATTTTGCTACAGTAGTTCTTAGTGAGTGTAGTTTTACTGCATACTTATATAAATAAGTATACAGTTCTTACAATTTCTTTTAATTCGTTACAGAAAAACATGGATAGACGAACGATCGTCGGTTTAGTTATTGGATTACTCGTCATCGCTGCTTTATCCGCGGTTATTGTAGTAGTCCTCGTCCAAAGTAATGACACCTCTAGTCCGCACGAAGAATTCTGTGAAATACTCATCATAGCTCACCGCGGTGCCAGTGGCTATGTTCCGGAACATACTCTAGCTGCTTATGCGGTGGCAGCTACTATGGGTGCTGAATATCTTGAGCCTGATGTTGTTATGACTAAAGATGGGCATTTAATAGCTAGACATGACAACGAGCTTGGCCTGACAACAGACGTCTCTCAACGTCCCGAATTCGCCTCTCGTCTTCGTACTCAATCTGTTGATGGCGTTGATGTAACTGGATGGTTTACTGAAGATTTCACTCTAGAAGAAATAAAATCATTACGTGCTATTGAACGGATACCTACAATAAGACCTGGTAATGCGAGGATGGACTATGCTTTTGAAGTCCCAACTATGGAAGAGATAATTCAATTAGCTAGAGGATTAGAGATAAGTTTAAAACGATCAATCGGGATATACCCAGAAATTAAACATCCCAGTCATTTTCAACGTTTAGGATTAGCCATGGAGAGGCCTCTTGTAAATCTACTGCATTATCATGACTACCATGGACCAGAAGCACCAATTATCATCCAATCTTTTGAAGTAAGCAACTTGAAAGAACTAAAACAGATGACTGATATACGTTTAATTCAACTGTTGGCAGCACCAGCTACACGTCAACCGTTTGACCAAAACCTCCTCGGTACTGGTCTCACTTACAGTCAAATGGCTACTGCGGAAGGGTTGCGTGAAATAGCAACATACGCTTACGCAGTCGGCCCAGAAAAACAATATATTATACCTCGTGAAAGTGATAACACACTGGGAAATATTACTACTTTTGTGGCTGATGCCCATGCGGTTGGCCTAAAGGTTCACCCATATACATTCCGATCAGAAAATGAATTTTTACCAACTGAATTTCAAAGCGATAATCCTACACCTGATGGTATCGGTGATGCTGAAGGAGAAATAAGAGCTTTCCTCAATGCAGGAATAGATGGTCTCTTTGCTGACCAGCCAGATGATGCTATACGAGCTCGCAATAGCTTAGGCTACTGCCAAAACTAAACACTAGTGAAAAGATGATGCAAATTATCCTTCTAGTCAATTACTTAATATCGCATTTTAGTTTTTTAATGAATGATCAACTTATCACAATGCATTCACTTATAAACTACTAAGAATAATCTCAATAAGGATATCAAAATAAAAGTATGTATTCGACACATTGTTAACAGCTTTGACAATACTGAAGATAAAAGTTAAGATTAAATAATTAATTAATGTATTTTTATATCATAATTGATCATGTAATTTCAATACTACGTTATGGGCAGGGATACTATTAAAAAGAAAGTAAAAACTAAAAACCAATTACGACAAAAAACGACGCTGAAAAAATAATGAAACCAGATTTTGAGTACACTGGATTAAAGAGACACACATATTTAAGTTTGAAAGGCCGTAGTCACACATTAAACAGAAACGTACCATAACACTTTAACGGCTTTTTAAACTAAAATATGTGTATCTCTGTATACTGATAATTGTGTACTATAAGTATCGCGTCGTATGTTTCTTCAGTAATGTTGTTTAATCCAGTGTACTGAAAATCTTGTTTCATACTTTTTCGGTTTTTTGTCGTAGTTGGGTTTTAGTTTTTACTTTTTTTTATTTTCATATGTTTTGGTGCCTCTATAATATTAACTCCTTTGCAAAGTATTTTTAAATAGGTTATGGTACCTATAGTATAGTATATGGTACGTGTAGTATTTAGTGTCCGTATTAAATCAACGATGTAACTTGTTTTAAACTTTTTACTTGTAAAATATGCAGCTTTAAAAAAAAAAAAAGAAATAGGGTAAAACTGATGGTAAGTGATTACCACCGCCCATGGACACCCGCAACACCAGAGGCGTCACAAGTGCGTTGCCGGCCTTTTAGAAAGGAATACGCTGTTTTCTTGAAGGTTTGAAGGTCGTATTGGTTCGGAAATACCGCAGGCGACAGTTCATTCTACAGTTTTGTTGTACGAGGCAGAAAGGTCCTGGAAAAGCGCACAGTTGTGGACTGCCAGCCAAAGAAATGATGGATGAAATTTCTGTCTCGTAGGACGGTGGCTGAAAGAGGCGGCGGGAATCAGTCCGAAAATATCACAATTATCGAATAAATACGGACACAGTCACGAGAAAATGCTAATAATATGTATATTTTTGAAATGTACAAGTAACGCCCTTTCGAATGATATCCAACACTACATATTTATCTAAAATTTATTTTTTAATACAGTACTTAATGTCGGCTAGAGGGCGCCACATTTGTCTTATTCTGACTAGTAGTTTAGAAAGAATGAGGAAACAAACAAGCATACCATACAAATGTCACAGTTATCGAATAAATACGGACAAAGTCACGAGCAAGTGCAGACAATATTTGTATTTTTGAAATGTACAAGTAACGCCCTTTCCAATAATACCACGAGATATTTATCTAAAATTATTTTTTTAATGCAGTACTTTATGTCGGTTAGAGGGCACCACATTAGATTCAGTGACACGTCGTATAGCCTATAACCAGCGGACAATCCAGACGCTTCTAATGACACCTTATTTGTCCAGTTCTAATGAGTGGTTAAGGAGCTATGAGGGAACAAATGAACATACATACATACATAGCCTGTCAAACTCATAACCCCCTTCAGCTTTGCCGTATTCGGGTAAAAAGTACCTAATCGTCAAACGTAATGTGATGAGAAGACAATCTTCTAATTACGTGAAGTGGCCTTCGACAATAAATAATTCTGATACTTTTGTATTCTGTTATTGGCATAAAGACTCATTTCTGCTAGTTTATGTTATACTGTGTTCATAAGTTATGCTTGTGATGAAAAAATTGAAAAAGGAAAAATGATTTTTTTTTAATAGGGAAGTTAAGAAAACACATTTATTGCAGTAGGTCTTAACAGGTGATATTTTACGTGGTCCTCACACTAGCCAAGCCTGTATCGTGAGATCCCAGCCAAACGTAAATCCCATAACGTCGAGAGCTCCTTGAGCTTGTGTCCTTTTATAATAAGAGCTATATTTTTTGTCAGCAAAGTTAATATTGGTTAGAAGACTCTATTGCCTATAGATTGAGATATACTTATGAAATAAAGTGATTAAATTAATATAATCACCATCATGTGAGTGTAGATACGTATCTTTTTCCTGTAACCTGTGTCATCAATTTGATAGATCTGTAGAAACGAGACTTTAAAAATTATCAAAGAATAACAAAAGCACGTCGACTCTTTACACTTTATAATGTGGGGGACAGGTGTGTCATGTCCCACCAACACAAAGGGAGGATCCTCTGGCCAGGCGAGGTGATCATTCCTGGCGGGCTACTGCCCAACGGTTGATGTTGGGATGTTGTATATATGCTAATCAGCGCGAGTACTACTATTGCGCGATTCAGGATTGGTAGTTACTCCGTGTTGTGCGTTACTTCGTAGTTCAGTGTATCTGCGGTAGATGGCGCTGTCATATGTTTTTGTTGCCGCTGTATGTGAAGGTTGCCACTATAATATTATATTTTAATTGTAGCGAAAGATTTTGTTTGAAGATGACATAGAGGGACGCAAAAAAACCTTTTTTTTTATTTACACCAAGTTGCACCGTTTCAGAGATATGGAGAAAATTACTAATATTCTATGGAGACAATCAAAACAAGGGTCATGTTTTGGAAAGATCATCACGACCCAGATTCATCAACATACTGGTAATTATTGCGGCATTAGAGTAGCCTATGTATTATTCTTACGTATAAGCTATATTACTGTAAAGTTTGATCCAAATCAACAACAATCAAAAATAACAAACATTCATCCATACTTACAAACATTAGTAGGATGGGTTTCCTATTGAGGCATTATAGGAAAAGAAAGTGACAAGATTTAATGGGAAACTCGAAATAGTTATTAATTAAACTTACGGTTGTTTTCAATAAAGTTTGTTGAATAATGAATAAACGTATCTCTAGTTAAAACTGGAGACAGTGCCGGATTAAGTCAACGGGGGACCTGTAGCAAGTTCGACCAAGAAGCCCTTGGTTTGCTTTAGGTTCTCAAGTTTATGGTATTAAACTAAGATTATAGAATCAAACCGAAAATGTGTGTCAATCAAATCAAACCAGAGCGGCTATGTAGGAACTATTAACACGTATATCTGAGTGTCTGTAATGATACCAGTTTTTTAAATAAACTCCATATAAACTTTTTTTATTATGGTCAAACAGGCGTGGACAGCAGGAACAACCACATTGCGGGGCTCGTAGCATTTGCTACTCTTGCTACGTGGCTAATCCGGCACTGACTGAAGATAGGTTATTGAAAATGGCCATTAGATATTATTTGAAATTAGAGCGAAAAGATAATATTAAAAATGAATCGATTTATTTCAATGGATATGGATTGATTGATTTCTAAATAGTAGATATCACGATCAAAGGATGAAAAATGCCAGTTAAAAAATATCATCACCATTGATCCATCGGCATTGCTAACAAACAAACTTTACATAAACAAAACCGTAAGTATTCCTAGTAAAAAAAAGTTAAATACTTAATATTTGCACTTTTCAGAGTAAGTAAACGGCCTTTACATTTTTAGTACGAAAATATGTGTCACTGATTATACCGAATCAAAACACGACATTTAAAGAAATATAGTAAGTTACATAACCTATAACCTACTGGCCACATCCGCCAACGTACTACAACTCTTGATAGTGGATAAGATGATGGCATGCGACCAATCGTATTCGCCTCTCCGCCTCGCCTGACTGACGTCTACTTAAGATATTTTATATCTTATAAAGCCGTACATGTAGTGACACTATCATAAATTGATAGTTTAGGACAATTCGAATATTCGGCTACAATCCGTAGAAATATGTCTATCCTTTTTTGCCACGTTTGGTTCTTTTAAGGGTTGGATTTTGTCATCTTTGTAACATTTATTTACTCTCAGTAAATGAAATGAGACTGCATACGAAAACATACGAAGTTTTTTCTGCAATTTTGTTCTAATGGTAATAATAAAATTGTTTGCTGTTGTCGTATTAGCAAGACTGCAAAAGCCGTATTGTACATATTACTATTTTAATAGTGAAAGATAGACCTAACTATTGCTTCCTCAAACTAAGTATAGCGAGAAAAATGTAATATATTGTAACATAAAAAATGTAAATAAATGTAATTACTCACTTTATCACTCCCGATACTCTCAGTCTTACCAAAAAATTGTGCTGGTAACTGGAGGCCTGTAAAACACCATAAAGCAATACAATTTAGAAAAATACCATTATTATTGAAATACTAAAAGCAGTGCTACTCCATGCTATAGCTTACAGACCATTTCTTGTTCAAATAATATCCAGCCATTCTCGAAACACAACTAATAGAAAATGACAGAAATATCCTAAAAAAATATTAACTTTGACAGTCACTCTAATACTAACTCATTTGAAATCATATGTATTAATTTTATCTCAAGTGTATGTACACTGACAAAGAGAATTCGTATTTAGAAGAATAATATTTAACTGCAAAAGCTGCCGAAAATATGGGTAATACAGAACATTGAACAATGCAGAATCCTCATTAATATCAGAGTTCAGAATAAGGTTAAGTGGTGGGAGAGAAAATACCGAGTTATGTGTCTGTTCAAACAAATATGGTTACAGCTGTGTAACCTGAGTACCTAGTACCGATAATTTTGCTTATTAATTTTTCATTTCCTTTGTATTGTCATCATCATCATTCTATCACCATTACATACTACATGAAGTTCTTTACCAAGGATCGCTAACGGTTAGAACAAATAAATTAAATTAAAAAAGTTTTTAAAAAACAAGCTTTTATTGGAATGCCCTAAAAAGAATAAAACGAGTACCTACAAACTCGATGGTGTTACGACGTTTCTTTACTGAGTTCTTATGGCCACCTTCCAGCTTCAGATGTATTGTCACGCTTTATACATATGCTTGCAAAATTTCAGGAAAATCGGTATAAGATTTCTGCTTCAAAATTAAGTTGCAAAATTCCAACCGAACATACATACTTACATCGCAAGTTAATAAAAAAAACTTGTAAAAATTGGAACAATCAGACAGGAAATAATACATAACGCAAAATCTTACAAAGAAAGGATGTCTAAACACCCTAACAATTTGGCAACCGAATTAGGGGCAAGAAACATAATTATGCAACTCGTAGATTGAAACGTAAAATGCCACAAAACATCTATTTAACGTCCCAGCGATGAGATAGATCGTAGTGAAGAGAAAAGAAGACAAAAAAAAACGTGTTCATACATGAAATGTTCAAAGACATCCGATGTGATCTGGACAATAAATGGGATTATGTAACAGGACAGGAACCATAAAATTTTGTTTTTAATCTTGAAATGGAACAAGTAACGGGCCAGTTTGTCAATAACCAAAGTTCACCGGCTAGTCTTATTAGAAAAGTTTGTAATCAGAAATAATAAAATGTATCACAACATATACAATATACGGTCAGAACTTAAATTTGCAACTCTCTAAGAAACAGCTGGGAATGATAATATATTTTACAACAACTGTAAATAAATCCCATTGCAATATTGAAACTTACCAATTTAGGTAAACCCTCATTATAATAGTCGTAGTTATTATTAATACGTAACTGATGATAAACTAAGTTTTTAAATAAAAAGAAACAACATATCCACGATGTAGTGTGGAAGAAACATATATCGTAAAATTCGATTTCGAACATCAGAAACCAAACACTCGGTAATTCGAAAATGCAAACTTGTTAAGTTTACGTTTAAAAAGTATGAAAAACGATGCTCTATCATTAACTTTTTTCGTCCTAGGATGATAAGATATAGACTATTCGACGATTTACATACATTTACATACGTGTAAATTTTTTGGTTTATTTCCGAGATACCATATTTCTAGTTTCTGTCGAAAAATTTCACATAGGTACATTTATGTACTGTATTAATAACTACTCGTAACCATGTGTAGATCAGTAATCATTTATCATTAAGGGCATTATATATATTCAACATTGTATTTTTATTATTATGGTGTGCAATAATGAGTACCTATCTATATATATATCTCCTTGTAGTGACGGATTAAGAATACGTAATGCCACCAATGAATCCAAAACAATATCTCTCTGAAGAGAAGGAGAACTTGAAACAAACCCCATACCAACCCGTCAAGCCAGCGTGGTACAGCAGGCTATAAATGTCTTTCTATGTTAAGGCCTATATTGCCATTTTCCATCACAAGCCTGACAAGACTGTTGATGCATAATCTGAGAGGTAAAAAATATAAATTACTTACTCCACCTAGACTGACTGTAGTCATGATAAACATGAAGTTATCTACTTTGAAAAATGGATAACTTCATGTTTATCATTCATTAGAATCATAAGACCCTAAAAATTAATTAAATCCTTGCATTTTCCTTATCGTCATAGTGACCTCAACTACAGAGGAAGAATTAATGTTTCCTTATACTGTGCCTTGACACTACTAAAGGTGTTTTGAGCTAATGCTCACCGTTCCGCTTTATCAAGCGTATGTACTCGGTTCACGATTACAAAGAGTTCTCCTCTTTAAGTATCTGTGAATATCATGTAACATTATCATATTTACGACCGTCGAACAAACATCGTAAAAGTAAGTATTTTTTTCATTTCGTCTTTACTATTCCTTCGTGTGAGTTAGGTATATGACATTTACAAAAATTGTTTAATAGTACTTAGTGCCTAAAGTGAGGGAATTATAAATTATATATTTATTTCATTTTATGTGTAAGTAAATAAATAAAAATTAAATTAACTAATTAGGATCTTTCTATGTTCCAGCATTCAGATGTTTTTTTTTTTATTAGGTAATATTGAGACATGTGAACTTAATTAAATTATCATGTTTTGTGTGTCATTTTTGATAAGAATAATTTGCTTATACAGCAGATACACCTTTATTATCATCAGATTTCCCGTAAACAGACAAAATTAGGTCTTTAAAATAAAATTCAAATGATGTATTTCTTGATTGTATATGTTCTTTGTTCATGTAAACAAGTAGTTTACAATGTGTAATAATGATTTTTTGCTTACAGGAAAATGAATACATGGACGGTTTTTCTAGCGATTGTTGGAATAACAAATGCGTTATCAGTTGATATAAGTTCAGTAGCCCCAAAGCATGAGCACGATACAGTGTTCTGTCACCCAATAATTATAGGACACCGCGGAGCCAGTGGCTACGTACCGGAGCATACGCTTGCATCGTATGCTCTCGCGGTTTTCCTAGGCGCCGACTACATAGAACCTGACCTAGTAATGACTAGTGACCACCAACTGGTAGCTCGTCATGACAATGAATTAAGTTTAACTACCGACGTAGCCGCTCGTCCCGAATTCGCTTGCCGTCGTACCAATAAAACTGTCGATGGAAAGGAACTAGCTGGTTGGTTCTCTGAAGATTTCACTCTTGCAGAATTGAAAACTCTACGTGTCATCGAACGTATTCCAGATATAAGACCTGGAAATGCTCGTCTGGATGGTTCTCTTCTAATTCCCACCTTACAAGAGATTATTGATTTAGCCAAATCCTTAGAAATCAGTCAAAGAAGAGTTATCGGACTCTATCCAGAAATCAAGCATAGCACTTACTTCCGTTCTCGTGGATTATCGATGGAGCAAGAAGTTGTAGATATTTTCCATAGAAATGGTTACACAGCGCGTAAGGATCCAGTATACATACAATCCTTCGAAGTAAATAATTTGAAAGAATTAAAAACCCTCACAAAACTTCGACTATTGCAGTTATTCGAATCTGATAAGTCTCTTCAACCATTCGATCAAATTGAACTTGGTACTAATCTTACTTACGGTGATATGGCTACACCGGAAGGTCTTCGTGAAGTAGCTACATATGCATATGCAGCTGGTCCAGATAAGTCTTATATCATACCGCGGGATGAAAACAATAAATTGGGCAATGCAACAAGTTTTGTGCGTGACGCTCACGCTGCTGGTTTAAAAGTACACCCATATACTTTTCGTGCTGAAAATGTCTTCTTACCTATCGAATATCAAACTAAAGATGAATTACCAACCGAAATTGGTAACTTGGCTGCTGAAATACAAGCATATTTTGATGCTGGAATAGATGGGTTATTTAGTGATCAACCTGATAAACCTGCTCGTATTCGAAACTGTTCAAGATAGAACTTCTTGTCTCATGTCTCATAGGTTTAAAAAATACAGTTAAATTAATTTATAAACACAGATGTTGAAATGTGAAGTGATTAAAACACTTATCTAATATTATGATATTAATAGCCAGTATAGCACTTACATAGTGTTTATATTTAAAATATAATAAGTTTTGTAAAATGTACCGTTTGGCTAAATCTAATAAAAAGTAAAAATTATCAAGCTGTTTCGTAATCAAATACAAAAAAGCGGCAGGCATACGGCCTGCCGATAGAAGTTAAAACTTATAACTTTTAGTATTAAAATTTGAAATGTCAATGTTATCAACATCAACCTGTGTTTGTACTTACTTAAATTTCAATGTACTTGAGTTTCAATGTTATTTCTATTGTTTGCATCATTGTAATCATGAATTGTCACAATACCTGCTTATTTTTTTTGTACTTTCAATTACTTCATTATGTTCTAAAAAAGATACAATTGTCTGATGGTAACTAAAGTAAGAAATAAAAATGTTTGATTCAAATTTTATTTAAGTATCGCCGTATTTAAAAGCCGCATCCATCGTCGTTGTACTCGTATATTTTTGTTTTTGTTGTTTTCGATCATTGGACATAATAATATATAAATTAAGTGTTTCGTTTAGAAATTCAATTAGTGGTATATTTTTATCATTTGCAAAGTTAATATTGACTTCTCCACTTAAATCAGCGGTAGGTACATTATCATATTTTTCGCCAAATCTATTTTCGAGTATTTCAGAACCTTCTTTTATAGTTTTCACTTCTATCGGCAGTCCTTTTTGTGAAATTAATGTGTTAAATTTGGAATTTTAAAATTGTTTAAATTAAATCATCATATCGGTGACGCGGTGATGTTGTTTTAATGATTCTGTGCGGTTACTGGAGGGCGCTACGCTCACAAATATACTAGTTTAAAGTAATTATATACACTCGGGCGTTTCACGGCTTTATGGGCTGTCCACTGCCATTGACCATCCCCGCACGCGAAAATGCATACGTTGGCATCGTTTAGTCAAGCTTTTGTTTTGATAAATAAGGTACGCTTTTAATTTTCTCATTAATATTCAGCACGAGGGATAATTACATTCAAATAAATAGAAAACGAATTGAAGGCAGGGATGTTTCACTTTTCAGTTTAGGTATGTTCCGCCGAGCGCTCCTTCCAGGGAGGAATATGGCATTGGTTGTCACTCGGCGCTAAGTTCGTACGCTAGCCGCGTCGCGTTACGTTGAATATTACGTGTACTTACTGCGAAAAATGACTTGGCAACGAACCAATTATAAGTTTGTAGTTACTTAGCAATAAAATTATTTAATTAGTTGTTGTGTAATTCAAATTTATTCAAATTCAAATTATTTATTTCGGACTCATTAATACATCCATATTTTGTTAGTTACAGAGTGACTTAACCTAGTTAGTATTATAATATTAATTAGTGTGGATGTATAACCACCTGGACACGAGGGGGAGTAATACCTATCTAAAAACCTTCTGGATGCTGTTGGAGGTCCTCCTCTAGGCTTCTTGGAAGCATGGAAGCGCAACGTTTTTGCATTATTGCGGCGAACCCATCGGAAACTCCGTGAACATGCCTGACGCGCTACAACTCCATGGCAACCCCAAAAGCACCATAAATTGGACACGCAAGACACTGTATGCCTTCTGCGTAAACTTAGTCACAGGCTGCACATGTAGAACGATTGTTCTCAGAGGGGATCTCAAGAGTGAGAGTTGCCTGTAAGTGGAAGTACCTGATTTAAAAACAATCCATTCGTGTTATTGGTGTTGTGCCTGGCCCATGTGCCACCACATATTCTTCACAAATATTAAGTAGTTTCCTCATAACGCCATCAGTAGCCCCATATCATCAGCGTAGATGGTGTTGTTTACACAAACACCCTCCACGTGACATCCTGTCTTGGTTCTTTTAAGTTTCTCAATCAATCTGTTTACGTAAAAATTAAAAAAACGAGAGGAACTCAACCCATCCTGCCTTACCTCACATTCTAGACCTTAAACATCGGAATATGCGCCAGCCTACTTCACTCTATTTTTTTGATTATTATACCAAAACCTCAACAGTGCAACTGTATTAACCGGAACAGTGATATCCCGTACAAGCTTATGCCAGAGCAGCTCATAAGACAGATCTGTATTACCAATATAAAAATCTCTCGCTTGGTGACGGCATCCAAGAGCGCATAATTATTATGGTGACAGAGATCTAATAAAACGAGTGCCCTACAATCTATCCGTCGGCGTCCGTCCGTCCGTCCGTCGACAATGTGTGCCGACGGACATCAAGGGGGAACCAATCAAAAATATTTTTAGACAGAAACTAAAAAGTATTTAATATAAGTGTGTATTGTTCAGTATTGTATATAGCTTTAAATAAAATAAATATTACTTGTAATAAAGGTTTTATTTATAAACTAGCTGAACCCCGCTGTATTACCCGCGCCTATTGTCGTACCGCGGGGGAAGACGCGGGGCAAAGCTAGTCTAAAAAAAGTAGCCTGAGTTACTCCCGATATCATCTGCTACCTGCTACCCTATCAGTGAAAGTCCCGTCGAAGTCGGTCCTGCCGTTCCAGAGATTACCCGGAACAAACAGACAGACAGGCAAAAACTTTTGTAACTATATTTTTGGTATATGTGCCGTGTATATATACATATGCATTTAGTAAACAACGGTTATCTTAATATTACAAACAGACACTCCAATTTTATTTATTTGTATAGACTAGCTGAGTCTCGCGTTGTTACCCGCGGTTATTGTCGTACCGCGGGTGAAAGCGCGGGGTGAAGCTAGTCAAAGTAACCTAAGTTACTCCTTATATCATCAGCTACCCATCTGTCAAAATTGGTCCAGCCGTTCCAGAGATTACCCGGAACAAACAGACAGACAGACAAATCTTGAAAAAAAAATGTTTGGTTTAGGTACCGTGTATACATACATATGCATTAAGTAAAACGCGGTTATTTTAATATTACAAACAGACACTCCAATTTTATTTATTTGTATAGATGTGTAGATTATTACACCTTTGGTACAGTATATCGAGGAAAAAATCACTTTTCCTACTTTTACCTTCGATTTACTAATTTAATTCTATGTAAAATCATTATCAATTATACATCATCATATAGCTTATTTAATGAACATTATAACGATACAAAAAGATTGTTTACCATTTTAAAGAAAGATCATAAAAAAATTGAGAAAGGAACTTCTTCTAAGGAAGCCCAAAGTAGGCGAGATTATAAGTGAATAGATGTGAATCACAGAACAAACGAATATATACTTTCTCCTCTTCTGTGATGTGAATATTATGATAACGTAGGTATGACCATTTCCAGTCAGTTTTAGATTAGTTGATTTTCTAAGATTGGCGTTATTTAAACATTCGTATTCATAAGTGCAATAAAATATTTGAATTTTATTTTATTTTAAATAAATGCAGTACGTTTATTTACTTTTTGTGCTCTTTCAATATATCACATTAATATATAAAGGCGAAAGCTTGTGAGTGTGTATGTTTGTTACCTCTTCACGCAAAAACTACTGAACGGATTTGGATGAAACTTTACAGTAATATAGCTTATGCATCAAAATAACACATACGTTACTATTTGCCGCGATAAACTACAAACACGCGGGCGGAGCCACAGGGAACAGCTAGTATATAAATAATCACATGTAAACCAAAAATATTAACCAAAGTTTTTACCAGGGTTATGACAAAAAAAGAACACACAAATTTTCACTCTTGCAATATTATTTACGTTAAATGACGTTTTTGTAATACATGTCAATCTATACTAATATATAAAGCTGAAGAGTTTGTTTGTTTGTTTGTTTGAACACGCTAATCTCAGGAACCACTGGTCCGATTTGAAAAATTCTTTCAGTGTTAGATAGCCCATTTATCGAGGAAGGCTATAGGAGGCTATATATAATCACGCTAAGACCAATAAGAGAGGAGCAACAATGAAAAATGTTTCAAAAACGGGGGAAAATTATCACGCGACGGGCAATATGAGACGCAAACGAGGTTGTGTGGGTCTGCTAGTGGTTTATAAAATCGACCTTGAAAAAACTACTCCCTGGTAAGAAAATTCTGAGTACGTCCCTTACATCCTACACTCAGTGTCAAATAGCTAAACTACATAGAAACATGAATATATAACGATGCAAGTAATTTTGCTATTATGTAGTAGATGGAAAGAAGTAAAGTTTCACCCCTGCAAATTGTCACGCATTGTTTCATACAAAAATCTCATTAGGGCATCTCCTCTTTGTATTTGCTCCGTGGTCACACGTCAAGATATAATTTCGCGGGCAAGGTGATAGAGTTTAAACTTGACTTCTGTTCGAGAGTGGAAATTCTGTAAGTACGTTAATACTATTATTTATTCTGTGCTGAAGAAGGGAGCAGTAACGAAACTTTAGAAAAACGGAAGAAGCATAGAAAAATATGACGATCAATATTTGGATTTCAGATTTACCTACATTACTAAAGTAAATTTAGAACTGCCTCAATGTGTTGTTTGTCATAAAGTGTTGGCGGCTGAAAGTATGCTTCCTAATAAACTAAAACGTCATTTGGAAACAACTCACTGTCATCTTCAAGGTAAGCCTAGAGACTTTATTGCTCTTGCTTAGCTCTTATCAAAACCAAGGCTCCAAATATTAAATAGACACATTGTATGATATCTATACTAATATATAAAGCTGAAAAGTTTGTTTGTTTGTTTGTTTGAACACGCTAATCTCAGGAACCGCTGGTCCGATTTGAAAAATTCTTTCAGTGTTAGATAGCCCATTTATCGAGGAAGGCTATAGGCTATATATCATCACGCTAAGACCAATAGGAGCGGAGCACCAATGAAAAATGTTTCGAAAACGGGGGAAAATTAAACGCTGCGGGCAATAGGACGCAAACGAGGTTGCGTGGGTCGGCTAGTTAATATAATAATATAAAGCTGAAGAGTTTGTTTGTTTGTTTGAACACGCTAATCTCAGGAACTACTGGTCCGATTTGAAAATTTCTTTCAGTGTTAGATAGCCCATTTATCGAGGAAGGCTATAGGCTATATATCATCATGCTGAGACCAATATGAGAGGAGCACCAATGCAAAATGTTTTAAAAACGGGGGAAAATTATCACGCGACGGGCAATAGAAGACGCAAACGAGGTTGCGTGGGTCTGCTAGTTGTATGATATATAGAGAGGCCTTAGCTGCAGAAAACATTATGCCGAAATTAGATGCTGTAATTGATATAATTATTAAAGTAGTAAACTATGCGAAAACAAGACCCGTAAAAGCAAAATTTTTTCGAGAAGCTCTGTTCATTTTATGACAGGAAATTTTTACTTCTAAGTCTGTGTTATCATGGGAAAATTACAAACCATAATTCGTTATGAAATCCAGTAGAGCTGCTCGGCTTTTACCTGATCGATGTACGAGCCGCAAAACATAACCCCTTCAGCCAACTCATTTTTGTCCAAAACTCACTTTAGGAACATTTTTCGTCTAAAGAAGAACAGAACAACTGGACTTCTTCTGGAATATACGTATTTTATCTTTTAGTATATCTAAGTTTTCAGGGTAAGGTTTCGTCGAAATCTCGCTATAAGCCCTACACATTGATATTGCGATGGAACCTTGTCACAATAACAGCTGCGTGACGTCATCCACCACAAAAAGTACAAAAAACAAACAAAGAAATCTTATCTGTTTGATACTTTTAAATCTTTAAATTGATATCCTAAATCACTTTTGATTATTTTTCTTAACGTTGTTTCACTTCCTGTATAATTAAAGTCTGCTTTTGCAACTGACATGATCTTGCGCATTGTAGGTATTTCTTTTCTCACCGTATATATAGAATTAATTATATTTCTTAATGCTGTTAAAGAAAATCCGTCGAAATATTAATTTCTATGTCTCTTTGCTTTTGTAGGAGTTTTCATTTGGCTGTCACTTGCTGTTACAGATTTATGCTCTCGTCGTAATTTTGTGACTGTATTTTTTGCAAAGCCCGTAGCACACGCCACACGTTCCGTCACTTTGGTAGAAAATAGTAAAAGATTTCAAATGTCCGTCACAAGTTGCTTTGAAATTAACATATCCTCAGTAGATGACTACGTCACATTTTTAGGGCATGGTTTATATTTCGAATCAATAACTTCCTCTAGGCCTCTTTCTCCTTTACAAAATAATTGGCCAGTTTAATTATCAAGTTGTGGTTAAAGACATTTATTTCTCAAAAGATTACAAAAATCACTTATAGAGAAAAATACAGTTTTAAACAAAACATATTACCTAATTAGCGTGGTTAGTAAGGTAGTTCTAATTTTTATTTTTGTTTAGGTGGGTAGTGCAATTATCTATACAAATAAATAAAATTGGAGTGTCTGTTTGTAATATTAAAATAACCGCTTTTTACTTAATGCATGTGTATGTATACACGATACATATACCAAAAATGTAGTTAAAAAAATTTTTGTCTGTCTGTCTGTCTGTCTGTCTGTCTGTCTGTCTGTCTGTCTGTCTGTCTGTCTGTCTGTTTGTTCCGGGTAATCTCTGGAACGGCTGGACGGATTTTGACGGGACTTTCACTGGTAGGTAGCTGATGATCCGGGGAGTAACTTAGGCTACTTTTTTTAGACTAACTTTGTCCCGCGGCGTTACTCGCGGTACAACAATAACCGCGGGTAACACCGCGGGGTTCAGCTAGTCTTTTATAAAATTGTAGGTTCAAAATATTTGTGAAGAAACCATCTGTTTACTAAGGCCTATGACTGTCGATTGATGTCAAACACATTTGTTTGCTAGTAAAAACAGTGTAAGAGGTTTAATTAGTAGTTAGTATATAAAATATTTACTAAATGAGCAGAGTTTAGTGTCATTACAGTTATGTTGTGTTTTTAACCGACTTCAAAAAAAGGAGGAGGTTTCTCAATTCGACCGTATATATATTTTTTTTCTTTTTTTTTAATGTGTGTTCGGGCATAACTTCGTCTTTTATGAACCGATTCTGATGATTCTTTTTTTAATGGAAAGGAGATGTCCCGACGCTGGTACCATGTTAAGGACATTAATATCTGATGAAGGAATCCACAAGAAATCGAGTAGAACCTTGAAGTCGGTTTCATTTTTGTTAAAATTGTACTTGTGTACATAATATTTGTGTTTTGTCATTATAATTGATATTTATCTTAGCAATTATATAAAATAAAAATATTTGTAGTTATTAGTGTAAGATTTATTTTTTTTTATAAGAAGAAATTAGAATAGTAAGAAATTATTTTTTATGGGAAATGTTTCCTAATTGTGCATGTATGTATTTTTTATGTGTGGTTTTTAGACGTAGGTATTGTGTAACATTAAAATTAAAAAATAGTAGTGTTTTTATTAGCGAAACATCCTTTAAAATGTAGCTTTTTAATAACCTTTTAAATGTTTTAGCTTCTTTTATATCTTTAGGCAATTTACTATAAAATTGAGCCCCTTCATATAGAATACTTTTCTTTCCGTAATTCGTCCTAGGCATTCGCAGACAGATGTTATTAGCTTGCCTAGTTAACCGTTTGTGGCTGTCTATCTTTTTCCTAAATGTTAACTGTGAGTGGATGTCTTTTGTCAAGATTTTTCTAATAAATATGATGGTATTGTATTTATGTGTTTGAGCGAGAGTCATTATTCCTGTTTCCTTATAGACTTTAATAGTGGGTGTAAAATAATCATATTGAAACAATATTTTTATTAGTTTATTTTGTGAAGTTTGTAACTGTCTTAGATTACTCTTTGCCGAAGCTCCCCAGATCTCAATCAGGTAATCAATGTGGGATTTTACTAAAGAGTTATAGACAGTATATTTTACGTTTCTGGGCAAGCAACGAGCTAAGGGTCGAAGAGCACCTGATAATGAAGTTAATTTACTTCATATTTTATAAATATGTGGCTTCCATGTAAGTCTATGATCCAATACTAGGCCCAAGTACTTCTCCTTATGCACTTTTTATATAGGTTATAGTTGCCAATTTGTTTATTTTTCGCACAGAATATGATGTAGTGAGTTTTTGAGGTTTTGATAGTCAATAAATTTATGTTTAACCAGGTATTTAATATATTCAGGTCGTATTGTGCTTGATCAACTACCGTATCTATAGAACCACCAGAATAAAATATATTAGTATCATCGGCGTAGAGAGTGATATCTCTTTTAAGTCCAATTTCGTGTATACTATTAATGTAGACCAAGAAAAGCAGGGGGCCCAAAATCGAGCCTTGAGGTACGCCACATGTAATGGGTTTTGGTTCGCTTTGATGGCTTTCAATTTTAACAACTTAAGTTATTAGTAGTTAGTAAGTTAATTACTTTGTTACTCATTTTAATAGAATAAGTATGATAACTATAACAAAACATAACAACTTAAATAAAACAGGATAACGAGCCTCTGTATCACTAATAATCCATAGAAATAAATAAAATTGGAGTGTCTGTTTGTAATATTGAAATAACCACCAATAAATAAATATTTCGGACATCTAAACACACAACGCCATCTAGTCCCAAGATAAGCAGAGCTTGTGTTATGGGGTACTAGACAACTGATACAAATACATATATACTTTTTTTTTTGTAAATACATACATATTATAGATAGAACACACCCAAACTCCGAAACAAATATTTGTAGATCATACAAACATTTAGTCCGACCCGGGAATCGAACCCGAGACCTCATGATCAGCAGTCGCTCACGCCAACCACGAGACCAACGAGGCAGTCAAGGCATATATATGTATACACCGTACTAAGAAAGAGATTTTGAGGGGACTTTCACTGGCAGGTAGCTGATAATAAATGTGATGATTCAGGGAGTAACTTAGGCTACTTTTTTTAGACTAGCTTTGTCCCGCGGCGTGTACACACGTCTGACCACTAGACACATGCGTCCCGCATTGCGGACGCTGCAGTCCCGCTTTGTGATCGCATTATCGCGTAGGTGTGCAAGGCGCCATAAGAAAGTATCGGCAGCGTCCGCCGCGCGGCAGACGCTCCCGCTTCGCAGTCACTTTTGTCACGCAGGATTGACCGAAGCTTAAGTACCGGTCCCTTCAACAACTCTAAGCAGTAATAAAACTAACAAGAACCTGTGACTACTTAATGCAGGTACTTGATCATGTCTTGTCAAACTACTTTTAGTTTTTAATACTAGATAGTGTAGTAATCCCCTACAGTAAGTTTAAGGTATATTGTAACGGTGGATTAGCCAGGACGGCGGCAAAGCCAACACTTTATAGTAGCACAACCTTATAATATTCTCCAATGCACATCTAGTAGAACGGTCGGAATATGAATGTCCCCGAATTATTCGAACTGAAGGTATTTTATAGCATTTGACAGGCCTGACCCAGTTTAATACTAAATTCACATATTTACCTAGTAGATAATATCAAATATTTCTTATCATAATTATTCTAATGGTTATTAGCATCTAATTATTATTTGATAATAGACAATTGTGTAACATTACAGATTTATTACGCCGGAACTAGGAGTAGTATGAAGAAATACAAGTGGCGCCGGAAGGCGCCAAGATATTAGTATAAATCAACTATTTACTTGATTATAAAATCACTAATTGAATTATAAGGTTATAATATATAATACTGTATGCCTAGTAATTATTAAGATTTTAACGAACTACGCGTTTATACGAGGTTGGGATCGTTACTTATAACAATATAGTGAAACTAGCTGAACCCCGCGGTGTTACCCGCGGTTATTGTTGTACCGCGAGTAACGCCGCGGGACAAAGTTAGTCTAAAAAAAAGAAGCCCTAGTTACTCCCTGGATCATCAGCTACCTGCCAGTGAAAGATCCGCCAAATCGGCTCAGCCGTTCCAGAGATTACCCGGAACAAACAGACAGATAGACAGACAAAAAATTAACTACATTTAAGGTATATTTACCGTGTATACATACATATGCAGTAAGTAAAAAGCGGTTATTTTAATATTACAAACAGACACTCCAATTTTATTTATTTGTATAGATAAATTACAAGCATAACGTGTGTCTTATGACTTTATGACACCGATAACCACTTATCACCGGGGCCTGTGATAAGAAAATAAAATTAAAATATATCACCGGATCTGGTTTAGTACCTAATTCATTAAATGCCACAATCACAAAATTTACATAAAGCGATTATTTTTCATGGGTTTGGGATCGGGTGAAGTGTATGGTGGGGGTTTAGAAAACGATTGCAGCGCTGGCCGTGGCATAAATGTACTACAACAATAGGAACTTAGTAAAACTTGTCAATTGACAATTGCTTTAAAAATGATCAATGCTCATTATTGTTGTTGTATTGTAAACAGCAGAAATAGTGTAAATTTCATGTATCAGCTGTTATTGATTACCCCACAGTTATCCATCTTTATATATATAATTCTTCTGTGAGTGTGTATGTCACTGAACTTCTCTCAAACGACTGGACCGATTTTGATGAAATTTTTTGTGTGTGTTCAAGGGGATCTGGGAATGGTTTGGATTCAAAATTTTGTCCGCTGGACAATGTTTTTTTAATTAATTTTTAATTTATTAGTAGTTATGGCAAAACGACGTTTATCGGGACAGCTAGTACATAAAAAAAAAAAAAAAAAATTGGAGTGTCTGTTTGTAATACTAAAATAACAGCTTTTTAATCAATGCATATGTATGTTTACACGATACATATACCAATAATGTAGTAAATTTTTTTTTTGTGTCTGTCTGTCTGTCTGTCTGTTTGTTCCGGATAATCTCTGGAACGGCTGGACGGATTTAGACGGGACTTTCACTGTCATTCTTCGGTATGTACTGCTATTCGATTAGCGTTGTAGCACATATTAGAATGTTATTAATAATATCGATACCTAACTTCTGTTTGGACAGAGCAGAATAAAAAACATGAAATGAAGGATATCTGAGGAGGTAACATTATAAAGGTAAGGAAGCTAAAAAATAAGTATTTGCATAATAATGTTTATTAATTTTAAGAACCTGTATTAGAATCATAATTCTACTAATATTATAAATGCAAAAGTTTGTAAGTATGGATGGATGGATGTTTGTTACTTTTTCACGCAAAAACTACAGAGCGGATTTGGATGAAACTTTACAATAATAAGCTTATACATGGGAATAATACATAGGTTACTATTAATAACCGCGATAACCGATATAAAAGCGGGCAGAGCCGCGGGCAACAACTAGTAATATTATATATAATAAACAAACACTGTTTAGGCACTTAACAAAATTCAAAACAGTGGTTCCTATATAATTAATATTTAGCACAGTATGTACCTTTATTAGTAGATTTTAAAATGATTAAAAAATTACTACATTAATTTTTAACCGACTTCAAAAAAAGGGGAGGTTTCTCAATTCGACCGCATATATTTTTTCCTTTTTTCCTTATGTGTGTTCGCGGATAACTTCGTTGTTTATGAACCGATTTTGATGATTCTTTTTTTAATGGAAAGGAGATATCCCAACGGTGGTACCATGATAAGGACACTAAGATCTGATGATGGCATTCAAGAGAAATCGAGCCAAACCTTGAAGTTGGTTTTATTTTTCTTAAAATTTTACTTATTATTTTTTAGGAAATACATAGTATCAATAATCATAAATTGACCACAATGAACAAAAATGCAATACGTCTAATTGTCGGCCCGTTGGTATAGTGTTTAGCGATCCTGACTGCTGAGTCAGAGTTCGTGGGTTATTTTCCCACCCAGGACAAAATCATTTATCTGTGACTAATATAACTACAATATGTCTGAATTTAGCACTACAGAAGTAAGTAGAAAATTA
Organism: Spilosoma lubricipeda; assembly: GCA_905220595.1. Lineage (NCBI taxonomy): Eukaryota > Metazoa > Arthropoda > Insecta > Lepidoptera > Erebidae > Spilosoma > Spilosoma lubricipeda. The sequence continues at coordinate 11,397,620 of HG992275.1, forward strand.
TGATTTCCTAGTGCAGCCTGCCTACTTTCTAGTTATTATTGAAACTCAAATCACACATTGCAATTTTAATAATTATAAAAACACATTACTTAATAAAATCAACTGAATGAATCAAGAAACTTTATAGCATTTTATAATAAATCTCTATTAAAAGATCCTTTACTGCCCCTGAAATAAAATATATTTATTCAAAAATTGACGCTTTGAAAGCCTTGTTTTTAATTTTAACAAATGATGTATACGAATACTGATATATTTTCCACTATTGCCTTCATTAAATCAGTAACGTGATTGGATGCAGGAACTTCACCTATGATTGATGAGATGTAATTTCATTGTATATGGAAGTCCCTATAAACTTTCTCAATACAAGAGTCATGACCGTTTCCTTTTTAAAATTCTCTACACTAACATTTTTTAAAAACGTTTCCGCCGTTTGGCATATTTTGACAACGTCTGGTGTAGGATAAAGCAAGCCACCCTGATCTCTTGCAATTGTAAACTTATGAAAGTGTTGAAAATGATGCGTCACTAAAGCTCCGACACAAACATCACATTGTCTTTGGGAAATCTAAAAAACGGATATAAATGTTTAATATTACAAACAGACTCTCCAATTTTATTTATTCGTATAGATATTCAATGGTTAAAACAAGTGTTTTTCTTTCAAGGCCACGTAAACAAACAAGCTAAATTTAATATTCGTAATTGTTATAGTAAGTACAAATAACACGTTTACTGACCGCATCACTAACCGAATAGAATAAAAAATTCGAGAATAACGTTGAAAGCTGATAAGACCCGATCATACCAGATTGAGATTTATGTGAATGGGATAAGGAACTGTTTTGCTTAAATCTCTAGTCAATTATCAGTTAAATAAAATTTTAATATTTATTGATTAAATATATAAAAATGTACCTACCGATGGTAAGATACACCTCCATTATTAATGTTTTTCCTTCTGCTATCATTTTTACACTGCAAAACAGAGCAGAACGGCATTGTGACGTAAAAAAGAACTTTCAATGGACGACCTATTCGACGCAGCGTTGTAATACGACTATGATACAAAATACCTACAACTCATAAAGGTACGCGTTGCAACGCTTACTAGTGACACGCGCATCACGCTTACTAGCCATTTCTACTTATCTTTTTGTTCTGTGCTCAAAACCATTAAAATAGGAATCTGCGGGATAGCTACCATGTACCTTTTTGTTTGTGAGTATCCGATATTTCGGCGCTGTTGCAAGCGCCATGATCACGGAGTAACTGAAGATCTTGCGGGTGGGCTGTTATTGGCAGACATATCGGTCTACCCTCTTTCGTAGTCTTTTATTACGATCGTTCCCCGGTACCACTGTTCAGTAACTCACTATTCACTCGTAACTGTTCTTCACCAATGATATTATAAAAATAAAGTAGATATCGCACTATCGCACGCTAATTGTTGCAGACAAATGTAGACAATTGTCCTGATTTCATTTAGTCGGTTAATAGAAGCTAGCGAATAAACACGTTGTCAGAGCGTTTTCGTGGAGTGTTTATTACATATTACTAAAATGCCGAGCTCTGTGTTCAGAAAGTGTTAAAACTATGGTTCCAAGGTAAATAAAAATGAAGGAGTTTTTGTAGTGGTAGTAGTAGAGTATTTTGTCCCGGTTTTATTTCCCATTTACCCAAATTATAACATGAAATCCTGTATTATTAAAGACACGTTAAAAAAAGGATAGAGAATATGATTGTAACTGCAGTGCGACAAGGACAAATAACGGGCGCTTGGCATGCGTCATAGATTAATCAAACAGAAGGAATATCGTAGGCACAATACATAGCGTCCGCGTCCTCCAGTACCGTCTAATTGAATCTTAGATTTTTTTTATTCCATAGATATGCTCATATTACTATTAAGTTCCCTGTTTAGTTGTTATTGTCTTTCCGTTAATGTAATGATTATATTGATTGGCAATAATAGTGTTAGAATGTATTTTGGTAAAAAGACAGCTTATATGGTTTTGTATTTTCCAGATTTCCAAGTGAAGATCTTACGAGACTGAAATAAATATATATAGATGTGAAACATCTATAGCGGCGGATTTGAATAACTGTGTAACCTTCTTTAGCTGTACAATTTTACTGTGTTTTTATAAAACATGCATACATAATGTGTTTGAAAATAAATCGATAATAATTTTCTTCATTGTTTTATTTTTACTACATACATGTTTTCGGAACAATAATTACCAATTAAAAACTATTAACAAACAAATGGCTATATTCAATGTCATATCTGTATCAATTCTAACCAGTTAGTCCATAATTTACCTCAAAGTGCAACTCACAAAAGATAGCTATCTCTTTCTTTACCATGCATTCCGTATTATCTTTCGCATTCGTAATTATAATGAATGTATGTATATATGTTCAGTATGAAAGTAACCTATCTTTCTTATAATATAATTGTTCTCCACACACAAAACTAACAGTATCTGATCGCGAAACTATATTTTGTTGATTACGCTGGTTTTTGCACATTCGAATCACAGGATTCCAGACATTTGACAATTTAATCCCATCCTAACGATAGAAATTTGTGTATTTTTAACCTACTTCAAAAAAGGAGGAGGTTTCTCAATTCGACCGCATTTATTTTATTTTATTTTTGTGTGTTCGCGGATAACTTCGTCGTTTATGAACCGATTTTGATGATTCTTTTTTTAATGGAAAGGAGATATCCCAACGGTGGTACTGACAAGACAAAGTGGTAAGGACACTAAGATCTGATGATGGCATCCAAGAAAAATCGAGTTAAACCTTGAAGTCGGTTTTATTTTTGTTAATTTTTTTGTAATTTCATTCGCTTCCCTGACCAATCTAGGTATGTAGTGGCGTTCTGTCTAATTATCTGTTGGTTATGAAACTCAATCCAGTCATTTGGGCCCGAGTCAATCAAATGCTTCGCGATTGCCGATATCTGTTTGTCATTGTTTTTGACCGCTTTTATGTGTTCGTTGATGCGGCACGCGATGGTAAGTTTAGTTTGAGCGATATATGAACTCCTAAAGCTGCAGTCAATCTTGTAGACACCAGGCCTCTCCAAGGGGAAACTGTCTTTTGGACACTTAGTGAAAACTTATTAAGTACGTTTGAGATCTTGTCTGTCACTCCTTTTATATAGGGCAGAAATGCTGGTTGTCTGTCCACCTTGTCCTTTCTCTGGTGACTGACTTTGTGTCTAGGTGGGAACTTCACCCTAGGCCCATTGCTCCGCAGGACGCACCGAACATGCTTGAGCTCTTGGTTTTGGTCTTGGTCGTCACACAAATTATATGCACGATTTGTCAATAAAGTAACCACGGAATCAATGTGCTTCGGGTGATGATGAGAGCTTGCATTGAGATAGCGGTCAGTATGAATTGAATTTCTGAAGACAGAGTGGCTCAGTGAACCGTCACTCCGCACACCGATTTTTACGTCCAAAAACGCCAGGCTTCTCTCTTCCTCCATCTCGTAAGTGAAGTTAATCTTCGGATGGATGCTATTTAAATTTGTCAGATGGGACTCCACATAATGCCTGTTTCCTCGCAACACACAGAATACGTCATCAACATCCCTTTTCCACAATTTAATCTCAGTGGGTGCCGTGGCGAGTGCCCTTTCTTCAAAAAACTCCATTCAAATGTTTGCAATCATCGGAGCTAAGGGACATAGTTACTCCATCTATTTGAAGATAGTATTGGCCCCGGTATATGAAGAAGTTAGTTGACAAACAATGATGCAACAGTGTGACATATTCCATCGGGATGTTATTAGCTTGTTACTTCACCTTAACCACTTCCAGACAATCTGCAACTGGTACATTTGTAAAGAGTGATTCTACGTCAAAACTAACCATCAAATCATCTACGGCAACCTTATGTTGGTGCAAGATATCAATAAAGTGACGTGAGTCCTTGACAAAGGACGACGTCCTGCCCACAGCCCACCCGCAAGATCTTCAGTTACTCTGTGATCATGGCGCTTGCAACAGCGCCGAAATATCGGATACTCACAAACAAAAAGATACATAGAACAAACCCGCAGATTCCTATTTTAATGTTACTGACCATGAAAGTTTAAAACAATATACTCTCAAAACCAGTTTTAATAGTAACATCCACTTTTTCTATTAGGTACTATTTGTAACAAACGCATCTAGAAATACTATTTATTATCTTTCTAAATATTATTTATTTACTCTATTTTATATAAAATAATACGAATACGAACTTGTCATTCACTACTTGACAAACACCCCGAAAGATGCGTTTGCGAGATGGTGCTACTGTAGTGCCCGTTCCCGATGCAATCAACATTTATATGCTATTTAGATACAATTTAGCGGCAGCATTTCGCTATTTAGATACAAAAAGACTAAATGCTACCTCCGACTATACATACTCAATGTAACCAAAGACTTTTGCTACAAATACGTAGGAGGAATAGGACAAGTCTGACTTGATCTGTAACGTAGGTAGTTACTATTAGTAGATAGACTAGGTAGTAACACTAACTACAACCAAAATTATGACCTAGGAATATTAGAAAACGTAAAGTCTGGCGGAAAATTAAACTTTTTGCTGTTTTGGAGTTAAGTGACCCCGTATTAAGTCTCCGTAGTAAGACCCCAAGTAAGTATTAAGTCCTTTTACATACTTTCGTCACCACAACTTACTTTTTGTATGCAATCATCATCAGCAACAGCCATTAAAAGTTCACTGTTGGTCATAGGTCTCTCTTCGGAATGGTTTTGACCACATTTTGCTATGTATTCAACCGTATGCATTAATAATGGAATGTAATTAAGACCAAATACCTATTTAACAGCAGTAAACCTCTACTACTTAACTATTCCGTATTACGGTGGTGTTACCTAACAGACGCTGAGCCTTATGTGTAAATATTTTGCCATGTGTGCTGTTATGCATCTAGGTCCGTAACCTTATATATACGTAAGGGTTCCTTACCCGTTTCGGGTACGTATGACGCGCAAAGACTAAAAAGGAGTATATAGCTTCTCGGTGGAACGGTGAGAAAAAACTTAAGATGTATGCGCGTCTGTGGGTGAGCCAGAATAAAGGAATTAAATAAATATACAACGAATACATTAGATATATAATAGATTATTTTATATAATAAAGGTACTGTTATTGCATCGTTATTGTAGGCGCTTCTTTCGTCACTTTACTGGCAATAGTAATGGAGATTATTAAACATGAGAAAATATTACTTGAAATTGTAGTTGCATACGGAAACTTACATGGTCAAATAAACAGTTACTTTCCCCAAAATTTGTTTTGTTTAGTTGTTTTTAATACGGTAAACTGCAATTTACCTTTTATTCATTAACACAAATCTATAGTAATATATAAAAGTGTTTGTTTGTTTGTTTCTAATCTCAGGAACCGCTTGTCCGATTTGAAAAATTCTTTCAATGTTAGATAGTTATATATCATCACGCCAAGACCAAAAGGAGCGGAGCAGCAATGAAGAATGTTACAAAAATGGGGGGAAAATTATTACGCTACGGGCAATAGGAGACGTAAACGAGGTTGCGTGGGTCTGCAAGTATAAAAATAAAATAAAAATTATATTATGTTACTTGCTGCTCTGGAACCCTTCATGGGCGAGTCGGACTCGCACTTGGCCGCTTTTATTCATTTAAAGTTTCTGAAATATACCTAAATACACAAAGTATATAATTTATTTTAGGTAGATAAGAGAGTTGCAATGTTTTGCAACAAAATAATTATAAAGTAGAATGAAAGGACATCTGAATATCAACCAAATAAATATTAATTTAAAAATTATTGTAATATAATTATATTCGACAAATGGCAATCCCTAAAGCCTTCGCCGAAACCTCCCATGAACACAAATATGCAAGTGAAACCCTACCTTAGTTGAAAGGTATAAGGTTGTATTTAGTAACATTGTAAGTGGCTTTTAGAACTTATATTCGTAGCATCATTTGGACGAATTAGGATATTGTTCTTTATGTGTGTATAATATTATTGATCGTTAATGTGTGCGTTTAGGCGACACAGTGTTTCTTGCACTTGCTGCTCGACACAATTTCTAACTATTATTCTTTTGTTCTGTGGTTAAAACTGATGATTTAGATAAATAATGAACAGTTTAGAACTGTGAATATTAATCTATTAAATGATTTTCAAAACTACATGTGTGTGATTCTCCTTTAGTTTTGTGTTATATATTATACATTTATGATTTTAAACGAAAAACTTCGTTATACTGAAAGGACTAGTTTACAAATTGCAAAATAGAACACTGACATCTCTCGACATCTCTTCAGCTTTTGACAATCAGCTGACAGTGTGTAATGTGAATTTGTCATTTAATCCTACCTATTATATTTTTCCGATGTAACACTACGTGAAAAGTAAATTGTAATTTAAAATTAGCAATGTAAACATTACCACAAAATCACACCAAATTCAGAAATGATAAGACAATCCCTGAAATACAGAAAGACATTAACAGTCTTGGGCATATTGTGTACATGTAAGTACAGATTGAAATTTACACAAATGTTTGCCGCATATTTGAATTGTTGTTAAAACGATTTGGTTTGTATCCTGGCCGGAGTTGACTTGTAAACACACAGAACAAAAAATCTATTACTTACATAATGAACGAATTCTACAGTGCATCGTTTTTGTAGATGTAAACAATAATGATAGGTACTTAATGTTAAATATCAAAGTGAAATAGGGCATAAATTTAGATAGACTTGTAGCAATATGCTAATAATAAATATGTCAACACAAGTATGTACTAAATTCTTAAATTATTTTCAGTCCTTCTTTTATTCTTGATTCTTACAAAAGACAACAAAAGCAATGGAATCCACCAAAGTGTAGATGATATTCAGGACTTAAATTACAGAGGTTTTAATCAGCGACCAAAGAAGGATAAGTTTATTATCCTAGAAAATAGAATGGAGGGACAAATGGAGACAAATAGTAAGGATGATGGTACAAAGCAAGAGTTATTAGAGGCCAAGTCAAGAATTGAACAGTTAGAAAAGAAAATTGCCATCCTTGAAGGGAGAATGCCACAAAAGTATCCAGAAGTTAAATATCTTGGATACAAAGAGAGAAAAAGAATATTGGTAAGTACTAATTTAATTATTCTCTTTTCAGATATGTAATCAAACATGAATATAATTCGGTTATTATAATTTGTACTAGAATAGAGTATCACCATGTTTGTATGTGAGTGTGTAAGAAATTTTGAAATTCTTCCTGAGGAGTGTTTGTATATTCTGATTTAAGTACTTACAACGGCTTAATGTGATAGGAAAGAGAAGTTACTATCTTAAGTTTGGTATTAGCATCTTCTGATATAGGTTTCATGTTAAAATGTGAGCAAAAATAAATGTATAAGAATTGAACTCTTAGTCTGTATACTAGCTTTTGCCCATGGCTCCTTCAGCCTCTCTCGATTAGCGCGATAAAGAAATAGCCTGTCCTCCTCAGGAATCTAACCTAGGTTAACAAAATTATACAGTACTAATATGTAACAGTTAACTCATATTGTGCTTTAAATAAAAAATACTAATAATATAATTATTATTAAAAATATACATTTGAAAACACTTGCCTTGATTAAGTAATTTATAACTAATGACATTATATTATCATAAAAATGTTTCCTGCTTTGTAGCTACGAACATATAAAAATAATGTGTAATGAGTAGCAAACATTGTTGCGATGTTTAAAAAAATTTATTAAAATTCTGTCTTTGTATAATTTTTAAAGGACTTAAAAAAGGAGGAGGTTTCTCAATTTGACCGTATATTTTTTTTTTATTTCACTAAACCGGCCTAGTATTTTTGTTATTTGCAAGGAAATTTAGTTATGTGTCAATTTTCTTACTTATATGATATGTCTTGTATGTGGTAAGTTACCTAGATGATAATGAGTCAAGTACAATTTTCGGTGGAAGTTTACGTGGTAATGTACATCATATATTTGTTTGGTTTTATCATTCTCTTATTTTAAAAGTTACAGGAGTGGGGGGAACACATTTTACCACTTTGGAAGTGTCTCACGTGCAAAGTATTAAGTGAAGAAAAAATTATATTAGAAACCTCAATATCATTTTTGAAGACCTATCCATAGATATCCCACATGTATAGGTTAGATAAAAAAAAAATTTGAATTTCAGTTCTAAGTATGGGGACCTATAATTTTTTTTTTTTTTTTTTATTTTTGTGTGAAAATCTTAATGCGGTTCACAGAATACATCTACTTACCAAGTTTCAACATTATAGTTCTTATAGTGTCGGAAAAAAGTGGCTGTGACATACGGACAGACAGACAGACAGACATGACGAATCTATAAGGGTTCCGTTTTTTGCCTTTGGCTCGGAACCCTAAAAAACGTTATGTCAAATTACGACACAAGAGTACGAGTGACCTAAAAAAAAAGCTTATTTGCAATATTTTTGTTTCTCTACTACATGTTGCATTATCCCTAATTCTTAACTTACCTGCCAATAAAACACTATGGGATAACTAACTAACTTCACTTTGGACGTCCTGCCAGTTATCACCAAAAAGCGACATTATAATTTTGATTCTAAAAGCGGCTGCAGCTGCATTGTTATCCCTTAAAATGTCTAATTAAAAAAGGTTACAATCTTAATTTTTTCGTGTCATTGACAGCAAGACACTTATCTGTTTTGTTAAGCTTAGAACAGATGCTTACACAATTGATTTACCTATTTATATATGTACACAACTTAATCATAATGTAAATAGTGTTATCAGTAAAGAAGTAGTTTTAAATGATACTATATACATATTAGAAATGATAGGTATATGATACCAATATAATATGTTACACTGTAGAGAGAAATTTAAAATTAGTAAAGTTCTCATGATTATGCTGACTACTAAGAACCTATCATGCTTTTGCCTTGGCTTTGACAGCCGAGGCCAAGAGTGTCTTTCTGTCTTCACGAATTTCACGATGTGCTTTTTCTGTGGTCATTGTAGTGACAACCAGAGTAGTGTGAATTTATTTCACATCTACTCGGCGTCACGGTTAACATGTTCGACGTTGCTATTGGTACGCACTGAAATCTTCACTAATCCTAACGCTGAACGTGCTGGCCATCGAAGGCGAGTTAATACTTACATAGAATAAACTGGCACTAGGTCTTTTGAAGACGAGTTTCGCGTTGCGGCTTTTCAGTGTTTGCACAAGCCTTGTGAGCTGTTTTTTCGCTCATTGAGAATTTTCAGTCTTTAAACGTCTCGATAACGAATAGCGCAATTAAATACTTCTTTTTATTTTATTTTACAATATAGGAACTTACATACTTTAAATATAGAATAAGTACAAAAAGCTAAAAGATGCTTTATGCTGATTCATAAAACAATATCGATTAAAAGGCATTTACGATCTACATTCAACCACTGAGTGATTTCTAGTTAGAGTAAAGTCAAATTTATTTATTTCCACGTTACAAACTATGGTATAAATAAATACATAAATGTATAATTGCAGGTAACAGGAGGAGCAGGGTTTGTCGGTTCACATCTAATTGATGTACTTATGACACAAGGCCATGAAGTTATTGTAGTGGACAATTTCTTCACGGGCCGCAAACGAAATGTTGAACACTGGTTCGGCCATCGCAACTTCGAAATGATTCATCATGACATAGTTAATCCACTTTATGTAGAGGTACTTTCTCTTATAAAATATGCTCTTATTGAGTTTTCTTATTTGTTGAATGTATTTTTATCATATTTTGTTTTCTTAGGCAGACGAAATATACCACCTAGCTAGTCCAGCAAGTCCACCGCATTATATGCAAAACCCTGTAAAGACAATCAAGACTAATACATTAGGAACTATTAATATGTTAGGTAAGTTATACATTTAGTTAGGTATCACTGGTAAAACGTCCGATACATCACTGTCTATACTTTCTCAAAAATATTCTACACACTTTGCTGTAATAGGAACGATATCATATTTAACAACATCATGAACAATTTTCTTTTAAAAAACAATATTTACCTATTTTTTATTAAAAATATTTGCGGGCACTTTGTGACTGGCAACCTGTTACCAATGTATTGCCCTATTTAAAAATGAACGTAGAAATTCGAGTTTGAGTATCTACGTGATACGTATAGATTATGCAGCTGGATCTTAAACAATGATAAAAACAACTCGTTGGATATAAATAACCGTTTCATCTCGTTTATTATGCATCTGCAATTGTAGTTAGAATTTTGTAATTATTTTACTGTTTCGTAATATCAAGTTTAGATTGCGGAAAGTTTTAGTTTATGATGAGAAATTGTTTCATACGATTGAATGAAATGAATCTCACCGTGGAATAGGTCTACATTTCACGTTACATCTGTGTAGTATTTCTTAGTTTAACAGGTCAAGAGCGTCCAAAGTAAGACTCATCGGTAAAAGAAGGTCGATCAACGAGGCCATTAAACGGAACAACGGCTTTTCAGTAAAATGCATACTAACTTTACGAAGACGATCAACATCGAACGTAGCGGAAGTGGAGCTTAAGACATTCCACTTTTAAGCGCAATAAGATCACAAAATTTATAATAATACCAAATTTGTGTTAGCGTCTCGCGGAAAACGAGTTAATTAAAAACTTGTTATTTGTTTATGCACCATTACCTGCTAGCCGTTATTAGCCATTAGGTATTTACGTTGACCTCTATCAAATAAATAGACAGAAAATGCCAATATAATAATTTCAAGAATCAAGCGAACAGTGATTTGTGTAGGTATGTGACGAAGTGACAACTTGTACTGTTTTACGATGCAAATCACGGAGCCTGGACTTAACTGTTCATGCTTTCCCTAAAAAACCGTACACTTTGCCGGACTCATATAAAATTAATACAAAATATGCTTCGTTTTAAACACAATGGAATACACGTTACCTAAACCATGTTAGGATTTAACAAGGGCTTCGATTAAATTACAGGTTTAGCACGTCGCGTGGGAGCTAAAATATTAATCGCAAGCACATCAGAAGTGTATGGCGATCCTATGGTGCATCCACAACCAGAATCGTATTGGGGTCACGTTAATCCAATAGGTAAGTCATCGTCATATCTCAAAAAAGTAGGTACTTATTTATATAATATTTCGTCCGTGACCATGACCGTAAAATGTTACAGTTTATTTATTAGGGCAACTGCCCTCAATTACTCAAAACTGTACAAATATGTACTAGAATGACTAAGCACCGGAGGTCTGAGAACAGTCTCCATCCACCATAAACGCAAACCTAGGGATTTTAGATGAGGTCATCTGTCAAAATAGGAGAGGCTGGCCAATGTTACGCTGCGACGGGCTTTAAAGTTCCCATACCAGAGGTCCAGTCTGGGTATCTCGATATGCCATACCTTTCCTTCCTAGAGCACACCTGGTTCTCCGGCTATACCCGAAACGGCATGTAGTTTGTCGATTAAGTCCGATCCGACTTAACCACCCCACCGATATCTGCAGTTACTAGAATATTCATTTATATGTGTGAACAGAGCCAAATGTACCGCAATGATCATAGCGCATAGATCTCGTGAGAATCAGCCGCCTAACGCTAGTAGCACCTAGAAACGCGGTCAAACAACACACATGATTAGATAAACTTAGCAATGCACGAAATAGCATTTTGTAGATACCGTGAACCATATCTCAACAGAAAGTGTTGTTTTGTATGCCGAGTTACATAAGTAGATAGATAGATAACACTATTTTGTAGACTACATTGCGGTAGTATGTCAACATATGTCAAACAGATAATATACAAAGGGAGGTTTTATGATAAATCTAATCTCTTAAAGCCAACCTTAGAATGGGTAAAAATACATGTAGGTATTGATACTACCGCTATTTGGTGGTAGTGTAGAAGTAGTCGGGGATGTGATGAAAAATGTAATACAACTTGTAGCTGACGTTCAATTCTAGTTATAAAAATTGTTTCGAAATTCAGTTCCGATTTATTCTCGATTTCACAAATGTCATACAACCTATTTTTGTAGTAAAATATTGCTTAACTTTCGTTCACAATCTAATGTAATCACATTGTCACAGTCAACGTCATTTTTTATGAGAATTGATCTCCTCTAAAGGCGTAATTTGTAGGTACGAAATAAACTTACTACCTGATAAATTAATAACATCTAAGAACAACTTTTAAAAGACAAGTTACAAATTAGAGTGGCGTGCAACGGGAGAGTTCTTTTTTGTTGACGGAGTGGGAAATCCCCTTCGGATCTCCGGTTCCTCCGGGACTGAGGAGCCAGGTAGGTGGTGAATCCATTAAAAACGGCCGCAGGCGCCCCGCTCTGAGGATGACCCGGACCATATTATTTCAGGCCCCCTCCAGGACCGACGCCGCGCCTACTCAGGCTTGGCTGCAGAAATCAGGCTTCCTGCAGGATAGAGCTTCCCCCTGCCTATCGGCCGAATCCTGCCTGAATGGAAGGAAATGCCTAAACGCAGTTTTGGGATCAGGCCGCCCTCCTACCGCTGACCGCATCAATTAATCTGCTACCAGAGGTCCCCACTCTCTGGCAGCTTGCGGTTCTGTCGGATCGGCCCTCTCCCAATCCCGTTCAGCGGTTTCTTTCTGGAGCATTACAGCTTCACAGAGAGAGACCACTGCACCCCAGCCCTCCTCACCTGCTAGCATGGCAGCAATGATTGCTGGCGGGGACAGGTCTCGTCCAATTTGGCCGAATAGAAGCTGAAGACTTCGCTTTCGACGCCGACGCGGGGCATTCCACCAGCATTTGCTGGACGGAGTCCCTGTCGGCTGCGCAGTGGTAGCATTGTACCGTCACCTCGCGCCTGATCTTATTCGGATACTCACCGAAGACTTTTTGACTTTGACTGACTGGGCATGGTGCCCAGTGAGTATCTGCGTCAGTCAATAGGTGACGCGACCTCTCTCCCTAACTACCCAAGCTTTGAGGTCAGGAGTACGGCACCAACAGCGCGTTGGCACACATTCTGCGTCTATTACAGCCGCGTGCGCCACTGTGCCAAGCTCGTCCGTGTCTTCCTCGCTCTCTACCCGGCGGATGGTGCGAGTCTGATCATAGACCCTCGCAGCCATATCCGATGGGATATCAGGCGGGAAACGGGAAAGGCCTACGTCCAACAGTGGACTGCAGTAATAATGAAAAAAAAAAATTTTTAATAGAATATGAAACACGTAGACTGACTTAAGTAACAGTGCTAGTTGGGTCCATAATAAACACGACTACTAAGTAAATGTAATATGTAAATGTTTCAGGGCCACGAGCTTGTTACGACGAAGGTAAAAGAGTAGCGGAAACATTGGCGTATGCTTACGCCAAACAAGAGAAAGTATCTGTAAGAGTGGCCAGAATATTTAACACATACGGACCGCGGATGCATGTGTCCGACGGCCGGGTGGTGTCCAACTTTATCATGCAAGCTTTACAAAATTTAACTATAACAGTAAGTAAATGTCATTATGAATAATTTCCGTTTATTATTTATAATACTTATATATATATTATGGTCTGATATGTATATTTATGTTTGTATATGTGTAGGTATACATATACCTACACATATACAAACATAAATATACAATAAATAAAATAGAAAAATTCGTACATACGAATTTTTCTATTTTATTTATTGTTTGAATATTCACTTGATGGTGTGTTACTAGTGTATAAACTGCCTTAAGATCATAAACCATAGAACATAAACATATCCATACTAAGGTTGTCTGGGAGAAATCGCCGTGAGCGATAAGACCGCCAATTGTTACATTTTCAACTTTGTAACTCATTCTTTGTTATGTATTTATTATGTGTGTACAATAAAGAAAGAAAGAAAGAAATAAATAAATGTTTACTTATTTATTTGTTCTTGGAAAAACTTACACATACATCAATGTCGTTTTTAAATAAATAAATAGTATCGGCATCTAATCCCAAACTAAGCACAGCTTGTACTTTGGGTACTAGACAACTGATATAATAATAATAAAAATGGTTTTAAGCTACAGCTATAGCTTAATCGGTTCTCAGGCGCGGTTCTAAGGGGGATAGTGGCAGGGGACATGACAGGTTCTAGGTCGGGCGCTGGTGATCACTCTGTCGGTGCTGGGAAACTAACTAAGGCAGATTTTCACCGAGTGTATCGGCCTCGGTATCTACCCCCTCGGCTGGAAAGAAGCGAGACTGGTGCTCCTCAAAAAGTAAAAAAAACACTGCAGATTCGATCTCTGCGTTCCAACGTGCCTGAACGAGTCGGGGAAACTCTTTGAAAGAGTTATCTCAGGCAGTATCAGCGGGCATTTGGATTCTGATCGTGGGTGGTGTTGACAGCCCATTCCCTAGCGCGCGATTAGGGCGGTCCTTGAATATCACGGGGTGCCGTCTTGCCTGCGTGCCATTATAGAGGCCTATCTGCGCGATAGGTTAGTGAAGATTTTCGATCGGAAAGGAGTGGCAAATCGAAGGGAGGTGTGTTGTGGGGTTCCCCAGGGCTCTGTATTAGGCCCATTGTTATGGAACCTCGCATACGATGCCTTCGCACTAGTGTGCCCCCCTGGCCTCAGTGTCGCCTGCTATATAGACGATATCGTACTGGCTATAAAGGGTCACGCTTCGGGGAGGTGCTTCTGTGTCTGCTCTCTCTGCCCTCCCTCTAAGTATTCATCCAGAGATTGTCCCGTACGTCTCAAATGTTATCATCCCAATAGATCTATACTATAATATATGAAGCTGAAGAGTTTGTTTGTTTGAACACGCTAATCTCAGGAACCGCTGGTCCGATTTCAAAAATTCTTTCAGTGTTAGATAACCCATTTATCGTGGAAGGTTATAGGCTATATATCATTACGCTAAGACCTACAGGAGCGGAGCAACAATGATGAATGTTACAAAAACGGGGGAAAATTATCTCGCTACGGGCAATAGGAGACGCAAACGAGGTTGCGTGGGTCGGCTAGTTTGCCAATAAAAACAAAAGTGTTTGTTTTTAATGTGTGCAAAAAAATTGTGTATTGTGCAATAAAGTCTAATTTACTTGACTTAAATTGATTTATTAGTGACCCCATCCCAAAATTTCAGGCTGACCGCGCCTGCTATTACCAGCAGTAGGTCACTGCATTATAGTTGTTGAACTATGTACATTTATGTATCCTACGATTACCCGACCCCGAACCGAACTTTTAGTTGAAGTCTACCAAAAAACTGCAAGCCTATTTCGTCGACTCCATGACGAACAGGTGTCTCTTGACTCTCTTTTAAATTATTCTTGGTTCATTTTCAGGTGTATGGTAATGGGAAGCAGACCCGTTCATTTTGCTACATCTCTGATCTCGTGGATGGCTTGTTAGGACTGATGGCGTCCAGCTACACGTTACCTGTCAACCTTGGCAACCCAGTCGAACACACTATAGAAGGTTCGTTCTTTATTTTCTATTATACAGGTAACAGTGACTGCAGTATATCTTTGAATGATGAGTAGGAATCGCTGTTAACTTTTTAGTTTTAAGATACAGTTATCGTGTGGAATCTATCTACTAAACTATCGGATAATAACAGAGGCATCTATGTTTACCTACTGGTAAATAGACATTGAATTGGCATTGATGAAATAGATGATGGGTGACCACATCAGTCACGTTATGGCCTCGTTTTTATTGGTGCCTCATTGTTGGTGCTTCAACTTCAACAGTCTATCAAAATCCAAAAGTCATACAGGACAGTGTAGAAAAATTTAGTAACCGCGTGTGACCAATTTAAAATTATTCTGATTATATGCTTAAAATTGAGAACGTCATCGCCTGTAATATACTCGTAAAGTTTTATTTAATTATCTCTTATTACATTATAACACTAACAAGAAAATTATGGGACCCTTTAGTATGCATTGAAAATCTAGCTTCTAAATAATAAATTATTTATATATTTGTCGTTACTGCCATGGAAAATCAATGAATTTTTTGACGCTTATCTGTATATACTGTAAATATTTTCTATGTTTTTTATTTTTTTAGTAATTTAATTTTATAGGTAATTTAGGTTCCATATACATATATACAAATTATAGACCCTGGAGTTTCAAGACATTAAACTTGTGTTGCAGAATTTGCCATGATAATTAAGAATCTAGTCCCGGGATGTCGCAGCACGGTGGCGACAGGCGCGGCGGTCGAGGACGACCCACAGCGACGCCGCCCCGACATTACCGTCGCCGAGGAACACTTGGGTTGGAAACCCAAAGTGAGTCACATTTTTTTTATGCCATAGGGGCAAACGAGCAGACGTTTCGCCTGATGGTAAACGATGACCCATGGACACCCGTAACAGCAGATGGGGATGGCTTGGGATATGTGCCTCCGGTATCCTCCCTCAATCGATGAAACACAGGGCAAGCGCTGTTTCACACCGCTTTCCCCTTCCCCCAAAGGTAGGCAACGCACTTATGACGCGTCTGGTGTTGTGGGTGTTCATGGGCGGCGGTAATCGCTTAGCATAAGGGGATACGTCTGCTCGTTAACTCGCTAACTCAGGGGATCAAAGTCTGCGTGAGCGAAGCCGCGTGCAAAAGCTAGTCTTTATATATATAATTCTTCTGTGAGTGTGTATGTCACTGAACTACTCTCAAACGACTGGACCGATTTTGATGAAATTTTTTGTGTGTGTTCAAGGGGATCTGGGAATGGTTTAGATTCACAATTTTGTCCGCTGGACAATGTTTTTTTAATTAATTGTTAATTTATTAGTAGTTATGGCAAAACGACGTTTGCCGGGACAGCTAGTATCCTATAAAGCGGTTTGACTTTTGAAAAGAAACTAATTTGATTTTGCAGTTAGAGCTGTAGTTTGATAAATTCGCTTTTTGTGATTCTTATCTAATAAGTATATTGTTTAATTATCCTCAGGTCTCGTTACAAGTTGGCTTACAACGAACCATCGATTACTTTAAGGAAGAATTGTCGAGAACCACGTTTCTAAATAATCAAACTTACATGGACATGAAGAGCCATCATTAATCTCAACAATTCAAATTGTTTGTATGTGATATTTGGGTACGGACTGGGGAATATATGAGTAAGAAAAGAAAATAATAAATCGTTCTGTTACGATTATGACTTTTTGTTAGTCATGTCACAATAGTAATTGTTACCCTTGATTGATAATGTGTAGTATATTCTTATTTAAGTATGTTAATTTGTTTACAATAAAAATGCACATTTCACGCAATGTTTTAATGTAATTTTTTTCATTACGTATAAAAAAATAAACTTACCAATGACTATTCTTGGAATAACACCATAATATAACTACACACGTAAGACATATAATCTGACTACTGCAATCATATTTCGTATAAATTATATAATCAAGAGGATAGAGGCAAAATATATGATTCCAAAAACTCCCAAAAATCTTAAAAAGTGTCTGTCTAAAAATGTATTCTGTAATTATCATGTGAATCTCTGAGTGCATACCTTCATAGCTAATATTCAATCAAAGAGGTAATACCATAGTGTTATTATAGATAGAGCAGGAGAGCCAGGCCTTCAGCTGTCTGTCTCGCTCTAAAGCAAAGAAAAGCAGCATAGCAGAACCATGGTATAAGAAAACAAGGTCTCGCATTCCGAGAGTCACTTACACAATTACTCTTATTTCTAGTGGTAGTAAAACTTGTAATCACACACGAATAAAAGAAAACAAGAATGTTACTACATATTTACATACTAAATAACATTCCACAATCAGTGATAATACTGAATGACGTTGAACACATTTTTGAGAATGCCTTCCATAGAATCATGTACCAAGTTAATTGGAAGAGACAAAATTAAAACAATTCATTCCGATTTTTTAGCAATACACACTAGACTCATTAAGATCTATTCTATAAGCATATAATAATTCTTAAAAACAACCAACAAATACTTTGAAACAGCCGTCACTAAAACACGAAAAATATATGATAAAATCACACATAGGTGCTAATTCTGTTGTTCGTAGCTATATAAACTAAACCAAATGACTAAAATTGTATTCTAAAAACGTAGAAGTAAATATATTTCGTAGAAATAGTAAGTAATTAGTTAAGGTACTAAACTTAGATCATAGTTATTCATTTGCTATACCTCTCTTGAACGCTCTAACAGGGACGTCTTTATCTATAGTGCGGGGTGTGCAGTGCACACGTGCGCAGCGGTGCTATGGACGCCGGACGCGGCACTTTTTAATGACACTGCGCGCTTACTGAAGGGCGCTAGAGTAATGTTTGCACACGGGCGCTTCACGGGCTATAGACTCTCTGCTCACGTCTAAGATTGACTAAAATTAGACATGTCTGATCTCATGACAATAATTTATTGAATAAACTCTTAATGTTAAAATCCCATAAATCGGGTATAATATATTTTTTGATAATGATAGCGATAACGTGATTTTAGCTTTTGTCAGTTCAGTGGAAAGCTATGTGTATAATATTATTCATCAGAAATCACAATTAAATCAATTATCATGTCAGTCTTATCTGGTATAATATAATATATACCTATAGCTTTTAGTGATGTTAAATTAAAACTTAATGCCCTGTTAATGAATACAAAATTTAGATCGACTTGACAATAGAATAACATTTCAAAAATCACTTAATCAACATAAGACAATTTTAGTTTTAGTGCTGTCAACAACAAAAATAAAAACAGTAACTTACGTAACTATTTAGACTAAATTTGTCCTGCATGTAATACTAGATGGCATCAAAGTGAAATTAGTATATCTCAAAACGGAATTTTTGAGACATGAAGAAGAAAGTCTTGAAAGAGAATAAAAAAATAAATTTATTAAATAAAAACCCCAATTGTGTGGAATAACTAATAATAACTAACTAATCACTTAAACAAAAACTGAAAAGAAAAACCAGTTTAGTCCAGAAGTGTAGAAAGCAATTTAATTACTACAATAATAAAATAATTTAATTACCGATTTACCCATAAAATAAAACAAATAATAAAGTACAACGTAACATATTGACTGTAACAGTCGGGGCCTATATTGGATAGAATGTTTTTAATCTATGTTTTACGAGTCCCGACTGTTGCAGTCAAATATAATAGTTGTAGATGGCTCATAGCCACAATGATTCCATGTTCAGATTATCAGTAGAGTTAAAATCAGAATTGAAAGACCAACATCAGTTTTTGAGTTATGACTTGAGATTTCAGCAGTTCCTAGTGATCTAGTTTACAACACATACTGGGTAAAACATCCCACTTATATCTATATGATTTTCTTACTATACCCTCAGTCTTACAAAGTTTTTCTCCATGTGTGTGTACAAGCGTTTTGTAAAGTTGAAACATGTCGCTTGGAGCTTGTTTGTGACGCACTAACATTTGAGTTGAGCAGCCTCGAGACTTCCATTCTGTGTCGAATCTGATGTCATGCACTCTGTTAATACCAGCTAATGCCGCGGTCCAAACCCCCATGGAGACATCTTCGGAGTTGTAATGTCTGCAATAGGATATACATTAAAAGTAGATTTAAAATACCTGATGAAAGTCACAGGAAGCTATTCGGATGCATGCAGCATGGGACCAGTTCTTTGGCAATTCTTCGCAGAAGCCTAAGTCTTCCTTAAGCAGTAGACGTCTTTTGGCTAAGAGGATAAGAAGATATCTTCTCTGTTAGTCAATGTTAACTACATTTGCATATTTCAACCAACATCATTTAGCAAGGTTTATATATACTTATAATTAAAGTTCCACTTCTCAAGCTCTACATTTTCGACTGTATCATCATCAGAATCCTCTGTGGACTATCCATTGCTTGACTAAACATGGGATTCTACTTAGAAAGAAGTTACTACTTCTATTACTATTAAGTACTATTTGTAACTGTAATTAGCCATGTAAACAAAGTTAATAGAATGTTGCCCCTGAATCCTCACCCCAAAATATCAGCATTTCTTCCTACAAACTCGATAATACTCTGAGAAATTACATAACCACCTCCAAGTGCATATGGTAAGTAATTGTCACAAAGGAACCAATCCTTCTCCTGCCACTTTCCACTTAAGTAGACATGTGCACGACCATCAAAATAACCCCAGTATAAGCCTTTGTAGGTTGGAAGATCTTTCTGAAAGAAATCATAATTAGACAATTTTAGTTAGCTTAAATACATGTTTCTTCTGTACATTATTTTTGTATCTAGATAAAGGGATGTCTATTATTGTCTGTGTGAAACAATTGACCTTCATTTTTTGTCATTTGTAGCAATGAATATAACAATTTTATTTTGCAAAGAACTGTATTGGAATTTGGGTTTCTGTCTAGTTTAGTGTAGATTTTCCTAATTGCTCAACTTGTAAATTTGTGCGAATGAGTATCAGTAAACAAACTTCTCCTTAGAAAGCAACAGACATTTCTAAAGATAGAACTAAGTGGCATGCAATTTGAGAGGCCTATTTCCAGCAGTGGACTGCAATGGGCTGATGATGATGATGATTTCTAAAGTTAAAATTTGAACTTTTTGTTTACTTTGTTTATTTGTACTTATAAGCAATTTAATGTATACCATATGCTTTGCTTTTAAATGTATTGTAAATGACAATTACCTTGTATGTTACATATTCACTTATTTCTTGAGCATTCATTTCAGGAGCATAGGCTTCTAGATCTCTTACAATCAAATCAACCCTCACAAAGGAGTCATCATCACATTTTATTAAATATTTTAAGTTTTTTAAACTATTACTCAACCATTTTAAGGAATGTAGCATTTTTATTGATAAGTTCCTATAGCTATCCTCAAAGGTATCTAATAATAATAAATCATTATTCTGATTGTTTTCGCTGTTTAGCCTTAGTAATTTAGTCTCACTGAGGCCTTGGGTTCCTATTACAAAATAAAATTTTATAAAACTTTGGCTAACATGCTGCTCTGTCCAAGTATGATTCCACTTATAGAGCTTTTCTCCATTTTCTATAAAAATATTGTTAGCAAATTTCATCCATGTTGTTCTGATAGCATCTCGTTTTGGTTCATTGTCTGGTCCAGTTAAAATAAGCACAGCATACTCAACTTTGTTTAGCGAGTTTTGACTAAGACTTGATTCCTTAGCAGCAAGCGCATCAATACATTCTAATCGTAGCAAACTTAAGGTGATGCCAGAACCAATATAAAAGAAGAAGATGCTGACTAAAACCATACTCCTATTTCTTTTAATGTACGACACCAACATTTTATGGAACTTCAAATTGTGCTTAGATCATTGTAGTAACTGTAGTAGAATCTATGGCAATTAATATAAATGCCACGCACTTGACTAAAGTAATAAAATACGCCTTACTCTTTAATTATCACCTATCAAACCTCTAAGACCAAGACCTCTATAAAAACAAAAAATTCAATAAAATTTCTGATTCATTTTATATGAAAGTAATTGATCTCTCATTTACATTAAATATATTATTACAAAAATGGAAACCTACATTCAGTATACTTTCAAACGGATTTAATAGTATTTTTAATGCGTTTCGGTCCTACCTTGTTTATTTCGTAGTGTCAAATGTCATCTTGTCAGTCATATCACTTTTAACGTTTAGTTATCATCAAAATTATTTTACTTAAATTGAATTGCGTTTTTTATAAGCTTCGCTAGCCATAAGCCTAGCCAGTTAAGCACGATTTCAATATTCATATCTGTACTAATATATAAAGCTGAAGAGTTTGTTTGTTTGTTAGAACCCGAACCGAACCCTAAGTATATGAAACCTGGCTTAAACTACACGTTATGCATGTTTCTGTCTTTTATATCGTGCCTTTATTATATAAAACTAAAAAGGATTTCACATTATATAAATAATACCAATTTAGGAAACCTGGCAACAATGCAATCTCCTGAGAACTTAGCTAGTATTCATGGAGAAAGCGATGAACGAGCGGTAAACATGATTGAAGTAGAGAGAGAGACTGAGTTTGGTTAGAGTCTATCTCTTTCACACAAGCATTTGATTGGTGGACGAAAATACCAAATTGCATGACTGACTTTGGTGGAAAATACACCAAGCAATCAGAAGCATACACCAACTAATCCGAAGCATACACCAACCAATCAGAAGCTTGCATGAGAGAGGCTCTATCTAAGCTCAGTCTCTCTCTCTCTCTACTCCGATCACGTTTTCCACCCGTTCAGCAGCCCTTCTATATATATGCTCTAAGTGAACAAGACAAAGTTTAAAATATGTAACTCGATTACTTAACAGTAGCTCATGACTATATTTGTCAATATTATCCAAGATGAAATTAATTACAACATTTATTTTTGGACTATTTAAATGATAAAATTAAATAAGAAAACATCTGATATTTTGTAATATTGTCATACACTCACTTAGAGCATATATACATGGAGTGGCTGCCGAATGGGCGGAAAGTGTGATGGCAGTAGAGAGAGAGAGAGATACTGAGTTTGGGTAGTGTCTGTCTCACTTTGACGCAGATGGCACTTCGGCTGCCTATATTCGGGTGCACTATTTACACCTATTCCAGCAAAAATCATCACCAATTATTTATTTAACTTTCGATGATTGAGTTTAGTTTTCCATGTAATAGAAATTTGAGAAACTTTGCATTGGAGGGCTATTTTCAGTTCTTTGAGCCGGTGGAGGGCAGCGTATGCCCTCCTCCGATGCCCGATGCGCCTGCTGCGGACCGGGCAGAGAAGATTTACAAGCTATTCAAATCAATTAAATTCGTCTTACTCTGTTTACAGCAAACGTCAAAATATTAGCAAGAGTTCTGTGGTCCTAAATGTCAAATAAACGAAGTGTCAGCATGCTGCCAATTTTGAATGTCAATTCAATTTACCTTTTTACACAATTTTATCAGTAAAAATTTTGCGGTGGTCGTGAACGGACGTTTTATCACGATGTTCATCGAAGTAAATTGTTCGTGCCATTGGTCAAAGTGAATTAGTTAGCGTGGTTAGTCTTCGTTAAATATTCGATTTAATGTTTTATTTCAAGAGTTTAGTCGGAATATTTAGGTACTTACTGATAAATTAGGCTTGGAATACGGTAACTAGTGTGGACTAAAATAAAACCTGTTGTGGGTATTCAATAAATTGCAAGTAGTTATTGCACGTTGTAAATTGCCAGTGGTTAACAGTGACTAAGTACATTTGTCTACCGGTACGTAGGACATGCGTCCGGTTTCTTTAGAAATAAATTTGCATTACCGAAACGGCCAACTGTGTCTGAAAACTGTCGAAGTAAGTATTTATAGCTTCTACTAACCAGAAGACATATTTTCCCGTGGCTGTGTTTGCTCAAATTTGTTTACCTATTTGGTGTTCAAGTACGTTTGCCAGAAATTTCCAATATATGAATTTTTCACTTGTAATTTAAATAATAATATTTTTACAGTTACACATATAAGTCATGGAGTCAAATAAGAAAAAGGGTCGCCCACCGCATCCTAGAGCAACAGCTAACCCCCTATCAGCCCTTACATTTGCGTAAGTTTAGTTTACTTTTTTTTTTTGATGTAGTCTATGGAAACTACAATCTGAAATAATTAGTTTCTTACGAATTGTTTATGCAATCATGCTAATATAATTTCTTCAAAACATTGACAGAAGATTTTAATCTAAAAAAATAATAAAGCAAAAGTTTTTTTTAAGCAATTACCCTCAAACTAAAAAAAACCTTTTGTGTTCTCCAATGTTGTGTAGAAACTTTAATAAGTAAATATCATTATCAGCCTGTTGCAGTCCACTGCTGGACATAGCTCTCGCTCATTGTAAGCCACTCTGATTGATTTTGGGCAAATCTCATCTAATTCCTGCCAGCCACCCTGTGAAAGTCCATAAAAAAAAAATATAAATGACACAAATCTTTGTATTGCATAATCAAGATAGTGTGTTGGCAAACATAGTGTAGGATGTCCACAGGCCAGGTAGTGATGATTTGACCCAGACGGCTGGCAGGAGCTGGATGCGAGAAGCCGTAGATCGAATTAAGGGGCGTGCAATTGGAAAGGCCTATGTCCAGCAGTGGACTGCAATAGGCTGATAATTATTATGATGATCCCATGTGGTTACCAAATTCATTAATTATGTGGTGCCGGCATGTTACTTTACCAAACTTCGACGTAGGGGGTAATTACGTGTATAGTACACTAGTGTAGTACTAACAAATCAAAACAAACAAAATCGAAGTGTAGTCAACTGACGCTCCAATCAATTACTCGGAACGGTGCGACTACAATCCCCATGTCCCTCTATCACCAAAAGGAGCTAATAAACGACTTCTGTGCATCTAACTCTGGGCAAGTAATCGGTATCTATATCTTTGTACCAAATAATGCTCTTAAAGCGATACTCAATACAAAAAAGACTTTGTACCCCTTTTTTACGAAAATTATGCAAACAGAGGAACATGAACTTTGGTACAGTTAGTTTGTTTGGATTAGGAGGTTTATACGGAAAGCTATAAATAAATGATTATGGTTGAATTTCAACCAATGTGTGGCTGCTAATTATTCTCTAAATATATCTCAGATAGGTTCAATTCAACTCAACAACAATTCAACAATTCTTAAATTTAATATTTATGTAATCTTCTCATTTCCTATAAAGATAATATTAATTATTACGTATTTTAGGTGGACATTACCCATGTTCTGTGGTGGAATTAAAAAAGAAATGGAGGAAGAAGATCTCTATGAACCTCTAGCAGAACATGCATCAGGTGAGCCTGGTTTAATTTTTCATTAATTACTAGCTAACATCAACAGCAAGTACCTCCGCGGGGCGAAACTAGTCTGAAAAAAGTACCCTAAATTACACTTTATATCATCATCTATCTGCCAGTAAAAGTCTCGTCAAAATCAATCCAGCTGTTCCAGAGATTAGTCGGATGGAACGAAGTTCACTGTCAGGATGCATTATTTGGATTATTTTTTATTATTTATTATGTACAAAAAACCTGTATATACTCAACAAAAATAATCGTCGCGACACCACACTGCTTACACGCCGCACGGCTTACAATCGCTTACTGTAGCAAAAAATGTCGTGACAACTTTTCGTAAGAATTTTTTCCGTCTAGCCCCCTTTCACAACGCGCGATAAGGAACTTCGTCCAAAAAAGACAGACAGACAAAAGTTTTAAAAATTGATTGTTTTATGTAAGTACTGTTATACTTATATATGTCACCGTAAGTTTGTAAAAAACGTTAGATTAGTATTTACGGTCCAGCAGTGTAAGAGTATGAGCTCTTTTCCAAAATGATGTATGGCATTTTGACGTATGATTACTCGATTACGTGCTCCACGCGTGCCAGTATAATCGTTAAATGACAATTACTTAATAATTTCGACCTGATGTTGCGTTGGGAGTTTTTTTAATTTTAAATTTTAATGTTATATATTAACTTGTTATTGATAGTCTGCTTATGTGATTCGTCAGTGGTAGATGTGATATTATTTTGTTATCTGCTTCTGTTTCGTGTTTTTGGTCTGTTTCTTCTGATTTATGATTGCTGTGCTTGTGAACTGGAGTCTGATTTGTGCTTTTGATACGGAACTGTTGAAGATGACAACCTACACGAATGAGGAATATGCTGACATGTTAATTTACTACGGATACTGCAATTGTGTGTCCGCATATGCTCGTAACGAGTAAATAAAACGCTAACCCAGCCGTCGAGTGCCGGACGTGAGCGAGTTCGACGGAGTTTATCGAAGACTCCGCAAGAAGATACAGACCAAAAACATAGCCAAGTAGGGAACAGAGAACAAACTACTCTGCTTCCTACTTGACTTGGCTGTGTTTTTGGTGTCTGTTTCTTCTGATTTTTTTATGTATGGGCCTGCCAAAATGGCACTACTCTGCCTGATGGAAAGCATAAACAGAATCCGAAAGTGGTGATCACCATACTCATTGCAGGCAATGCAACAATGCAGCATGGTGACCAACGAAATGAAATGAAATGAAATGAAATTATTTATTCTGCAATTAGATTGTATTAACACTTTTGCAAGTTAAACTGTTTTTGAGCAGATGAGTTCGGCCTTTCCTAACTGGACTAGCCCTGAGAAGAAAGGACGAAACAAACTCAGGGATCAACGTCTCTTTTAAAATCCAGACAATTTTCATATGGCGGCCTAGTGATGCTTCTGTATCATTGAAGAGGTCCTCCCAAAACGTCGTTGTGAAACGCAGGCAGTTTTGCGAAGCGGCGCGCGGTAAGACCCATTATGGAGGATTGGCTCGAGAGGCATCACGGGAGCATCTCATACCGGCTGACGCAGGTGATGATTGGAAAAATATATTTCGGAGATCACCTGTTTCTGATCCGCAAAGAGACAACGTCTAAGTGCCACCACTGCGATGGTCAGACCGTGAATATGTCGCTCCACACGCTGGCAAAATGCCCGCCTTGGGACGAGCCGAGTCGTGGTCTCATGGCGGTCATCGGAGTGTGAGTTCTCTCGTTTGTAACATGATTGCGGCCATGTTGCAGAGCGCGAGCGCGTGGAGCTCTGCCGTCTCTTACTGCGAGCAAGTTATGCTGGCAAAAGAGATGGCGGAGCGGGACCAAGAGAGGATTTGAACTCTCCCTGTCCGCCAGGTCTAGAACAGGTCAGGTACCGCAGACGACTCAGACGCCGGAGATTGCAAAACGATCTCTGCCCTCCATAAGCGCAAGCCTGAGGGTGACACGTAAGGCCACCAGTCACCCTTGCAGAAGCAGGCCGGGGCGGCGGCGCGAGCTCGCTAAAGTGCTCGCGCCTGAACAGAATAGAAGTGTAAGGGTTCCTACACAGGAGGGGGCCACCTACAAATAATGGGTGGCCCGAGGTACGTCGGAGTTCCAGGGATTTCTTTTCGAGGGTGCACCTGGTTCCCCGGCTTCTAGGACCCGAGATGGTGTGCAGTTTTTAGTCGGTTCGAGTTCGACATAACCAACAAAAGGGGTAGGTACATCCCGTGACTTAGAATCTTGAAATTTGGTAAGAAGAAACGTCTTACGGCACAGATATAGGAAAAATTGCGAAAAGCATACAATTTTAGTTACGTTATATAATACACCTACAGATTTGTATGGAACCCTCGGCCTCGGGGTGCGAGTCCAACTCGCACTTGGCTGGTTTTTTTTTTGGTTCTGTCCATGATCAGTAGGTATAACTTGAGTTTTCACTATATACCTAAACCTGATACAACATTAATAGGTACTGAACGCGTGTAGCGTAACGTAATTTTAAAATTGTTAATATTTAGATTTTCCCACTTGTTTGTTATGAAACTGATTACGAACTTTAAAAAAATTGTATTGCATTATACATATAGATCTTATACATGTGTTTGAGTAGCCTGACGTTTCGACCATGCGACATTGACCGTGGCTGTGAGTTGGTAATCAGCCAATTATAATACAGCCATACCTTATGTTCGCGTAATATTATGTAACCGTCCAAACCGACTCGACTGACTGATTCCTCAACACAGTGACGACAGTGATGCTTTTTACGTTGTTACTCCTTAGGCGATAAAATAAAGGATGAACGGTATTCATTTTCAAAGTAATGTCGCGTCCGCACGCTTGCCAAACCTCGATAAGCCGTGGCAAAATCCAAACGTGTGGATAGTGTTTGCCTTGGCTTGTGTTGGCTTGCAAGCGCTTGTGGCCAATCCAGCTTGTAGTATCGGTTTTTTGTCACAAATCAAAGGGAATTTGCCGCAACCGCTTGCGACGCATCTACACGTTTGCGACACTCAGTCTCGTTTGTGTACCGGTGGCGAGCAGACATACGCTTGTCTTGTTTAAAATGAAATCCGCCTAGTGCAAGTCAGACTCGCGCAGGAAGGGTTCTGTACCATTATCTATACATTTCCAACGTCTAGCTGCTCCCGTTATCAATATCGAGCAAAAAAAAAACACGGTTTGTGGAGTGGGAGCCCCTTATATATTTATTAATTCTGTTTTTAGGGTTCCGTAACCAAATGGCAAAGAACGGAACTCTTATAGATGCGTCATGTCTGTCTGTCTGTCCGTCCGTATGTCACAGCCACTTTTTTTCCGAAACTGTAAGAACTATACTGTTGAAACTTGGTAAGTAGAAGTATTCTGGGAACCGCATTAAATTTGCACACAAAAATAGAAAAAAAAAACAATAAACCATACTGAAACTCAAATTTTTTTTTTCGCCAATCCCGTACCTTTGGGATTCTATGGATAGGTAATCAAAAATTATATTGAAGTTTCTAATTTTTTTTTCTAAACTGAATAGTTTGCGCGACAGACACTTCCAAAGTGGTAAAATGTGTGCGTGTCCCCTGAAACTTCTAAAATAAGAGAATAATAATAATAACAATAATAAATATTTCAGACATCTAACACGCAAAGCCATCTAGTCCCAAGCTAAGCAGAGCTTGTGTTATGGGTACTAGACAACTGATCCAAATACATATATACTTTTTTTTTGTAAACACATACATAATATATATAGGAAACACCCAAACTCCGAAACAAATATTTGTAGATCAACATTTGGTCTGACCAGGGAATCGAACCCGAGACCTCATGATCAGCAGTCGCACACGCCAACCGCGAGACCAACGAGGCAGTCAAAATAATTTTTGAGCAGTTATCGAGGAAGGCTATATCTCATTACGCTAAGACCAATAGGAGCGGAGCACCACAATGGACAATGTTTTAAAAAACGAGGGAAAATTATCACGCTACGGGCAATAGGAGATGCAATCGAGGTTGCGTGGGTCAGCAGCTAGTCACGAATAAAACCGCAAACAATCAAGGGAGAGAAGCCGCGAGAAACAGTCTTCCATTCACGAATGTTTCTAAAAACTTACAAATACTTACAAAATACTAAATTATCTTCGCGAATTACTGAGAGATTATTTTGTAACTACATTACTAAAGAGCAATCACCTTCAGAATTAATTGCTTTTTAAATCAGCTGATAGTCAGTTTATTAATGCAGAGGTGGTATCTACGCAAGCGACGTGTTGTTAAACGAGAACGCAAACAAACAGGCGTATTACAACTACATCATTCAAAGTGCAATTTAATAATTGACTTGTGATGCATGGTTGACATCATTCAAAGTGCAATTTAATCAATGACTTGTGATGCATGGTTGGTGTTATTTTTAATAACCCAACATTTTATTACCTGCATCGATATACGTATGTAAGTAGATTTGCTTTTCAATATATTCCAAACAGACTCTGTTTTTTTTGTTGACGGATTGGAAAAAAAATCTCCGGGTCTCCGGTTCCTTTAGGACGTAGGAGTCATCAGTATGTAGTGATAAGCAGAATCCATGAGTGATGATAACCATACTCATTGCGAATGCAGATAATGTACCATGGTGACTCACACCATGGCGGCCTAGTAATGCTTGTGCAACATTGAACCTCTGGTCTCGCATTCTCCAATGAAACACGACAGCACGAACGCTATCATTTTACGTTGATTTCCATACGAGGGTAGTACCGCCCCGGTGAAGCCGACCCGTTAGTGCTGAAATCAGCGTGGTTCTACTACCTTTCTATTAGGTACCTATTGACCAAACAAGCGAGTAGAAAGTATCTAGAACTACTTTTGTGAGTGTACCCTATAGAATTTCATATTTGTTTTACGATGAGTGGTTGAGAAGATGAATAAATATGTTACCTATCTTGCAGCTATTAAAAGGTACTCTAACCTAATATGTCTGTTCGCTTAAAACCGCTAAATAATAACTTTATTTTAATTTTATTTCTGAAACGAGCGTCACACAAGTCCACATTAATCGTGCTACCTACATGGTAATGGACTTTATTCATTCAAAGAAAATCGTGGTTGACATCAACGAATGCAAATAATACCTTCATACAAATTATAAATGAACTATTTAGTATAATTATTCCTTATTATACTATATTATTAAACCTACCTACTTATTATCTAAATACATAATTATCTATCTACTCTTTTAGCGCGGCGTGGAGAAATTGTTGTATGTTCTACTACTACTACTACTAAACTACTAATCCGGTTTTAAAGAATGACGTGTCAATAGATTTGTAATAATAGTCCGGGTGACATAGGCTATATACATTTTTCATTCGTTGTCATTAATTTTTAATAATAATATAGTAGACAGTTTTATTATTTTAATTTACATAATTGTATATACAACTAAGTAGGTTGTCACAATAAGAATCGAGACTGATTCGTTTTTTAATGTTGTAAATGGACAATTCGTGGTTAAATTTAAATTATCTGTATTTTTCATCTTCTACTTTGCATTGCAAAAATAATATTGCCAAGTACATAATAGATACGATACGATAAACAAGCGCTAAAAAATCCCATAAATTGAAAAAATGTTAAAGAAAATCATGTAGGTCTGTCCTAGCCTTTATTATTTTCAAGATTATTTGGGTCGGCTACATACCATGGGATTAGTCCCATGGAATATACCGTACTAATATTATAAATAGGTAGTTTGTGAAGTTGTATGCGGGCGGTAATCACCGGATCAACTGAATTGAATTTGTTTTTTTTTTACTGTCATAGCCTATTATTAACCCGAAAAATTATTACCGCGGTTTAAAGCTTATATATTATAAATATTTATGTTATAAATAATTTTGTTACCAAGAACAAAACTTAAGTTAAAGGTTATTACTTTTTAAATAAAGTAAACTTAACTTGCAAATTCTTATTATGACACGAACATGGCACAATAAATATAAAGACTAAGATCACTTCGAACCATTAAAATATATTCAAATGCAGATCTACTAATCTCTTCATTGTCGTCATTCAAATAAAGAATATGGACCCATTCGAACTAACAAAAAATCTATATATATAAAAGAGGAAGGTGACTGACATAGAGAGAGATCAACGCACAGCTCAAACCGCTGAACCTAGAATCCTGAAATTTTGCATGTAGGTTCTTTATATAACGTAAGTGAGTACTAAGAAAGATATTGTTGAAATTCCACCCCTAAGGGGGTAACAGGGGATGAAAGTCTGCGTGAGCGAAGCCGCGTGCAAGGCTAATATTATAATATAGTGCTAGAACAAGGCCACTACAGAAGTTTAAGGCTTACATCTATATAAATAAATAAATTATACCTACATCAAAAATCAATTTCTAAAATGTTTGACTGCCTGTCTGGTTTTTTTCCGCTAATCTCTGCAAGGGCTGGCTTGATTTTGACGGGATTTTCACTGACGGATAGCTTATGATATAAGGAGTGACTTAGGCTTTTTTAGTCCATCCATTCAACGTAACATTGCCCCACGATATTACCTTGGGTTGTTGTTGTAAGAGTACAACAATAACCGCGGGTAATCCCGCTGGGCTTAGCTAGTTAAACTCCGTGTGTCATCATAATCTGGACTAATATTAAAAAACGAAGGTTTGTAAGTATGGATAGATGTTTGTTACGCGTCTACGCAAAAACTACTGAATAGATTTGGATGAAACTTTAATGTACGTACCTATGTGGTAATAATTTTCTTCTATTAAATTATTTAAGGAGAGGCCTATGTCCCTACGGTGGTGTGTGACGTGAAAATAAATAATGATTTAATGAAGTCTTTAAATTTTCTAGGACCATTAGGAGACAAATTTGCACGTTTATGGGAGGAAGAGGTTGCGAGGGCAGAAGGGAAGAGAAAACCAAGTCTTTTACGAGTCATAGTGCGAGCATACGCTGCTAGGTGTATGCTCTACGGATTTGTATTGCTGGTCATGGAATGCGGGATCAGGTGAGTTTATATAATTAATGCTAGACATAAGGAAACTCTCTAAATTTCCTAGAATAAGTGATGACGTTTACTGAGTTCCTCAGTCATCGATATGTAGTATAAAAGACGCTAGAATACTGTAAGACTCGATTGGATAATCGAAGTCGAATGGTCCCTTGACAAGTAGATATGTGTGCTATGACCTTAACTATCTAAGTACGTAATATAATGTACTATTCGTGTTTACCAAATTTAATTGAAACATACCAGTTTCACTACCAGCTGATAAAGTCCCTAATAAACTGATGTCAACTTATCTATAAAATATCTACGGAATTTGATTTCAAAAGTCATGGATTGAGACATATATGTCAAATATACATATATTTATCAGCAGCTTTTATCTTCTAAATAGTGTTATATGGCAGATAACCATCCGAAACTTAAACAAAAACTAGTGAAACTTGCTCTAAGAGAGATAAATAGTGATTTCAAGAAAATCAACTATTCCGTAACTTGTAGAACGTATGCTTCGGCACGTCCGAACACGATCGAAGACAATATAGAATAGTATTAAGCAACTTCCTTTGTTATTTTTTGTACGAGTGTTGTTACCAGGCCCCAACTACCTTTCCTTAAAAACGGGAAGAAGACACAAAAAGCGGCAACGCAGTTGTGTGTTCCGAGTGTCAGGTAACCATAGACGGTTACAGCCGCTTAGCGACAGGCGACTTGTACTTTTGTCCCTCATGCATATTTTTTTTCAAAACCAAACCTTCGTCTCAGGCATATACAGGTAAGATACAGAAATCTGTCTCGACAGACACCAATGGTATAAGGAAGACTCAAATCTTCTTGGCCAAAAAAGAAATATTACAAATATTGTATCATCAACAATTCCTGAGGTCCTGGCCTAGTATACCATGCTGTAAAAAAATGTATGCATTTTAATTTTCTGCTAATCAAATACGTAATGTATACTAAAGCCTGTCTATAAAATTTGCATCTGCAAAAGAAATACCTGAAAATGGCATATCTACTACAAGTTATAAGCACAAAACCATTAATGCATTTGATTGTAGGATGTTTTATAATCATATCAACATGACTCAAGTAATAACGCGTAATACACTGTACAAACAGATTTATTTACTTTGGGTGATTAACCCAATTCTTTGTTTTGGTACTTTTTATTACCTACTATTTATGCTATTGAGATAATAAGGTGACATTGCAACAAGGTCACTGACACTGGTATTATGAACTGTTCTAAATATAGGGTAACTAAATAAAAGGAACACAACTTATTTTGTCCAAATAAAAAGATAAGTAGATTTTGAAGCTTAAACAGTTATACATATAATGCGTAAAAATCTGGTCTGTCCAATGTTTTTTCATTCTGATCTTCGACACGTCTAGATCGACTCCGATAAAATTTTACTGTCAGATAACTGACTAGTTAAGCAATAACTTAATCACTAGTTGTGTAGTCGAAAATGTTTTATTAAGGCTCAAGAAAAAAAAAAAAGAAAATGTTTTTTAAATATTTCTAAATACATGATAAACATTTCAATATCAAAATCGTTGGTACTTTTTAGGATTTTTATACTTGACAGTTATGTACCGATTATATCGGACAAATCGATATCTTGCAGCTTGACAGCTGTGAGCTCTTATCATCGCTTTCCTCTTCACATCCGCACATATCCAGTGTTAGTCCACTGATAAAGTCCGCATTTGCTTTTATGCATATACATTGGCTTGTAAACTTAAATAGTTCGATAGCTATATTCGTTAGCTGTTTAGAAATTGATAGATAATTAAATATGATCTAATACCTTTAAAGCTATTCTTGTATAATATATGTATAATCTGTATTTCGAAAACGGTTCTAACGATTTTCATGATACCAATTAAGTGTTCAGGGGGTTTCGGGGCCGATAAATGGACCTAGCTAAGATTCATTTTTAGAAAATTTACCAAAAAAGAAAACGAGTAAAGCTTGGTCAATCCAGGTTCTTTATAAATGCTTTTTTCCCAGTTTTCCGAGTCTTCAAAGAATTAAGCTCTCCTTACTCGTCCAAAGCAATTTCCAATCAAAATAGACCACTTAAATGCAATTTTCGTTTATAGTTCTTTTATGGCCAAAGCCTAAGCACTACTCTAAAATAAACAGATCGCATTTTCCTGACTGTTATCTAAATGAATTTAAGTAGAACGTTTCTGAGACTAGAAAAAGATTTCTCGCGTGCAATAACATTTGCGTACCTATAATATGACATAGCTGTAAAAATGCTAAATGCAAATGACTTTTGATTTGACTGCGCGTTTGGCTTAGTGATTTAAGCGGACGCCACGCCGCTTTCCACTGCACCAAGTGTTGTATGTTCAAATCCCACATAGGACAGAACTGTGATCCACAAATTGTTGTGCTGAGTCTGGGTGTCCTTTGTGTCCGTTTCATATATGTTTATATCGTCCCCCGCGACACAGGATGTATGTTCCCAATGCGGGAGTTTTCTTTTTATGAAAATAAATTCACAATGCAATGATGCCGTTGATGAAATCAATACGTATTTTATAATATTATGTAATAAAACTATTTCATTTATTTGGTAGTACAACAACCTAAAATAATTATTGTTTTCTAAACAATAGCTTTCAACAAACTCCACAAATTACGCAACATCTTTTATCTTGTCTTAACAATAGTCATTGTATTCTATGTAGTTAAATGTAGTTCATCGCAATGATGTAGTTCTACATCTCTCTGCACATCAATATAATACTAACTCGAGCTATATTATTATATGTGACTTTAGACACGGCGTTAAAACTTTTTGTACGGCGTTAATATTAATATACAAATCTAATTATTAAAACTAACACTGAACTCACACAGTGAAATAATAAAAAAAACATTCAGTACACACTTCTAAAAAAAATTGAAAAAAAAGATGAACAGGTAGTTGTAAGGTAACCGAAAGTAGTCAAACGGATTGTGAATCACCGACAATTTTGAATAAATAATACAGTTTCAAATGTTGCCGCTATAAACGGAACCTACCAACTGTTTTAATTTTAGTTTTAATTGTAAAATTATTAACAACATATGTACATTATTAGTTAAATATAAATATGATAATAGTTCATAAACACACCATTTTCAACATACACCATTATAAGAAATTAGAATGGTATATATGTACGCATTAAAGTATTAAATTGCATATTTAAGAAAACGATTTCTTATTACTACATTATTAATTCGTATGCGCACGGAGATAAAAAAGTTATAAGTAGTACTATCTTATGTAATCCAGACAAGCCACATCGGGATATTGCGATACATAATTTGTAACAAACAATGCCATCTAGTCCCAAGCTAAGCAGAGCTGTATTATGGGTACTACAGAACTGAAATATATACATTTATACTTTTTTTTGTAAATACATAACACACCCAAACTCCAAAACAAACATTTGCAGATCATACACATATTTGGTCCGACCAGGGAATCGAACCAAATGTTTACATGTTTAGAAGATGTTAAAAAGTAAACTTTTTTAAATTGAAAGTTAAAATGTACTTAATTGTAAATATATTACATATTTATTTTCTAGTTCAAACGAGTAGTAATAGACATTAAATTTTAATGAGAGTACATTTTTGTTATAATTGTACAGTTAAATACTCATAAGTTAAATTGGTAACGTCTACCGTTCAAAATCTATTTAACTTTCTTATACTGACCTAACTGTTGTAATTCATTGTTATGTAATAATACTAATCTGGTTAGAAAACATTGCATTCTAGATAGGCGAAACGGCAAGCCTCATCTCAGGACTGTGTGGCTTTTTTTAATAGCGAGAAAGTGTACAGGAACCGACAAGGATGTTTTTTTATGGGAAAGGATGTAAATGAGCAGACGGATCGCCTGATAGTAAGTGAAAGGTAAAGTTACTTACCTACGTAACTTTACCTTTACCTTCAGGGGGCCTAGTGTTAGTTTATTTCATGTGCGTTTTATTCTGATACTAGCTGAAACACCACAGTGTTACCCGCTGTCATTGTCGTACCGCGTATTGGAAAACCAAAGTTAAGCGGAACAAACAGACAGACAGACAAACAAAAATTGAAAAAAAATGTTATTTTGGTTAAATAAATGTTATATATGTACTTTTTTTTTGGGACTAATCCCACCCACACGACCACCGCTGTAACTCCTGTACACCAGGATCAACAGCAGTGACCCACGAACACACCGAGTTATGACACTCGGGAAGTCCCAGGAAAAAATATTAACTGTCTTGGAACCCGCAACGAAATTAATCAGAAGAAAAACAGGAGGAGTTGGAAATATGATAAGTCCACTTCCCTCCTTAGCAAAGCGGGAGACAAAATGAAGTCAAAATAGGCAGACACCTTTTTTTAAACCGGCAAGCACCACGATAAAGTATTAGGGGCCCTAAGTGAGCTATATTTGATTACTATAGTATGTATGGCAGAATCGCCTAAACGCACGGAAATTCACCGCAGTTGACACAAGATCCCCATAGTATACCGCCCCAGATGTCATTTGTAAGCTATTTAGCATTGTGTTACGTTCATTGTACCAAAGACTACACTCCCAGAGAACATGATGAGCCGACTGTTCACAGCTAGTATCGGGTGTTGAGCATTGACACAATGGTGAATCGACTAATTTAAATGAGTGTAGTTTGCTCTTAAAGTTACCGTGGCCTGTAAGAAATTGAGCGATACAGTGATCTACCTCGAGCCATGTCCTCGACATCCGTTCGCGAACAGATGGAAAGAACTGGTAGAGGTGGCGCCCCTTTGATGATTTGTCCCAGCGTTGTTGCCATTCATCCATTAGGTCGTCATAGACATTGGACTACTGTTGAAACAATCTTATGATTTTATCGCGGTCTCGTACGCCCAAAAAATCGCATTCCATGTTTTGTTTTGTAGAATAGTACATGGCTGCACGTCTTTGCACCTCGAGATCCACCGGAAGAACACCCGCCAACACCGGTAAAGCCTCAGTACTAACCGTCCTATATGCTATATATATATATGTACTGTGTATATTATACATAGAAAACACCCAAACTCCGAAACAAATATTTGTAGATCATACAAACATTTGGTCCGACCCGGGAATCGAACCCGAGACGTCACGATCAGCAGTCGCATACGCTACCACTGCGCCACCGAGGCAGTAAATACAATAAGAATAAATAAATAACATGTTTGTTTGTTATTTATTTATTCTTATTGTATTTACTATATACAAAACAAACAAAATAAAAGCAGTAATATGTCTAGCTGTGTGACCAAAAGGCCACAGCTCAGCTTATGCTGCGGTCCTGAAAGTGACCACAGCGCTGATTTTCAGCTGTAGCCCAACTTTACACCTCACGGACGCGTGCACAGTTTCAACATTAAAACATATTGGAAATAATAAAAAATACATTAAACCCCCAAGATATATAAGATTGACAAACACATGTTTAAACTATAGTAACAGGGACGTATTTAAGACCAAAAATATTATAAAGATTAAAAACATTACAAAGCACTGGATTTTTGTACTGTCAAAAACAACACTCTAATTTTTGACTTAAAAGAATTATGACTAACTAGGTGGCGAAGTGGCGGTGGTAAATTATTCCGGCACTTTGTTGCCCTATATCGGAATCCCCCTTTAAAAGCGGAATGTGCAGGGGTACTGACCCGTCCCTGCTTTTGTGCCTTTTGCGTTCCATCCAGTCAAGTTTCTCAAACAAATATTAATATAATATAGATTAACACTCGTTGTTTATCTCGGCTGCGTACTGTTATGCAGCACTAGTTCCAGTAATTAATCATTACAATTGTCGTTCAATTTTCCTTAATAGCCAACTACGGTGAAGCCGTACAGTGTTCCGTCGTAGCGTCTCAACCACGGAACCGATTTTAATGAATGAAGTATAAATAGATTCGCAATAATAGCCCGGATAAAATAGGCTAAATAAATTTTATCAAAACTTTTATAGATATAGATAACTCACAAAGTATTGCATTGTAAATGAACAAAGTTATCTCTAATGAACATCTAGAATTTAGTAAGCACGTCCGCGTCTTTGTAATTGCTGCTACATAGTAGAAGAGAAGTAGAGGATACGATTAGGAACGACCTTCACCCATCTGCTCATTAGATAAAATAAATTTATATCAAATTTAATATATTAAATAATATATCGCGGGTGGGTTGGCTAAAATATTCCTGGTCAAACCATTATATATTTATAAATCATATATTTATTATTTATTTATAATCATATTTAAATATTTATATGTGTATTCGTGTATGTATTTTATATCGCATTAATGTTATTATTGTTACTTATAAACTGATAAATTAAAGTTTTTCTTCCCTTCTGTGTTTTTCCTAATATATGTATGATGGGATAGGCACCTGACTTGTCCCTTACTGAACCAACTTAAGGTTGACTGGTAGATAATGCTATGTGGCGTTAAGTCCGCCTCGTGCAATTGTAATGCAGGAAGTATGAATACATAAATAAAAAAATGTTTGGCCAGGATTTTTTTAGTCAACTTCCTGCGATATATTATTGAATCGATTAAATTTGATATACAACACTTTTTATCCAATAAACAGATGAGTGAAGGTCGTTTCTATTCGGATGTTAGAATATAGGATCAAAAGATATTGCCGTTATGTAGACATTATCAGAAACTAATGCTTAAATTAAAAAAAACTGGTCTCATTCTTGACTTTGGCCAAATATTGACCACAAAATAACTAGTGGTTTTCGTACACGTATATACTTATAATCTGACTGTACATAAATAAAAAAAAATGTGATAATAATTATTATTATACTTAGGCATGTTTATAAGCTCGTATTGTGCTTTTGAATTTATTACTCTCGTAATTTTCCTCTGCTTGTTGAAAATTAACATAGGCACACAAAACTGACGGACAAGGCCCTCAGAAGGGCGGCCATTAAGAAAATTATTGACTATTACTTACGAGTAATAAAGTCGAGATCGTCAACACCCACCAACACACTTATAAAGACAAACAGATTAGTATAACTTTTACAGTTTCACACATAATAAAGTTGTTTTATCAGTGATTAAAAAAAACTTCAACATGTATAAGCATATTCCATATGCCTGTTTCTTTAATACATGCATAAAAATAAATGTGACAAAAAAATAGCAAGAAGTACCTACATAAATAAATAAATAAAATAAATATTTCGGACATCTAACACACAACGCCATCTAGTCCCAAGCTAAGCAGAGCTTGTGTTATGGGTACTAGACAACTGATATAAATACATATATACTTTTTTTTTTTTAAGTAAATAAATATATAATATATACTTTTTTGATAAGTAGATAAGATTACTCGAATTTTCAAATTACCCACCTTTTGTGTCTAAGCTCTATAAGAAAGCTATTGAAAGTGATGAGAGTAAATGATGCACATTTTTTAAAATGAGAACATTATAGGTAAGAAAAAAGTTTCACTCGTAAATCTCACATCGTGAAGGTTTTATATCAATTAAAAGTATATATTACTATAAAGCGGCAATTTCATACTTTAACCTCTATTATACGTTCGTAAAGATATAAGCCTTATAATAGAAGTATATCTAAACGTGTAGATTATAGGTATCCCTAATTGAAACATAAAGTATGGTGAATGAGTGTATTGGCAATTTGGGAGAATGGTATGATTTGACATGTCATGAAAAGTTGTTATATTTACGACAAAACGCGTGATGCACAAAAATGTTAAATATATGTTGTATTAAAATATGACCGTGACATGAGCAAAAGTCCCCAAATACGGAATAACGAGTCATCGATATATCTATACTAATATATAAAGCTGAAGAGTTTGTTTGTTTGTTTGTTTGAACACGCTAATCTCAGGAACCGCTGGTCCGATTTGAAAAATTCTTTTGGTGTTAGATAGTCCATTTATCGAGGAAGGCTATAGGGTATATATCATCACGCTTCTACTAATAGGAGCGGAGCAACAATGAAGAATGTTTCAAAAACGGGGGAAATTTTCACGCTACGGGCAATATAAGGTGCAAACGAGGTTGCGTGGGTCGGCTAGTTAGCTTATATGCGATCTGGGCCAGGGTGTTCCCCACGTGCGGCTTGACAACCAACAAAATTCCAAGTGTAAAAGCAAACGAGATGCAAGGATTTAAGAATGATCTTAAACGCGATATGACGTAGGTAAATTGTCGATCGTTTTGCTGATTTTGGTTTAAACTAGAGCTAGAAACCCATCGAGACTACGTGTGTTTAAGGAATATAATGATTAAATATAAATTCATATAGGTTATATATATATAGGGATTATTACCTTTTTAACCGACTTCAAAAAAAGGAGGAGGTTTCTCAATTCAACCGTATATATATATATTTTTTTTTATGTGTGTTCGCGGATAACTTTGTCATTTATGAACCGATTTTAATGATTCTTTTTTAATGGAAAGGAGATATTACAACGGTGGTACCATGATAAGGATACTAAAATCTGATGATGGCATCTAAGAGAAATCGGGTCGAACCTTGAAGTCTGTTTTATTTTTGTTAAAATTGTACTTGTCTCACAACGAAATGTGAAATCAAGTACCTCTAAATATTGTTTTGTTTCATAACCAAGAAATTTAACTGTATTTTAACGAAATACAATATTATTCATAACACTAATTAGTGAAGGCCACTGTCTTATTTCACACAACTTGTACAAGGCGTTATTTATTTAGCTACCTTAACAAAATACACTTTCCCATTTATTGTTACAAAAATCAAACAAAGTTGTTTGGTTTCCTTTAAATTTACTGTCAAAATATACAACTATATTGTTTATTGTAGGTAGAGTGGAATTGTCATAGGATTGTCCCTAATTTTTTGTGAGCGTCAGCGAAGTGATCACAATACGACGTATTCGTCGTATTGTGATCATAGTGATCAGTGGTCAACGTAAAAACGTAAAAGTATAATATTACTTTTTCGTTTAAAATATTACCGTTATAACAAATTCTGTTTTATAATAAAACCATCAATCAGCCTTTCCTAGTGATAAATTTCCCTAAAACTAGTTTTGCTGTCATTGTAGTCCTCGATAAAATGAAATAAACAAACATTACCAATGAATGGCAGTCGAAAATAAACACTATGATTAGCCAAGGTAAATGATACGCAAGCTGCTTGCCGTTTTCCTTATACTAATTCCTTAAGTAGTTAAGAGTTACTAAGAAAATAAGTAAGATTTTTTAATTTTTTTTTTGCACTCTTCTTGCACCACTTCTTCTTCTTACCACTTGATACAAATACCTGTTGCCTTCATTGAATTGCTACTAGCGTCAGACTTAAGTTATCGGTTTTAGTTATACATCTACCTTAGACTATGTTTTTAAACGGTTTTTTTTAGCTTGACCTGGTTATTGTCTGGGTCAAATCTTGTAATTGAAATTTTATCCCCTTCCTGTTGACAGATTGATCTGAAATTTGTTACACACTCTCTTCTGATGACAATACAATTAAATGAATTCTGTTACATTGTAAATAAAAGATGGCTGCCGCTACAAAATAGTGGTTTACACTTTTTGTCAAAGATGGGTCTATATGGGTATCAAATGAAAGGGCTTTAACAGTAGAACACAGATGAGATGTAGTATGTAATAAAATAAAAAAATTTAAAATGAAAAATATGTATAAAAAAAAATTTACGGTTTTATTGAAAATAATGTTCTAAAAGCTAAAATTGGTAAAAAAAAGGTATTATGTATGAGCCTGCCAAAATGACTCTACTCTGCCTGATGGAAAGCAAAAGCAGAATCCAAGAGTGGTGGTCACCATACTCATTGCGAATGCAGACAATGCAACATGCATCATGGTAACCCACACCGTGGCGCCCTTGTGATGCTTTTGCATCAATGATATAGGATTAAATAAATAGGTTCAACTACACAATCGATGACTGACTGAGTAACGCAGAAACTTCTGCGTATTTTCATCGGTATTTCCAAGGTCAATGAAAAATTCTTACATATATCTAGGGAAAAACGTTTGTACGTTTTCACACATTGATTAAATGTAACCTTAACACATTGCCAATATTTAATCGCTGACTTACTGCTCAGTTCTCGTAATATTATCAGACGTAATGCCCGTGAAACATAACAGCCGTCAGGTAGGGTCATTAATCTGTTGACCGTTACCTTCTAAAGAAGTTTTGATAAAACAGTGTTCATATTCAAATGCGCCACTTTTTTAATTGGGTATGCCAAATAAACCTCCTTTAATCCTTTAACTTTT
Source organism: Spilosoma lubricipeda (assembly GCA_905220595.1). Lineage (NCBI taxonomy): Eukaryota > Metazoa > Arthropoda > Insecta > Lepidoptera > Erebidae > Spilosoma > Spilosoma lubricipeda. The sequence continues at coordinate 11,439,855 of HG992275.1, forward strand.
AATAAAATAGATGTTGTTAAAATTGGTCCTGCAGTTTCGGAGGAGTTTGTTAACAAACACCGGGACACAAGAACTTTATATAATTGATTTTTCTTGGTGGAAGTCTACCTAAATGTCCTATTTAAAAACAGATCCCGACTGAAATTGGTCTGCTAACGTGATAACTAACCTACCGAAACACATTATATAAGTCGTGTAAACAGCTTGATGAATTTTTTTTTTTTTTTTTTTTTTATGTTTGACCCTGCCATAATGACTCTACTCTGCCTGATGGAAAGCATAAGCAGAATCCAAGGGTGATGGTCACCATACTGCGAACGCAGACAATGCAACAATGCAGCATGGTGACCCACACCATGGCGGGCTAGTGATGCTTTCGCATCATTGGGCCTCCGGTCTCGCACTCACCAACGAAACACGACAGCATGATCGCTGCCATTTTACGTTGATTTTCTGTGCGAGGGTAGTACCGCCCCGGTCGAGCCGGCCCGTTCGTGCTGAAATCAGCGTGGCTCTACTACCTTGGAAACGTAACGAATGATGAACGTAACTTGTTTAAAACTATTTATTTTTTTAACATAAATGGCTGATAAAGCTAATGCTATAAAATGAATGATTCATGCTAGAAGTACACAATAAACTTTCTGAAAGTGCACTGATTCTTAATTGTCATAAAATCGACGTTGTGTTATTATGCAAAATACTGACCGCGCCAAAATGTACGGTCACTGGCCTGTACACACATAAATATTTAATTGTTAACTTTAGTTTTAAAGGTAAACCTATGTATTATATGACAAGGAATAAGAGCTACATGACGTTGAAAGTGTAAACCAACGTGCTGTAATGAAGCTACAGAAGCTCTGTCATGTTGGAAACGTATTAAATCCATGTTTACATTTTGATTACTGCGATGGACTTCGCATTAAAGGACGTGACGTTTCATTTTTACAATGGAAAGTTTTACTGCTAATAATTCAACAACGTACTATATTTCTGATGTCATCCTAATCATCGACAGCCTTATAATACACATATAGTGCTGCTGGTCTCCTTTGAAGGGAGGTTAATAATTCTTATTTGGAAATGACATATTCAATGAATAAATTGTACCTTAGGCGTGAACTTATTCCGAGATTGTCATCTCATCATCAAAAGCTGACACTTTTTGTAGTAAAATGTTTTTTTTTTATTATGTTGGCAAACACGCTGGGAGGGTCTTGATTTCATTAAATATAATGAAATCAATGTTTATCATTATTTCATTATATAGGTCATGTATGTAGATGATACATGTTAAAAAAAATCAAGATTGGAAATGCAATCTTTACAATGTGTAAACGATACTATGACCCTCACCACATGAATGAACGCCATGGAGCGTTGCCAGGGTAATTAGATAGATAAATAGAAAACTCTTTATTTGTACACCGTATTATATACTTGAAGTGACGAATGTATAATGTACAAAGGGCGACCTTATTACCGAACGCAATCTCTTCCAGGCAACATTAGATAATCTCTTCCAGGCAACCTTAGGTAATCTCTTCCAGGCAATTAGTGGATTGTTTAGCTACAAAAGACCTAAAAAATGCATACTTCTTATGCTGTATTATACTGTGCTTATAATTCTACTTCATACTGAACAATTAGTCCTCGTAACTGTATAAGATAAAAATAAAATGTGTTCGTTAGAAATAGCCAAAGATTTCCACTATTACGTAGTGACATGAGTCTACGACACTTGCCAATTTGTAGTGGTTCGTTATTCTTTACTATTTGTACAACCAATATTTCCTTTATGATTGTTGTGTAGCTCGCACGTGTTTGTAGCTAAATGTAGCTCTTGCATATGTATTACATAATAAATGTTATGTATTAATACTACGACATACTCAATATTCTTCTGAACATAGAAATAATTAGATCATCGTGCAGCGGGTCATTGACCATCTCTGTAATGATTGCTCGCAACAACTCGTTTGTAAAATTTATGGTACTTGATGTTAGACTAAATTTTAAAGCTACTTATGACGTAAAAATAATAAACTAAGCGCCTTTAAAGTTCTATTCAGAATAAAAGGAAATCTTTAGACCGTTGCTGTGTTCATTTTTCTATAAGAAAATACCGTTTTTGAATCATTTGAAACATTTTTATTTAGGACTTTATATTATAGACAAAGTGCGAAAATTATAGAATATAATCGAATACTAAGACATAAGTATTGTCACCGGACCGTAGTAAGTATATAACGTCAGAAAATTGAATCATCATCGAAAGACATATGCTTCTCCTAAGAAAGAGGACTCCTTAAAAGTAATAAGAAAAACATACACAGTGAAAATCATATGTGTAATATTAAAGCAGTATAATAACTATAAGCCCTACAAGGATCCGTCACGCGTCTGTTTGCCAATGACGCGGTGTTAATAAGAAGCGTTCATTCGAAGCAATCAAGCTCATTACTGTATGATTCGATGATATGAGTCCTTGTTTATCCTTTTTAACCCACTTCAAAAAAGGAGGAGTTTCTCAATTGGACCGTATATATAGATATATATTTTATCTGCGTTCGCTTATAACTTCGTCGTTTATGAACCGTTTTATGAGGAAGTTCACGGAAGGTGCTACCATGATAAGGACGCTAAGATCTGATGATGGCATCCAAGAGATTCCTAGGGGTGACTAGTGCATTTGTTATTTTTTTTATTTTATTTGAAGAAAGGGTGCTTTCTGTGTGGTCCCATTTCAATTTAGTCGTTTTTGAAGTCGGTTTTTTTTGTAACTTTTTTTTCGATTTTCTCCTTACCATCCAGTACCTTGAAGTACACTTCAAATTTATATGGCGGTTAAACTTTTTATTCTTTACTTTTATAAGTCTTACTAGGTGTACAAATACAAAGCCATAATTTTTATCATGCCCCATATTTGACGTTATTTACTCAATCTAAGAATAAAGTCTACTTTGAAAACCGTCTGCAAATCTTTTTCTGTTTGTTCAATGTTGCCCTAGTAACATACATTATACGGTTTTATTGATCTTCTAATTAATTCAGGTACTTTAATGTAAATGTCAGATGATCTGTGACTTTTTTATAGGGTCCTAAGGTGCAAAGTGTTTGTTACTTTTTGCCCTAACCGATGGCGCTGAACGGATTATATTATAAACAAGTAGATTATATTAGATTTGTAGACTTAACTAGTTTCCTGGTATTGACATAATCCACAAATGTTACAAGGACAAGATGACAGAGCTGGATAAATCATGAAATTCTTGACGCATTTTTACGGATAATTTTGTATATGTGGGTTATTGTTATTATTTCTAAAATAATCACAAATATTAGCAAAAATAAACCGACTTCAAGAACTGGACCAAATTGAAATGGGACCACACGGGAAGCACTAGCTTTCAAACAAAAATCATCAAAATCGGTTCACCCAGTCGAAAGTTATGAGTTAACAAACAAAAAAATATAGTCGAATTGATAACCACCTCCCTCTTTGATACCGGTTAATTAGATATCTTGACAGGTTGGTTAATCTTGTTTTGTATTGAGTTATCATTTATATCGTATATTAAGCTCTGTGGCGCTCGCCCAGTTGCGCTCGGTGATTAGGAACAATCGCCAAGGGTAAGCAACGACGGCGCGGTCAGTACCGGGATGGGTGACCGCTAGTGACATGAAACCATAAGCGTCTCCGTGATTCGGAGGTCGTTGCCTTGCAAGCCCAACCCAACCTGCACTCCCCCGCCGGCCGGTGTGGGGACGTATGGCCTTAACCCTCTCCTGAGAGGAGACCCAAACCCAATAGCGGGACATTATGGGTTGTTGAATATCTGTAAACCCTATAAACGCCAAGCCCTACATGTATATACTTGTTTCTTCGATGTTTACAGAATATTTAAATACTTAGATGTTAAAACAACTTTCACACTCTTGAACAAATACGACACAGTGCGTCATCTTTGCAAACACACAGTACCTACTAAGCTAACATTGATATCCAATACATCTAAGTATCATTTTAATTTCATTGCTCACTAAGAAGGTACCGTCAGCAAATACCAACTTATTAATTACAGGCTGGTGAAGATTAAATATTTACATGTCATTTAAATTATGACTGAAATAATCAAATTAATTGACTCTTATCTTAAAAGCTAGTTTTAACCTTCAAAGATTTTTCTTTACATTTTTACAGATTTTTTACTTTTTCTATTTCATTTTGAGTTCGAATAACTTACTAAGTTTCTTTCTTTCCACAATATTTATAAATAATCTCTTATAGGCAGACCAAGTTCACTGTGAACTTTGTCTGCCTATAAATAAACAAATCTCGGTACGAGTTATATTCTGGTCAAAATAGACATTCAAGGTTACAATAATTCGCGTAAAGTTCAAAATTAGTAGGTATGTTGGGTACACTAAGAAAACGTGACGATTCCTTCCGATATCATATCTGCAAAGCCTTATTGATTTTGTCGGAAATGATTTTTAAAGGTTGATTTTTTATAAAATAAATCATACTCGAAAATAAAATCGCATGTTAATTGCTGTTTCAAAAAAGAACATTTTCTCCTAGTTCTCATTACGCAAGAATGACTAGTTCTCGTTGGAAGGATTTTTAATGAGAATTGGAGATCCTAAGAAGCCAATTTTAAAACATGTTTTTTATGAAATAAAGGCAAACGACCAGACGTCTCGTCTGATAATAAGCTATTAACGCCGTCCATGGACACCCGCAACACCACCAATTTAATTTATATAATGTAAATAGATATATAAATAATAGCAATAAATCAAGAATATTAAAAATATTCTGGGAGGTAGGCAGTCATCTTAAAATCTGTGTAAAATAAATAAATAAATATTTCGGACATCTAACACACAACGCCATCTAGTCCCAAGCTAAGCAGAGCTTGTGTAATGGGTACTAGACACCTAATACAAATATACTTTTTTTTTGTGTAAATACATAACACACCCAACTCCAAAACAAACATTTGATCCGACCCGGGAATCGAACCCGAGACCTTATGATCAGCCGTCGCACACGCCAACCGCGAGACCAACGAGGGAGTCAATTGCATTTCAGAACGGTTTTATAACTATTTTGTTTAATACTCCAATGATGGACGTAAACCTCTACTTCGAATGGAGGTTTTGGCCTACTATACAAAACTGCCAACAGACTGGATAGTATAGTGTTTGTTTCAAGTTTCCTTTCTTTTTGCACTGATGTTATCCTACTTAGTTTGTTCCCTTAGTCGCCTCTTACTACGCCCATGAAATGACTAGGGGTGGGGTTTCTAGCCTTAATATTATAATATACTAGCTGAGCCCCGCGGCGTTTCTGTCAGTGAAAGTCCCGTCAAAATCGGTCCAGCCGTTCCAGAGATTAGCCGGAACAAACAAAAATTTAAAAAAAATGTAATTTTGGTATACCATGTATACATATGCATTTAGTGTAAAGCGGTTATTTTAATATTACCAACAGACACTCTGATAACTCAGTTTTTTTTTTGTAAAGATAATGTTCATTTTCTACCCTGATCACATATTATCAGAATCAAGATCTAGAGAAACGTGCTTCTCTAACATTGTTACTGATCGTACGTAGTTGATTTTGTCTCAATATGGATTGAAGTAATTCACGCCAATGACTAATGTCTTCGGTGCGCACTAAATTCCTGGTAGTTCTATTTATCGATGCGTTTTGTGGTTTTCCCTTTGCTATTGTGTTAGTGTATCTTTTGCATATTAGTTACGACTGTTACGAGGTAAAAGGTGCTGCGGTGAGGCAGTGAGGCGCCTACATAAAAATGTAAAGGTGCATAAATAAAAAAAAATACATAAATTCTCTACTAATATAGGATAAATTTGATGTATTACAACAATCCGTGAGTCATGATTACTTTAATAAAATTAAATTATACAGCTAATAAATCTATACAAATAAATAAAATGTGTGTAATATTAAAATAACCGCTTTTTACTAAATGCATATGTATATATACAGGTACATATAACAAAAACGTATTTAAAAAAAAAATTGTCTGTCTGTCTGTCTGTTTGTCGTAATGTGTCCGGGTAATCTCTGGATCGGCTGGACGGATTTTGACGGGACTTTCACTGGCAGGTAGCTGGTGATCCAGAGAGTAACTTAGGCTACTTTTTTAGACTAACTTTGTCCCGCGGCGTTACTCGCTGTAGGACGATAACCGCGGGTAGCACCGCGGGGTTCAACTAGTTATTATATAAAAGCACATTGGTTTTGTAAAAATTAAATGTCGGACATTATTGTATCCAATAAAGTTTTGAATGGACGATACAGATATTCTAAGAATAATACATTATAATTATATAGCTATTTATACAAATTTTATTAGGTTGGTCTTGAGATAGTATACCTAATCGTTTACACATATCAAATCAACAACTTGATTTCTCCTTAGTTACTAACCATTTAGATTAACCATTAGATCTTATTTATGGTCAATATCAGTAAAATATTTTTAGTAAAATATATCCCAAATTAAATTTTAAGTCTTATAAAAATCAACGATCTCAGGACCGTGTTTATTATACTACTAAGTTGTAAAATATTCTAGAGCATAGATTTCACAAAACATAAATTTGGACAGCTTTCTAACAACCTAGAAAACGAATTAAAGCAATCCTAGAAGAGTTACTTATCCACTTATTTCTGTACCGTAATCAGTTCTTATAATCATAACAATTGTTCATCAATCATCATCGTGGCGTCCTGAATAATAGTTTCTCATACTTGTGCATTTATAGTATTTGTGATAAGATAAAATTGAATCCGTCTTATCGGTGAAATAAATCATTTACAATCTTATGTACGACATAATGATGTTTAACATATCAGTCAAGTACCTTTAAAAGATTACTTAATACTTTATCTAGATTGTCGAGTTTATCCCGGTTATCATTACTGTACTGTTTGGTGTTGATTTGACCGACTTATATATAATAGGTCTAGGGGTTTACCTATGAAATTGCTGTTTTGTATGCAATAAGTGAAAGTACTTATTGTTTCAAACGTTTTTTATTTCTGTTATTCGAAGTAATCACCCATGCAATCGACGCATCTTTGCCAATGCATTGGCAGTTTATTGATGCCCTTCTTGTAAAAATCAGCTGGACGGGAGGCAAGAAACTCTTCAAAGACATTTTGTACTGCCTCTAGGGAATTGAAAAGGGAATAATAAAGGCTAGGAAGATGGTTATTGTTTCTGAACTCTAAGGGATTCTTTAGAGTATATATATTTATAATTCCAGAGATAATGAATTTAACTTATCCCTTAAGGCCAAAGAAAATCATCATGCATCTTATTATTGTCAGAAATGAAAAACTCACAATCCTAATACCTCCTTTTAATCCTGTCTATCCATCCTATGTCCTCTAGGATCCAGCAACCACGTATGCTGGGCTTGTTCCTCGGATACTTCGGACAAAAAGAACAACGTTTCTTGCGGGACCGAATGTTGTTGCTGAGACGACGAATGGATCTCTTTCACAATGATAGTAATTATACACAGTAAGGTTCTATGCGCTCTTGTTTTGAATTACATATTTTTATACAAGGAATGTAGCATGTATTTTAGTTCTCATTTTAAATATTCATTATTTTCCTATACCCTATTACGAAATTCTATTATTTTTTGTATAATACTTGGAAAACATGTTATGTTGATCATAGTGTAGTATTGCTGAATCATTTTCTTATCTATTACTAGTTGGTAATTGAATAGTGTATGGAAGTTTTCTTGGAATCTATTATTTACTGCTTACTTGGTTTGTTCGTGTCGCCAAAATAATTACCGATACAATTTTATTAGTACATTATTGTTATTCGGAATGTTTTATTGTGATGGATTTCTTGATGGTACTGAATGCAAAATTAGCAGTTTGATTAGTACAATCTACTATTTTAATTTAATGTTAAAGGACGATTTTAGCAAATAAAACATTTTTTATGATTTATTCTTAGTAGATTTTCAATGTTTATAGAATAGGACGAATTTAGGTTCAATATGAATGTTGCATAAATCGCTGTACCTACGAGTTATGTGATTAGTATGTGACTTATCTCATATCACGACTACACATATTAGGCACACTGTTTTTGTAGTCATCGTTTAAATACCAGTAGGTACTATGTCCAAGGTAGTTTGTTAGTAAGAAATTAAAGATTATATGCATTGCATTTAAGTAGCTTAGCAAGTATGATACGAAATCTTTTTAAGGTCGAGATTAGAGGACAACGTTTATTTTTTTACTGGTTCTTATGCATATACCTACTTGAATAGTGCATGGCATTTCTTATGTAATTATTTATATGAAAACAATTATTAATTAAAATAATAACTTTTAGTGTTTGCTGACATAGATAATACTCAATTTGTTTCACATTTTTACTTTCAAGTCAATATATAAATCATGTCAGAAAAATATTTTTATTGAATAATTTTTTGTCTGTTTCTTTAACAAACTCGTTTCAAATTGATATGCGCAAGAGTGGAACAAACAAAAAGAAATGTTGTCGAAACAAGCCGTGTAATCGTAACCGTAATCTTGTAATATGTTTTGTGTAAACAGTGAGTATTTCGATAAACGTTTTATGATCATGAATTAAATAGCAGCGAGTCGGCTCTCAATGCAAATATGTACGCACGGTAGTATACATTCACTCACTCTCACACACACTGACATACACTGACACCAACATACACACTACACACAGATTTCATACTATTTTCTTTTATTATTTTCTATATTTAGTTTGTTAACTACAAAAGTCAAAATGATTAGAGTGAACTGTGTTAACATGCTTCTATGTAATGTCTAATTTCAAAGAGGAGCACTGATGTCCGAAATACAGATATTTCTATCTAGTTCAGACACAGATATCCTACAAATTTTAGCATAAATTTTAGTTTTGTTAAACCACGATTGTTAAACTGTATCTTTATGGTTAATAAATTATTATTATTATTATGTATTTGCGGTTTGCCGCTGTTAACTCGTATTTTAAGCGCATGGTAAGGTGCACGCTCTTGTTCTAAGGTAATAAATTTTATGGTTGTTGAATAATGATACGTATGATATTATGACAAGTGATTATCACATACGCATATTACGTGTGAGTATCAGAGTATTGGGAAATAAATATAAAAAAACTCATGAATTAATATTGTTGGCATGACCACAATACGCTGTCGGAATACCGAACGCCACAATCCGATTATCTCTAGATTGATGGTGATAGATGCCAAGATTGTTACTTTTATTTCACGATTGTTATCAAAATCTTGTGACGAGTGAGACAATGTTCCGCTTCCTGAATCTTTTGGCACCCTAGAAGTACAAATCTAAACTAATATATAAAGCTGAAGAGTTGGTTTGTATTCTTGAACGCGGTAATCTCAGGAAGTACTGGTCCGATTTGAAATTAAAAATTATGTTAGATAGCCCTTTTATTGAGGTAGGCTACAAGGCTCTATAGCATTACGTTAAGACCAATAGGAGCGAAGCACCAATGAAGTATGTTTCAAAAACGGAGGAACATTATCATGTTACGGGCAATAGGAGACGCAAACGAGGTTGCGGGGGACAGCTAGTCCGTTAAATATAATGAAGAAGATAAACGCTTTCTTCTATTTGTTACAGATAAATACAAAATTTTCATTTAATGTACGCAATTACAACAATAGTGTATATGGCCAATACGTTAGTTAATAGAAAAATACCAGATAAAGATTTCACTTACAATAGCAATTTTCTAATAAGATAAATTTATTTCAATTTCTTTAGGATAGCACAGCCTGTGTTCCTGGGCAAGCTCGTGGAGTACTACAGTCCTAAGACTTCGCTAACGTCAGAACAAGCTTACATGTACGCCGTTGCAGTTGTTCTGTGTTCTGCACTCAACGTGTTCGTCGTGCATCCATACATGATGGCTATTTTACACATGGGCATGAAGTTCAGAGTCGCCTGCTGCTCACTTATTTATAGAAAGGTATGTTAAATTACTTGCATTGTTAACATTAAAGGGTACATCTTTATATGATGCTAACTATACTCAAGGTCTATCCTCGAACCTACATACATGACACAGTGTCCACATTCAAGATTTTATATGAGTACACAGTACATATAGGTAGATACAGTTGTACACACATGATTCCAAGGATAGTTCTAATTATAAATGTGTTATTGGCTATCCTCGTTTTGATGCATTCTCAATATCTCAAACATTATATGTAGGTATAACCCTACAAGAGTGAGTAACTGACTGAATGACTGAGTTTATTAATATAGCGTAGGTACATTGTTTTGTGTACTAATATAATGTGATCAAAAACATTACCACTACTTGATTGTGTCATTTAGTATACGAAGTTCTGTTTTGTTTAGGACGAAGAACATTCAAAATCCTGTCAGATGAACATTGTTTAACATCTGTATCGTTACCGGATCATTTAGGCTTTATAATAACATTGGTATATAGTTGAAAAGAAAAAGTAGCCAAGTGCGAGTCGGACTCCCGCAGGAAGCGTTCCTTCCGTACTATTTTACATTTCAAGCGTCTATCTGTTGCCGTTATCAATAGCGAGCAGCAACAAACATTATGTTGTATGTTGCCCCCTTAAATTTTTTTTTTTTAATATTTGTTGTTATACCGGCAACATAAATACATCATCTCTGAAAAATAAAATCAGCTAAATCGGCCCACCTGTTCTCGAGTTTTAGCGAGACAAACGAACAGCAATTGATTTTCATATATATATGAGATAAGTAACTGTAATATTTTCTATGATATTTTTGTTAAAAAATCGTAAGGTACACCAAATAAAACATTTAAAGTAATTAATAGTAAATCAATTATTTATTTATACAACATAATCCCACTTTAAACAGCGAAATCACTGCTTTCCAGTCGAGGAAAGAATAATGTTGATAAGATTAACACTACAATGTCGCACGCTATTCACACTCAGGTTGTTTCCGGTATTTGTGTCTGTTTTGTTTATGCCTGTGATCATACTAGCCACACGTTTGTTATAAGTATTGATAAGTTTTGGATACGTTCCGTTGCTGTGGATATCCCAACCGACGCGATTTTTTTGAAATAATCTTTAATTGACCAGGCTGGGCTCTGTGATGTGGCTTGCCTATGTCTAGTTAAATAAAATCTCTAAATAAATCGTTGGTCCGTTCCCGAGATTATATAAACATAATTATATACAAGAATTACTCGTTTAAAGGTATTAGTATCACATATGAATGAATGAATGAATGAAACATTTATTGGACACACACATTTTACAAGCTTCAACAAAAAATAATAATAATAATAAAAGTAACATAGAAACAGATCAAAACTTAAATAGCAATATATATAGCAATTAATCTTGTCGTAATAAAAAAACACTGAATAGTTAATTAAACCCATTTTTAATTTATTTTTAATTTCTATAATATTTCAATTTTAAAGTTTTCTAAATTTTTTTAATCTATCCATATACAAGTAAAATTTTAACAAAAATAAAACCGACTTCAAGGATCGACTCGATTTCTCTTAAATGCCATCGTCAGATCTTAGTGTCCTTATCATGGTACAACCGTTGGTCTCCTTTCCATTGAAAAAAAAAAGAATCATCAAAATCGGTTTATTAACTGCGAAGTTATCCGCGAACACACATATATATATATTTAATATTCTGTTGAATTGAGAACCTTCTCCTTTTTTGAAGTCTGTTAATATAAGAGAAGGTGACCGACATACCCAGAGATCAACGCACAGCACAAATAGCTGAACCTAGAATCTTGAAATTTTGCGTGTAGGTTCTTGTAAGTGAGCACTAAGAAAGCAATTTTTGTAATTCCACAGCTAAGGGGGTACATCACGGGATGAAAGTCTGCGTGAGCGAAGCAGCGTGCAAAAACTAGTATCTTTATATTTTCCTTGATTGTGTATATTTTTGTAGGTCTACCTTGTGTTTGTTATAGATAGGTATGTCTACAATGATTAACTTTAACTGTTTGCGAATGGATTTTATGCAAACATTGAAATATTTTCTTTACAAGTCTTTTTAATCGTAATGCAAATAAATTTATTGCTAAGGTTCCAGTATGTCGGTCATACAATTAGCCATATGTACTAAGTGAACGATAAATTAGCTTGATCAATGCTCAATTGGATAAAGTATTGCTTGTTAAACGATCATTCTTGATGTAATGATTCGCTATCTGTATAACTACTACTTAGGTAGTTATAATGTAATAGTTGAAGTTTGATTATACTTTGGATTTAATTTTTTTAGCTTCCTTTCGTATTCCTGGTACTGATCATGACTACGCTGATTTCAGTGGTGAGAATCAGTTCCAGTTTATTCTGCTACTTCTGTCAGGAGACACATTTCTGCTATTGAGGCATCAGTTATCCCTTAGAAACAGACCCTCTTGCATTCTAAATTCAAATCTATCTACAATTATTGCACTATCTCTATTTTATTTAATTTACCCTCTAATGCAAGTTATAACTAATAATAATTTAAAAAAATACTTAAGATTTGCTAAAAAATAGTAAAGAACGATTAGTAATAAATAATAATTATTATTATGATTTGATTTAATCAACTGCAACTCAACAAATTTGTCAATCACTAGCGATGGCTATAATTCAAGTTTTTTGTTTTGTGTTTTTATACATTTGGGGAATATGCATTTCTTCTTGTTATTACATCACCAAAATTAAATATGACATATCCGTAACGTAAGCCATTAAGCTAAAAATACATATTTATATTAATATCATTATACCACGGTCATTTAGGCGCGCTTTTCCCGTGACGTCAGATTACACTCACGTTAGTCATGAGCATGAGGTGTTTGACTTACAAAGTTGACGAAAATTGAGTGATAATAAACTTATTGACATGCAAAAATATATTGTAAATATGTGCCAAAGTAAAATCCAATCTGCAGCTGATAAAAGGTTTTTTATGCAGAAAGATGTGTATACAAGGAAGAAGTTTTGCAAGGCTATGAGAATAGATAAGTGTGTCGTAATCTTGTTTGAGCTTTTTGAGTTTATATTAAGGACATCAAGAAAGTGATAAAGAAAACAATGAAGTATCATTTGTATTTTTTAACCACACATACTACAGACATGTTTTGATAACAAACTGACGAAAACATGACCTAGTTTAGAAAAGAGCATCAAATAACACTTACCTATTTGATCTCGGTACATTCTGGGACACAGTCACATACATATTTTGATCGTCTCCTTTAAGATATACCTGCTGACAATTAATGAAACCTTACTGTTTGCAGTCGTTACGACTTTCCAAAACTGCACTGGGCGAGACAACGGTCGGCCAAGTCGTGAACCTACTCTCAAACGATGTGAACCGTTTCGACGTGGCAATCATATTCCTTCATTATCTATGGATTGGTCCACTTGCTACGGTCATTATCACGTACTTCATGTGGATTGAGATCAGCTGGGCCGCTGTCGTCGGAGTCGGAGTCATGTTGGCGTTCATTCCATTACAAGGTATGTACGGTTTATAACTAATTATTGTTGCCGTGTTTTTTTTTTTAAAATGGATCTGCCGAAGTAACAGCTGTCATTTTAGGTTTGTTTTCTGTCAGAGGGTAGTACCGCCCGCGATCCGAAAAGTAAGAAGGGCCCGGGGATCGAGCCGGCACGTTTATGCTGAAATCAGCGTTGCTTTACTACATAGTAATATTTTCACCAATAGTAATTACATGGAGAGTTGGACGAAGAGACAATCTTTGTTTTGCAATTATATTCTGGATCGAAAACAGTGACTGTTGTGCTCATGTCGCTCATGTGCAATGCTTAAGTGTAATAAACTTTGTATTAGATAGTTGTTGTACTTTAGCTGCAATATCGTATTAACTACTACCAGAGGCGTTCCTAACCCGTGAAGCGCCCGTGTGCAATAATTGCTTTAGCGCTCTTTAGTAAGCGTAACGCCCTTTAGTAAGCGTAGCGCCCTTTAGTAAGCGTAGCGCCCTTTAGTAAGCGTAATGCCCTTTAGTAAGCGCGTAGGTTCACTAAAAATGATCGGCCGACGCCCCTAACATTGCTGCGCCCGTGTGCACTTACAGGTAAAGACCTTGACTTGCCCTTGACTGCTACAGTTAAGTTATCAGTACGAACTGTAATCTGACACCACTAGCATCTGGAATGTGTTTTTAAACTCCGAGCTCAAGAAAGGAAAACTCTAATCTATTTCTTGAGCTTGAGATTTGAAAAAATATTTACAGACCCAAAAATATAATGTTATTTAAGAAAAAGCTTAAACCTAACCTTCTCCCAATTGCCATTAGGAAATGGTTGTTGATATACGTCACGAAGCCGTAGTGCTCGCTGCAGTCTTGAAAATCAGATAAACAGCTGTGTTTACTCAGTTTTATGCTGATTGGTAACTAAAAATAGGTCGAAAAATAATAACAATTTTATGGACATGTTTTTTAACTTCAATCTATCATTTAGGGCTTTCGACACAGCCACTTATTTTATCATAATATCTGATGTTTATCAATTTATTATTAATAGTTTTTCAAATGCTTTAGGTACTTACTCTTTTATGTTTTTACCCGACTGCGGCTAAGTATTAGGATGGGCCAACGGAGGGATAATAGTTTTGGCAGTCTATGTATGTTCCACCGTAGCGCCTAAACTACTAATCTGATTTTGATGAATGAGGTATCAATAGTAAGAATGGCCCGTGTGTCATAGACTGTATATGTACTGTCGTATCACGGTGGCAGGAATACAAAAGGGCCGCAAAATACTAAGTCCCTTGCCATGGGCGCTGGTAGTGGCTTACTATCATGTGACCAGTCTGCTAGTTTGCCACCTATACCATAAAAAATAATATCCGATGATTTGGATGCTTATGTATGTTATTTAATATCGTCTTCGTCATATACCGCACAAGTTCTAACCATTTGGAAATGGTTGAACTGTTTAATTTATTAAACAAGAACCCAAGGTCACATATTGATCGATCAAATATGAAAATTTGAGTGTTCAAGAATGTTTTCTTTGCGTCTTTTGTTTGTAACTACAAAAGACTCTTTAAACATACGACCTACCTGATAAAAACGAATTTAAAAACATTAAAACGTATTGCTGTCGATAAATTTGTTGTCAAAAAAAAATTTGCGCTCATTGATTTTTAAGGATTTACCAATTACTTGGTGAAACTAAACCTTAAGGAACTCTTACACTCTTAAATATCTCTTTTTCTTCAATCATGCAAAATACCATTTAATTGAGTTTAAAAAGAAAAATCCAACTAATAATACGCAACAGCAACATAGACCTACATTGAATCCATACCGTACAATTATAAACTAAAAAGAATCTGTTTAGCTAAACAGATTTTGATGAAATTTACAATGGAGATCCAGGAGAGATGTTTCTTGAGGAAGGAAACAGGATACTTTACCACGGTAACCGCCATACCTACTCTCGGGCGGAGTAGCGAACAAAAGATAAAAAGTAGTCTTGCATAATATAATAGATGACTATACAAAACTTTATGAGGCATTGGTGAAACTGGCCATAAATTTAATAAATCTATTTTATTACTATAATCGTTTTATGTTATATAACATCTTCAACAATACAATGGGCTGGTAGATTGTTTGAAGTAAAATGCGTGAGAAAACGGTGTATTGTAGTTTAAGATATTTATTTCTCATAAAAACATATTCCAATTATGTAAGATACATGAGAGTTTGATTTATACACAGACTTACCGAGAGCTATACAAAAAAATTACACACACAGGGAAATAAAATAAAAAGAGCGATAGTGCTATCAGCATCACACTCTCGCCAAAGGTCTTCATTAACTCACGAAACTATATTGTTTTCACGTAGCGTATAATACCAACTATTAGTCATCTGTTATCACTTTATTAGTGAATAATTGTGTTTGGGCTTTTAAAATAAGTATATATGTTTGCATTAATAATATTAGTATAAGTAAATCATTCTTTACTCAAATACGGCGAAGCCCAAAGAGATGGGTAATTTTTTTGGCAGTCATGTGTGTTTAGACGTTCCAACGTAGCGCCTAAATTACTAATTCTATCTTAATGAATGAGGTTTTTTATTGAATAGGGGACAAACGAGCAGACGTATCGCCTGATGACTTTTCTTGAAGGTTTGAAGGTCGTATTGGTCCGGGAATACCGCAAGCGACAGTTCATTCATGCATGAGTGATGGTATATTTTTATATTTTTTTAATAAAAGTTTTTACGTAGTCTGGCTATTGTTCTTAAACATTTTCTTGTTAAATGCCTATAAATATCGCACTTATATTATATCCATTTGTATCAGCGTACCTGGGCAAGCGAACATCTGTACTGAGACTGAAGACAGCGCTAAGAACTGATGAGCGCGTGCGGCTAATGAACGAGATCCTCTCCGGTATACAGGTCATCAAAATGTATACCTGGGAGAAACCATTCGCAGACCTCGTAGAGAAAGCAAGGAAGTAAGTCTTAAAACAAATAAATTGATCAATTTCAGTTGCACTTGTATTTTCCTATTTTCGTTTAGATCGGATACGGGAAGGCAAAATGGAAAGGCGAGTTAAGTTAGCTGTTAGGCTATACACCTATATGATCCATATTAAGGTATCCGAACCTTTAAACTTAGTATTTGTATTATAAACTTCATATTACTATGACTTAAACGACCACGACAGTGGGTTCTTCAGGATAAAAAACAGAAATGCTGCTGTCCTTGCTATTTTCCTTTAAAAAAACCGCTAATAATACTTACATTACCTTTTCTTTTGTTTTTGCGGCAATCCCCCCTCGCTCCGTCTCGGCTACTAGTAGCTGGAGAACGAGGTGTACTCTAGAAAATAAATCCTTAAAAGTTCGACATACCTCAGGTCATCTATGGCTGGCAGTTGTTCTCTTCCTATGTGAGAATCCTGAATTTTACCTTTTTCCTAAAATTGGTAGACTCACAAGGGCTTATTTGTAAATATTTATCGATTTTCTGGTCGCAGCTAACGTGACGCGCTTCCATCGCTAAACATGTGTTAAGAGATAAGTAATTCACACGTCCTATCACATGAATCGATGGCTATTTCGTATTTATAGAACCCAATTTACCCAAATACCTTGATAGCAAATGATGTAACCGAAGTGCGAATTGTAATGCATGACAATATGACATGAGTCGTTAATATTTGTTGTTTAATTCAACATTTAGAGCGGGTAAATATTACCTACAAGAAATTAAATCCGGGCTCGCTCCGTCGTTGATCGTGCTACTTTAACTTATATGTTAGAGTAAGATCTTGAGTTCCTGGTTTCCACTTGTACATCGAATAAATTGTTTTTACGATTGTGTTAAGTTTTGCGATGTTACACAGTACTTACAGGATAGGCAGAGTTGTAATAATTTATCTTTATTGTTTCGTAAATAGACCCATTATGAGATAATTTCCTAGCATTGAAACTAAGAAACATTCAACGGTAATTTGATCATGGTTATCACTTGGTCTGCATAGATGTCCGGATCTAGTTTATGCAACCAAGTTTAGTTCGAGTTGATTTTGACCGTTTAGTGTTAATACTTTGACCATTTACTTTGCCTGCTGGAAAACATGAATCCAAAAATAGTGGTTAATATGTATTCATTCATTAAATGTTGGAGAACATTAACTGTGGACTTAGTATTCACGTAGTTACAAAAGTTTTTTTCTTTTCTCAGACGTGAAATCAAACAAATAAGAGCAACGTCGTACATCCGGGGTGTGCTGACATCTTTCATAATGTTTACAACCAGAATCTGCTTATTTTGCTCAATCCTCGCGTATGTACTCGTCAACAACTTCATCAGCGCCAAACAAGTCTTCGTGGTCACTAGTTTTTACAATATATTGAGACAAACTATGACAGTCTTCTTCCCACAAGGTAAGTATCTTCTTTTGGTTTTACCTATTGAACAGACAGTAACTCGTGAACGGCAACTCTACCTAACTGATTATCAAAAGGCTCAGTTAATACAAAATAATGATGTTAGGAAATGAGACACCAGTGCTTTGATGATTTATAGTTTACTTGTAAAGAACTAATCGCAGTCTTACACACTGTTCCAGTCAGCCATCTTAGAACAGAAAGGAGAAAGGCATAGATAACCTAGAAGTCTACAGAGACAAGAACAGATTATATATTTAATCCAACAAATGACTTATTACAAACTACTTACAATAAAAAAAATATTTGTAAGAAAATTGGATATGATCTGTATCCCAAATAAACAAAAGAAATAAGGACGCCTGGCACTTCATTATGACGAAGTTTTAGATGCTTAGGATCTATTTATGCTTGACCAATGATAATTTCTGTCCAATGAGACTTTCATTAGGCTAAAAGTCAGCAATTCGTATAAGAAGCGTAAAAGTTACTCCTAAAGATAATTTTAGGCATAAGTTCTTTGCTTATGTAAATAAGTGAAACAAACAATATTGATTTTCTTTTACACCTTGCAGGTATCGCACAAGTAGCAGAAGCAACGATATCAATAAAACGGTTACAAAACTTTATGTTATACGAAGACACGAGCAAGCCCGTGCCCGGCCTAGCAGAAATACAAACATCGACAAAACCAAAAGGCGAGGATAAAAAAAAGCCCTCTGAAGTCATTAAAGAAGAACCTAAGTTCTCAGATGTCGGTACTGCGGATAACGCAGACATTGAGACTAAAGAAGAAGAGCCCATGGTTAAAGGCAATGGTGAGTCCACTATTGTTCAAACTCTTTCAACATAATTTCTTGGAAAAGTTTACTGGACCGATCGATAAGTTTTTACGCAGATCTTTCTTAAAACAAAATGTTTGTAAACTACTAAGTTATATTTAACTTTAGAAAATCATATATCTGACATTATTAGCCTTTATTAAAAATACGTAAAAAAACTATACTGTATAGTGTGGATAAAAGGATATTAGACGACATAATATGTTACAAACGCATATTTCACAATACAATTTATATTTATAAAGAACTTATTATAAAATTTGACAGACAGTTACATAATAGTTAATAAACAGTAATGTAGAATAATAATAAAAGATCACACTTAAAAAAAATGTTTTTTATTTCTGATTGACAGGTAAAGGAAATACGATTTTAGCACCGCTGGAGTCTGGGGAAGAAGATGACCAAGAGTTAGCGGCAAGAGTGGAAGAAGATGCTAGAGGAGTGCGATTAAAACATGCCACTGCTAAGTGGATAGCTTCACATCAAGAGAATACTCTAACGGATCTCTCGCTGACAATCAAACCGGGCAAGTGAGTTGTTACCATGTAGTATTAATATAGGTACTAGTGCAACACATACGGCTTCCTACGGGACGAGGTCTGGTTATACCTAAAATAAAATAGTCTGTATCCTCCTAAACGTAGAGTCCCTAACACCGGCCGTGTCGAGGCCGGCCACCGTTTTAGTCTAATCATCACATACTTCTGGCTCCTGCATCTCCAACGAACTGTTTCTAAGCTGTCAACAAAAAAGTGCAACACGTTGTGATAGATAGTAACCTGAATGTCATATTTCAAGACAATATCCTAGATAAGAAAGTATTGTCCTTTTTTATTGATTTCTGCAATGAGAGGTCTACCGAGATTGGAATAGTTTCCGTTTTGAAAAGTTTTGTTTCTGTGCCCGTTTTCCTAATATTAGCGATTTTCGTTTAGCCCTTATCTGCTAGAACTTTGGCTACTATTGGTCGTGGAAGTTATTTTATGATAATGGGTTATGGCTAATGGTAATACAGTTCAGTATCAAATTTCGCCCAACGAAACGGTAATAATATACCCAGAGGCTCTAGATGGCAGGATAATTAGCAATTAGCTTCTTTAGGATATCGTGTATAATATTTATATAAATACACGTGTATAGTCATTGCTAGAATATGTTTAGTCTTGTTAAAATTATGTATACTTATGTGAAGGTCAATTTAGAAGACCAGTACGAAACAATGGAGCAGTAAAATCACAAAGTTTACATTGTAGAATCGTTTAGTATTGAATCATGTGAAAAATTGTGTTTTTAAGTTCATGCTATGAATGGAATTTAATCATGTGACGGATAATAGAAGTTAATATTTTTTATGGCTTTTGCTCGTTGATAGTTTTTTCTTGTGATTTTACATATATAGGGAACATCACTCTTATTCCTGCCGATTCAAACAATTATTTATTGTCCCTCTTTATTGTATAAAGTACATGCAAGATATGTCTATTACGTTGTATGTTTAATGACGTAATATTATTATTATTATTTTATTTTTTTTATGTTTGGTCCTGCCAAAATGACTCTACTCTGCCTGATGGAAAGCATAAGCAGAATCCAAGAGTGGTGGTCACCATACTGCGAATGCAGACAATGCAACAATGCAGCATGGTGACCCACACCATAGCGGGCTAGTGATGCTTCTGCATCATTGGGCCAATTGGGCCATCACCAACGAAACAGGACAGCACGATCGCTGTCATTTTACGTTGATTTTCTGTGCGAGGGTAGTACCGCCCCGGTCGAGCCGACCCGTTCGTGCTGAAATCAGCGTGGCTCTACTACTTTTCTTTACAAATCACCATAGACTAAAATTTGCCCATATTTATTTCGTTTGCGTACAGTAAAATATAAGGTCACAGCTTACCAAATCTGTAATATTTATTAGCTCACTGTTTTACAATCAGTCTGACTGTACAACTTCTGAGAGTGAGACTTCAATGCGACGATTCTTAATCCTCAAAATTTTACGTCAGCATTGCCACTACATTTGTTTATATAAGTAAAGTTGTATCATTCCAGACTTATAGCAGTGATTGGGCCAGTTGGAGCAGGGAAATCATCGCTGTTACATGTGCTGCTTCGTGAGCTTCCTCTGATATCCGGTTCTTTACACGTTGGGGGAACAGTCTCTTACGCCAGTCAGGAACCTTGGCTATTCGCAGGTATAGTCATTCGATTCAAATTACAATCGCCCTCTTTTTCTGTCATCTTGCGAAGTTTTTCTATTCTCTTGCATAAGCTACCGAATAAAGAGGAAAAGAGGCTGAGGGTTTTGACACCCCTTTGGACTGGGTCTTGTAGTTGATAATCTAATTACTGCCTTTCGTGTCTTTTGATTACACTAATGACTTTTTTCTGAACCAAATGTAGTGATAATATGTAGCTTAACAATAACAATCAAGACCTTGTATATAATAAAATGTAACTTTTATCGTCAATAATAATGTAATAAATCTCTGATTTATTTGTACTCGAAAACTACTAGTCCGAATAGAAAAAAATATGATAAAGTATTAATTCTGCAACGAAATATTTTCAAACATTCATTCAATCAACAGCCTATAATATTTTGAAGTACTATAACACACTGGCCACACGGGTTGATTTAGGATTTATGTCAAGTTCTCCTTCGTCCTGTGTAGTTCACTCCTCAGTTGGTTTTTACATATCCATGTTGGCTGGGTGATGAACAGGGGTGATCTCATTCTGCATTCTTAATCCGTCACCATAGGGAGAATTTAATAGATAGTAGTTACTTATAGGCAGCGTGAGACAGAACATTTTGTTCGGTCAGGCGATGGACCGGCCGCGTTACAACACGGTGGTGCGGCGGTGCGCTCTGGATCGCGACTTTGCTCTGTTCCCGCACGGGGACAAGACCATCGTCGGAGAGAGGGGCGTTAGTCTCAGCGGAGGTAATATGCGACTACTATTATTCTTACACTTTAAATATGGGATTAAAATTAGTCTATAGAAATTGTAAAACAAAAGATATAAATGAAGTTATCAGAGATTTAAAATACGAGGGCTGAGCAAGTCGGCAAGCGTCCCGGTGGCAAGAGCCAGCAGGAACCGTGCTTATAAAATATTGTATACAAAGATGTCCTGTGATATAGTCTATTTAGATTGCTAGTCCATTTTAAACGCAATTGCGCTAATGATTTTATTTAAAATTACTGTTAAATACTGAATTTTTATAAAAAAAATAAGTGTTAATCTAGGTATTATATATATTTAACCACTTCATATTTGTTCTTCCAGGTCAACGCGCTCGTATATCGTTGGCCCGCGCAGTGTACAAACGTGCGGATATTTATCTGCTAGACGACCCGCTCTCCGCAGTGGACGCGCACGTCGGCCGACATCTCTTCGAGTCATGTTTAGTCGGATATCTCCGCAACACTACGCGGATACTCGTTACACATCAGCTGCAGTTTCTTAGAGACGTTGATCAAGTAATTTTTTTGTTAATTTCAGTTATAAGTCAATCATCATATCATCATACAGACACATACACACACACACATACATACAGCTGCTATTAACGTTTTATGAATCTGTTTTCAAATGTATAATCGTATATCGCATTTTATAGTAGGTAAGTGTTATCCACCACTTGAGTTTGTGTTTCTCCTTTATAATTTTTTGTTTTCTTCTTTTTCTTGTACCTTCAAATATATATATCTATATATAAATTAATAAATATGAGGTAGTTAACGCGATATTAGCATGATGTGTTTACCTATAAGTGTTTTTTACACATTATTGTGATCTTTGTGAATGTACTAAATATAAATAAATAAAATAAATCATATAAATCATGTTTTCTCCTAATTTCATAGTTTTCACCTATTTTCAATTTGATGTATTTTGCGTAAAAAAGAATTTCATTAATTGCGCTTACTCCAACTAACTCCCTTTCTAACAATATACATACACTTTACGAAATTCATCCATCTTTTATTGGTCGTTACTTATTAGTATTCTCACTCAATTAATGAAAATAATTAGAGTACATCTACAGGCATAATATAACTATTTTATGGTCACAACTTGAAGCTTTTTTAGTTTTTTTTAGTTTATTATTTTTTTCATTTTTCAGAACTTGAAGCTTTTTTTAGTTTTTTTTTAATTTATTATTTTTTATCCTCTACATTAGCGTGTCGACAAATATTTGTCAAAAATAAAGTTTATTTAATTTTTTTACAGATTGTAATTTTAAAGAACGGTTCAATAGCAGCTGCAGGAAATTTCGACACGTTAAGCGCGTCAGGGTTGGACTTCGCCAAGTTGTTAGCCCGCGAAGAGGAAGAAGAGAAGCCAGCTGCCGAGCCTAGCATTACCGACGCCGATACTGAGTCTATACTACACGGCAGCTTTAGAAAACGTCAGATGAGTATACACTCGGTTAGTACCATTTACAATATTAGGTATTTTATACTGAAACATATCAAAATTTTTCTTAGAAATAATTCTTAGTGAGAAAAAATTGGTATATTGCTACATAGTATAGCTTGCTAGGGAGCCTCAGTCCATGATCTCTATATCTTTCACTTAGGTACCGTTTCTTTTCAATATTTCGAATCTTAAGTACGTACTCGTATACCTAATGTAAATAATAATAATAGGCTTTATTAGAAATTTAAAATAAAATTACTATTACAACTGTTATGCTATTTTGAAAGTCTGAGGTGTTGATTTTATTCACTTAGAATAACTTAATAGAGAACTTAATAGTATTATTTTGTTATAACTAGTATAATTCTAATTATTATATATAAATAGATGTTATGTGACTTGTGATTTACTGTGCCCTACAGGGTCCACATTGTTTCTAGTATTTAAGTGTGACGTGGTTACCATCTTTTGACACGAAAATCAGTATACAAATTCACTTGTGTACAAAAATAACCACTTAAGTTATAAACTGTGTCGTGGCTATTATCGCCCATCTCCAGCAAAGAACACTCATAAGCGTTCTACATTCGTAATGGTAGATTAGAAATTATAAGATAAGTTATACAATACAAAATAACCACTATAATGTGTATATATGATAGTGTTGATGGGTGTGTGTGTATGTGTGTGTATTTAGTAGGTGTCAATGGACTGGGGAGGATTTCTAATGAGTCTAACTTCACCAACAATTCTAGTTCGTCATACGTGAAGACAGATAACTGTTCCTCATTAAGTTTCTTGCATACACGGAAAGACTGAATAAATATGTAGTATTCTGTTGATTCTGTTATAAAACAATGGAGCAAAGAGTGTGTATTGGCAACGTATAACCTTAAATCGAGTGGTCCGAATGGGGCATACTCGGTCAGATCAACGCTCACGCCCATAAAAATCATGATCACAAGGTAACTTTGCATGTTTACGTAAAATGTGTAATAGAAAGGGGTGCCTCACAGTAGGTATCTTGTATAAGGAATACAACTCATGTGTTGGAAAATGTATGGGTTTGTGAAGAATGACTTTCAAGAGTGCCCTCTGGGCTCTCTCCAATCGTAGTATGAGACATTTCCCACCATTACCCCATGCAGGGATACAATAGGCAAAGACAACATTTTCTTTTGTTTTCGTCCGATTAATTTTTATCTGCGAGTGTAGTTTAATAACAAATGGAAAAAAGATATTTGTAGTCGGATTCAGACTTTTGGATTAAACTTATAATAATGTTACATATTTTACTATGGCGGCCCACACTATGGCGGCAATATTTGCAGGGAAACACGTGCGCTGATTGTGAGTTCGGCACGGAAGGTGTTTAGAGATAGTCGAGTTCATAGTAGTTGATGAGATTGATAATGAATAAATGTGTGTGTGTGTGTGTGGTCGCAGGTGAGTTCTGTGGACAACCTGACGGCGACGGCGCCGCCGGAGAGCTCGCGCGTGGAGGCGGAGTCGCGCAGCGCGGGCGCGGTGGGCGCGGCCGTGTACGGCGCCTACCTGCGCGCCGCCGGCCACCCGCTCGTCGTGCTGCTCATGCTGCTCGTCGCTACGCTCGCGCAGCTGCTCGGCTCCTCCTCCGACTGGTGGACCAGCTACTGGTCAGTACACATTTTTAAACTCTCACATTCTTTCAATTTATCGGGTAATCTAGACTATTACGCAACTGTGCTCCCAGCTGTATAATATATTGCCCGATGAATTGAAAAAAGGACAGTTTATATTCAAAAGCGGGTTTATTAAATATGTGTGTTAGTACTTTGTAACTTCCGATACGCTAAAAATTAATATTAATAATAAATAATACTCGTAACTTATTGCTATGTACCTCGATATAATTCATCTAACTGTAACTTTTAATGCGAATATTTTTTTCAAACTTAATTAAAGGTTTTAAAATAAACCTTTATGAAGATGCATGGAGTTCTTGAGTATAAACCTCTGCTTTGGTCTCGTCGTTTTTTTAGTCTGAATAGTAAACTTTTAGTTCAAAAAAAGACAAAACCCGCATTTCGAATAAATCCTGTGGAATTTAGAAACATACATGAAACGAACACATAAAACACCTAAACTTACCTAAACACTTTAAACTGTTGAAAAGTTGATTATGATGTCTTTAGTGACAAAGGATTTTAGTCTTAGTGCGGGTCCCCGGAGCAAATTAGCTGGATAGTAATACTATCCAGCTAATTTTTCGCGAGTGGCTTTATTTTGATGAGGGACCCACCTTTCACCTTACAAAAATATACGATTGTGGTAGCTAACAGGGCTAGCAGGAAAAAAACTTTTAAGCGTAGGACCGGGATAACATACCACGCAATTTGTAGGACAATGTGTCTCTTAAATTATATCAATAACTAATCAACTGTTAAAAAATCAGCTAGTTCGTATAATTTTTGCTGACCTCGTTATCGTCGTTATGATAGAAGGATCAAACCATACATTTTGTAGGACAATTATTTGATTCCATAATAATGTTAATTAATATTTATATAATTTAACAACCACAATGTCCCTGCCCTACGCTAAAAATGTTTTTTGTCCTTCTACCCCTGTTAGCTAACACAATCGAAATGTCGTAGCTAACAGGTGGGCCCCTCATCAAAACACAGCCACTAACGAAAAATTTGCTTGATAGTAATAACTTGTACAATTTGTTCCGGGGATCCCGGACTATCCTTAAGAATGATATTTTACAAAATAAAACCAACTTTCTTTTTAGGGTAACGCTTGAAGAAAAAACCTTGTCTACCCGAGTTATGTCTAATTTGACCAGCCGCGTTGAAACTCAAGACTTTAAGGACACTAACCTGAATAGATACGATTGTATATATATTTATAGCGGTAAGTTTTTTTTTTATTATGTCGCGAAATATACACAAGTGTGAGGCATAGGGACGCTTGTTACATATTAGATCATTAAAGTGGTGTATAAGTAAAGTATTTTGTTTATCAAAGTACCTGTTTGGACAACCTAAAGTAAAAAAAAACTAATTCTACTTCTTAATCTGTGCCTAAACAATTCCCTAACTAAACTAGCCTAAACCGTTGAACCTACAAACTCCACATTTTGAAATTCCTTTTATTTTATGTTGTAAGCACATACTAAGACAGGATTTATAGGAATTTCACCCCTAAGAGAACGTAATAAGGGTTAAACGGTTGTATTAGTTTTCCCACGGAGCGACAGGCATCAAACCTCCGCAACCCTGAGGGTGAACCGAATTGAAAGTTAGAAATACGAATAAGAAATAATAATCACGTGAGTGAAATAAAAGCCAAAGCTGGTTTAAGTTGATTAGCATTGACATTGACAGTCTGTATTATATTTTGTTGTATTTCAGGTATGGTGATAGCCCTAGTGGTGGTGTCTCTAATGCGTTCGTTCATGTTCTTCTCAATGGCGATGCGCGCGTCCACGGGACTTCACAACAATATGTTTGCGTCCATAACCCGAGCACCGATGAGATTCTTCCATGTTAATCCTTCTGGCAGAATCCTCAATAGGTTCTCTAAAGATATGGGATCTGTTGATGAAGTGCTGCCATCTGCGTTGCTTGATGTATTACAGGTAAGTTTCTACGCTACTGAAATATAATTTCTCGTTTTAACTGAGTTCAAAAAAGAGGGATGTTCTCAATTTAACAGTAATATATAATTTTTTTTTTGTTAATTCTTTGACCCGATTTTGATGTTTTTTTTATTTGAAAGCTGGTGCTTCTCGTGTGGTTCCATTTCAATTTGGTCCAGTTCTTGAAGTCGGTTTTTATTTTGTTAATTTATTTAATTGTATAGCTCTTTTTTGTTTTCTATTACATTACTGCAAAGGGAAGAAAAACTTGAAACAAACGCTATACCAAACTTTTTGACCGGCGTGGTATAGTAGCAGGCTAGGTGGAGTGTTGATTTGCGCAAGACGGCTAGCAGGAGCTGGATGCGAGAAGCCGAGGATCCAACTAAGTGGCGTGCAATTGTAGAGGCCTATGTCCAGCAGTGGACTACAATAGGCTGATGATGATGATGATGATGATGATGATACCACGCCGGCCAAACAGTTTGGTATAGCGTTTGTTTTACTATTAATAGGCCAAAACCTCCTTTCTAAGGAGAGGCCTATGTCCTTTGATGATTATATCGCTGAATATAACTTTGAAATTTATTTTATTATATTCAATTATAAAAGCCCGTTAAGTTATTGTAAATTTTCCTTAAGGAATTTAAAACTAATTTGGCACCTACTTATTATAATTAATGGTCTTCAAGCATTTGTTTGTTAACCCCCAGAAATATAAAGTCTTAATCTAAAATATGTTTGGTTTCAGATTGGCCTCTCTCTCATCGGTATCGTGGTCGTAGTAGGGGTAGTGAACTACTGGCTGTTGTTACCAACTGTGGCAATCGGATTCGTGTTTTATGGGCTGCGAATATTCTATCTGTCTTCCTCTCGCAGCATCAAGCGCCTCGAGGGTGTGAGTGAGTGAGATATAACCCTGACACGGGATTTTGTTTCTATCTGATTGAAGTACCGTTTTGACTGCGACTATGGTAATTGAAATAATTCAAAGTGGGATTAATTTGCTGGGTAGCCTAAATGTTCTAGACGGAACACTGAAGTGAACTTCAAAAGATGTTGCGAATAAGCTTGTACAACGCAATTATATAGCAGAAGTTCAATGCTCAATGATAAATATAAAATATAGAACAAATACTCCCTAATCAAATTTAGTTCTAAGTTCATTGCCGATCCACTCTTGATCACAAAAATATCATAAAAGGTATTCTCGTAGTTAAAGTATTAAACATCCAACGTGGAGTCAGTAGACTGTAATGTGACTATTCCGTTACGTGACCGAAAGTTGAATCAGTATTCTGGTAGTCTTGCTAGATACTTTTTGCCATAAGAATACTTTGAAGACATTTATGAAATCGGAACGAGACGTTGATCCTTCAGGTTGAAAACTATCACAGTTCTAAGTTAAGCTACTGTTTTAAATGCGTTATTATTTGTTATGTTTATTTGTTGTTTACAGCTCGCAGTCCAGTGTTCTCTCACCTGAACGCGTCGCTACAGGGCATCACTACGATCCGAGCGTTCGGCGCGCAGGAAGCTCTCATCAGGGAGTTCGACAACCACCAGGACTTGCACAGCTCCGCCTGGTAAGGAACAACTCTAACCCAGTCGTTAATATTTTTGTGTAGCATGTTTATTTGTTATCGATACGATACTACCCTGTCATAGAAGACTAATCTAAAATGCCAGCATTCGTGCTATCGAGTTCTGCTGGTCATAAACATAATTTCTATAAAAATGGGAAATGTTTGGTTTCTTAACTTTCCACACGTCATAAGGTGACCTCGGCTAAGACTCGTGACGATGATCTATTATACGATAATGTAGGCTTCAGTAGCAACTATTATTTTAACTTTTTTTATTTTATTTTCAGGTATTTGTTCATTGCTAGTTCAAGGGCGTTCGGATTTTGGCTGGATCTTGTATGCGTCATTTACATCGCCGTTGTTACGCTTAGCTTCCTCGTTTTAGGACAAAGTAAGCTTAACAATTTTAGATTTCTAAGATTCGTTTTTTGACGTATAATATATTTCCTCTCGCTTTCGCAAAATATATGCAGTCATTCATCAACTTTTACTTAGCTGAAAATAAAGGTAACAACAATTAGCAAACTCAACAATTTGCAAAGAAAAAGTATGGGTATCATTTTCTTTACCGTACCTTATATCTGTATCTATCGTATCATACCATTCTTTGTGCCCTTACCTTACATTTCTTTTTCACATTATGCTAAGGTGTGAGAGAAGTGAGTAAGAATTTATTGTAAATTGATTTGTTCTCAGACGAGAATGGCGGTAATGTCGGTCTGGCTATCACTCAAGCCATGGGCCTGACCGGAATGTTCCAGTGGGGTATGAGGCAATCCACGGAATTGGAAAATCAAATGACCAGTGTTGAAAGGTATGTATTTGTTACGTACTATATTTAAAACTGGAACTAGTTTTTTTTATTTAATAAAGTAGTTATAGTGATGTAGATATACATGTATATGTAAGTTTTGTGTTATATTGTTCAAGAGCTACTCAAGATATATATATATATATCAGTATATAAATCATTCATTAACAAATAATCCTCAAAACTGAAAAAAAAACGACACTTTACTACCGTGGGAGAGCCACGCTTCGTCATGAATAGGCCGGCTCGACCGGAGTGATACCACGGCCTCACAGAAAACCGGTGTGAAATAGTGCTTGCGCTGTATTTCACCGAGTGAGTGAGGATACCGTCAGCTGCAACTGTCTCTCTGAAACATTTCGATCCATGCTAAGGTGGCCTGGAAGATCTTGCTTTTGGCAATAAAGTCGCCTTTTGTACATAATATACCTGACTTTTAGGCAGTGGTCTGACCGCCAGCGAGAAAACGACTATCGGCGATTTTCTCGCTCAAGAAATTTACAAATAAATATACATTCCGTGTAAACGATAGAAATGCTTATATCAATAGTTGCTCTCTGACTGTTTACACGGCCGACGACAACTCGTTTTACTAGTTTTGTCGCTAAGCGACCAGAGCTTTTAAAGATACACTCGTTCAGCGATACTCGCTCAGCGATGCTTGCTCGCTTGATCATTTCTATACTGTGCGGCTTTGAAAGTACACGTATGGATATCAACAAATCATTTCAACTCTCATTGTTGTCTATTATGATATATCTGTTAAATATTATCCGACACATTCAATAAAAAAACTCATCCATAGTGTGAGTGTCTTGGAACTTGGTACAAAATTAAAAGACGGTTGGAAGTACGTGTATGTGCGTGCGTGCACGCGCCTTTTGCGCGCGCAGTCTTGCACAGGACTAAGCGAACGCGGACGAGTGGCGCGAGTAATCGCTCATCGTATTTGCACACTCGCATATAGCCCACCCACACATAAACAATCGAAACCACACACTCGCTTCCCGCTAATCGCCAACTCGTTTATAGTTTCTAGTTCTACTGGTTTCTCGTTAATCGTCGGCGGTCGGACCACTGCCTTACCTCTGTGCCACGGTGTACAAATAGAGTTTTCTATATGTCTAGAACTTTCTTGGTAAAAAATTATATAAATGTTTTTAAAACAGAATTCAAGAATATTCAAATATCGAATCAGAACCACCTCTGCAGTCAGCACCGGAGAAGAAGCCCCCTCCATCTTGGCCCGAGGCGGGTCGGTTGGAGTTCAAGCACGTATACTTGTATTATACAACCTCCGAACCACCCGTTCTCAACGACCTTTCATTCGAAGTATACCCAAAAGAAAAAGTTGGCATCGTGGGGCGAACAGGAGCTGGGAAATCGTCACTCATTAATGCTTTATTCAGGTAACAATATAGTCGATCTTACATACTGTTAAATCTAATCATTTATGTTTATTTTTACCCGACCAAAGCGAAGCCAAAAGGAGAGTAATAGTTCTGGCAGTCTGTTGTGTATGTATGTTCCCTCGTAGAGCCTAAACTACTGAACCGATTTTAATGAATGAGGTTTCAATATATAATGATGATGATATCTATAATGATGGTCCGGGTAGCATAGGCTATATACATTATATCAAAATATTTTAAGGAATCAGGTTATAGTTTAAAAAAAACAAAATTTTCTTCGCCTAGTACACTTAGGTGACTAATAAATGTTTATTAAAGTTTGAAAAAAAAATGAATACGCTTATGTAGTACGTGAAGATTTGTAATATTATTCCCAATAATTGGATTTATTTTTTTATATTTATTTATATTTCACAGCTATAGGCGTAGTGTGAGTTTATTTCACGACGACTGGCTCTTGACTGTGATCGCATTCGCCGTTACAATTGGTGAAGATTTCGGATAGCGGTAATCGCAACGCCGAACGCGGTCACCGTGATCCATCGAAAACCGTGGTTCACCGAATAGACGTGAAATAAACTCACACTAGGCCATCTGGAGTCTTAAACGACGAATTGTAATACATACTATCTTTAAAACCAGGCTAGCAACAATTGAAGGAGATATCATAATCGATGGCCGTGAAACGTCACAGCTTGGCTTGCACGAACTACGCAGTCAGATTTCAATCATCCCTCAAGAACCCGTTCTATTCTCCGGCACCATGCGACATAACCTTGATCCCTTCGATGAATATCCTGATCAGGTTTTGTGGCGGGCACTAGAAGAGGTAATTGTGATTTTCATACTTCAACAAGTAACTAAAAATATTAGGGCAATGACTATAGATGTACAGTTCCGATGAATATCAGAATTCACGCTTATGTATTTACTGAAGAAAACAGTTATCAATATCATAAATGCTTATTTTACCAAAAATATTATTTAGGCATATAAAGCTATAACTTGTGTTCTAGAGTTGCGAGAATCAATAAAAATAAGTTGTTTCGATATAAGACTTACAAAATTGTTAATCTTTATTTTGTTTAACTAGAATTACACTTTATATATTGACTACATTTCATTTTGTATGAAAGCGGAAAGCGGCGAGGTGATCGTTTAGCCCACCAAGGTATCCGTTCAAATAGCAAAGCATAGGGCTACAATTCCTATTTATAATTTAAAGTTCTTGAAACGCTTAAGTTTATTTTATTAATTGGTATAATGCAGGTGGAGTTGAAGGAAGCCGTGCAGGAGTTGCCGGCGGGGCTGTCGTCACGCATGTCGGAGGGCGGCGGCAACTTCAGCGTGGGACAGAGACAGCTCGTGTGTCTCGCTCGCGCCATCGTGCGCCGCAACCGGCTGCTCGTGCTCGACGAGGCCACCGCCAACGTCGACCCGCAGTACGTATTCCTCTGTTACTCAACTGAACACTCGGAAGGTCATAAGTGCGGTCCCATTGTAACGTTTTATTGAAGTGGTAACTCCTTATGGGAAGGTAAACCGTTTCGTCACGTAACGCATTACACGCGTAACGTCATCATTTACAGTCCACTGCTGTACATAGGCCTCACCTTAGAAATGGGATTTACATTAATACAACTTGAAAATGTACCTTATTAAGGTCGCACTAAATATATAATCACTAGACACCGGATTATATGCAACATAAAACGTTTGTTATATGCATGGAAAATGCTTGAAATATGCACAAAAATTGGCAAAACATGCCAAACTAAATGCCTACTTTAAGGAATCGAAAAAGAAGAAAACCTAGTTTATTTTTTTGATTAAAAAATCAGCATACAATTAGTTAATTATCCTTTGGTGGGCGATAATAGGTTCAGTAACATTACATGACATTAAACTTATTTAAAATTGTTGTAAACGTATCATCTCGATACGTACCCACGCAACCTCGTTTGCGTCTCTTATTGCTCGTAGCCAATTGTTATTAGCGTGATAATTTTTTACCAAATTTGCTAATGCATATAATCCGGTCCCCAATAATCACCGTTCCGTTCCGGTTTAGGCACAACATTTAGGTCTCTGTGCTCGTTGAAAAATATTTTAATTAAAATTTCGACACCATATTTTGAGAATAATTTAATAATGAAAAGCATTTTAATTGAAACTTAATAACTTTATATTGCTTCCGAATTTTTCTAATTCATTTGTTAGTGTTGCTCTAATAAACGAAGTAAATTTAGATTAAACTGTGTGGTGAGATAATCTTTAATTAGAATTGAATATTATTAGTGGCCTTATTTTATTACAGAACTGATGCTTTAATTCAAACGACAATAAGAAACAAATTCGCCGAATGCACAGTGCTCACAATTGCTCATCGGTTACACACCGTCATGGATTCCGATAAGGTACGGCAATGTCTACGTCTTATACTGTAGTTAACTGTCAAGTTCTTATGTTCTAGTTCTTTCTCATAAAAGTGTCTAGGTAGTAGAGCCACGCTGATTTCAGCACAAACGGACCGACTCGACCGGGGTGATACTACCCTCGCACAGAAAATTAACGTAAAATGACAGCAGCAGTGCTGGCGTGTTTCGTTGGTGAGTGCGAGACTGGAGGCCCAATGATGCAGAAGCATCACTAGGCCGCCATGGTGTGGGTCACCTTGCTGCATTGTCTGCATTCGCAGTATGGTGACCATCACTCTTGGATTCTGCTTGTGCTTTCCATCAGGCAGAGTAGTCATTTTTTGGCAGGGCCAAACATAAAAAAAAAATTTGTAACAATAATGGTGTCTTTGATAGTTTTTTCTGGTAGTTGTGAAATGACTATTATTACTATGAGTATTATATTAGCGACCATTGTGACATTGTTTAAACTAATTAATACATGCGTGCAATATCATCTTGACTCCTATAATATTCTTTATTAGTGCCAATCGCCGACGTAGTGTTGTCAGGTAAAGATAGGGAAGTGGGTTTATAGAGAAGTGAAGTCGCAACAATAGCTATTTTTTTTGTTAGTAGTATTTTTGTTTAGTTTGAACGCTAAACGAAAGTCATGATGGCGTACCTTTGATTGTCGGTGCTTGTTTGTGAACAGGTGTTGGTGATGGACGCTGGTCGCATGGTAGAGTTCGACCATCCGCACATTTTACTGCAGAAAACGGACGGAGTGTTGCGCGGCATGGTCGACCAGACCGGCCGAGCCACCTCAGAGACACTCGCTAGAGTCGCGCTGCAGGTATGTACTGCTTTAATTACGTCGTACTACATCTACTAATTTCATTTCATCGATCATCAACAGCCTTATTGTCCACTGCTGGAGAAAGGCCTCTCTCTCCTTAAGCAAGGAGATTTAGGTCTACTGTACTGCGCTGGCTACGGGTTGGTTGGATAGGGTTTTTTAAGTTTAGTTCCCGGATCCCTCCCGTCTCAGGTGCAGAGTGGCACACCGTCTGGTTTAGTCGGTTCGATTCCGACAAACCGCCCCGCCGCAAACCCGACAGGGTGACGGCCCGAGGGGGTTTCCACACGTAAAAAAAAGGGTTTTTAAGTTTTTCTTCTCCTTGTGACGTTGTCTAGCATTCTTTGTCCCTTAATGTCGTCGATGTCACAAGAGAAATTAGATTCTCACGATCAAGCACGATACAATGCCAGAATCGCTTATGTATGGTAACGCGTTGCCACTCATAACTGGTTATAACCACGGAGCAAATACAAAGAGGAGATGCCCTAATGAGATTTTTGTATGAAGCAATGCGTGACAATTTGCGGGGGTGAGGGGGTGTTAGTTTACACTTTTACATCTACCAGACAATAGCAAAACTACTTGCATCGTTGTACGAGTATATTGCTATGTAGTTTAGCTAGCTGACACTAGTGTGGACGTACTCAGAATTTCAAGGAGTGGTTTTTTCAAGGTCGATTTTGTAAGCATCTTAAACAAAAAACATCATTAATAACGTAAATAATTTTGCAAAAGTGAACTTTTTTTTCTAATAAATAACCCTAAATAAAACATTGTTCAATATGCTTGGTTTACACGTGGATTATGTAGAACAAAAAATAATATACATAGTGCAAATCATTTTATTTAAAAAATAAATAAATTTATATTTTATTTCACTTCGGAATTGGAATGCTTAAATAACGCCAATCTCAGAAAATCAACTAATCTAAATCTGAATTGAATGGTCATACCAATGTTGTCTCTAATATCCACATCTAATCACTTTTAATCTTGCCCAATTTGGGTTTAGATAATAAGTTCCTTTTTCGATTTTTTATGATTTTTCCTTGAAATGAATCACTATCATAACAACGGGAAGAACAAATATTGGTGTATTATGAGGAGTCCAGTTTTGCCTATTATTTTTTTGATCCATTGCTCTTCAATACTATCTTTAGATGAAAATTTAGAACATTACCTGTATACTGGTACATTGTATTATTTTAATGAATTTAAAAAAAACCGTCATATCATCAGCATAAGTAAAATTTCTTTTTTTTTTCAATATTTGAAGTAACAACTTTCAATGCAAGATTATTATAGTCGTAACTTGATAAAATATTTGCATTCTAAATACGACCCTGTCTTTTTATTTTAGAATAGATGTCGATAGATGTCAGTCTGTTCACAATATAATTAAGAAAAATACAACAAAAATACCATGATGAGTAAAAATTCATTAGGTAAGAATGTAGAACTCATTTCGGTATCTTCTTATGGTATGTTTTATTAATATTCAGCTCAACGTACCATTGTATCTTTATTTCCAGTAACACAAAGTTCTGCCATCTAGTGGCGAGTAAATATAATAACATTTCAATAAAACACCAAGAGATTTTTCTAGAACTTTAAAAAAAATTAGCTATAAAATTACTTATAAAAGAAATATGATGCCACTCATGGTACCAGAACGTCTATCTGAGTTATTTGTACAAGATAAAACACAACACTTCATCTTTTTACTTGATTGTACCGAGAACATTCAAGTATTACGATTTTTCGATGCAGTTCTAGAACATTGACGTTAATAGTATAATTTGCAAGTTGCGTCAACTGCGATGACGTCGGGGGTGGTATTTGTCACGGGGGTGATGCGCTTATGCCATCTCCTCTTTGTATTTGCTCCGTGGTTATAACAGATAAATATGTCCGGTATAAATACGAAAAATGTGGCTGTGTATGTGTCCTAATAACATTTTGGCTCTTACAGGCATATGAAACTCGACGCAGGCAGTCAGCGGCTCCTTCCGTTTGATATACGATAATTTAATATTAGGGTCTAAATAAATTGTTCCTACAGTTGAGAGTCGTACAAAGTATTTGCAGATCAAATCAATGGACGTACGCTCTTTTACACTTGTTATTGCAGATAAGTGAAACAATTATTATTTGTAATGTAGTATTGATTTTGTTGAATAATAATTAAAATTATGTGATGAACGTCCAACTGTTACTTTGCGTGTATCGCATTATACTTAAAGGTACCTACTTAACGAACACGCAACCTTTATATCACATTTTACTGAAATGGATTCAATAAATTTAAAGCCACTTCTCAGTGCCAGTGTTTACTGCAATTAGTGACACTGAGCGTTTTTACACTTTGAAATTATAGTATAATTGTAATACCAGACTAATGTCAGTTTAAATATTAAAAAAGTATTCGCACATAGGTGGCTTTACACACTAGTTTGGGTCGAGGCATCGATTTCAATGGAATTGTCGATTAAATGTCACAACAACGTAGAACGGAGTGCCTTAAGCGCCTCAAATATAAAATCCTCGGAATACAATTACTTTGAAGGAATATTTATAAAACCGGCTAGACTGTGTTATTGTTAGGATCTTTTACCAAGTTTACTGTTATGAAATTATTTCTAAAAGTCGTATTGAATGAAACATATAATTTTAAGTTCGTTGTCAATAATAATTTTTTGTTAAAATTGATACTGTATCTTGTATGATGAAATAAAGAAATAAAGTATAAATAATTCGCGCTACACGTTTTCAGCATATGCATATGATGTTTATTGTAAATTATGAAAAACCATATTCGAAAACTTATGAGTATCTCTCTCCAGATGTAAAATATTATTTCATCACCGTGTTAAGATGTTGATCGTTATCTGTCGATCAATCTGTCTGCATTGCACTTAGTGCATATGTAGACTAGTTATACACTTTTACTTTGCACTGTCCTTCGCCTTTTTACTACCTTTTCATTACTTCCAAGAGTGTAATACTGCAAAAAAGCCACCATTATATCAAGAAACCTTAAGTGAGGGTTTTATATACAAAGTAATTGAATTCCGAGTCCACATTCCCTAGGCACTCTATCTACTAGTGGTTTACATTTTTCTGTGGCAATTTCTAACGTTTGTTCCTCTCCAGTGAATTTTAATTGTCACGTATTGTGGCGTTGTCAACACAGTAAATTATACACTAAAGTTACATATTGCCACCTAAAGATGTGTAAACTATAAATATTTCTATTAGTAAAATATGTTTAAGAATAAGCTTAACTATAATGTGACTTAGCTGGTATGGATTTTATAAACGACAAGTGAGATTTACAAATTAGTTAGCTAATAACAATGTGCGTTTACGATATGTCGCCCAAATTTGAATAATTCGTGTATGCATTTGAATTCAACGCCAAAAAAAGTCTCGAATATAATAAATAATGTTTAGAATAAATTATTGGTCCAATATTGTTCAAGTTTCGTCGATTAGTTAAAAGGTGCTAGTAGTTGGAATTTTGTACTTATTCTCCGCAGATTGCAGGAGATATTGGGGCGTGGAAAGCACTTAATGTTATGTACTTATATCGTAATCGTGTAATGAGTTAGATCAGATACTTAGAGTATCGACCAATGAATGTGCTTAATTTTGAGATCTTATATTATTATTATGTATTATCATTTATCCATTATTCGTATTATGAATACTTAATTGTTAATTTGAATGTGATGAATTTATACACCGATATTTATTAAACTGAACCGAAGAAAGTTAAAATATTGACAGGCTGTTTATATAAGTATTTGTCTAAAGTTAATTGTAATAAGGTTACCAATCGTGGGGAAAGCTGGACTGGCCACGAATTACCTGTTAAATAAAATGTTACATCAGAGTGAAATTGTTACAACAAAAATAAAACAGTTTGTACGTATTGATAGCTTTGTTTTATTTATGTACAAAATAAGAAAACATTGTTTAAGTAGTTAACCTCTTTGAAACAATAACATGGATTGTTCTATAACCCATACACAAAGGAATGTATTGAATACCTATAATACTTATTTTCACCAAACGTAAACTTTGCTAAGCTTGCAAATCTAACCTAACACATTATTTAAAAATACTCTTGTTTACAATAATATTTACACCAAAAAAATACTTAAGCACACTAATTCGATAAATGTAAAACATAAGATCATAAGAGCCCGCAGTGTGTCTACAATACGACTAACAACTCTATAGGGTATTACGGCTCTTTAAAAGCCTTACTTAGATTCTATAGTCAATCAATATAGAATACATTTTTATTCAGTCGGTAATTGCAATTAAATGCATGTAAATTTAACACTTACAAATTTAGCGCGTAATCTCACGTAAAGTTGCGGTCATGAACATCAAAAGGCTGCGTAAACAAATGCGTTGATATTTTGTACGGTATGTTATTATTATTTTTAAATATTCTGCTTATTGTTAACGTTTCTGAATAATATAAAGACTGACAAATTGTGAACACAACTGGCACATTTTTGTTTATACAGCCGTATGACGTAACAAACCGTAAAAAAAATAACTGTTTTTCAGCTGGATTGGTCCAAGCTATCTTAATAACAAATTAGTTTTATTTTCATATACACAAAATACCCTATTATCGTTACTTTTAATAGCATTTTTCTTTCTTTATGCCATTTATATACTACGGACTCGTATCAACAATACACTTCATTATCACAGAACCCTGAATCGTCACTCCGCAACATACTACCACACACCGTTCTTTACAAACATAAATTACGACAATAAACAAAACATAAATTAGTATTTCACAAGCTAAACTAAACGTACTTGATAAACGAACGCAGACAATTCGCGCGCTAAATGATGAAAAGAAAGAAAGATAAATAGCAAATGAAAAAAGATAAATAAATATGCACAATCGCGAACTTAAATCAAATTGTCATGATAGTTTCCCTTTGGCACAAGAGAAATGTTTAAATGAATCGTTATAGTAGTAGACAAAGATACTGAGATCTTAGAAAACTGTATACAGGTAATGGACTTACAACCTAGCTGCGTAATGTGATACGTGAACATTACAAATAGCTATAACTACTCACAGTCTTCATACGAATGGGCAGCACAAGTGTGATTGTTCATACAGTAAAAAATTAAAAATTTTAACAAAAATAAAACCGACTTCAAGATCTGGACCTAATCGAAATGGATCCACACGGGAAGCACCAGCTTACAAATAAAAAAGAATCATCAAAATCAGTTTACCTAGTCGAAAGTTCTGAGGTATCAAACATAAAAAAATTGAGAACCTCCTCTTTTTTTGAAGTCGGTTAAAAAATAGCTAGCCCAGCTACATTCGATAAACTCGGACCTTTGGGTCTCACACTAAACTGTCACAGTCCACACGTTTGCGCTGCCGCAGGCTCGAGGCGTCGGAGACGGCGACGAGTTACACGAGTGCCGTTAGACTCCCGGAGCGGGAGTTCTTGTTGTCCTCTGCGTCACACGGGTTTGGTTTCGTCTGTAAATATGAAAAAAGAGTTTTATAAAATACTAAAAAATAAGGTTTTTATTTATGAGATGATGATTTACTATAAAGATTTTTTAATATTTTACTTTAATATAATAATTAGGAAAAAAAATCTATTACTCGCTTTATATGTTCTCAAATCTAATTCGACAAATCCAAACGAATCGATTAGACAGAGAAGGTAAATCGAATCTTTTTCAACATAAACAAAATACTATACTAAATTATAGTATAGTATTTTGTTCTCATAAAACGAGCGTGGGTTAGAGGGACTCGATGATGTTGATATAAGAGAGTAAAACCTGTTTGGTCAACAAAACAAAAAAAGCTAAACAATTATATATACCTATGTAATAACAATATGTCGGACATCTGACAAAATACTATCTAGCCGCAAACTACGTAGAGCTTGTTATTATAAAGCACCAGATAATAACTGACATAAATATATTTTGAATTTATTATATTATGTACTTATAAAACACATAAACGCCGAAACAAATATTTGCAGATCATACAAACATTTATTTCGACCCGGCAATCAAACCCAACACTTGAAGTACAGCAGTCGAATACGTTGCTATAGCGCCACCACCAACTTTTTTGGTTAGTCAAATGAGAAAAGAAAGAAGGCTTTGGTCTCGCATTTTTTTATGTATATAAATAAAATAAATAAATAAATAAAAATAAAATAGCCTTTATTTACTCTGACCTTTGCACATTAAAAAATTAAAAACATGAAATTATGCTAACTATACTTAACTATACTATATTAACTATACTTCTATCTATTTTATGTATGTATATAACTTAACATTTAATGTCAGTTACCAGGTCAGGCCTTCTTGCGACATAGGCCTCCTCAAGATCCCTCCACATTTGCCTGTCCATTGCTGTCCTTCTCCAAACCCTTAGGCAAATCGTCTTCCCATCTTTTTTTCTGCCTTCCTCTACGTCTTTTTCCGTCCCGCGGGTACCAATCTGTTACTTTTTTTGTCCACTTTCCTGTTGTTGATCTCATCATGTGACCAGTCCATTTCCATTTCAAGGTTCGTGTTTTTACTTTAACATCTGCCACTTTGGTGATGCTCCTAATAGTTGCAGCTTTACATTTGTCTTTCAACCTTAGTCCCAACATACTTCTTTCCATTCCTCTTTGGCATACAGCTAGTTTGTGCTCAATTTTCTGTGTTAGTGGCCAGGTCTGGCAGCCGTAGGTGAGACATGGAAGTATGCAAGTGTTGTAGACGGTTTTCTTTTCTGAGATGGGTACAAATTTATTTTTCATTATTTCCTTGAGGGACCAGTATCTTTGCCAGGTATTATTTATTCGTCTTTCTACTTCTTTAATTGGTAGGTCTTCCACAGATATGACTTGACCCAGGTAAATATACTCTTTAACGTATTCGATCTCTTCTTCGTCAACCTCAATTTTGACTTCGGTCTTGTTTGTCATCAATTTTGTTTTGCTCACATTCATCGTTAAACCTGCATTCTTACTTTCAGCTGTTAGTTGTTGTAACATTGTTCTTAGTGTGATAGGATCTTCTGCAAACAAAATGAGATCATCTGCGAATCTCAGGTGGTGTAGCTTTTCCCCGTTTATTTGAATTCCGAAAGTTTCCCAATTGAGTTGCCTAAATATATTTTCCAAAACGGCATTGAATATTTTTGGTGACAGCGGGTCTCCCTGTCTTACACCCTTCTGTATTTTAAATTGATCTCCGACGTTTTCAAGTTGTACTTTTGCTGTGCTGTTGACGTATATGTTTTTGATGATCTTAATAAATTTACTTTCCACTCCTTGGTTTTTTAAAGAATCCCATATGTAATTATGCTTCAAAGAGTCAAATGCCTTATTATAGTCTACGAAGGACAGGTAGTACGGGTGGTCGTATTCGTTGCACTTTTCAATAATTTGCTTGACAGTATGTATGTGATCGATTGTTGAAAAATTTGAGCGGAAGCCCGCTTGTTCTTTGGGTTGATTACTGTCCAGTTTTTTAGTCAAGCGGTGTAATAATATTTTGCTGAACACTTTATATAGGTTCGGCATCAAGCTGATGGGTCTATAATTGTTAATCTCACTTTTATCTCCTTTTTTATATAAAAGAATTATTGTTGACGATGCCCATTGGGAAGGAATTTGTTCAGTTTTCAAAATTTCATTGCATATGTGTGTAAATGGTCGTGTTATCTCTTCCATGGTAAGTTTTAGTAATTCGTTAGTTATCATATCATTTCCAGGTGATTTACCAGCTTTCTGTGATTGGATAGCTTTTCTTACTTCACTTTGCAAAATGAATGGGATTTGTTCTGGGTTTGGATCTTCTTCTAATGTTGTTCTGCATAAGTATTCGTTCATATTATCCGTATACAATTCTTTGTAAAAATCTGTTGCCGTTTGTAAAATATGTCGTCTCTTGGTTGTTGTTTCTATTTTGTTGTCTTTTCGTTTTTGTGTTGTCTTTGGTATCCATGTTGAATGTTCTTTAAGTTGTTTTAAAGCTTTTTTGATTCCGCCGGTTTTGTTTATTTGTTCTCTAATGATATTAAGTCGATTGGTTTTTCTATGGTTTCTAATAGCTTTTGAAATTTCTTTACTAATCATAGCTATTCGTGTACGATTTTCTTTTCTGTTTATTATCATTTCTTTTCTTTGGTTTATTTTTGATCTAGCTTCATCACCGAGTTTGTCACTTTTATCTCTTGTTTGTAATTTATTTATTTTTACTAGGGCTTCTTCTAAGATGTTGTATTTTTCTTGTACACTCTTTTGTTTCTCAATCAAGTTTAAGGATATTTTTAGTTCATTAAGATTTTGTTCTGAAATATGTGTTATGGGCCGGCAATTTGTTCTATGAAATTTTCTTCTCTGTGTTTTTAATTCTTTGCACACTATTGTTCCTCTTACCATTCTATGATCTGAATTGAAATTCAGATTTGAGACCACACTGACGTTGTTGAAAATCTTGGGCATATTAGTAATTATAAAGTCTATCTCATTTCTGTCCTTACCATTTGGGGACATCCACGTCCATTTTCTATCTTGTTTTTTGCGAAAAAAGGTGTTCATTACTCTCAAGTTTTGTTCGAAACAAAAATTTATTAAACGTTGCCCATTGTCGGTTCTCTTTCCCTGGCCATATTTGCCTATGATGAACTCTCCTTTATCTGATTTGGCTCCTATTTGACCATTAAAGTCCCCCATCAATATTATGTTCCTATTTAGTTTCTGCATTGTCTTGGTGAGACTATTATAAAACATATCCTTTTCTTTTTCCGTTGCTTGATCCGTTGGGGCATATATTTGCAGTATTGAGAACGGGTTTCTAAAGCCAGGTAAATTAATATTTAAGACTCCTATTCTATCTGATATACCATCAAATTGTTCTATGTATTGTTTAAAGTCTTTTTTAACTAGAAATCCTATTCCACGCTTTCCTTGGATTTCTCCTTTGTAGTAGAATACAAAATCTTTGAATTCTTTTATTTCTTCTCCAGATCTTCTAACTTCGCAGAGTCCAAGTATGTCCCATCTAATATATTTCAAAGCTTCTTCAAGTTCGATTAGTCTTTCATCCATTCTTAATGTTCTTACGTTAATAGTTGCTATTTGTAATTTGTTTATCTTGTTTTTATTGTTTTGGGTAAGTGTAGGGGTTTTTGAGGGTAGTGGTCTGTCAACTCCACGGAGACCAGCCGGCTTGGGGTTGTTACGCCTCCGGTAACTGCTATTTAATTGCTAGTTAGTTTTGTTTATTGATTGTAAGGAAGAATTTGATCCAGCTCGCATCAAATCATAAGCATTTGTTCTATATGTCTTGCTGCTTGTAGCCATATTAATTTGTTTTTTGGGTTTGTTTGTATCCCTGGAGATGTGGATTCTTCTCTCTTTCTTTTTTCTATGTTGGTTGCGGTACCTTCCCTGACTATAAGCCTGTCATATTTTATATATGCAAATTTCCCTTTTGCTCTTTCTGCCTTTAGTTGTTCCTGTAGTAATTTGCGTTTTTCTAATACAGCTTTTGGATAGTCTTCTACTACGTAAACGTCTTTTAGATTCTTTTTGTTTTTTAAAATTTCTACTTTTTCCAATAGTTTGTAAACGAGATCAACAGAGGTCTACATTTCTCTTTATTCTTGTTTCCGATTCTGTAAATATTCTGAATATCGTTATCATTCACA
Organism: Spilosoma lubricipeda; assembly: GCA_905220595.1. Classification (NCBI taxonomy): domain Eukaryota; kingdom Metazoa; phylum Arthropoda; class Insecta; order Lepidoptera; family Erebidae; genus Spilosoma; species Spilosoma lubricipeda. The sequence continues at coordinate 11,483,584 of HG992275.1, forward strand.
AAAATATCAAGATCATTTTTCATTATTTCTTTTACTGTTTTTAATAGGTCTAATGAATTTTTTTCAGTCTCTTCTAATCTAAAGAGTAGTACATTATTTCTTTTCTTTTCATTTTCGAGCTTGTTGACTTTATTCTCTAACCATACAATTTTTTCTTTCAGGTTTTTATTTTCTTCAATTATTGGCATTAATTTTTCTTCCATCTTTTGTAGTAGACTATTTGTAATTGTTGTAGTTTGCATATCCATTTCAATTTTAATTTTTTCAAAAAATATTTGAAATTGTTGTTCCATTTTTGTAGTGGTTTAATTATTATAAATAAAAGCGTAGTGAAGATGCTTGTAACGAAACGTGCGAATTAAGCTTTGTTTCGGAACGCAAATTCAAGCTGTCTGGTTGGTAGTACTGTTTACTTCACTTCACTCATTCATTATTGTTGACAGCTAACATCAAACTACCCTCCGTATATATTATGATGCACTTTAACTGATATTTTTGTTCTGTTTACAGTTTTGATATCGATTTGTGAATACGATTTCGTTGCACAGCACTTTTAATTTCACAGTTTTCGTCTTCTAACGTGTTTGTACGGTAATTATCTGTTTAAATGACACTACTTTTTCGGAGCGATTTGCGACGATGCTTACTGATAGGTGACCGGAAACGAACTCTACTCAGCCTGATGGAAAGCATATGCATATGCAGAGTAGTGGTCACCATACTCGTTGCGAATGCAGACAATGCAACAGTGGAGCATGGTGACACCCTGGTCTACACCCTGGCGGCCTAGTGAAGCAGAAGCATCATTGTGCTATATGAGAGAGAGGTTAGTAAATTCGTCGAGGTGGCTAGAACAGTTGGCGATGCTCACGACTACATGTGCACACTAACATCGGTGGTGCGGCGGGAGCGGGCGGGTGCGGGTGCGGGGGCCGGGGCCGGGGGCGGCGGCAGCGGCAGCGCGAGGCGCAGCGCCGTCCAGAAGGCGCGCTCGTGCACGTGGCGCCACGCCACCAGCCTCGTGCCGCGCAACGTCGACACCAGGCTCTCGCCGCCCTCTTTCGCCTCACGCTTCAGCTTTGGTAGATCCTGCAATATGATCACAAATATAAGTCAACCATTTTATCTTTCATTAGCTGACCCCCTGTGTCTCGTTTTGATGCTTCCCTTCTATTGTTCGTAGTGTGATCTAATACTAAAGCAATATTTAAAAATTGGTATAAGCTGTTCAGTTATGCTGTTTCCAAGGGAATTTGAGATTCATTTTTAAACGGTTTCATTTAGCTTGCCCCGTTTGCTTGGGTCAAATCTAGTAATTAAAATTTGAACCCTTTCCTGTTGACAGATTGATCCGATTTGGTGCACACTATCAGTTCTGGTGACAATACAATTAAATAAATTCTGTTTTATGGTAAATCCATGATGGTCGCCTCTACAAAATAACGGTTTACAAATTTTGTCAAGACTACCACAATACGGGTATCAAATGAAAAGGCCTGATGAACTTCACAGAATGAGTACTATGTAATGAAATTATAAACTTGAATTTTTTTTTTTAATATAAACGCTTTTATTGAAAATAAGGTACTAAAAGCTACAAACGCTATGCCCAACGATTTTGTTTCTTTGTCAGATCAATGCCTTAGATTGATGAGGGAGAGGGGTGTGATGACTAGAACCTGGCACCTACCCAATTATTTTTTAGCTCTTAGTATAATAATTTCAATTCATGGTTGCCTGTAAGAGATTGCCTAATGGCGATAAGGCCGCCAATTGTACGTCCTAGTTTGTTTAATTTAGTTTTATAATTAATCTGGTGTACAATAAAGTGATATATTATTATTATTATTATTAAAACAGTTTAAATAAAAAAAAATAAGATTTACTTAAAGAAATATAAATTTCAAATCATTAATAAATAATAACCCTGCTCTCATCTCACGGTGTCAAGTTCACGACATCGTTGAAAACAAAATGTATCCTTTATAATTTTATAAAATGACCTCGAACTACAAGTAAATATATATTACGTATAAACCTCTAATGACTCAATTCTATTTAAACGACTTAACGGTAAATTGAAACAATTTCAAGTATTTGGGGAAACACTGTCTTTATAAAGTCGAGGTTTGCGGTTTACCTTACTACGTCACATTATAACTCATCAAATTATTAAAAGATTAACATACATAGTTATCATGTAATTGTCTGCAACTAGGTATATTTAAAGAGATTAAATCACATGAAACATAGATAATGTATGATTAGAAAAATACTGAGATTAGAGTTTTCGCATTTCCTAAATGAAAAAACTAATATTAGTCACTCATAGTGATCTTTTAGGCGCTTAAATAGATAAAATAACTTCAGTGTAACCTACACTTCTAGTTAAAACAACCATAGGTAATGCAGCGGGGCGAAGCTAGTCTAAAAAAGCCTAAGTTACTCCTTATATCATCGGCTATCTGCCAGTGAAAGCCCCGTGATCATCGGTCAAACCGTTCTAGAGAATAGCCGGAACAAACAGACAGACAAACAAAAAATAAAAAATGATTTTTTGATGTAAGTAGGTACCTAATCCTACTTTCTTAAGTATTTAGTGAAAAGATCTTAATTTGAAAAAACGGACACTTCAATTTTATTTATTGGTATAGATTCGCAAGTAGCTCTGTCTGTTTACGATTATAATGTTATTAAACCGCTGCACCGATTTCAATGAAATTTGGCATGGTGATACTTTGAGTCTTGGGGAAGGATATAAGAGAACTCTTTATCGCGATAATCAATAAACACGCGGGCGGAATCGCTGGCAAAAGCTAGTCATCTGAAAATGAGATCTCGATAGTACAAAATACAACAGAACTAGTAACAATGTCTTGTTCTCTTCTCTAACAGACTTCAACAATTTCAAAATCTAATCTATTAAAACAAAACTGGAGTGTCTGTTTGTAGTATTAAAATAACCGTTTTTTACTAAATGCATATGCATACTTTAATTTTTTTTGTCTGTCTGTTGCGGGTAATCTCTGGAACAGCTGGACCGATTTTGACGGGGCTTTCACTGATAAGTAGCTGATGATATGGGAAGTAACTAAGGCAACTTTTTTTAGACTAGCTTCGCCCCGCGGCCTTACTCGCGGTACAACAATAACCGCAGGAAACACTGCGGGGTTCAGCTAGTCTAATCTATAACTCGTAGTAACCATTGCGCCCTTACAATACATATTAGTATGGACGAAATGTACGTAAATATTTACCCCGAATAACAAAACAAAGTAATTGTCCTCCAGTACACGTCATTGTTTCATAACGAAATATTTCTATGAAATGATAATGGAATTTATGGCTGACGTTAATACCTGTTTGTTTACAAGGTGTCTGTTTCAATTTGGGTGTGTACTTATTATATTAGAAATATCTTTTAAAAGGTTTTCAAATTAAGTGGTAAGTTTATTAACTTTCTTATACGTAGTAGCTACCTATATATTTTACGAAAATGTGATGCCTCCTGCCATTTCAAACCGATTCTTCGAGCTTTAAATAAGTTATTTTTTTAGGTTCATTCTAAACAGACTTAACTTCAGTACGGTACGAATAGAATTAATCATATAATAAATTCTATTCTATTAGAATAAAATATTTAAGTCTGTTTGAAGCGCGCTTTTTTGAATTTCCTATCGACGCAAATGTGGGTAAATTAAGAAAAACATGTACAATAATGTTGGAAATATACACTCTAAATATAATGTGGCAACTAATATATGTATGTCATGCATGTATCACATCCTATTTATTTCCGACATAGACACAATGTAGCAAAAACTTAACCTTGACATAGTCTCGGGGTAAGTAATGGTCTCTTTAATGCTTCTCAAACTCAAAATAACTTTTTTTTTTTTTTAAATCGTCTCTTAGGTAGAATTTAAAGTCATAAATCAACATACACACACACACACGCGCACGCACACCCACACACACACACACACACACGCACACACACACACACACACACACACACACACACACACTCACACTCACACACAAGCTCTATTACGCCAAATCTATTTTTATTTAACATGCATGTTCATCATCTCCATGTGTAGTGGTACTGACCTGCAGTAAGACGACGACGGGCGGCAGGGGCAGAGCGCGCAGCTGCCTCAGAGCCGTGAGCAGCTGCTGCGGCTCGTACTGCGCCGGGGACAGCACGGCCACCAGCGAGCGGCAACGAGACGCCTCGCTCACCAGCTCGCTGTACCCTGTACCACACATATAACACTGTTATTTCGGATTTCTGACGCACAACGCTTTCTAGTTCTAAGCAACAAAGCTTCCACTATGGGTACTAGACAACTGATATAAATATAAATCTGTTTTTATTTTGTAAATACAAATATATGTGTTTAGGTGTACCTACGTAGAAAATGCTGAAACTCCGATACAAATATTTGCATAGCATATTTAAACATTTTAGTCCGACTCGGGAAGCACTGCGCCACTGCGTGTATTATTATACACGACATTATTTTAAGTAGTACTTTAGTTACAACTAGCTGAACCCCGCAGTGTTACCTGCGGTTATTGTTGTACCGCGAGTAACGCCGCGGGACAAAGTTAGTCTAAAAAAAGTAGCCTAAGTTACTCCTCGGATCATCAGCTACCTGCCAGTGAAAGTCCCGTCAAAATCCGTCCAGCCGTTCCAGAGATTACCCGGAACAAACAGACAGACAGACAGACAAAAATTTTTTTAACTACATTTTTGGTATATGTATCGTGTATACATACATATGCATTAAGTAAAAAGCGGTTATTTTAATATTACAAACAGACACTCCAATTTTATTTAGTTGTATAGATAAAGTGAATTAGTTTCTTAAGGTCTCACGTCTTACAATTCCAAATAACCACCTTTCTTTTCTCCATTTTTTTGTAGCATTTGGATTTTATCTATGTGTAATTGTGTAATGTATCTACAGTATGTATGTTTTTAGAGATATATGTATAAGTATATTTGTTAGTAGGCTGGTTAATGAGTGGATACCTTTCATTGCTATTTTTACAATCTATGTTAAGTGTATTGCTGTAAGTTTTCCTAAGATTAATAAATAAGCTAAGTTTATTATCAAACGGTCGTGTGAGATGTTATTGTTAATATTACTGGTATATTCCAAATAAGTACTTGTATGAAGCTACTTACATGCATCAGGTTGTGTGGACAGTAATACCGCATGAACTCTGTACTTATATTTCAAAGAGAGAGTTGGCAGTAACGCGCCTCGCACCAGTTCGCCGTCTACTGCTGTCCAACACACTAACACATCGAACTCCTTTTCCAGTACTGTAACGTACAAAACATATTTAACAATTTTAAAAATAAGAGCTTTGTTCTCAACAAACTTCAAAATATGCAGTTAAGGAATAAACGTATTGCTTATTTTATATTTTTAAATACACAATTTGTTAATTACTCCTTGTCGACGTCATGATTTTGTAAATAGGTTTTTGATGTGAAACATCTATAGGCGAGGGTAAACCCGTTTTTTGGCGTGGTGAGAATTGCCGTTTTGACGCCGACGCTCGCCGCTTCGCCTTATCGAAAAAAATCACTGATGAAAATAATTAAGTTGTCGCGATATGGAATAAATTTAAAAAAAAATGAATTTTTGATTCATCATCATCATTTAATAAAAAATAATATGAATGTAATAAACAGGAGTTTTATTGTAAAAGTGTAAAAAACGGCACATCTTTTTTTTTTTAATATGTAACTTGTACAAAACAATTTCGGTGTTTCACGCCAGGCGTCCCGTAACGGCACACTTTTTTTTATGAGCCTGCAAAAGTGACTCTACTCTGCCTGATGGAAAACATAAGCAGAATCCAAGAGTAGTGCCCACCATGTTTATAGCAAACTAGCTGAACCCCGCGGTGTTACCCGCGGTTATTGTTGTACCGCGAGTAACGCCGCGCGACAAAGTTAATCTAAAAAAAGTAGCCTAAGTTACTCCCCGGATCATTAGCTACCTGCCGGTGAAAGTCCCGTCAAAATCCGTCCAGCCGTTCCAGAGATTACCCGGAACAAACAGACAGACAGACAGACAGACAGACAGACAGACCGACAGACAGACAGACAGACAAAAAATTTTTTAACTACATTTTTGGTATATGTATCGTGTATACATACATATGCATTAAGTAAAAAGCGGTTATTTTAATATTACAAACAGACACTCCAATTTTATTTATTTGTATAGATGCAGGCAATGAAACGTTGCAGAATAGTGACCCATACTATGGCAGCCTATTGTTCCAACTTAAAGTGGAAATGAAACACGATCATTTATGTCTTCATATTTTCCTTCAGCATAAATATATTATACTTATAAAAGACATTGAAAAACACTCAGAAAATAAAGTTATCTTGAACAGTATTGATGAATAGGCTATAAATAAATGAATTTAAAACATAGTAGGTATTAGTTATTTTTGTTACACATTGCAATTACTGACCTCTCGCTCGCGCTGCATGGGGCTGATGTCTTGCGCGAGCCTGTCGCGCTGCGAGCAATAAGCGCGGCGTACAGCGGCGGTGCAGTGCGGCAGCAGACAATAGAACCAGAACTCCAGCTGCCGCTCCTAACGCTAAAGCTCGCCACGGAACGGCGCCGCCACCGCACCAAGACGACTCCGACGTGCTATCCGAATTACCGTCTGCCAAAACACATATTCTTTCATTACAACGGTCGATTAGAAGTTTAAATTGATGTTCCAAAAAAGCTACATGAAAACAGTTTACATGAATGAAATATTTCTTTGTTTATTATATAAACCTATAGATCGATTTCTACAACGTTACCTCGACATTTCAAACTGAGCTAAAAATTTACCATATCTAGTACTGATCTTAAAATGTTTTATCGCGAGTCATAAAATGGTCTTAACCTAAACGACATGATAATTTGAAGTCTCCATAAAATTTAATACTATGTAATTATTTTTACGGGAATTAACGCGATCACTTATTAAAAGATATACTCCTTAAAATTTTTCACAAGATTGATAGTGGCAAATAAATTCTCTTCGAAGAAAATTCGTGTTTTACTCGGTAACTGTTGGTCAGTCTTTTGCTTGCGGCTTGCTTTGAAGTCATTTTGTTTTTGAGACAAGTACCGCACGTCGCGGGGAACTTTACAAACATACATGAAACGGACATTTCAAAAAGTACAGATCGTTTCTTAAAGTACTTTTTCTTGTAAATGGTATAAATGGTTTTAAGTATATAGTTCCAAGCAAAAAAATTGTGGGCAAGTGTTTCCAAGTATTGCAAATAAACAGCTTTATATTTTAGATCTAATGATAAGATCTATGCGCGGACTAAGATTAACAAAATATAAATACCGATTTAAATTCTAAGAAACTCGTGTCAAAATAATTTTATCTTATCATCTCACATCTTTGAAAATGGCAGATATAAATATGTGTCTGTCAAAATAGACTATATCACTCATAATTAAGAAGTAAAGCACACAAACTAGTCACTTCACGTTTAACTATAAGATCACAGTGGCCTAGGTAAAGAAATTGGACATTAATATTCATCTATTACTAGTTGTTGCCCGCGGCTCCGCCCGCGTGTATTTTATTTTGGGGCTAAAATTAGCATATGTCCTTCCTCAAGAATCTAAGGATATTTATTGTTAACATCCAAATAAATCGTTTCAGTTTCTTTCGAATTTATAACATTAGTATAGATAAGTTTCTTTTATATTAACAAACTAGCTGAACCCCGCGGTATTACCCGCGGTTATCGTCGTACTGCGAGTAACGCCGCGGGGCAAAGTTAGTCTAGTACTAGTTCTTTTACTAATTCGCGCAGGCGGGCCCTTTGATTTTGTGGCGGTTTGCCGCACGTGCGACGGCGGCGTGATCAAGGTGAGCGTATCTAAGCGAATGGACTATACGTCTCCTATTGGGGGGAAATGATTGCCCGTAGCGTAATCATTTCCCCCCAATTTTGTAACATTCATCATTGGAGCTCCGCTCCTATTGGTCTTAGCATGATGATATATAGCCTTCCTCGATAAATGGGATATCTAACACTGAAATAATTTTTCAAATCGAACCAGTAGTTCCTGAGATTAACGCGTTCAAGCAAACAAACTCTTCAGCTTTATATATAAGTACTAGCTGAACCCCGCGGTTATCGTTGTACCGCGAGTAACGCCGCTTGACAAAGCTAATTTTAAAAAGTAGCCTAAGTTTCTCTCTATATTATCAGCTACCTATCAGTAAAAGTCCCGTCAAAATCGGTCCACCAATTCCAGAGATTACCCGGAACAGACAGACAGTCAGACCCGACAGATAGACAGACAAAATTTGTAACAAATACATTTTTGGTATATGTACCGTGTATACATACATATGCATTCAGTAAAAAGCGGTTCTTTTAATATTACAAACAGACACTCCAATTTTATTTATTTGTATAGATAGATAAAATAAGTCCATAAAGTGATTTTTATTCTATGAAGCCAACATCCCTAATGTACGCTTCTAAGAAGTACCAAAGAAAAAATAATTTTACTTTTCTAAAAACATTACATAAATTCAAATGTATACAGTTAAAATATAACATCTTAAAGTTTGAGCATCGTTACAGAGAAAACAGTTTTGAGTGTTTGACTAGATACTCAAAGTACTGCTTTTTAATAACATGCTCTAATAAAATGGCGTAATTATACCTATGTACCAAATAGTAACAATAGTTATTTTTAAACAATAACAAATAAACGTTTACAAACACTCGAAAAACATAACCCTCCTTCTTCTGTAGTCGGATAAAAACGACGGCGAACTGAGATCTGCCTCCTTTTTTAACATTACTATTATGTACCACTTTGAAGCGCTTCGTTCGTTATAATCTATCCTTAAGTAGTTTTTTTTTTGCAAATTTTATTGGGTCCAAACAGAAAGTAGATATTATAACAGGGTATTCAAACAACGGAGTTTTGAGGTAATAAAGATAAAATCGATACGATCTAATTAAGAACCTTGTCGTACGAGTTGTTATCTCGAGATCATTTATTTTTTAATACTCTTAATATTATAATTTCTAATTATCTTTTAAAAGGTATTACAAACTATGCTAACTATGGTTCTTCCGCTAATATTGTCCATCTTTAAAGGTGGTATTTTTTTGCAATTTTGTATATGACCGAATAAAAGTAGGTTAGTACATTCAGGATATTCGAAACGATTCATAAATACTAACTTTAAACTTTTGCGTTCCATAATAAAATAACTCAAATGCCCATGATAAAAAAAAAACAATGGTAAGTATATGATTTTAAACAATTGTATAAAATCAATCAATTACTACTATATTATTATTAAAGGCCAGTCATAAAAGAGGTTTACTAAATAAGGTCATAGTACTGTTTAGACTAAGACTAAGTTTAACAAAAGCAGTCCATATCATCCGATAAAACATAAGGAATTAATGGATGTAATTGAACTGTTCATTTATTAAATACATACAAGGAAATGTTTGAAACATGCAAGGCAAATTCAATGGAAAACTAATCAAAGCGGAAGTAAATGTTGTAAAGACCACGTTTCAATGCTGCAAAAAATGCTATAAAAATATATATTTAGTAATCAAGGTCTCATTATGTTGCTAACCAAGTTTACTTTGGTATAAATAAGGAATTTTATTTGAAAGAAGGACATCAGAGCAATCAGTCAATCACAAATCAATGCAGAGAAGGAAAATGGACACAAACGTGTGAATACTCCTCGAGTCGTCACCCCAACGGGGACTGTGGCGGTGTGTGGATTTGACACAAACCTTAAACCAACCCGTTTGATCATCATGGAATATTATACCAAAGTTTATTTCTAAGCAAAGTTCTAGCAGTGGACTTTTAAAGGCTATTGATGTTTTGAAAGTAGGAATCTTTAATTATAATAGCTTAGCTTAAATAAGCATTTTTTAAATTTACGTAGCAAAGTTTTAAATGAAATTTGATATAAGGATGGCGGACCCAAATCCGAACAACACAGTTGAATTCGCACTAAAATAAAATCTTAAAATGTGTTCTGACGACTTTAGGTAATTTAATAGTAAAATGAATCTTAATTATAATGAAATAGAGACCGATCTTAGATAGGCAAATACCATCCTACTAATATTATAAACGCGAAAGTTTGTAAGTATGGATGGATGGAGGGATGTTTGTTACTCTTTCACGCAAAAACTACTGAACAGATTTGGATGGAAGTTTACAGTAATATAGCTTATACATCAGAATAACACATAGGCTACTATTTGCCGCGATAACCGACGTACACGCGGGCAACAACTAGTATAATGTATATCAGTATCTGATATATAAATAAACTATAATAAACTTATCACCTCAACGTGTACATAACTTTTTTCTAAGCATTGTCAGAAATACGATAGGGATAGGACACCACAAACTTTCAGCTGTGCAAATAATACTGCGTAATGTGAAGACCCTAATTTTATATTTCAGTATTGAGATAATCGATATCACAGGATTAACCCGTAGACTTATAGCGAAAACACCTATACATACATGAAGTTTTTCAAAAATTGCGTTCCCTTTAGCAAATTTGTAGTACAATTTTAACAAAAATAAAACCGACTTCAAGGTTCGACTCGATTTCTCGTGGATGCCATCATCAGATATTAATGTCCTTATCATGGTACCACCGTCGGGACATCTGCTTTCCATTAAAAAAGAATCATCAAAATCGGTTCATAAACGACAAAGTTATCCACGAATACACAAAAAATTATACGGTCGAATTGAGAAACCTCCTCCTTTTTTTGAAGTCGGTTAATAAATATAAATGTTTTAGAATAATTATTATGAAGAAGTATTTGAATGTTTTTGAGAAGACGATTTATTTAAATTGATGAGATTTTTGTTAATATTATAACAAAATATTAACATAAATGTTATTTAAGTTACTACTAGCGCCATCTGTTTTAACTTGTGTGTGTTAACTTTGACAAATAAATTTACACTGTTTTAGCGTCACTCTGTGTATTATTAACAGGTTATGGGCGTGCATAATTAAAAAATAATTTTGATAGATTCTAACGTGTAGTATTTTCTGTTTTCGTGAGAAAAATGACGACGAACTATATCGCTAACATTCCAAAGTTAAAAGGGCGCGAGAACTATGAGGATTGGTGTTTTGCAGTGCAAAATGTGTTGGTGTTAGAAAACATGGCGTCCGCTATCGCTGAGAGGTTACCGTCTTCACCTACGACGAGCCAAATAAATGAAGATGCTAAAGCTAAAGCGAAGTTAGTGTTGACGATAGATCCGACACTTTATGTACACATCAAGCATGCAGCAACAACTTATGATTTATGGAACAAGTTAAAAAATATGTTTGATGATACCGGCTACACAAGAAAAATTGGCTTGTTACGCAAGCTCATCAACATACGACTTGATAATTGTGACTCGATGACCCAGTATGTAACTGAAATTGTAGAAACAAGCCAGAGATTACAAGGAACGGGCTTTAAGATTACAGATGAATGGATTGGAGCATTAATGTTAGCAGGATTACCCGAGAAATATGCTCCTATGCTAATGGCTATAGAACATTCGGGTATTGATATAAGTGCCGACGTCATAAAAACAAAGTTGATGGACATGTGTAGTGATGTTGGAACTGTTTCCGGTTCGGAGAATGCTTTTGTTGCGAAAAATATACGTCAGAAATATGGTAATAATAAATATGACCACAGACACCCGACAGGAGAAATGTCAAAAGCTGTCAAAATAATAAAATGTTTTAAATGTAAAGAAATAGGTCATTACAAAAACCAGTGCCCGAGTTTACAATCCAGCAAAAGTAAACAATCCAACGCCTTTAGCGCTATTTTTTTGAATGGAAAGTTCAACTGCGACAGTTGGTACATTGACAGCGGGGCAAGTAAACACATGACAGCGAAAATGGAACACGTTGTGAAACCATCATATGAACATAAAACCAAGGAAGTAATCATTGCGAACAAAACATGCGTTCCGGTGCTGTGTTCTGGTGATGTAAGCATCATCACTGTTGTGGATGATACAGAATATGACATCACAGTTTCAGATGTATTGTGCATACCGAGTTTAACTACAAACTTGCTTTCAGTGAGTCAGTTAATTAAGAATGGCAATAATGTAATTTTTAAAAAGAAATTTTGCTATATTTACAATCAACAGAGAACTCTAGTTGGAAAGGCAGAATTAGTAGAAGGTGTGTACAGATTATATACTAAGAAATCAGAACAGTTATTGGCAGCCACAGCTAAGGTATCGAGTGAAACTTGGCATAGACGATTGGGACACATTAATAGTACTAGCTTGAACAAAATGAAGAATGGAGCTGCAGAAGGTATCTCATACACGGATAAGGCAGAGGTGGAAAAATCTAATTGTACTGTTTGCTGTAAAGGGAAGCAAGCTAGGCTACAGTTTCAACCTAGCTTGACTAGCACCAAGGCTATTTTAGAACTGATTCACTCAGATGTATGTGGTCCGATGGAAAATGTGTCTATCGGAGGATCCAGGTACTATGTCTTATTCATTGATGACTACAGCAGAATGGCTTTCGTGTACTTTATGAAATCAAAGTCTGAAGTATTTAAGTTCTTTAAAGAATTTCAGTCAATGGTAGAAAAACAGACAGATAGGAAAATTAAAATTTTAAGAACTGATAATGGCGGTGAGTTCTGCAGTCAAGACTTTGAAAGGTATCTAAAACAACAAGGAATAATTCATCAGAAAGGTAATGTTTACACTCCACAGCAAAATGGGGTGAGTGAAAGGATGAATAGATCATTAGTTGAGAAGGCTAGATGTCTACTTTTTGATGCCGGTTTACATAAAAAGTTTTGGGCAGAAGCCATAAATACCTCGGTATACCTAAGAAATAGGTCAGTTGTCACAGGTTTAAAAAATATGACTCCATATGAAGCTTGGACAGGAAAAAAACCTGACTTAGGTCATGTGCGTATCTTTGGAAGCAAAGTTATGATGCACATACCGAAAGAAAAACGTTTAAAATGGGATGTGAAGGCTAAAGAACATATTTTGGTAGGCTATGCAGACAATGTGAAGGGCTATAGAGTTTATAACCCAGAAAATAACTCTGTCACAACTAGCAGAGACATCATTATAATGGAAACCAAAGATACAGTTGATATTCCTACTGAGTGCAAGGCTTCAGCGGAGGAGATTGAAGAAGAGGAAAGTAGAAATATAGATAGTACAGACACTGAATGTGATGATAATGATATCACATATGTTCGAGAAGTTTCGTCAGTAAGTGACTCATATGAAAGTTTTTCTGAAACAGCATCAGATACAGATGTTTCATTACTAGACACAAATCAGGATGTTCCAAGCAAGCGAGTGAGAAAGATTCCTGATAGATTTGGTTACAATAATTTATGTGTTGCAGAATTAGGTGATCACAATATAATGGATATTACACTCGAGGAAGCTTTAAACGGACCTGAAAGTAAATCTTGGAGAGCAAGCATGGAGAAGGAATTAGAATCATTCAAGAAGAATGATGCATGGGAACTTGTGGATAAGCCTCAAGATTCTACAATAGTGCAGTCTAAGTGGGTATTTAAGAAGAAGTATGATAGTGTAGGTAATGTGTGTTATCGTGCTAGATTGGTGGCGAAAGGTTTCTCACAAAAAGCAGGTATAGACTATCATGAAACTTTTTCACCTGTGCTACGTTATACTACTTTAAGATTGTTATTCTCTCTAGCAGTAAAGTTAGATTTAGATATACATCATCTGGATGTCACTACGGCTTTTTTAAATGGTTTTTTGAATGAGTCTGTGTATATGCAAAAACCTGTATTTTATAAAGATTGTAATGATGATAACAAAGTATTAAAGCTTAAACGTGCCATCTATGGACTTAAACAATCATCACGTGCTTGGTATCAGAGGGTCAATGATTATTTGGTGTCTTTAAAATATTTAAAGTCAAAGTATGAACCCTGTTTATTCACAAAATTTGAAGGTAATGTTAAAGTTATTATAGCACTGTTTGTTGATGATTTTTTTGTTTTTTCAAATTCTATAATGGCAACTAGTCAGTTAATAGAAGACTTAAGAAGTAAATTTAAAATTAAAGATTTGGGTAAAATAAAGCAATGTCTCGGCTTAAGAGTTAATAAGTCTAAAAATGTTATAACTGTTGATCAAGAACAATATGTAGAAAGTTTGTTGACAAGATATAATATGTCTCATTGTAAATCTGCAGAAACACCAATGGAGATTAATTTAAGATTAGAAAAATCTAAGGATAGTTGTTGTGAGAAAAATATTCCATATAGACAATTGATAGGTAATTTAATGTATTTAGCTGTTTTAACCAGACCGGATATAGCTTATAGTGTGTGTTTTCTCAGTCAATTTAATAATTCATATGATGAAACTCATTGGAAACATTTGAAAAGAATCTTAAAATATTTAAAAGGTACTAAAAATTATGGTCTTGTTTTTACTAAAGATGATTCTTATATAGAAGGATATGTGGATGCAGATTGGGGTTCAGATGCTAATGATAGAAAATCCTTTTCTGGTTTTTGTTTTAAATTATCAGGAGCAGTTATTTCTTTTGAGTGTAGGAAACAAAGAAATGTAGCCCTATCTTCAACAGAAGCGGAATATATTTCTATGTCTGAAGCCAGCAAAGAGGCTATTTATTTAAAGAATTTATTGTTTGAGATATTAGGTTATTCAGAAACAATTACTCTGTATAATGATTGTCAAAGTGCACAAAAACTTATTTTGAATCCTGTATACCATAGGAGGTCTAAACACATAGATATAAGATACCATTTTGTAAGAGAGGCAGTTGCAAATAAGTTTGTTAAAGTTGATTATTTAGAAACAACAGAAATGCCAGCAGATATTTTTACAAAAAGTTTAGGGTCTTTAAAGCATAAATATTTAACTAAAAAGCTTGGTATACTACTATTTAAATGTTTTGATTATTTTGTTAAGCGGAGGTGTTAATATTATAACAAAATATTAACATAAATGTTATTTAAGTTACTACTAGCGCCATCTGTTTTAACTTGTGTGTGTTAACTTTGACAAATAAATTTACACTGTTTTAGCGTCACTCTGTGTATTATTAACAATTTTTAGCCCAAACTCGAATAAAACATTGTTACATTACACGTGCCTAACAAAAAAAAACCAGTTGTCACCAACAGTCTGCATTACGACTGTAATTAACATTTACAAAATTGATATGCTAAATAAATAAAAATGTTTCCTAAACACATAAGATTTAACGTAACAGCAACTGGTTGTCCTATTAAAAACAATAAAAAACTAACAACTTAAAACAGTACCTCTTTATCTGTTGTATTAACTATATTTTTAAGGACGGAGTAAACATAAATTTATATACTGTGTGATGTTTTTAGGGTTAGACTACTAAATTGATTTCAATCGTTTTAAGAATAAATTAAAAACAGTAAAAGATAAGACATCACTAAATCTCAATATATCGATAACATTTGAGATCATCTATACAAGTAAAAAAAATTGGAGTGTCTGTTTGTAATATAAAAATAACCGCTTTTTACTAAAGCCATACGTATGTACACGGTACATATACCAAAAATGTAGTTAACATTTTTTTTTGTCTGTATGTCTGTCTGTTTGTTCCGGGTAATCTCTGGAACGGCTGGACCGATTTTGACGGGACTTTCTACTACTTTTTTTAGACTAACTTTGTCCCGCGGCGTTACATGCGGTACAACAACAACCGTGGGTAACACCGCGGGGTTCAGCTAGTAAAAAAATATAATTCAACCGTGTACATGACAAGTAGATCTAATAAATATGCATGAAGTTGCTACCTTGTAAATTATTAACGAATATATAAACCGAGTGTGATAAATCGATTAATATGTGAGTACTTACTTCTGTAATGTACAGTGACGTGTTTCCTCGTGACGGCTCCGTTGCTATGTACCAGACAGACGTATGTCCCATAGTCCTGCGCCGACACTCGCTCCACGGTCAAGTACGACCCCACAATGTCTTTCACATCCTCCCTGTATGTTATAAATAATTCATATTGACTTCGCGATTCACTTCCTCGATGGTCCAGGATACTATTACTAAATATGGTCACTATAAAAGTATTTCAAGCCCGCATTAATGCGATAAAATTAAAGGTTCCGTGACTTCATAAATAGCTCTCACAATTTTGAGCACAAATGGGATTTTATTGCTGAGGATATTATATGTTGCAGCTAATGAAATATCATTTATTCCTTTCAGCATTTACTTTGGAAATTGGCAACACTTACTTTTATGGTATGTGATGGAATTGATAGATTCAAAACTTTTGAGAATAATGAGAATTCTAAAGTTGTTCGTGACCGTTTGAAAGAGTGATAATAAATTACTCTCTACGTTCTAAAATTGAAATAATTAAATTTGAAATCTTATTCTATATTCTCGATAGTATTCTAAAACTTATGAGTTTTGATTTATACTTACCGGGTTGTCTGATTTTCAAACTGTGTGGGTAGTAAGTCTCCTTCAGTGCTATTAGGCCACAACCTTCGCCACTGGAGATCACTACGTGCGTCCGCTAAGTACGATCGACCTGAATAATAGTTTTAATAAGTCTTATTAATCTAAAATTTGACAATCTATTCAGGTATTTTTTCTGAACAAAAGTTACCCTTATCTTGCAGATAGTTTTTTCCGTCCACTTGTCCAAGCGTGTAATTTACGATTCACTTGGATAATTTGTACGTCGATTTCTAAAGGCGATTATATAAAATGTACACAATTGTAACTTCAAATAACACCCAAGTTAAATTCTATTGTTACATAATCGAAATGTTTCTAAGTAACAAACCAGAAAAATATTTGAATAACTGTTTTTTTTTGTCTACTTAATTAGTTAGTTTTAATTCATACAAGTCCATCATGTCAGATAAAATGTATTTATCAACTGTACGTACGCCTGTTATAGGCGTATAAGTAAACAATGTTAAAAAGAAATAGAAGAAACATATTAGTACCTACTATGAAAATAAACCATGTTTTTCCCTGGAAGTCCCTCAAAGCCAACCTAGGATGAAAACTAAAGCAATATTACGAATTCGAATTTCCCCTTTGTCGCTATGAACTCTAAAAGCATTGAACATTTTATCCAGAACTCATTATGCTACAAACAGTATAAAATCCTAAATAGCATATTATTTTTGTTGAACATGAGTATGTATCAACGGCGAAGAAAGTATTGTCATTGTGTGTGTTACTTACCAACGAGAGCCTCGCAGTACAATCTCAGTCCGCCTCCAATCTCGACCGACTGATCGTTCGAAATGAACATTATTTTCGGTGCGTCCGTTGGCTTTTCTGTGAAGCGAAATTGTTAGCTGATATATTTTCCTCATTACTATAAAGTGAGCTCATTCATAATAATACAGTTAGGATTAAAATTGCGGTTTTACTACTAAAATGTTGTTGGTGTGCATATGCAGGCATTTTATTTTATTATTGACAATAAGAAAACACGTTCAATTTACGTGAGTGTTTATGGGATTTCAGTATATGCAAGACATTTTAGGGCCGGTGGCACATCTGTTACTTGGATTGCTACATTTATCCATTCATGATTATTGACTATTGTTATTGCGTATTTTATTAATAATCCTACTATTATTATAAACGCGAACGTTTGTAAGTATGAATGGATGTTTGTTACTCTTTCACGCAAAAACTACTCAACGGACTTGGATGAAACTTTACAGTAAATAACACATAGGCTACTATTTGACGCTACAATACACGCGGGCAACAACTAATATAAAAATAAATGGCAAAAATATATGTACGCGCATAACTTCCGATCGGCTGCACCAAATTAAAAAAATCTTTAATTTTTATTTATTTGTTATTGTTAGGACAAGGTTTGTGTACAAGAAAAAGTAAAAGATAACGGGAAAAGGTTTTTTTTGTATACGACTGACCGCCATATTAACATATCTGTCTGTGCGTCCCACTGGCAGTGAATAGTCGTACTCTAAACTCTAGACCGCTACACCGATATTTGACGTAAAGATACTTTGAAACTAGTGGAAGTACTATAGGCTTATCGCGATAACCGACATACATGCGGGCGGAGCCGCGGGCACAAACTAGTATACAACACATTGATTTTAATAGATTTACTTTGAAGTTAAAAAGCTCGGAAGAGTCGAGGAGCCGTTCGAGCTGAGTTACAATCATTTTACAAATTATTCCAAAATAGTACTTTCTTTGCGTCTGCGTAAAAACATTTATATTTGTCTGCTACAAATAACGGTCCTAAACTTTGTCACATCTATTTGTACCAGTCAATACATAGATACACAACGGTATAATGTTATATGCTTACACAGATATAAGACAGACGTTTTGTTAGCCATCTGCCATGTGAATGTTAAGAATATTAAGAACGAATAATGAACACACTGTTTAATATTCTCAGTTGGTTATTTTGTTAAAAACGACTTATATAACAGTTATCAATAATGTTCCAGTCGTTATTTCAATAACTGTGCACATTTGCATCTACATGATTTATATAGGCTTAGGAAAAGTTCTATTAGTTGGTTGTTCATAGAAATTTACCATCTTAGTGCAATATAAAATTGTGTTTAACTAATAATATGAACGTATGTATTATATGCATTTATGGCACGAATATACAACGCAAGACCTCCCGCATAGTTGGTGTTTTGCAAGCTTTCTCGATGAATCGCTTATGATTTTCGTTTTAAGATGATGCTGTATGAGTTTAATCAAGGCTCGAGACAAATTGCATAGACAGGCAATATAAGGTATGCTGTAGAGAATATTGATTGCCAAATGAGTTTTATAATGTACTAGCTGTCGCCCGCAGCTTCGCTCGCATTTCATCAAAAGTATTCTATGTTACTTGTAATTACCTCCAAGTTGTGTACAAAGTTTCATGATGATCGATCGGTTAAATAGTTTTCCCGTGAAAGCGTCACAAACAAACTTACTTTCACCTATATAATAATAGTGTGATACTATAGTATATCTATACTAATATTATAAACGCGAAAGTTTGTAAATATGGATGGATGGATGGATGATGTTTGTTACCCTTTCACGCAAAAACTATTGAACGGATTTGGATGAAACTTTAAAATAATAATATAGTTTATACACCATAATAACACATAGGCTACTTATTTGCCGCGATTACCGACAAAAACGCGGGCAACAACTAGTACATATACACTTGTGTAATACGAGTATATTATACTGAAGTCGCTTCCGCTGTCTATTCGCTTACATTTTTAAACTACTAAACATATTTTTAATGCAGTTTTCTACTACAGATAAGAGTGCTTCAAGAGGAAGGTTTATATGAGTTATATGTATATGCATATTATAATAGAGGAAATCAGAGAATTACAGAGACTGTGTGCGTACGGAGGCTGGCCGCGTCGCTAGTGTTTTAATATAATGAAATATTTATAAGAAACTAGCTGACCCGCTCAACTTCGTTTGTGTCTCTCCATATATCCGTCATATTGCTCATAGAGTGATGTTAAATAGCCTAAAACCTTCCTCGCTAAATGGGCCATCCAACAAAAAAAGAATTAGCAAAATCCGTTCAGCCGTTCACGCGTGATGTCGTGACCAAGGCAAATAGGGATTCATTTTTATATACATAGATAAATTTCAAGAATTTGCAATAGCGCTTATTCTTTCTCTAAATGGAGAGAGCTTGAAGTATGAGTCTAGAACTTATAGATGCTGCTATATTGTATGTAATAAGATAATACTAATCGTAGATATACTATACATTAAATCGTTAAGCCCATTAGTATAATGTTATAACAAATTAATTTGTCATGGTAGACCTAAACAGCAAAATTGATGTAGTGAATATACCTACATGTGCCTGTATGAAATACCTATGTTTTAAAGGTAGTAGAGAGCCATGTTGATTTCAGCAGATCATGTATAATATCACTAGACCGCCATGGTGTCGGTCACCATGCTGCATTGTCTGCATTCGCAATGAGTATGGTGACCACCACAGTTGGATTCTGCTTATGCTTTCCATCAGGGAGAGTAGAGTTATTTTGGCAGGGACATAATTATATAAAAAAACCTACATTTTAGAGTTTTGGAATAAATGATCCTTACCTAAGATGTTAAGTGTAACGGTGTGCATTTTGATGTGCGTTTCATTGCTAATTCGACAAGTATAGTTGCCGGAGTCAGCTCTTGACGGTCGCTGCGTGTATAAAGTCTGATTTGCTGCCTCCGGGTACAGAATGAAGGTGGACACGCCTGCAGACCAGGGGTACGCCACACCATCTTTAAACCTGCAAAGAACATGATAAATTAATTCTTAATACAAACTAATTTATTCAGATGGTATCATCTCCTGCCTCAAGTTAAAATGACTGAGACGAACCCTCCAATGTCGGCAGTCACCAGCATTTGTGGTACTCGACAAGTAGAATCAACCTGACAGCTGATCAAAGTCTAGTATGATTGTAGAAATTATAGAATTAGGAATTCAGATGGTAATACAGATCAGTACATTACTAGTATAGTACTGATATTCATGGATTCAAGGTTTTCTGTAGGATTTGAAGGCAAAATTCTTGTGCCCTTCTTTCAGTTCACTCCAAAGAAAATCAAGCGAGAAAATAATATACATGGAGGTGATCATACCCATAAAAACTGTTTATTGTTAACAATAATGAAGCAATGGAAAATGTTACGTTATAGTGAACAAGGAAAATATGGCGTTCTGTGAAATGATCGTTTTGTGAGATACACGTTTCATGCTTTGTAGCTGTTGCACTGCGCGAGATCAGCCGCCGTGTCTATGTGCAGGAAATAATTCCCCGTATAACGCTAATGGAGTGTCATTCCGGCAGAGTGGCGTGGTGGCGTAATGCAACTGTCAATGACAGCAAAGTGATTCTGCGAAATACTGCATCGTATTTGACTCCAAGAACAATCATTCCTTAGTAGGTGTTGCGCAAATCATACGCGAATACGTTCATAAAGTGTACTTTAATCATATCGAGTTAATCTTGAAATATTTAGAATCCCATAATCAAACAGCTGTAATTTGTTCAGAGAATCGTGCTTATGCAAACAAAACGTCGCACGGAGCTACCGATTCCCGCGAACAGTAAAAATTTGCGGGAGCCGTTTTTGAATCGTTGGAAGGAAAACAAACATTTGAGCGATGTTTCATAGCAAGGCCGTCTTGGTATAATTTCTAAGAAACGGTAAGGTGTAATCTGGTGAATATCCTATGTATATAAAATGCCATGAAGTTATAGTAAGTATATGCGAAACATAGTTCGCTGCAATCTGAATAATCATTATCTTAATCCCCTTGTTTCAGTTAAAACGGCGTTTTCCTAACGTGTGCAAAACAAATATCATAAAGCCGGCACTGAGATCTGCAACGACGACGTATCGTACATAGCTATTATTTGCACTAGAGTCATGACAATTTCCAAGAAAACATATCAAGAGCGCATGTTTACAATCTTCATTCCACTTTCCAGTGTCCCTGGGAGAACGATGCGAATATTTTTAACTTTTTTCGAAGTAAGGACTCACGCAACGCACGCTTCAAGTATACTGAAGTAAGATGAGGATTTATTATTGAAGGAATGCAACAGATACAGCCTTTAAATAAGGTTTATCTTACGCATATTCTTAGGAGAAATATATACCAATCTAAAACTACAACACACTAGACTGGCTTTGTATACATATACGAGTACGAGTCATTTAAATTTCACACAAAGAAATAAAACACTACATTATACTCGTATATTCTACGACAGACCTATTCGGAAACCAGGCAATTATAAATTACTTGCCTGTTTGTTACAAGTTTTCGTTGTCTGCTACCTACTTGTGTGAGGAAAGAACGCGTTGTCGTTTTACTTGGCGTCTATCACACCAAATAGAGCCTGATAATATGCAATCAGTATCCGGTTGTAAATATTGTATACTAGCTAACCTGTTTTTCTCAGAGTTAGCATGAAGAAGACTTTACACTTTTCGGGTTATTTTATATCCTATGTCACTCACAAATAACGTAGCCTTGTATACTTCAAAATTATCAAATATAATATAGAAGAAGAAGAAAAATAATAGTATAGGGTATAGAAGTATAGATAAAGTAATAAAGTATAAAGTAATTATAAGTATATATAAAGAACGCAACTTTTAGTAAATTAATATAAAAAACAAAGAGACTACAACGGCAACGTTTCTACAGTGATATCATGCATTGCGAGGGATGCTGACACAAATAAATTACCTACTTAAGGATTATATGGCGTATATCGTACATTTTAACAGCCGGTCAACTAAGTCTTGGCGTAATTATTTAAGAGCACGTTATACATTTATCGAGATAATATATTGTAATCACAAAATGTGTGTGGGGTATCCGTTACATTCGAAATATCGTCTGTCGTGTAGCAGGAAAACGGCTTGCAAAGATCGAGCAAAAAGAAATCCCAGATGAGGTCATCCTCCGGAGCGAGTCGTCGGCTCCTCCTGTAAAAAGCATCGAATATTTCCGAAATATAGCGAACCGGTCTTTGACCGTGTGTCGGGCTCCTCACCGCTCACCACAGTTCATTCGCGTGCAGCCTCCCTGCGAACGAACCTTACACCTATACTTATCTAACCTATAGGTATATTTTATTTGTAAGCTTTACTGAAAGCTTTTAAAACATTAAGTTTCTGTTTATTGTTAAAATGTAAATACCTACATATTTATTTACCTCCATTTATCTGTACTCGGAGATTAGCTTATTTAATATTAAAAGTATTGAAAATATAAATACGTGTATCTATGTATATACGTATTTTACAATAAAAAAAACAGCAAACACGCAGGGTGTTTACTCTTATAGAATGCGATAGTTGATTTTTTTATGTCTACATTATTATGAAAAAAACCTGAATCTCTTTTACCTAAAAAGAATAATACTGTATTTATTACAGGTAATATTTTTTTATTTATACAGATATTATAATAAAGTTACCAAAACAAATCTTACATCACATTAGCGTTTTAGCTCATTGTTGAATAGTTCTGGATTAGTATATCTGAATTTAAAGGTAATCAGTTAAAGATCATTTTTACAAGGTTGCCATTAACTTAGGAAACATAAAATATTATTTTGAACATTTTTAAAACATACTGAAGTATCCTTATTCATTCAAATAAAACGGAATTAGTCATAGGTTCTTGGAATGAATAAAACCTTTCAAAGTATACCTTTTTTTTTTTTTTTTTTTTTTTTTTTTTTTTGTGCGGAAATCCCCTCGGATACCACTGGCTGGTGGTTATGTCGGACTCGAACCGACTAAAAACCGCACACCGTCTCGGGTACTAGAAGCCGGGGAGCCAGGTGCACCCTCGAAAGGAAATCCCTGGAACCCCGGCGTACCTCGGGCCACCCACTATATATGTAGGTGGCCGCCTCCTGTGTAGGAACCCTTACATTTTTAATCAGGTGCGAGCTCTATAAGCTCGCGCTGCCGCCCCAGCCTGCTTCTGCTAGGGTGACTGGTGGCCTTACCTGTCACCCTCAGGCTTGCGCTTATGGAGGACGGAGATCGTTTTGCGATCTCCGGCGTCTGAGTCGTCTGCGGTACCTGGCCCGTTGGCGGGCCTGGCGGACAGGGAGAGTTCTAAACCTCTCCCGGTCCCGCTCCGCCGTCTCCTTCGCAAGCATAACTTGCTCGCAGAAAGAGACGGCAGAGTTCCACGCGCTCTCGCTCCGCAACATGGCCGCAATCATGTTACCGAGCGAGAGAACCCCCACTCCGATGGCTGTCACGAGATCACGCCTCGGCTCGTCCCACGCCGGACATTGTGCCAGCGTGTGGAGCGCCGTGTCCACGGTCTGGCCATCGCAGTGGTGGCACTCAGACGTTGGCTCTTTGCGGATCAGACACAGGTGATCTCCGAAACATCCTTTTCCAGTGATCACCTGCGTCAGCCGGTATGAGAGGCTCCCGTGATGCCTCTCGAGCCAATCCTCCATAACGGGTCTTACCGCCGCAATAACGGCGTGCCCAGCGCTCGGTTGCCCAAGTCGCTCCTTCCATTGTTCCACGAGGACCTGGCGGAGTTGGGATTTCTGATCATCGATTTCTCGAATATCAGGACTCCTACCCAACTCCCGCACCTCCTTGCGCCACTGGTAAAGGGCCGCAAGGGCTCTCGCCTCCAGGTCCCATGGTGGAGTTCCGGCCAGGAGACTTGCCACCTCAAAGGAGATCGTGCGGTACCCCCTTATGATCCTGATAGCCAGTACCCGTTGCGGTTGTCGCAATAGCGCGATGTTCCTGGCTTTCAGGATCTCCGCCCATACTGGGGCCCCATAAAGGGCCATGGACCGCACAACCCCCTCATATAGTCTCCTGCAGGAGTCATCGGGCCCCCTCATATTAGGCAACAATCGTGCTAATGCGCGCGCTGCGCCAATCAGCTTGGGGACCAGACTTCGGAAGTGATATCCGAAGTCCCATCGGCCGTCGAGTACGAGCCCCAAATACCTCATAGAGGGCTCGATACCGATGCGATTACCTCCTACTATGAGGCTGAGTCCTTCAGATGGCTTGCTCCGAGGCCCGTGAAAAAACAAAGCCTCGGATTTGTGCAGAGCCACCTCGAGACCCAGCCGCCGGATTCGTTCAACGACTTGGGCAACCCCGGCCGTGGCCCTCAGGGTTGCCTCACGGTGCGTCTTGCCACTCGCCGTCACAAGCGTGTCATCCGCATAACATGTGACGGCGACACCATTTAAGAATGCACCGCGAAGCACCCAGTCGTAGCCAATGTTCCACAGGAGTGGGCCTAGGACCGACCCCTGCGGGACACCACACGACATTTCACGTCGACCGAGACCGGTCCTACTCGGGTAGATGACGGCTCTCTCCGACAGATATGCCCCGACTATGCGGCGGAGGTAGGGAGGCACGCGGTGATACACTAGTGCCTCCCTGATGCAACTCCAGGGCAAAGTGTTGAACGCGTTGGCGATGTCTAAAGACACCGCCAACACTACTTCACCCCGGGAGATCGCTTCCTCCGCCAGAGCCCTCACGCGCATGATCGCATCTACGGTGGAGCGCCCCTGACGGAAACCATACTGGTTGTCCGCCAGATCCGGCCCTATCCTGTAGAGATGCTTGACGAGGCGCCATGCAATCACTCTTTCAAAGAGTTTGCACACCTCGTCAAGCAGCACTATGGGCCGGTAGGCGGATGGTGAGTCCGCCGGGCGCCCCTCCTTTCGGATGAGGACCAGTTTCCCCGTCTTCCACAATTTCGGAAACTGGCCCTGCTCGAGACATGCGCTGAACAGTCTTCTTAGTCGGGGCTCGAGAGCCGGCGCCTCATCATCTAGAGCCAGGACCCACGCTCGGCCTGGAATGCCATCGGGTCCTGGGGCGGTGCTTTTAGCTTTTAGCCGTTGCACCGCCAGCGCTAGTTCTGCCTGAGTGACCTCAGGCACGTCGTCATCATCCACGTTAGGTGCCTCCGGCGTCGTAGGCGGAGCCATCTGTGGTGGAGTGTGCTCCACCAACCGCGATGGAAACAGGGTGCCGACGACCCCCTCAAGCAGCTCTGGCTGAAGACACCGGGTCAGCGGTGGAGCCCATGGACGCATCTTGCCTCTTACCATGCGGTAAGGGCGCCCCCATGGATCCCGCTCCAGTGTCTCCAGCAACTCGCGGCGGGCCTCAGTCTTGGCCCGCTTTATCGCTGCCTGAAGGGTCCTCTTGGCACCCTTGTATTCCGCCAACAGCTCCGCCTCTCGGGTGACCGCATCTCCAGGACGGCGACGCCTCCTGCGGAACCGGGACCACTGACGGCGCGCGGTCACGCAGGCTTGTCGTAACCTAGCGATCTCCGGCGACCACCAGTAGACCCGGAGCCTCGCAGTATTGGACTTAACCCTAGGCATCGCCGTATCGCAGACGCGAGTCATTGCCTCCCGGAACCATTCTGCTTCAGCGTGCACATCAATAGGCCTGTCCGGCGCAGGTGCCCAGGCCTGTACGATGGCGGCTTCCAGGAGGAGCTCCCGATCTAAGCGCTTGAGCGCCCAACGTGGCTCAGGTGGAGCCGGCATGACCGGCGCATCATCCGTGGGGGCAGAGACCTCAAACCGAATATATCGGTGGTCCGAACCAGTCTCCTCCCCCACCACAACGCGCCAGTCCCGAACACGGCGCGCCAGCGAAGGGCACGCAAACGAAATGTCCACTATTGAACTGCCCCTCGCTGTCACGAACGTGGGCACGGCCCCCTGATTTAGGACAACTAGACCGAGTCTTTCGGCCCAGTTCTCCAAAGCTCTGCCCCTCGGGTTCGTGCGCCGAGAACCCCAAGCCTCTGACCAGGCGTTGAAGTCCCCGACCACAAGAACCGGGTGAGGGCGACAGGCGTCGACGACGACGGCCAACTGAGCGAGCCATTGCTCATACTCAGTTATGTCTCGGTTCGGCGTGAAATAAGCGGCCACGACCGCTAAGTCCCCAACCACCGCCGCTATGCAACCCCTTTCCCTTGCAACCACAGCAAAAGGAGGGGTGCCGGCGGCGGTGCCGTGTACCAGTGCCGCCGAACCATCCAGGTCGATCTCCCAGGATGCCCCGAGAAACCGATGAGTGTATGGCTCGGCGACAGCGGCAATGTTAATGGACCACTGTGCCATGCTCTGGAGCAGAAGATCCTGAGCGGCGGCACCGTGGCCCACGTTCGCCTGGAGGATGCGGAGATAGGAATCCATTATTAGATATCCATCTCCACATTCCGCCGCGAGCATTGCCGCTCTACAGCGGCATCATACGTCGCCGGTTTAGAGGAAGAAGGCCGGCCGCCCGGCTTCGGTCTCGATCCGGCGCAGATCTTACTGCCAACCCGGTGGTCGGCAGGCTTGCCCTCCGCTGCACATCTGAAGCATCGCAGTGGAGCATTGCAAGCACCTGCCTTGTGACCGGGCTGGCCACAGCGGAAACAGAGGTCACCCACGGTGATCTCCGCTGTGCATTGGACCCCTACATGTCCTACCGAAAGGCACCGGAAGCATCTTGCTGGTCGGACCGGCAGGAGTCGTGCCTGCGCCCTCAGGAAGCCTCCAATAAGGAGGGTATGGCCGTCAGAAATTTTTTGGGCCGCCGCTATAGGGCAGCTGACAACCACTGTCCCCTGTCCACTGGGGCCGAGGCGTATTGCTCCGGCCTTTACCTTGTCCAGGGGGCAGCCCCCAGCTTCCATAATGGCAAGCCTAAGCTCGTCCGTCGTGGTTGAGTCATCCAGACCTGAGATGCGTATTTCAGCGCATTTAGTGGGTCTGGAGACTCGGACGTCAGCTGCATCCAGTGTCTCCTTTAGTTTGGCCGCTAGAGCGTCGGCTTTGGGGCCACTGGTGGCCCCGGAAATCTCGAGGAGCCGGGCTCCCGTCCGTGTATTTTTACACCGGACGCCCGGTATATCGAGGGCCTTGAGGTCCACTTTGGCCTTGGCTTTCGCCAGGACCTCGGCGTACCCCAGGCCTCTCTCCGCTGCCTCCGCCGTCAGGGTGATGACAACGGCTGTAGATCGAGGGGTGCGAAGTTTCTTCGGCGCTCCCGTCGTAGAAGCGGCGGCCTTTTGGGCCTTTTTGGCTGCTTTTTTGGCGGCTTTCCGCTTCTGTTTTTTCTCCCCAGCTACCGTCCAGCCCACTTCTATAGGTCGGGTATCAACCGGGGTGGAGGTTGGGGCTTGGGCCGTGTTCGTCTTTCCCTTGCCCTTCCCCCGGGTGATCCCCACAGGTACTTTCGTGGATGCTGATCTGGCTCCACTAGCTGGCTGAGAAGCTGGACTTGCCCGAGTAGCAGCCGCGTATGTCCTTGGCGTTGCCAGAGGTGGGCGGTGATGAGCGGTCTCTATTGCAGAGATACGTCTCATTATTCGCTCCTCCATCTCTGCCATAAGTTGGCTAATGTCCGGTTCCAATCGGCGAGACAACCTTACCGGTGTCGACGACGTCGGCGTGGTATTGGCGTTGGCATGACAGGAGCCCGACATCCTTTCTCTGGCTTTGGTGAGCTCCAGTTCGAGACGGGCTTTCTCCCTTTCGTGGACCTTATTCTCAGCCACAAGGAGTCTTCCCGCTTCTATAATGGAACGCACAACTGTTAATAGAGCCTCCTGTTCTGGAGTCCCTGATCCCTGAGATGTTACAAATAAGCAATCAGCTACGCCGATCGCCTCCTCAATCCTTTCCACGGGATTCCCGACCCTGCGGCGTAATTCTTCCAGGTTTTCACCGCAACTGGTGTCTGTGCTGACCATCTTATCACTGGCAACCTTCTCAAAAAGAGCCTTGAGCAAAAGCTCACCATCAGCTTTCTTTGCTGCCACAGAACGTCCAGACGATCTCTCTTGGGCAACTCGACCGGTCTTGGGCGGTCGGCCTGCATTACGAGCTCCTCGACGGCTTGTAGGTACTTTAGGTGACGTGGGTTCATCACTTGAAGCCGACTCCGGTTGACTTTTCTCCCCTTTGTTGGGCTGGCATCTTTTGCGTTTTTGAGTGCCGCGCATGAACTGTTCTGCAGCTGAGAGCATCGGGACACTCGCACTGCTTTTTTCTGAGGCAGAGTCGGAATCCGACACTGCCCCACGTCTTTCCGCGTCCTCCGCGTTATATTGGTCACCGGATTTTACGCTCGGCGTCGGGCGTGTGGGGCATAAGTTGCTCCCCCCAGAATACGACTGGGAGCTGCCGGAGCCGTTTGACTCCGGGAGGGACTCCCCAGGCGCAGTGCGTCCGGGACCCTCCTGGGTAGGTTTTACCTTTATTTTACCCATGCCATGAATTAATACAAAGTTTATTGTCCTCCGACAGGACGCCCTCGGCACTGGACTCCCTCCAGCGACTCAGCCCATTGCCAGGCGTCAGAGCGTGGGCTTAGGGATTTTTTATAGAGGTTTACTCCTCGCGGATCCGAAGAACCACCGGTCCTGTCCGTTCAGGATTACGGCTGGGCCGGACGGGGTCTGCACCAGACCGAGTCCGTCCGCCCCCCGGTTTTTTATAGAGGTTTCCTTCCTCGTAGCCCTCGAAGAGCCGTCGTTCCTAACTGATGTCAGTCAGGCTTACGACTTGGTCGGACGGTGGTCTGCACCAGACCAATGCCCACCACCCCTGGTCAAAACCAGCAGTGGAGAACCCATCCGCCCCTTAGCGTGCTCTCCACTGTGCCCTCTGCTAAACGGAGGGACACGCGGAGGGCTTCCGAACAACCCTCCAGAGGGTCGTTCCCACCTCCTCGGCCGGAATTGGCCGTAGGCGGCAGCGTCTCTCTCGTTCAGAGGGAGAGGCGCTGCCGTCTTCGTTTCCCAGGGTACACCACGTGGAGGTTCCCGACCTCGCACCCCTTCAAAGTATACCTACCACACTTTGATCAACAAAGTGACTTTCTTTTTAACGCTCATTGGTCGTAAATTATGATAAAAGATTTTTTATGACAGCGGACAAACAAGCAGATGGATCAACTGGAAAATTACTGTCGCCGGTCATGAACGCCTGCAACTCAGCCCAAACCTCAAGCAAAGTTGCATTTTACAAACGTAAATGTTAATAGAAAACTAACAAATATACGGGCCTGACGTCTCTCAACGCTAAGTCACGTGGTCAAAACAAAATATTAGAAGCCAATAATAGAAGAGAATGGAGGTGTTAGCGATTGCAGAAAGAGAATCGACGTAAAACACTTGCATTATGATTAAGGGGGCACAAGTCACAAGCGTGTTGCCTGCCATTTGATCCCTCAAATAACACTTTTTTTAATGTTTGAAGGTAGTATCTTAGAGCATACTATGCTATGGTATTGGTCCAGAAATAACGCCGGGGATAATTTGTTATACCGAATGTTTGTGCGCTGCAAAAAGTACCATAAGATATTAGTTTCTGTAATTACATACAGGCAGTGTACAGTCACGGACAAAAAAAATTCTTGTACACAAGCCTTCTCCTAACAATATCAAGCACATAAAAAAAAGAATTACTTAATTTGGTGTAGCTGATCGGAAGTTATGCGCGTACATACATTTCGGCGATTTATTTTTAAATATATAGAAGATTATACAAATACTACACGTCGTTATTAGGTGTTGAATGGTGCTTATTTTTTACAAAGCAGCAAAACAGGGAAATACCAAAACAATACATGAAATTGCTTGGGTGACGTTACATTTATTTTAATCATACTCGCGATATCATAAGCTTAACGTTCATTGTTATTATTAACATTCGAAGTATCCAGCTTTTTGTATGACTGATTACATCATATCCAAGTGGAGCACAGGAAATTAATATATTATAGTTCGTTAACTAATTGTTTACTTTCGGGTGAACGAACCGATCGTATTTTTACAACCTCCAATTAACGAGGAATCTACTTGTATTAAATCAAAACGTGCAGCAAACTTTATTAAAGTAGAAAGAACATAGTAATTTTGTGTTGTAAAATATAAGTACCGGAATCGGGGTCGTAATAAAAAGTGAGCGCTTCTTGGTTGTTAGGTACAACTTTTTGTATCTAGCGTAATCATTTAAAACTATTTTCACCGTAAGATGTAACATATTTCTAAAAAATTAATTATACAATCTAAATCTAGAATTTAAAACTCTCACTTCAAATATATTAGCAGGTTTTGCATTAACAGTATTGAATGGATCAAGGAATGTTAATTCATAAATCGTGGTATGCCGTCTACTTTAGTGCGTCCATATACATGACTTACAAACGAATAAGAATGTCAGTATATCCAAAGAGTAAACCAATAGGCTATTTAAATGATTTTTGGAAAGCGTTTTAAATGATTCTTTATTACATAATTAGCACACTAATATTTTGCGGAATTTTTACTGTATTATGAATTTAAAACTATGATAAAGTTCAAGTTTGACAATCGTGTCAAAAAACAATATTTCTGTAATGGCGCTGGTCACATGAGACGCGTGACGTCACGCGCTAGTAAACAAATTCACTCGCTAGCACACAACAAAATAAAACAGCGCAGTTTAAGTGAATTTTATCAGTTTTCTCCAATGTTATTAAATAAAATGGCGAATAAACGGTGTGTGCACTACAGAGTGAACAAATACATCTTCAAATACCGGGTTTTGTAGCATTTTAAAATGTAACCTAAAAGCATTGAGATATACCTACCTACCTAAAAGTAAAATGAGATTTTACAAAAATAATGAATAAAGTTTCTAGAGGTTTTTACAGAAACAATTTCTATGTTGTACTTTTGTTTATGTTGCTGCTTTAACATTTTTCAGTACGCAGCATAGTAATCAGTGTTATTATTATGTATATACATTATTTTGTTTGATTTATAGTGAAATATGTCTTGTTAGGCTATTATCTGATAGGATGACCACAATCCATACTTTATTTTCAATACTGGCAAAAACCCTATCTCTTGAAGTTGTGCTACATTAGCTGGAAGATGATATGATTAGTGACTCCTATATAGAGGACTAGGCGAGCAGGCTAATGAGAGGGGACACATTGCACAAATTCTTGGAAGTAATTAGGGCTAGTGGTGACCTTAAACTGACACTGCGGCACAGCTCTCTTCATAGCTGCGGGCGGTGTCGAGGCACTACGGTGCAGCGGTTCTATATAATATGTGGTGTATGTAGTTAAACCCTTTGTTGGTTGAGCCATTCGAATGCTGATCGTTTCTCTGAAACAACCGCAATTATACTTACTCTTGCGAACAGTTGACACACACACATGCCGGTCGTGTAATGACGTCGTTCCCTTGCATTACAGTGTAATCGCACGCCCCGTCACGCATCGATGACAATAATAAAAATGGCAATATATTGTGAGAAATGAAAACTTAGCATTCCACAGTAGTAAATATTATATATAAACTGTAAACATATTAAATAAATAATAATAAATAAATATTCGGACATTTAACACACAACGCCATCTAGTCCCAACTTAAGCAGAACTTGTGTTATGGGTACTAGATAACTGATACAAATACATATTTACTTTTATAATAAATATTTGTAGATCATACAAACATTTGGGCCGACCCGGGAATCGAACCCGAGACCTCAAGCACGCTACCACAAAGCAGCGCAGACGCAGTCGCATACGCTTCCACTGCGCCACCTTACGTATTACTACACCGTCAAGGAAATCTCTACACAATTTTCTAAGAAACGCTTTGAATAGAGGTAGACTTTGAAATCAATACAACGATTGTATAGACGAGCTGTACTTTACAGCTCAAGGTGATAAACAGCGGAGATTTATATTAAAATGGTTTTAGCACTATAATGAAATCATAGTTATATATGAAGAGACGTTCTTAGCCACAAAATTGGAATAAAAATTGTTGCCGATGAATGGAAAGTAATTACGGTCCTGTCAGTAGCAAGCAGTGGGTAATCAGAGGTGCTTGCTTTTTATGTACTAGCTCACGGGCAGCGCGTTCTCTCCAAACCTTCACGGACCTACATAAATCTATACAAATAAATAAAATTGGAGTGTCTGTTTGTAACATTAAAATAACAGCTTTTTTATCAATGCATATGTATGTATACACGATACATATACCAAAAACGTAGTTAAAAAAAATTTTGTCTGTCTGTCTGTCTGTTTGTTCCAGGTAATCTCTGGAACGGCTGGACGGATTTTGACGGGACTTTCACTGACAGGTAGCTGATGATCCAGGGAGTAACTTAGGCTACTTTTTTTATACTAACTTTTTCCCGCGGCGTTACTCGCGGTACAACAATAACCGCGGGGTACACCGCGGGGTTCAGCTAGTCCTACATAAAACACTACATAAATCCTACATAAACCTCTACATAAATCCTTTAATTTTATTGCAATTTATAACGCATGTATTAAATTCAGTTTTCGATTCTCATATTATATAACATATTTTAGTGAATCACTAAACGTACCATATCTTTATTTCAATAACCGACAGCTGTAGAAAGTAACGAGTATAATACGTATACACCCGTCTTTTTTGCGGAAAACGTAATTACATACACCAGTCTAAGTATACGTTTGCATCTGAGCTTATACACGTATATAAATGTCTGTTGCAGTGATGGCATGGAATGTCGTGAAGTTATGTTCTAGAGGCAACAAATGTATATAATATGATATGATAATATGAGTTTGGTTTAGAGATGCGTTTTATTATGGCTGCATGTTGTGATTAGAAAGACCGCAAGCACCCGGGTCTGGACAAAAAAGCTGATCATAAAACAGGTGAACGTGTGACCACAAAGTCGTTTCCCGGCTCGCTACCGTTTGTTCGGAGTACCAGAACGTTGCGAAGCGTGACAGCTTACATGTTAATCCATTGTGCTCCATCATAACTACTCCGTTTAGTGGTGACGAATTGGGTAAATTAGATATTACATTTCTTATAAAGGCGGTATATTAACAAAGTTAGTCTGAAAAAAGTAGCCTAAGTTACTTTCTGGATCATCACCCGGAACCCGGTAATTGAGGTAGTCGTGACAAAATTTGTAAACCGCTATTTTGTAGCGGTGGCCATCTTGGATTTAAAATGAAACAGAATAGGATAGTTGACACCTTAGTCAAAACAGTTACTTTTTATCATCTGTGAAAACGATAACTTTGTATGAAAAATGTACTAAAAAACTGACTTGTGACGTCACTGTTTTAGACTACTCAATTAAGCAATATATTTAAATGTTTATTAGATTAAAATTTGTAATAGAAATGAATAGCTATAATAATTATATTTTCCGAGATGTTTTGTAATATTTGTTTTAATGAAGAAGACATCGATATCTATTTACGATACAGTCAACTACCCTATTCATTTAATTGTATTGTAACCAGAACTGAGGGTGTGTACCAATTTCAGATCAATCTGTCAACAAGAACGGGGTCAAATTTCAATTACAAGATTGACCGAAACAACAAGCAGGTCAGGCTAAATAAAACCGTTTAAAATAATTAAAAATGAATACCTAACTCACAATTTTAACTGGTGCAGTTTATTGGAAAGTGATTCAGTCCGAGTCTTAACACAAAGGGTGCGTCATTGGCCGACCATAACCCATATTAACGAGCTGCGATTTTAGCAGTTTCCTGGAACCTGTTTATAAAGCAGCTGTTGCCGTCTTCTAGCAATTTTGATGATAATATAATATTCAAGTAGTATTTCAGTAGATGATAGTAGTAGTAGAATGTTGATTAACACGAAACTCTTAGCAAGATCGATTATTACATTTGCAGTTCTAGGGATCAAGAAATTGTAGAAGAGTTACTTTCACATTCACGCTACAGAAATTATATGGTTGTAATAGATGAATTCCGTGAAACAAGTCTTAAAGTATATGGTTATATTTAGATTTAAAAAGTGGATAAAAGTATAATAAGGTTCTTACTTGTATACAAATAGGAACGGAACTCTTACAGTTTAACCAACTACATCTGTCTGACAAGGTGGTAAAATATAATAATAATAATAATAAATATTTCGGACATCTAACACACAATGCCATCTAGTCCCAAGCTAAGCAGAGCTTGTGTTATGGGTACTAGACAACTGATACAAATACATATATACTTTTTTTTTGTAAATACATACATAAAATATAAAAGTATAGTAACAATAAATGGGGAGATGATCATCTCATCGCCTCGTCCCAGTATAGTATATTTACCGTTGGTATACTATTTTCCATTGCAGTGATCCGATTGCCAAATACTAAAGTGCAACTTTTTTTTAATTATGTTGTCGCTACTTCCACATACAATGAAGCAAAAACACACTTCAGAACTACCTAACGAACGCACTTTCTGTGGATATGTTAGGGCAAAACTGCTTCCAAGTAGGTCCGATCCTCAGCTAAATACAATTACTTGGTCAAAGGAAAAACGTTATCCGAGAATATTAATTATATCGAGTGAGCGTTTGTCATACTTGTCATATGTAGTCATGAAAAACGTTCAGAAAGGAAGGCGGAGGTTTGTATTTGCGTTCTTTTTGTCTAGAGAATGTAGTCTTGAGGCTGGTAATGACACGTCCCGGAACAGCCAGGTGGCTGGTCCGGCTGCGTATGGGCAAAGAATGCCGGTGTAGCAACGTTTGGCCTGGGAACATTGTCAACATGGCTAGTATTGCGCCAGAGCTGCCCAGCACATCTGTACGTAATCGATTCACTTACGTAATAACTGCACTTTTAGACGGTGACATGCTACTGTGAAACAATTACGACGGCAAGGAAGTACTACTTCAGTAAGAAAAAAAGTGTTGCATCTCCAAAATAACTAGTTTTCATGATTTCTATGAATAAAAACATTTCAATGAAAGTAGGTAGGTTTACAATTAAAAAGAAAATCAGAAGGTAGGTACACTGCAAAAATTGTAATGTTGCTAAACTGCCCGTCCATTAAAGTAGTTCATTTATCAATAATGACTAATTAACATTGTATTACTATAATGGCCACGTCCGAAATGAACTCGATTTTATTAATAAAACTAGCTGCTGCCCGCGGCTCCGCCCGCGTGTATGTCGGTTATCGTGGCAAATAGTAGTCTATGTGTTATTCTGATGTATAAGCTATTTCACTGTAAAGTTTCATCCAAATCCGTTTAGTAGTTTTTGCGTGAAAGAGTAACTAACATACACACTTACAAACTTTCACCTTTATAATGTTAGTGTAATTGATGATAAAAACGGTTAAACAAACAAAAACATAATACCATGTATAATTTAACATATAATATATTTGGTGCTAGATGCATTTGAAAAATATAACAGCCTGACACTGACAACTTACCTACCTACAACCTATGTAATGTAATTAAAATAAAAACGAAGTTTGTACGTGGAATTTCGTACGTGTAACTTCTAAAAAAACTGTCCTTAACCTTAGTCCTATATTACTTTTAGTAAAATGCGTTTTTAGCTAATTGTAAATGCCTTGAAAATTCGCAAAACGGACACAACCAACATCGTCGTCTGCCCTCACTCGTCAACCTACCTACCCGCGTTCGGGTAGCGCACTCAGCGATGAGCAACCTATTCCCCGCGCCAACCGCCATGCGCCATCCTAATATCACGCACTCGGTTTGTCATTATCGCAACTATTAATTTTAATATTTATTTATTTGTATGTATTTATTTGTCCAAATGATGTAGCGCAAAAGATATATTTTATTTACTTTAAATACCAGAAGCGATAAATGTGTCCATTTTCATTTAGGAATCAACTTATTACTACCATACCAAATGTGCATTTGAAATAAATCAATAATTTTTATTGTAGTTATGGTTCACTATGTTGGCTTTAATGGCTTACACATTTTAACTATAACGGCTTTTAAGATAAATATTTCCATCAAACATTACATATGTAAAACTTTAGCGATTTTGGCGGCGCACGCCAGTATAGCTCACAGATGTTAGATTTTTTCTACTACCTACTTGACACTTATCGTCATATTTTAGAGAATTCACACACTATCTTTATTATTTGTAGCCTATGTGTTATTCTGAAGTTTATGTTAAATTACTGTAGTGTCATTCAAATCCGTTCAGTAATTTTTGCGTGAAAGAGTAACAAACATCCATCCATCTATCCAACCATACATCCTTACAAACTTTCACATTTATAATATTAGTAGGATTAAGCAACGCTATGATCCGTTGCACTTTGCAAGACTTTCTTTGTATTTCTCAGAAGACAGTAAATCAGGTATGGAGTTTCTTCATTGTGCGTATAAAATACTGAAACAAAGTGCTTCGTGCAAGTCTTTATTATTTCATGTGTTAAACGTTGTCTCTTTCCCGAGGCTCTCTCGTAATATACATATAGGTATTTGTGTAGTCTCTAGTTGATACTTAGCGGATAAATCTCAAAGTATTCCACTACTTTAACATTTTTTCGTAGATGCCCATGAATAAAAACTATAATTAATACTGAGCAAGATTGCAACAAAATGTCAAAAAATGTTTAAAAGGAAAGTTCATGCTAACCGAAAGGGGGTTGAAAAATCATTTTTTTTAGTAGCGGTTTTTTTTTCTCCCGATTTCAGGGCTCGAACTCACGGTAATAGTTATGAGTATTACCGTGATTTTTATATGTATGTATTCCCTAACCCTGTATAAGCATGAAATTTCACTGATATGTCCACATATTGTGACAGTGTTACCTTTATTTAAAGAGCTTCACTGTATACTATGTTATGTGTAATGCCATTGCCACATAGAGCTTTCCGTTGCTGAAACAGTTTGTGGTGAGGTCTATGCCTGCGGTGCGCAACGTCTGACCTTATGTCTTGTTTATCGTCATCGCAAAGCATAGACTCACATACTCACCAGACACTGCACGCGTTTAAAGCAGAAAGGGAAATAAACTATGGATTGTAGTCATCCTTTAAGATAATAGTCTAAAAAGACATATAACATAAATCAAACAAAATAATTTAAGATTGCACGAAATAAAACTATCAATTTTTTTGAAAATTTGTCTGCTACATAAACGCCTTGTGATTGGTTGCAACTCTGGTGACGTCACATGCTAATAAACGAAAGATTCCTCTATTGAATATTGTTTGCGTTTTATGTTTTCGGAGTGGTAATAATCGATCTGTGAGCTAATTCTGTAGTACTTTTTTTAATAAACTATTTAATAAGTGGTTCGAAAAAAAAGGAACCAAATTTTGTGCGTGCCGATAACAGCAACCTACATAAGATAGACGCTTTTATGTTTGCACTTTTCTATCTATACAAATAAATAAAATTGGAGTGTGTTTGCAATATTAAAATAACCGATTTTTACTAAATGCCTATGTATATATATACACGGTACATATACCAAAAATGTAGTTAAAAATGTTTTTGTCTGTCTGTTTGTTTCTTCCGGGTAATCTCTGGAACGGCTGGACGGATTTTGACGGAACTTTCACTGGCAGGTAGCTGATGATCCAGGAAGTAACTTGGGCTACTTTTTTTTAGACTAACTTTGTCCCGCGGCGTTACCTGTGGTACAACAATAACTGCGGGTAACACTGCGGCTTTGAGCTAGTACATAATAATAACACTGATAACTATGCTGCAGAACTGAAAAATGTTAAAGCAGCTATGTTGCACTTGCATAAGTACAACATAAAATTGTTTCTGTAATAACCTCTGGAAAATCCATTCATTATTTTTGTAAAATCTAATTTACTTTATGTAGGTAGGTATATCTCAATGCTTTTAGGTTACATTTTGAAATAGTACAAAGCGTGGTATTTAAAGATGTTATCTGACCCGACGGACTTCGTACCACCATATTTTTCTTTCGTTAACAGCTACCCATGGGTAGGGTGTAGTCACGGACAAAAAAACTTTTTTTTTATTTTTTAATTTTTCTTGTACACAAACCTTGTCCTAAGAATAACTAACACATAAAAAAAATATATAATTTTGTGTAGCCGATCGAAAGTTACGCGCATACATACATTTCGGCGTAACGCCGCGAGACAAAGTTAGTCTAAATAAAGTGGCCTAAGTTACTCCCTGGATCATCAGCTACCTGCCAGTGGAAGTCCCGTCAAAATCGGTCCAGCTGTTCCAGAGAATACCCGGAACAAACATACAAACATACAGACAGACAGACAAAAAATTTTTTAACTACATTTTTGGTGTATGTACCGTGTATACACACATATGCATTTAGTAAAAAGCGGTTATTTTGATATTACAAACAGACACTCCAATTTTATTTATTTGTATAGATGTATAGATTTGTTCACTGTGGCACTACACACCATTTATTCGACATTTTAATTAATAAAATTGGGGAAAACTGATAAAATTAACTTAAACTGCGCTGTTTTGTTTTGTTGTGGCTAGAGTGTGATGTCACGCGTCTCAA
Source organism: Spilosoma lubricipeda (assembly GCA_905220595.1). Classification (NCBI taxonomy): domain Eukaryota; kingdom Metazoa; phylum Arthropoda; class Insecta; order Lepidoptera; family Erebidae; genus Spilosoma; species Spilosoma lubricipeda. The sequence continues at coordinate 11,522,670 of HG992275.1, forward strand.
GTGATCAGCGCCATTACAGAAATATCGTTTTTTGAAATGGTTGTCAAACTTGAACTTTATCTTAAATTTAAGTTCATTTTATCAGTTTTCCCCAATTTTATTAATATTATACTATTATTAATATTCTACTATTATAATAGTTCATAATACAGTAGAAATTCTGCAAAATATCGGAGTGTGCTAATTATGTAATAAAGAATAATTTAAAACGATTTCCAATAATCAGTCAAATAGCCTATTATTGGGTAAAAGTGGTAAGTAAAGTAACAAATTTAAAAATTTGATTCGGTAAGTAGTCGTTTCACCACCCGATGGATGAAGCAATATTCTGTACTTTGACCAGACATGCGACATAATATCTTATTGTTTAAAGCTGTGCTCGCGACTTCGTCCGCGTGGATCTCCTTTTACAATAATGTTTTTTTTGTAACTATAGACTATTAAACTACAATTTAATAGATAAATATGACGCTGCCTTTAAAATCTATTTAAGACCGAAGAGTAAATTTTGTTTTGCACACTACACTTGTTTACATTTGTTCAAAGTGGACGCTTCCGGTACGTATGCATAAAGATTTGTGGAACTACTGACCCAGGAAAAAGCGACGTACAACTGCCCATGTGAAAAACATCTGAGACTAAGATCTACTCCAGCAACGCGGAAAGTCTGATGATGAGATTTATTTATTGTCATTGCATAAATTTACTTATTTGAAATTATACTTATTAATTTTACAACTATAAATATAAGGAAAAGAAGGAGAAACAAACAAAAACACTAAACAAACTAATTATATTATTATCTAATACCTACTATAAACTGATATCTAAAAACTACGTATCTATGTATTTTTTAAATCTAAAGCGCGCTTATTCCGAGAAGAGTCAATAAGAACCACGTTCGTTCGCATTAACAGTGACAATTCGAGTGAAGTCAGCGCGTGAGCGCTCCCGCCTTTTTCCCGCCGCTTCGCGTGTTAAACAAAAATCAACCATAATGGCGTACTAATACTGGTGCGGCGAGATTTGGAAGTTTTATTTCATCTATATCTTGTGTGTTCATTAATTATACTTTTATAATTCTGTATTTTATTTTAAAAAGATATTAAAGTGTATAGTGATAAGGATATATCCATGTGAAATACAATATATTTAAGTATTTAATACATCTTGAAGAAATGCCTAACGCTTAAACACGTTATTGTGGCTAATTTATAAAAGATAGAAATATACTATTGAGGACTTTTTTGCAGATCTTTTGAAGACCATCATCTTTGTAATACATATTTTTGGTGTATGATCAACGTATGCGAGGATAAGAGCTCGAAAGCGAAAATTTTCATCCGACTTGCTTCAAATTTATCGTCACTGCTCAGCTCCTATGCATCTTAGCGTTATGTTATATAGCCTATAACCTGCCCAGGAGTATGGACTATAATCGTACCAAGTTTGGTTAAAATCCCTTCAGTAGTTTTTGATCCATGCGTGCACATACAGACAGACAGACAGACAGACAGACAGACAGACAGACAGACAGACAGACAGACAGACAGACAGACAGACAGACAAAAAACTTACTGATTACATTTTTGGCATCAGTATCGATAACCATTCATCCCCCAATAATAATTTTTAATATATATTCAATGTACAGAATTGACCTCTCTACAGTTTTATTATAAGTATAGATAAAGACCCGGCGAACTTCGTACCGCCATATTTACATAGGTATCTGACTCTGGTTCCCGTCGCGGACAAAAAATTGACTTTTCTCGTTAACTTTAAACTTTTCTCGTACACAAACCTAATAACGAACACATCAAATAAAATTTTAACAAAAATAAAACCGACTTCAAGGTTTGACTCGATTTCTCTTGGATGCCTTCATCAGACCTTAGTGTCCTTATCATGGTACCCCTGTTGGGATACCTCCTTTCCACTAAAAAAAGAATCATCAAAATCGGTTCATAAACGACGAAGTTATCCGCGAACACACATAAAAAAAAAATATACGGTCGATACGCTCCTCCTTTTTTGAAGTCGGTAAAAGATAATTATTTAATTTGGTGCAGCCGATCGGAAGTTATGCGCATAGGTACTTGCACTTTGGCGATTCTTTTATATATATATAAATTATATTAATGCAAATTTCTGTGTCGTAGCTTTTAAATATTGCTATGTGTATCATTAATAAACTCAACTATACTGTAATAGCACTTCTCCAATAAATGTGTTTTAACTTGATCTTATATAATTTCGTGCAATGTATGGTTTTAAATGCAATTGACAGTTTGTTATATTAATAAACAGATTTTCCATGCTTTACGATTATATAATTCTCGGTAAATCTTTCCTGCAAGTAGTTACTTTCTCTGGCCTGTCTCGATTTTTACCTGACTACGGCAAAGCCAAACAGGGTTATGATTTTGACAGACTATGTATGTATGTTTTTTTTGTTCCCTCATAGTTCCTCAACTACTTATTAGAACCGGGCAAATGAGGTATCGTTAGACGCGTATTGATCGTCCATTGGTTAAAGGCTATATGACGTGTCACGGAACCTAATGTTACCGGCACCCTTTAGCGCTCATAAAGTACTGTTTTGAAAAATAAATTTGAGAAATATGCCGTGTTTGGTGTCATCGGAACGGGCGTTACTTGTACATTTAAAAATATATATATTACTAGCTGTCCCGGCAAACGTCGTTTTGCCATAACTACTAATAAATTAAAAATTTAAAAAACATTGTCCAGCGGACAAAATTGTGAATCTAAACCATTCCCAGATCCCCTTGAACACACACAATTTTTTTTATCAAAATCGGTCCAGTCGTTTGAGAGTAGTTCAGTGACATACACACTCACAGAAGAATTATTTATATAAAGATTAGCATTTGCTCGTGACTCTGTCCCTATTTATTCGATAATTGTGATATTTAAATTACAACGGCACCAAAACAGTTTAAATAAAAAAGTAATAAATAAAAGCATGAAACAAGTTGGAAAAGCCGTTGTAACTACGGCTTTCCCAATTTCTTTCATAGTTTTTCAGCGTCGTTTTTTGTCGTAGTTGGGTTTTAGTTATTACTTTTTTTTATACACTCTAAATATAAATTCTTAATCAGGTTTGTCAGTAATACTAGAATATAAAGCCATGGAATAACATTTATTAAGTGGCTTATGTATTAATATGTTATTTCTACGTACATTGTAATACGCACTTCAAAATGGACGTGAAATAATGGCGCGCACAGAATATTAAAGACATCGTCTATTCCTGACCACACTGGATAATAAAGAGGTTTTTGAGCATACACGAATGACCGCTACCGGTGTTCCATGTACAGACCCTTTTGTATTTAAATCGAGTGATCGCATTGCGTAACCGGAAACAGGAACCGTCTACCAATTATGGGAAGGTATCCCATAATACATACTTCCATTGAATTCAACGGCACTGTTGCCATGCGAACAACTACTGTCTCCACAACACCTTACCGGGTAGGTACTTCCAGAGAAGTCTACAAGACTTTTTATTATATCTTACCACGTATGACATTTTCCTGTGATGTCTAGTCGCATAATTTTTACATACACATTTAGAAATGGAAATACCACCATTTATCATATTCGAAGAATCAGTTAGACAAGTATTTATTCGAACAATACCCATTTTAACATTCGGTAGCTGATCGCGGTTTCTTGGCACTACGTGAAACTGCAAGTGCACAAGAATTTATTATTGCTTTATGTCACGCGACGAATACTAATAAGGGTGGTGGCAGTGTCGTCCGTGCGTGCTCCGACGTCGGCTACTCGATTGTGCGAAATATTAAATATTCAATTCCGTGAAACGGCCGGAAATGACTGTTTCATTATGCGCGTTGAGTGCGTAAAATGATCGATTTGGATGGCACCGGGCCTAGCCAGCGAGCGGCCGTCGCCGCTCCTCTTCTCAGATTCTCACAATTCCTGATAAAGATCGTTCTAAGAGCAGCGGACGTAACTAACGTTTCAAATGTATGTGTTTAACAATGGTTAGTCGGCCGAACACTTCCAAGTAATGACTGAATCATCCTCTATTTCATTATGTTGCCAATTTTTCATGTGATGTAAAAAAAGAGCTGACATTTCATGTATTTTAATTGCAATCAGAAGCTACCATTGCCTTAAGCATTACAAAAATAATGGTTGAATATGTATATCAGTAATAATTTATTTATTTTGTTTATCGTTATTATAGTTTCATGCATGTGCAAATCGTAATATTGTATTTTGTTGATCATGTCTCTGCACAGTAGCGACAGACGGACGTACGACACATGGTGACAGCTACGACACGGGAACAGCATAATAAGGTCCCTCGAGCTGCGGTGCTAAGATTGACGTGTGATACGTAAATGTAAATATTCGATTTACGACCAATTTTATTGGTTAAGTTAACATAACATGTGCATATGTGAAATATTAACGTAAGAAACCGGCTTTAATGCTTTTGCCACTAAAGCAGATATGTAATGTGAGCAGCTAGAAAGCTTATGTGCGTGTTTGCGTGCACTGGACAGCGGCACTGGCACCCACCCGCAGGGCTAGTCGGCGGATCTTAAGACGCACGCAATCGCCTTCTCGCTAATCGGCCTATATATCGACAGACACACTAGTGCAATTAGTCTTCTTGGTAACTTACGATACATACATACTCTAGGAATAAGGACAACAGAGACTTCATATGCTTTCTACTGTGGAAAATGTTGGGAATGTATGATGTTAGTCCTGATTGCAGGTAAGACTTTGAAATAATGTCTATAACGCCACAACCTTTAAATATACATAATGTATTTGTTTTAGCATTTTGGAATTTCTAGTTGTAACATTAGTCAGGTCTTTGTGACATATGCTACTGATATACAACCACAGTAAGGCCTCGTAGAAAACCACGCCTTAAAATCGTCTGTATGCATTTAGAATATTTGATTTTGAACTTATTTTAAAATGATTCAGCAATATTCCTTCTAATCTTCATGAGTCAAAGCACATAACTAAAGAAATATTTTTTTATTTAGTGCATAAAGACCTAGCATGAGGTATACCTCCTTTACATATTTAGATTGCAAATAAACTAACTATAGAAAAATTCCAGCGATGGGGAAGAAGATATGCTGAAAACTGGCGAAGGAATGAGCTTGACGATTATCTGAAAACTAGGTTACTATGAACCCTAATTTTTAACTATGAATTACAATAATTTTAAGTCTTTTCATTTATATTACCAAAAAGGATTGGCAACCCAAGCGAAATGCCATGAAATAACAAAACACAAAAATAACTCTTTGCAGTCTTTCACACTGCGTCGTCTCTCAATACTATATATAATATGCAAGAATATGATGATGAGAATGATTGATTGCTTTTAGGAAATCTGTTGGTGAGGGGTCCTCAAGTTCGTTTTTTTAAGATTCTCAAAAGAGCCCATGTGCTTTCCCATGAAAACATATATTCGAAGTGAATGAATTAATGTGAAAACGAAAAACATCTCCGACTATATAATCAGAGTTTAATGAAAATCTTGTTTATGTGGCGAAGTAAGAACTTACTGTATAATATTATCAAATTATACGATATGTATGGTTCTCTTCTGCTGTAACAGGGTGCGAAGAGATATCGCCACTATGGCAGTCCTCTGTCGCCTGTATTATGGGTAGTGTTCTGAAGAGCTCTTCCAACTGGTCCCCCCTTCTCCATTCTTCTACAGGACAACACGTGCTGGCCTACGCAGTCACCCTTTTAGAGTAGAAGAAGCTCTCGAATGCAACGTTTCGATTCTTCCTTCTTGTGCCGAGCGATTAAAACATGGAACTCACTACCACCGCACGTGTTCCCATCCCATTATGACCCCGGGTCCTTTAAGCGGGGCGTGAAAAAGCATCTTACTAGGCCGCCATAGTGTGGGTAATTATGCTGCTCTGTCCACGTTCGTATTGAGGATAGTGACCACCACTTTTGGATTCTACTTATGCTTTCCATCAGGCAGAGTAGAGTCATTTTGGTAGCTTGATCATAAAAAAAGGCAACTTTCAGAACATGTACTGTAGTGTTAACCTTCGATGATGATGATGACTGTTGATGACGCACTTTACAAAAAGTATGAAAATTGAAAATGTAAGGATGATTAAGTTTTTTAATTTCAATTATTATTGGAGTTATTCAGTCAATCTCTAGCCTCTGATTACTTATCACAAGAGAATCATAAATGGAGAATATTAATTCGTGTTATCATTGATACATGATCAAACACAAAAAGAAACGTTCATCGTATATAAAAAAAATAATCAGCTGCATTTATAAAAAGTAAAAAAGGTGTATCAATGTTTAACAAACCTCTATCCACTTCAGTCTCTCAAAATTCAAATTTTGAAAATACCTTTCGCCACATACAAGTAGCGCAAATATATTCACGAGCTCCTTGACATAATCTTCTTGTATATAAAAATCAATTGCTGTTCGTTTGTCTCGCTAAAACTCGAAAACGGCTGGACCTATTTAACTGATTTTGGATTTGAAATGTTTGTCGTCTAGGGAAGGTTTAAACAGTTAAAAATTAAAAATGACTGGAAAATCCAAATGTCTCGTGTACGAAGTAGCGGGAACAACTAGTAATACATAAAAGTCAGACAATGATTAAAAACAAAAACTATACTACGCAACTATGTTCTGTTCATTCATGGAAGAACAGATAAATCGGTTAAAACTTATTAATGGTATGGTTTGTTTTACAAAAAATATGAGTCGAAATAATTAATATTTATTCTTTATTTTTAAAAATTACAAATCTGTACAGTTTCTTATATGACGGGGTTAATTAGTGTGGGTATTACAAGATACCAAAGTGATAGTGTGGGTATTAAGGTATGTGGCAGAAATAAGGAGTTGTAAACTCGTACGTTAGTAAATAAATAAGTAATGGAAAAGTTTCAATCAAACAGAATAATCATTAGCGGAATAAGAAACACCCTTTTTGATCAATTCTGTAACCATTTATGATATGTTAATGAGCAATTGATTGATTCGGTACAGGTCACCCTTAACCACTTACCTACTGATTTAGTTTTAAACTTGTTAACATTTAATTTTCAATAAAAAACAAACGAAACCAGTTTGCGTAAAAACTAGACAAGTTTGAACGTCACCACGCGTTTGTGAGTCATACGATGACAGTAATGTTTACGTTTATGTGTTACACTGTGCGTATTTGAGTCGTATTAAGAAATTATATCTAGACAATCAGGCTTTCCGCTTTCATTAATAAAATGGGTGTAAAATGCTTACGGCCGGTGTAATGCGGTACTTGTGTAACGAAATATCATTTGATTCTAACCAATAAGACGATACTGCACAGTGAATAAGCAGGAGTAGAATGCTGTGATTAGGGAATGCATCTTTTTTTACATATGGAAATTACAGGCTTATCACTAACAATAATATTTCTAGCAGTAATAAAAAAGGGCCGCGGTTCCAAGGTAGTCAAGATAATCTTACTTAATGTTTATCCTATTGTTCCTGTGTTCTTTGTTTATTAGGACCGTATCCGTGTTTTGGTTTTGTGAAATACGAAAATTCTTTACTTAACGTTTGGGCAATAAATAAATAGATATCGGTTTTCGATAGCTTAGTCCTGTGTTTTGTACGACTATGGATAGCAAAAGCAAATAAAATCAATACTATCAAATTATTAATACATTATATTACAAAAATGTACGTTTAATGACATAAAAATTGTAATACGACTCATGTAAACATGCACATATGGAAGCGAAGCATCAAATATGAATTGAAAACCATTCAGTGTTTTAAATTACAGTTTGCTTAGAACAGTGCCTAATAATGTAGCTAGCATGAATGAATTCCCATTAACAATCAGAAAAAATGTAGATGTGTGGGTAATGTATACTGAGAAGGTGACAGCTAAGCGGAGGTCCTAGCGACAATTCAATATTTGTACGGGGAGAGGGCCGAGGAGGTTCGGCGGGTGCGAACACCACACAGAGATGCTGGCTGAATTTTAATTTTTACAATAAAGCCATTTGTCGAACGTGCATCGCCGTCATAACGAGCTTATGCTACACTTCTCGAAAGCGATGGCTATTGTTGCATGAATTATGCGAGACAGAATTAGCCTCCAAAGGTGCTTTGACTCCATAAATTGATTAAGATTCAGCATGGATATCGATGAAGCAAAAAATAACACATTCTTTACATTAAATATTCTTGCTAGGGAATTTAATATGTGATACTCATTTTATTATGACACTGTGTTCAGTATTAAACGTTTAATATGTATATCCCCGTCCCATGCTACTGCGTTCAATATCGGGTTTCCAATGCGACATTCCTCGCTAATGTTCAACATGGTGGTCTTATGAAATCACAAGCTTATCTTTGTGACGCCTTGAATGTCAAAGGCTTCTGCTCTTTTGAACTGTTGACGGATGGTTGGAGGACAATAAAAAGTATGAAAACATCTATTTTACCATAGTATGCTATACATATATATATATCGATCTTTAGCTCTTTAACTTGTCACTTTTGTTGCATTAAAAAAATAGGGGAAGTATAAATGCCACATCTTCACCATAAATTAGTTAGATCTATTTTAGCAGTATTAATTCATTATAATTAAATATTTAAAAATCTAATGGCTTTAGATTTAAGAACACTGTTCATTTTGTACTCTGTTTTTTTTTCCTTTCAACACTTTTATATCATGCATGCAATGTATCACGATGTTGTTGATATTTTGTAGTCCCTACTGTTGTTACTGATATTTCTCAAACTCTTGACAAGTTCCAATTAATATGTCACTAATGATAAATTATTACTTTCATATCGTTTTATAGACAACGAATGTATAATATTTATGATTAAATGCCAACTTTGCTTATATTCTCGAACCCCCATAAGTAATCTGGGGAAAACGTAGTGCGTAGTATAGTTACTAAGTTTAGTTTTTAAATAACAACCCTATGTACATTTCATATACTACTGTTTGTGTTCCCTAATTGAATATATAAATAAATACAGTTTCTTAGAATGATAATGGAAAAATATGTAGTAATTTTAAATACGATATGGCGATACGTCTGCACGTTTGTCCATATATTATAAAAAACCTAGCTATCGCATGGTTATTAAATTGGTGAATGGGAACCAAAAATAAAGAATGAAGGATGCAGTCAGCGATCCATGTCATGTCAATATTGGTCATTCGACTAGAAATGTGTGTGTGAAGTAAAAACAACGTGGTGTGAACGGTGCAGCGGTGCGGGATTGCTTGTCGTGGCCAGCCGCGACCATCGAAACTCAGCAAACTGACATTTCCGTTCATAATCATTACCGTTCGCTAGCTTTTCAAAGAATGAAGCCATCTATACCATATTATGCATACTGGTAAAGTCACGCATTCCTGTTTTACACATCGACGGTGAGGTCTTCGACTATTTGTTCCGAGAAAATAGATGCTGTACTAAGTATGTAGTTATGAGCATTGGCGCTGTCACATCGATCACATTATAAATTGTAATTTAAGGAATTCCATTATGTTGTATTACAAAATTATGTTTCTGGAGACAAAAAATAGGGTATTTTAATATGACAGTGTCTTGTCGCGACACACGTCTCGGCTTAATGATCGTGAGATACTGCGACGTCCAGGTAGCCACACATCATCATAACTAATTTGTGTGGTATTCAAAAGCTATCTCGAAACGTGAACACTTTATAGCCCTCAGGTTTTATAAATAATTTTATATGATTCACTTAAATTTACTCGAATTATCTATGTTTCAATGGAGCCTTAATATACATATAAATAAACACATATGTCAAACAAATATACGAGTAAATTCTCAAAAAATGAGTTATATTAAAAAAGTTGCGCACAGCTGTGACTATTGATAAATGGCGTATAAAATGAAATGGAATATTTCAGAAATACGTTTACTTTTTCCAGATAAATACGAAATGCGGGTCCATTGCTTGAGAGTCAATATAATATAATTGAGGGTTCTATTCACACGAAACACCTTCTTGTCTTATTATAACAACTACGGTGAAATATGTGAACAAAAAATATTTACAAAAGAATTGTTCCCTACTTCGAAATAGAAAAAAAAAACAAGTTAAGGGAGATCAATATTGTAGATAAATAAAACGGTCCATTGTGAATGCTTCGCTCCTGTATACCCGGGCAGTGTGTCGTTCAAGCACCCTCGAAACCTCGATAGCTTGCGTGGTGCGTCTGAGCACACGAATGATCAACCAAACATGATTTGACTGATTCCGCGCATACCGTTTACAACTTTGTCTGGGAATTTAGAATTAAGAACTCGCACATTTTCAGGTTCAAATTTGGATCTTTCTGTCAGTTTTTTTTTTATTTTCTAAGAATGAATAGGTATTTTGATTCGATATCTCTTCTATTTATAATCAAGCAATCTCTGATCACTCCGGAAATTGTTAACTTTCATGTTAGTCGTATTTCCGTTGCGTAGGTACGTGCGACGGAAACAATTTAGGTGGGAATGTGCTTAACGATATGTTGTCATTAATTACAAGCGCAAACAGTAACTATATCTTAAAGAGAGCACTGCACTATCGCTCAAATAAATTTTATTCTCAAAAATCGGGTTTGTCGTAAAATATCAATGTTTAAAATAACACGAGGACCGAATTTGTAAGACAAAGCGTATTCTACTACCTGTAGGATATAAGGTTGCCATTTAATAATAATCGGTTAAACAAATCGAGTCATTCGAACGTGTCAGAACATGCTGTCGGCTTTTATTTGGGCCCAGTGGGTTGTCCACGGTCGTTTTATGTGTTTTATGACCACTTCATTAAGTATTGGAGACTGTTATTTTGAGTACCTCTATTGACATAAACTAACGAGAAAGGTGTGAATAGTTTAGTTCTTTATCCTATTAATGGATATATCTGATTCCAAAATGACCATCTAAGATAACGGTTTTTTTAGTTCTAGCATTCAGATACTTTTTGACAAATACCTATATTTGCAATACAGTCTCAATGGCAAGAAAAGTTTTTTTTAACAGAATTAAAATTTTGCGGATAATGTTGATTGATGAATAATAGAATAATACATACATTTTTACATTATTTACAACTGAGTAACTTTTTACTGTAGAAAGTGTAAAACTGTTTTCTTAACGCTTACGGTAAATTTTGCAAATGTGCAACATAGATCTATGCTTTGTATGAGACTCAATATACTGCTATTAATTCACGCTCTGAATATTTTCTTGAATCTTAGGTTTGGATGTGTTTATAATACTAATTAAATTGTCATTAAGTAAAATCTGTTTTGAGTTAGAACGGCATTTAGCTTTTGAAGATCCAAATACGTATATTTGTATAATAATAAATAAGTTGAAGATAATGATATTTTATTAAAATATCATTGGTTGAAGCAAAGCAGGGGTGAATTTGTTCCCGTTCCCACAGCAGTGAACACCGATGCAGGCGGCACTGCGGAGTAGTGCGGACGATGCACGACGGGGGGAGGCGGCGGTGCGCAACAAAGAGCCTTCCGGGAACCGCCACAATACAGGTTTGCAGCGACGGCGACGTGCGATACCTCCGCAGATACCGGCTGCGACCGGCCAGGTACTACAGGAGTCTCAATTCACGACCGACGACGAACTTTGTCAACTAAATAAGAATGGAGAACCAACGGTATATTCTGAGAGATATCAAGGGCGACGCGACATTCACAATTATACAATAACTATGTAGGTACGAGTACCTTGCAAAAATCTCATCGGCAATAAAAATATCAAGATTAGCTGTTCTCGCTAACCACTATCTATGTAGATAGCAATCAAACGTGACAAAAAATAGCCAATATTAACTTAACATTATTGCGCTATACCAAGAATTTAAGTACGTATGACACGAATATTGATAAGACTACATTCACTAGTCTGAACATGTAGATATTTCATGTCAGTGCATACGAATAACTTTGCATAGTTCAGAATTAATTGTGTTTGAACATTCGACGATTTAAAAGGGGTGTTATCGTTGGGGAGCGGTTTAGCATAAAAGTAAAAGTGGGATAATAAAATGAAGTTTTCAGGTTACAGCAACCCGTTCCGGCGGCGTGAGCGCTGCTAGCGTGGATTTATGACCCAAAAGTGACAAGATCGTGTCACTCTCGCTCCTACGCAATATTGCGTTTGATTGTATGCTCTATAAATAACGAGTTACAAAAAGTAAAATTACACTCGGGTCTCAAAAGCTAGGAAAAGGTTGTCAACAGAAGTGGCAACATGATTGCAGTAATTGACAAACAGTCCATTCATTTTCGCATTCACTGTTACTAGTAATTTATCTTGTCGACAGCACGGTTAGCACTTTGCCATGTGCACGATTACGCCTGCAGTTCGTTATCATTACAAATAAAATTGGAGTGTCTGTTTGTAATATGAAATTAACCCCTTTTTAATAAATGCATATGTATGTATACACGGTACATATACCAAAAATGAAGATAAAAAATGTTTTGTCAGTCTGTCTGCCTGTTTGTTCGGGTAATCTCTGGAACGACTGGACCGATTTCGACGGGACTTTCACTGATAGGTAGCTGATGATATAGGGAGTAACTTAGGCTACTTTTTTTAGACTAGCTTTGCCCCGCGGTACGACAATAAGCGCGAGTAACACCGCGGGGTTCAGCTAGTCTTGAATAAATTCAATTTGTCACGCCATGCACTAGTGAAACTGTGTCTTGTTTTATAATCAATTTACTCATTAATCAAACTGCAACATCGTTTGATTAGAGAGTAAATTAATTATCGAAAACCAGCTGCGAACTTGCATTTTTTTGTTTGTGAATGGATATTGTTCAGTATTTAATTTATGTCCCAAAATATATTTTTTCTAGAATAAAAATAGCCTAATTTATTTCTTATAACATCACCTATCTTCCAGAGAAAATCCCGTCAAAATCGGTTCAACCGTTTCAGAGATTAACGGAACAAACAGATATACAGCCAAAAATCTAAAAAAAATATGTAAGTATACCTACTTCCATTTGCATATAGTGAAAAGCCGTTAATTTTTGTTTATTAATTAATAAGTCGTTTGAGGCATAAAAAATTTGTAACGGCACTTAAGCAAGTGGTTTGCGAAACGGAATAGTATACTTGTAAATTACGTCTCAATATTATATCCCATATCGCATTTGCTATTGTACGTAGGTATGTAGTATTATTATTATATTTTTATTTATTTTATATTTGGTCTTACCAAAATGACTCTACTCTGCCTGATGGAAAACATAAGCAGAATCCAAAAGTGGTGCAACAATGCAGCATGGTGACCAACACTATGGCGACCTAATGATGCTACTGCATCATGGGGCCTCCGGTCTCCCCACCCACCAACGAAACACGACTGCATGATCGCTGTCATTTTACGTTGATTTTCTGTGCGAGGTAGTACCGCCCCGGTCGAGTCTGCCCTTTCGTGCTGAAATCAGCGTGGCTCTACTACCTTGTTTCTTTATGCATCTAACAGTATCTTTGGTAACGTTTCCATTAAATTGTATCGATTACTCTAAGTATAAAAGCAAATATAAATAAATAAATATTTTTACACGATATACAAAATGCTTCAAAGATTATGTTCATATTATTATATTTTTCGTTTTGTTCCTCATTTCTCATTAATACAAACACAATTTGCAAGAGTAAAGCGTGGCAATGAATAACTAATATCTTATAAAAAATAATTTCGAGTTCTAGATACTAATAAAGCTATCAAAATTGACAGATCCTACAAAAGTGTCCGATTTCCTAGATAAAATTATTGAAAAAAAATGAATAAAAATATAGGTACAGTTGAGTTGAATAGAAATATATCTGGCAGAATATACCCATTTATACCTTTTTCAGAATCTTTAGTCTTCGCAGAATTGTATGTGATTTCGTATTAGGTATACAGCGAAGTAACAGAAAGAGTAAGAGAAAGAGCAGACATAATACTTAAACATTAAATACATGTAAGTATTTAAATATCTCAGATAATAGAAATTTAACAATTGTATTGTGTTCGAATACTTTGGCGAGCATTTTAATCACTATCAAAATAGAACTTGAATCTAGATTACTATAACCTTTAAGTTAATTAATATTTGAATCACTCAAGAACCGATTTTATACAGAACTATTTTTAATGAACTTTTAGTTTGAATTAAATGATGGTTGGATAATCTTGATATTTCTATATCAGACCGTCATTTAATTTCGTATTTATCCTTATTGCCTTCAATGCAAATACAAGTATAAATGAACGTGTTTGGATTTGTTATTGTAGGATCCGTTACATGAACGGGAATTCCAGCGTTGAGTACATACTCGTGTTATACAAAATATACATCTTGCCACTACTGTTGACACTAAAGAGCTCATTCTATCAATAATAATCAATGTAGCATAAGGTATAAGTAGTAGTCTACCTAGCAAGAATTATAGCTCTTTTTAGTGGTCTGTTGTTTTATTCTTTGTATCCTCATCACCCTACCGCAGTCCACTGCTGGACATAGGCCTCTCCAATTGCACGCCACTTAGTTCGATCCTCGGCTTCTCGCATCCAGCTCCTGCCAGCCGCATTCTTTGTATGGTGACCCTTATTCATTCCGTATGTGAACTGTATCTAAGGGAGAAATTATTTAGGAAACATCACTACAAAGAGACGGAAAACTTGAATCAAACCCTTTATCTCGTCTGGCCAGGTTGGTATATCAAAACATCCTCGCTAAGGAGATACATATGTCCAACAGTAGACTGTTAAAAGCTTTTCTTTATTTATTTTTAACGCACATTGTCTAATTCTCAATACCTTAGTACGGTCGACCGAATCGTATAATGTTATCGAATTAGGTATGTTTATAGATACATATTTATAGATATAACATAGTCGAATAGACGTGTTCACAAGAACGCTGTCTGGTCTGGATAACGTTATGAAACAATTTACCTATTAAATTCTCAGAATTGTCTCCGACGTACCAGAATGTACCACGTGCGTGGTCCTGTGGAGTTTATGTTGTTATGTTTTCTGCGTTGTGATTTGGACAAGCAATGATCACGTTGGCGAAACAGAGTAATTGGAATACCACAGTGCACACATTTACCTACTTGTATTGTACAGTAAATTACTTTTACAGGTCTTAAGTTCTGGTCACTAGTTCGAGTTTTCGACACTTATTTATTTTCTCGTTCATACTACTACAACGGTTTCAACCTCTTTTAAATCTTTTCATGTTAAACAAATTAGATTCTTGGGAATCGAAACCAGTCTTCGAATTTCTTGAAGTCGATAGAAATCAATAGAAGTGCCTTGGCGTCAACGAAAAACAGTGTGTGGAAGCTGGACAAAGTAGATACTGCTCTAGAATCTGGATAAAAAAGTTGTGTGTCACAGCATCAACATACATTTTTATTTTTACATTTTTTTATTTACAATTTATTACAAATTTACTTAGGTACTTTTATGGTATCATGTAGGATTACGAATTCTATTGTTCGCTAAAGAATTCGTGTATGTTTATTATTATATGTCACAATAGACCAAGGCATATTCTTGTGTGAAGCTTTTGTTACTAACATGGCTGTTTACTATATTCACTGGCATTGTTTGTGAATAGATAAATTGTATAACTTTCAGTTTAAAAAACAATGGTAAGTAACTTACATAGCTGCTTTCTACAATTTTAACTTATTCATGACATTCTATTTACCCGACGTAGGTACATGATTCTACTTTTCATATGAAGTATAGACTGTTATTGAAAATAAGTTCTCATTCCTTGGTAATAGGCTGAATGGTTTCGGAAAAGTAAATTACTTGAAGAGCTATACATTCGAGATACATCTATATATTTCAAAATGAATGTTTGTATGTATGTCCTTTATAGAATAGTAAACTATACATTTGAGTATGTCATGATCTTTAGCAAGTGTTGTGCATGAGCGCACAAAGGGCGGAGCCGCGGGCAACAGCTAGTTTCATTAAAAAACATGTCGTTTATATGTATACTAGCAGACCCACGCAACCTCGTTTGCGTCTCCTATTGCCCGTCGCGTGATAATTTTCCCCCGTTTTTGAAACATTTTTCCTTGGTGTATAATATAGCCTGCCTCGATAAATGTACTATCCAACACTGAAAGAATTTTTCAAATCGGACCCGCGGTTCCTGTGATTAGCGCGTACGGACAAACAAACAAACAAACAAACTCTTCAGCTTTATACATTAGTATAGATGCTATACTTTTTTGAGATAGTTTTTCTTCAATAATGTTTTTCTTTTTAGTAATTAGTCAGAAAGATTTTTTTAATGCACTTAGAAAAGATATTACATTTTAAGGTAATGACTAACAATTGATAATATGAGTAGAACGTGATTCATCGAAATAGATTATAGATAAATATAAAAGTAACGATATCTATAGCAACAGCAATTTGACGTAATCTTGTAACATAATGGCAGCACGTTAGCGCAATGCAATTTCAAGTTGTAAGTCGTGGGACGAATTGGAACTTACATCGATAATCACTTGAAATAACTGACAGCAGAGATTTTGTAGTACGTTGCCAACTTAATATAACCTAAAACTTAGCTATTAATCTTAATGAAAGTTTCATACGTTTCGTTTCGATTTGCACACGCGTTAGGAACAAGTACATATACCATCAAAACTTTTAATGAATATTTTCATACTAACTTTTCATTGAATGTGATTGGATTTGTTTGTTTTTGTCCCCACGACATACAATGCAGGTATTGCAAATATTTATAGACAGAACAGCCAACGGTTTATGGCTAGCTGGTCAATGTGTGTGGTGCAACAAAGAAAGATTTCGATGAGACAGCTGTTGTGACTGTTATAATATCTAATTAGGTTTTGATAAGTCGGTAGATACTGACAGAACACAAATAATTCAAGTACCTACATACACACTCTTTCTTTATAACATAGATAATGTAGCGTATATGACGTATAAAAAGTTATAGAACAATTCCGAGAACTGTCCTATAGTGCGTGATGATATTATGGCATTGCAAATTAACAAGTTGTAACAAATGCGTAATGACATAATCTATACGACTGACGACCTAGAGTTCCATATCATAAGTATTATGAGTCACTTCAATACATGAAGTATAAAAAATTCTATTCACATTACATACATTTATCACAAAATACACAAATCGTTTTCGTATGATTTTCAATTACGACTTTACGTAGAAACATATGTTGCTCTGAAACCTGTGTAAACAACTTAGCTATTGAAATATTATCTTTAAAGTGAACGTTGTATATTATAAAATGTTTTTTTCTCGTTCACACCAGCGATGAGATATACATCAAAGATAGATGCTGATGGTGACGGAGTGACGGCGGTCGACGGGTTGCGGGCGGTGTAACGAGTGGCAATCATTACTTCTCAGAATTCTACTTGTTTTCGCATCAGGTGCACTCATGCCATACATATTGATAAATAACACCTAACCCGATTTATGAACGCTAAAAGTTTTAAGCAATATACGTCGATGCGAATCATAAGACGGCGCCGGTTTAGCGACTTACTGTTTATTTTGGACAATCTGCTTTTAAAATGTTTAAAAAGCAATAGCTTTTATAATTTAAAACGTACCTTATTCAGTTTAAGTGGCAGTAGGATGTTTTTTTTTTCATGGTATAGATGGCAAATGAGCAGACGTATCACCTGATGGTACCGACCTTTGGGGGATGGGAAAAGGCATGTGGGTAGGGGTTGCGGTATAGGCCTCCGGTATCCTCACTCACTTCGTGAAACACAGCGCAAGCGCTATTTCACACCGGCTTTCTGTGAGGCTATGGTATCTCCGGTTGAGAACCCACGATTATTGTTTTTTTTTGTGTTTGATTAAAACTTTATATAAATTAATTATGGTTCGAGTATAAGTAGCAGTAGTCTAAAATATTATGAGTTATGACTCAGGTTACTTCAATAAGTTTACAACCCCTATACTAGAGTCGATGGAAATGTCTGACTACCTTTAGGGAAAAGGGTGTGATGATTATATCCATAGGTATTTAATTGCGTTTCGCAGCGGAAATTGATTAATACATTCTTAATAAGAATGTGTTAACTTAAAAATATTTATCTGTATTAGGTACATTACATTCTAGGTTGATTACGTAATGAGCAGTCATGTCGCCTGCGGTAGAAAAATATTCATAAATATGTAATATAGTTGATCATCTGTTGAATAAGGATGTATGGAATGAGTGTTATCATCATCGCAATTAATACAGTTCATTTTTCTAGATCAAAGTGTGTAGTCCTTTTAGTGTGTCTAAAATAAAATAAATGACTGGATAAAATGCAAGATGAAAAGTTTGACATGTTCTAACAAAAAAGCATAAAAATGGGTAAAGTATTACAGAAAGTTGAATAAATATGTCACATTAAATGTTAAGTTAGTTTATATTAAATAGTAGTAACTCTATATGTACATACCTACCTACATATAGCTTTTTTTATTTCGAAATCAAACATATATTAAAAAATAATAAAAATATGCATCATCATGAGATGATCATCGAGAATGGGCTAGTTACGCAATTCATATGCAAATGCATATAATCTGATCATTAATTATAAGAAACAGTAATAGATGTATCTAAAACGGAACTAGGTTATAAGCCAAATGTGAAATGACTTTAAATATTTCGATAAAATATTGCAACTAAGTAAATAATATTTTTACATTTTTTTCTTGGAACACTAGACATAAAACTAGGTACTATAATTTTTCTGATAAAAAATGATTTATTGGTTGGTCATCTCTGGTACATAAAATCTTAGTTTATTGTCACATTTTGTAAAAAGTTTCAAGGTTTTGCCTTGACTAAGGATAACAGTTGAAACAATTAAACTGACCCAACGCACAGAAAAGACCTCGAAAGTAGCAATTCTTAATAACACAAGCTGAACCCCGCGGTGTTACCCGCGGTTATTGAGATACCACGGCCGGGGCCGCGGGTCAAAGCTAGTCAAAAAAGTAGCCTAAGTTACTCCTTATATCATTACCTATCAGTAAAAGCCCCGTCAAAATCGATCCAGCCGTTCCAGAGATTAGCCGGAACTAACAGACAGACAAAAATTGAAAAAAAAAAAAATTGATATATGTACCGTGTATACATACATATGCATTTAGTAAAAAGCTTTTGTTTTTATATTACAGACATTCCAACTTTATTTATTTGTATAGATTAGATGACGATTCGAAAGTGCATATTTCACTAAATCAAACATTTTTAGAATCAAATTATAAAAAAAATTTCGAGGATAAATGAGAAATAATTCATTGCTTCAAAGCGTGTTATCATTTTGTAATTTTTTTTTCAATACATTTTAATAGTTCATTCAATAAAGAGATAACTAAACTAAAAAAGTATGATTTATTTTTACTCACATATCACATAATATTAGTGTTCAAGACAAACTTGCAGTTGATAAAAATAAGAACATTAAATTAATTTTACTTGGTCCATCGGAGAGTGCGGAAACTGAAGTAACAAATGGCTCCCAAGAGCATAATTGTAACAATATTTACCTGAAAATGCCAATGCCACGGTAAATATTAATAAATTGATTTGCTGGAATAAGCAGTCTTTTAATTAATTCTGTTTACTGTAACTTGCAAAAAGAAGAACCGTTGAAGGAGTAAAGGCGTAGTAGGGGTTCATATCCGAGAAAACCTACCGAAGAATGCATTTTATTACCGTAGTGAGGTTTTTTATGATGGTTAAGAGAGAGGTTTCTCTTAACCATCATAAAAGGTATGTTGTTTGCAACCGAAAATTAGAGCTATACCGTCACTAAACAAGGGTTATCTACATTAGAAGGTAGGCAGTGTTCTGTTGCTAAGAGACAATTTTGTTTAAGAACATTTAAACCATCTGCCTTATTGTAATTGCAGTAAAACACTGAAGATATGTCGAGTTATTGGTGGATCAATACAGATATTGTAGTGTATAATTAAACAAGATAAGCTTTCGATACGATTTTTAAGTGATAATATTACGGCGTAAGTGCAAGAAATTATCTACGTACAGCATCTCGATGCTGCGGCTTTGTGACAAAAATAATTGTTGTGAGTAACAAAATAAATAATTAGGATAATTACAAGGACATCCTGCAAGAAATGATTAAATATAATCCTGCATAAAATTAGCTAATAGTATTTTATAGATTAGTGCCGCAGAAGGTAGGGAATGATTCATTAGTAATTCTACGCTCATATTAATTTGATATCTGTCAATGTCTTACTGCCAATTTTATTTAATATTATGCAATAGTCTTGCAACTCTGTCAAGAAAGGATTTATTAAATAAAAATAACTTATTAAGTACGTTATATTTACGTAGGTATTACCTTAACTTCACTAAGTAATTGATAGCAAACAATTTAATAAAGGGTTAGAACAAAACACACCCTTCGTTCTATTCAGTTTTCGTGGAATTTCATTGACGTCACATTTAAGTCGTTATGATTTATTCCTAGTACTTAGGACTATAAACTAACTCTGTGTCTATGTGTGGGTATGAGGTTTAACGATTTTATCTTTTCTCACGACATTGTCATTAATATTTTCTGAACGACATAGTGTCGCTATCGCATATAAGTATGGTGTACGGTGAGCTACCGGCAGGGGGCAATGCCCATTGTAACACCAGACGATTACCAATTATTTTTGCGCTCACACTGGACAAAAATTCTTAGAAGTTTATACTTATCGCCAATGGTAGCGAACACCTGGCATTATCTCTGAAACTCTTTATTTACTTGTAAGCGTATTGAGTGTATACCTATGTATTTAATGTAGATTAGTTAGGTTCTACCTCTTCTTTATTGTTGCATGTACCTATTATTTCTTTCCTGTTGTGTGGTATGATTTTTACACAAATAACCTAAATGAATTTATAGGAAGGCGGTCACAGTTTTAAATAAAAAAAAATTTCAGCGAATTGGTTGTTATGTTCGTTTTGCGGTGAATTTAACTGGAGGCATATCCTTTTATACAGAGAATCGTTTATTAATTAAAAAGCATGCACATTTTTATTCACATTGAAGATTTAACGACGATCGTAAAGGCGACTTCGAGTTTTGCAATGAATTGAAATTTTGCGAGAGTTTGATATAATTAAAAAAGGAACTTTGTATTTTATTATGTTGCTCAATATTTCGTAAGAAGACATGAGGAATTGAATTACCTTTTTAGCGCTTGCTAAATAGCTTATTTATACCTTGAAGTACGAGTAACCCGTGGTACCTGGATAGCATAAAGATAAACCTTGGTGGTTTTTAGTTGCTATTATTATATAAGTCATTGTATTTTTGTTTGTAAATGATAAACTATTAAAAAAAATTAAGTTCTATCAAAATGAGAAAACGTATTAGCTAAGTGTCTTGTTTGGTTCTTATTTACATATTTATACGTAAAGTATTCAGTTGTGTTATATTTGGAAGATGACTAACCAACGTAGATAAGTAACCTCCACTGCAGAAGAAACCTTGGTTTGTAAGAGATAATAAATACTATATTTCTACTAGCGTAAACGAATGCGAAGCAGTAGTTTTAACTAATTCGATTGCCCTTTGCGTTAATAGACTGACAAAGGAAGTGTAGGGAAGAAAATTATCAACTGTCACTTACCACTCAATACTCCGGTATCCTTTGACGCAGCAGTGAATACTTTTGAATTTGTCTTCGAAGCCATATTCATTCGGCACAGGTTCCTTAGCAAATTGCATCCATGAGGAATTTGTAGCAAATGTATTTACGGAGCAATAGCTGGCCCCATGTGCACCGGTCATGCCGACAATAGCCAGCAGCAAGACTAACCCTCTCCATAAACACATTTTCAATTATTGTTGCATCCTGTGAAAAATAGAAAAGAACATTAAATCTCACTTCTACACTACATACACAAAAAAAAACCCTTCAAATCAGTCGTAATTATTTTAATGCCCGTCTTAAGATTTTGGTTTTCTTCTGTGGCTTTAAAAGAAAGCAAGGGGATTCGTTCTTAGGCGCTATTCAGTGCGACACGGACGATCCGCGCGCTCAGCATCCGTCGCGGATTAATTGTCGTTCAGTGCTGCACGGATCATACAAAGACGTCTGCGCGCGGAGCTATACGCAGTATCCGCGTGCACTGAACGCACTGTATAGGTTTCATACATTGTACCATTCGTCAAGGACGATCCGCGCGGACGATCCGGGTCACACTGAATAGCGCCTTATTTCTGCTTAGAGATATTTGGAATAGGAAGACAAGAGAAGTGTTGAATGGATATAAATGCGGTTTTAAAATGTACAATACATAGATATATACCTATTCACAATAATATTTATCGTGGAAACAATCACTTTTATTAATTTAAGAACACCTTTGATCATTTATTTTTCAGTTTCAGTGTTAATAATAGTAATAACAACTTCACAAATCTCACACACGTGGCGGTTTGATCCCAAATTTGGCAGAGCCTGTGTTTTAGTAATCAGACCACTGATAAACATATTTACTTAAATATTTCCAAATACAGTGAAATTTAGTTAAGTGGGTCCTGACCTGACCTCCATAGCCAGAACTTAGGCTGAGGTCCCAACACTTTGGCATTGAATTACCTCTGCTACTGGGACGAAGCAAATCTCTATATCTGGGTTTCGTTCTTTCGATTTCATCGTCATAGTTACCTCTATAAAGGCACTAACCTCTGTAATTGAGATGACATCGTTTTGTTTGTTTGAAAATGAAGAAGGTGAAGCAATGAACTCGGAAGTAAAGTTTAATAGAATTTTCTAAACAGTATCAGCACTAGACACTTTGCATAGTTATTTGAAATGACATCAATTGCTAACCAAAGCATATTTGATAAAATTTATAAAATCGAAAAACATCTGACGGCTAATACTTCCAAAAGATATATATATTATATTCGTCGTAAACCGATTTTGATGATTCTTTTTTTAATGGAAAGCAGAAATCCAAGAGAAATCGAGTCGCACCTTGAAGTCAGTTTTATTTTTGTTAATACAGTAGTCCAACGCACCCGTCAATATTTTAGTTTTCATCGGTTGCCATTTACCTGAACATAGTCGATTTTATGGCGTAATTGTAGAAAAAAGGGTTACAATAAAGTGTTCATCCCATTGACGTGTGTCATAAAAAGACTTTTTATAAGCTTATTGAATTGCAAGGTCTCTATGTTATTCATACTTAACACATACATTTATCTTAGTTAGTAGGTATTGCCTGATTACGGATAGAATATTCAAGTCTAAATACATTTACAGTACCGTTTTTATAAAAATAAATAAATGAATAAATTAATCTTATCTTATCTTATCTCTTGAAAATGCAATGTGAGGAAGACTTGTCAATTTCTTACTTCAATAATATTTCATTCTCAGAGCTCTGGAGCAAACATCCCATCAAAACGCAAATGTAGAAAGGCATTGGAGTTTAGAGCAAAAATGTGGAACAGTCACAAGAGTATTAAGTTAACAGTTTATTAACATTGAGGCGAGGCCTACGTCTTGCGGTGGGCAAGACGTAGGCCTCGCCTTTAAAAGGAGGTTCTTGCCTGGTAAACCACACTGGCCAGATGGTTTTCGTATAGTGTACCTTCTCTTTGCAGAGATGTTGAATTGCATAGTTTGTTCCTTTAGTCACCTTTTATATCCATGGGATAAATAGGGTGGCTACACCGTATTCACAGTCCATCACATACGGACAACATTGAGATCTGCTCAATGCAGTTGACTATACGATAAGAGCGTATTTTTTTAATACGTCATAAGACGCACCTAGACAAGTTGATTGACTACAGGGATCTAATGTAATCTAGGCACAACAAACAAGTCCATTGCCCCATTAATACTAAGTGGTTACTATTAAACTAAATGGTTATATAAGCGCTTTCTCATTTACTATAAAACCGATGTCTTCACTTTTTTCAATTGTTTGATGTTTTTCCGTCTGTCTGTCTGTTTAGTCACGCTAATATCTGGAACGGCTTTATTGATTTTAAAGGGATTTCACTGGCAGATAGTTGAAAATATAACTTACGCCATATTTTTTAAGACTAGATTTTTTGGTAATGCTTTAAGAAAACCAGAAAACCCGCTGGTAACTCAGCAAGTTCAAAGTAAAATCATAGCAATTTAATCTAAGATACTTCAGTTAGGTACCACCTTGTCATCACGAAACTTAAGACGTATGCCACTCTACTGCTTATTTCAATAGGCATTGAAATAATAGCAGAGAGCCGGTAATAAAAAGTCAGAGCAAATTTGTGTTGTCGAAATTCGTGATGACACTAAATTTATCTCTACTAATCTATTTATTTACATTTTTTAGATTTAAGTAACTTACTTAAGTATTTTTAAGTAAGTATTGCAAATATGTAATTTTACTTTGTTAGAAATCTTGGTTTATTTTAAAACTATTTGGCATTTACGAGCCAAAATTTTGACAAAAGATGAAATAAGAGAACCAATTATTTGTCAATGACAAGTACGTTTAATTTTTATCCGGAAATTCAGGTTTATGATCCTATAGGTGCAATGTTTTTACTATTTCTAATCATCATCAGTTCATTTATTATATTATTGTTTGCATATCTGTTATTTTTTAACTGTCTTCAAAAAAGGATGAGGTTCTCAATTCAACCGTATAATATATATATATATTTTTGTGCGTTCGCAGATAACTTCGTCGTTTATGAACCGATTTTGATAATATTTCATTTAATAGAAAGGAGATATCCCAACGGTGGTACCATGATGGTACCATGACACTAAGATCTGATGATCTTAGTGTCCGTATCATGGTAATCATCACAGAAATAAATAAGTTTGAAAAAATAAGTACCTTCACTTATTGCATACAAAACGGCAATTTCATAGGAAAAGACCTATTATTATATTGATTTGGGAACAAAACAAAGCAAATAATTAATTTTATTGTCCAAACTAGCTGTTGTCCGCTGCTCCGCCTGCGTGTATATCGGTTTACGCGGTAATTAGTAGCCTATATAGGCTATATAAAAAGTAGCCTATCTGTTAATCCAGGGTGTCAGCTTCCTGCATACCAATTTTATCAAAATTGGTCCAGTCGTTTGCGCGCGAAGAAGTAACAAACATACACACTCACAAACTTTCACCTTTATAATATTAGTATGATGTGATAGTATACAAACTATATTTTCGGTTCTGGTCTTTATTGGTATACCTACTATGATGTGGATAAACTTTCTCTAAATGGCTACGTCCTAAGAAATTACGTTGGCAAAAGTCACATTTCACTTAAATTCCTTAGCGAAATCAATTCTTGTTCATAACATAAAGTGAATACATAAAGAAGTAGGTACATACCTATTATGAAATCAAGTAGTAATAATATATTTTATTCCTAGACTTAGGTAATTGCACAAATAGCTAAATATACAAATATAGGAATACCTTATCAAACAAGCAAGTTGAAAGGCACGTAAAAACCTTATGTAAATTCTTGGAAAAATAAAACAAACACGGGCAAACGTAAGTCATAACTCGGCCTAACTGTTTACTCAGGGTTTCTCGAAATTTTAGGTAGCATAGTACAAATTTCAATGTGCAGTAATTAGCTAGACGATTGTCCCTGTTCCAATTTTAAAACAGGGTCGAAAGTACAAACAATGCGAATACGGGTCTCAATCCATAGATAATAATAAAATGGTATTATAAATGGATTTTTTAATTCGTTATTTTATTAGACACTAGCAGGTACACATTTTAAAACTATTGTCCTCAGTACCGTATAGTACCGTAATGTTTTTGTAGTGATAAACTAAACAATTATATTACAAAGCAACCAGTAGACAATAAAACGTAGAATGGTTTCACTTCTGAACTAAATAAAACCAACGTTGACTAATCCGAGTGTACTTTTTTTAGAATAACGTGAAAAACGTCATTGGCCTAAACGGCCATAGACGTTTGTAAGTGGCATAATTTTCTAATGGTTTATTATCTGGTTTGGATATGTTACATTTCAGTTAGTATGTCTTAAAGAAGTAACAAAGGATCCTACTTGCCTCAAATACATTATTATTTAAAAACAACAGAATAGCAGGTACCTAAATGCTATTCTATGAATCTGTTATTGCGCATATGATTGGTCCCTAGCTTAACCGTTCTCGGAAAAGCAATATTTAGTAGCATTGCAGTCACTAGTTTTTTAGTACATGACTCGCAGTCATACCTACCTATTTGAATAAAGTAAATCAGTTAAACGTCCGTCACAGACTACTTTAATTAGAATTTTGCAGTTAGTACATCCGCTATCGTTGTTGAACTTTTAGACGATTAATCATTTTATGCAAGGTTACAGGGTTCTGGTCTGTTTCTATCTGACTGTATCATTTATACAAATAAATAAAATTGGAGTGTCTGTTTGTAACATTAAAATAACCGCTTTTTACTTAATGCATATGTATGTATACACGATACATATAACAAAAATGTAGTTAAAAATTTTTTTGTCTGTCTGTCTGTTTGTTCCGGGTAATCTCTGGAACGGCTGGACGGATTTTGACGGGACTTTCACTGGCAGGTAGCTGATGATCCGGGGAGTAACGTAGGCTACTTTTTTTAGACTAACTTTGTCCCGCGGCGTTACTCGCGGTACAACAATAACCGCGGGTAACACTGCGGGGTTCAGCTAGTTATTAATAAGTAAATGAACACATGAACAACAATTGATGACCTAGGAATTTCAGTTAAGCTTACCAACTGCTAAGTACTGCAAGTGATACAATTCCTGCTAACAATTACAGCCTCAGTAATATCTATACCTACATCTGAAAAAAAAAATTGCTAAACTCTAGTTTATTTCGGAATTTAACTTGTGTCATATTTGCAAAAACATATGATGATAATCTAAGTTAAGACTTGGCATTTCAATAGTATAGCCTTGCTAAAACAACGCAAAATACGATACCTCCTATATACTTAATACAATAACGAACATAAGAAAACCTACATAATAGACCTAAGCAATTTAAGATTACGAGATTTCTCGCAAGTTTCATCTTGTGAATATGATAATTAAGCCTGAATGCATTTAGTTTGTACCTACATTAAACTGTACAACATAAATTGCCATTTTATTAATCTATGGAATATGTATAAAGTGAACACTTGATACAAATTGTAAAAACCAAAACCTGAAATCAAGGTTACAGCATGAACTTTTATAATGTCTGCCGCCCGCGTATCATTTATCATTTTTAGGGTTAATATTTAGCCTAAGGCATTCCCGAATAATGTGGCTTGCTGTTGACGAAACCATTTTCAAAATCAGATCAGTAGATGCAGATATGGATACTACCTGCATCTACTGACCCGATTTTGAAAATGGTTGCTATTGCGCGCGGCTCCGTCCGCGTGTGTATCGGTTATCGCAGCAAAGAGTAGCCCATGTCTTTCCTCAAGAATCAAAATATATCCATGCTAATTTTCATTGAAATCGGTGCAGCAGTTTAGTCGTGAAAGCAGGACAGATAGACAGTTACTTTCGCATTTATAATATAGGTATGGAAGGGATGGATAACCTATTATAGATTCATGAATTACCTACACGAATTTTAGTACGTGAATATACTTGATGCACCGTAATTATTTCTTTCACAGATTTTCTACCAAGAAAAGAATCGGCTTCGGTAAGTACAGAGATCGGAATGATATTATCATAAAGTCAAAACACATACGTAGGTATATATAACTCAATCGTATAATCGACAGAATTCAGTAGATAGGTGCACAGTTGACATACATAAACTTATGTATTAAGATGTACAGTAGTTGCACACGACTTGTTCTTGTAATACAAGGACTGCAAGCTTGTTCTGCGTTGAGGCGAGTGATTTCTGCAATTACCGACAGGCGGTACACATATCTGTCGGCAATTTGCCGCTCCTCCCGCTAGCTGTGGTGATCGGCTTCTCGGAAACGCACTTGCATCAGTGTGCCCGGTTAGAGCGATTAACGCACTAATTACAGCGAGCAGAACCGCCTTCGTACACCGCGTACCACTCCATACACCACTCCGGTAACATTTTTCGTACTGTGCAAAAACAATCATGTTGTTTTAATTACCTTGTCATTTAACTGCTTAAGTTGATGCTTAGCTTTTTTAATGAATTGGTATTGAAAGTACCAATTCATTATTACAAGCTGTTCTTCGAACTTCGTTATCTATACAAATAAATAAAATTGGTCTATTTGTAATATTAAAATAACTGCTTTTTACTAAATGCATATGTATGTACACACTGTACACATACCAAAAATTTAGTTAAATTTTTTATTGTCTGTCTGTTTGTTCCGGGTAATCTCTGGAACGGCTGGACCAATTTTGACAGGACTTACACTGGCAGGTAGCTGATGATCCAGGGAGTAACTTAGGCTTTTTTTTTAGACTAGCTTTGTCTAGCGTCGTTACCCGCGGTACAACAATAACCGCGGGTAACACCGCGGGGTTCAGCTAGTACTGTATAATATTAAAACTTTATTTTATAAGAAACTAGCTGACCGGACAAACTTTGTACCGCTACATTTTTGTTTCAAAAATTTCCCCGTTAATCTTTGACAAACCTTGTCATAATTATAACGAACATATAGAAAAAAGAATCATCCAATCTGGTGCAGGAATCCATCCATCGGAAGTTATGCGCGTACATACATTTCGGAGATTCATTTTTATATATTTAGATTTGATAGATAAAGGCTCAGAAAGGTATGTCAGTCCCTGTTGTCATGAACATCTATGTTGTCAGTATATTTGAAGTCAGTGCCCTCAAATATACTGACAACTTCGTGTGGAAACCCCCTCGGGCCATCACACCGCCGGGGTTTCGGAATCGAACCGACTATAACCACACGGTGTGCCACTCTGCGCCTGAGACGGGAGGCCTTGTATGAAGGAGTACGCTCTTTCCTTGAAGGTCAGGTTAAACTTATATGATATTTAGTTACTACTAGCTGAAACCCCCGGTGATAACCGCGGTTATTGTTGTACCGCGAGTAACGCCGCGGTACAAAGTTAGTCTAAAAAAAGTAGCCTAAGTTACTCCCTGGATCATCAGCATTAGTGAAAGTCCCGCCAAAATCGGTCCAGCCGTTCCAGAGATTGCCCGGAACAAACAGACAGACATTTTTTTTTTAACTACAATTTTGGTATATGTATCGTGTATACATACATATGCATTAAGTAAAAAGCAGTTATTTTAATATTATAAACAGACACTCCAATTTTATTTATTTGTATAGATTCCTTTGAATATGTACCTACAGATGGTTGAATACAAGACAACAAGATTTTTACAGCTTGCTTTTATGGCCACATTTAAATACTTAGTAAAAAAACCCATGTCATTAATCCCTTGTGGTTATCACATCCTGCTTTGGGTATTAATGATGTAACAGCATGTCTTATTCGTTACACTGCCTGTATAGTATGCGACTGCTGTTCTCGAGGTCGGGTTTGATTCCCAGGTCAGACCAAATGTATGATGTGCATCACTTCATCTTTGGGTGTTTTCTATGTATAATATGTATGTATTTACAAAAATTTTGTAAGATCTTTAACAACCAAGTTTCAGGTCAGCAACATCCAAAACTGGGTGAAAACCTTTATTTGATGAAATCAGTTATTATTGCTTAAAATTTAAATATTAATTAATATATTGAAGTGAAAAAATAAACTTTATTAACATACTGCTCTAAAACACCATGCTGTTTTACTCTGTCATTTACCTGTATAAGATAACCATATCATGGTTTTTTCTCCTGAATTTGTTTAGAAAATTCACTGTCATCCTTATGATAAATTAATTTATCTTACACAGGTATTTAACATAATTTATGCAATATTTTAATAACAAAAGATAAAGAATATTAATGCTTGTATTTCTAAAGACTCACTTGAAGTTGAGCATCTATATACCTGATATTAGTAAATAATGTGTGTTGAGACATAATATTGATTTCAATTAAAAGTATCATAAATCTATGGGTAAAATTAATAAGTCTAAAAAATCCAAAGGAGGAGATTTATACTGAGACTAGAAAGACATTTATCCTCAAATTTTACATTTAAAGTATTCATTAGTTTCAAGAAACAAAGTACATACTTATACCCAGTTTTGAAACTATGGTACACTCATTTCACATTACGAACAATGCCATTATATCTTTTTAGTAATTAAATATAGTAATGAATAAAAATGGTATGGATGGTATATGTGAGTCTATAATAATAACCCCACAAATCATTATTATTTAGGATATAAATATATACACTCCCACAGAGAAAACTGAACTCATGGTGTAGATACATTTGAAATATTTATAGTTAAAGATTGAGCGCAATGGGTAACAAAGACACCGTGAATATTCATAGTTATGAACCTTACTAAACAATAGTGAAAGTACTGCAAAGAAAAAAACTACGCGAAACAGTCAAAACCGCAATCATAACATACGATCTCTTAAAATTTCGTATGAATGAAAGCACATTTATGATAAAATCTTTTAAGCTTTACACGGTATTGTACAGTTTATATTTCACATACGTTTAATATTCTAAATCTTTAGCACAATAAAATTGCATTACTCACCGAAACTGCTCGATGACAGTCCAACTTTCCAAGAATTGAAAATACCGCAAACTCTGTAAGGACAGTATTTGACACAGTTCTGTTTAAATCACAACACTCATACAAATGTTCGAAAATTTAACTTATTATTATAAGGAATTTTACTATTATAATAATACATTTACATCGGTAACTTCTTTTTTATAAAAAAAAAATCACAAATACCACCGACTCTGACGGCTGAACGCGTGCGACTGGCTAAAACTAAAATCAGTGACATTGACATTTATGGGCGCCATTGCTAATGAATTTGACAGCTGTCAATTGCGTTACGTTTCGTTTTAGGCTAGTAAATATTTATATCATTATCTAAGGAGAACAAAACAGGCTAGCAATATATACGTTTTGTATTAACGTTTATTTTGGTCAGAAAGTACGATGTTCTATTAGAAATGTTTTTTTTTGTTTTTAACAAACACTTCTTCCGTCTTAATTTTTAGACTTAAGATCTTTATCTAGCTTTAAAATTCTTATGTAAGACTTAAAAATCGAAAAAGAGTTTAGTGGATCATTTGTCATTGTGATTTCTAAAAAACAACACCTGCATTAGAAAAATTTAAGCTGTGTCGCGAGTGACTTATATGAAACGGATGAAAAAAACAGTAGTACTTTAATATTATTATTAACCTACTAACTTTTGTTATCCTAAGAAGATGATTCCTAAACTGATGTGATTTTTCAACCGACTTCCAAAAGGTATCAATTTGATTGGTATTTTTTATTTAAGAATCTATTGAAATGAAGCAAAAACTAGTTTAAAAAGTAAGCAAAAGCTAGTACAAAATATGTTTTTCTTTTTGCTACATTTATTATCCACTCGTCAGTGGCGCCATATTGGTCCGAATTGACACAACTGTGGGGCGATTTTGAAAGCACTCCCGTAACATTTTCGTCTCTGATTAAAACGTCGATTGGGGAAAAAAATGTATTGGGGCTATATAAGATATTGGTATGTTTAGAATGGTCATTCAATAAACTATCAGATGATGTATAATTGATGATGATTTTATGTAGATAAAGTTACTAAATCTAAGGTGAAAGGAGGAAAAGTGTTTTTTTCCTCGATGTACTGTATTAAAAGGTGTATTGATGAGAAACAAAACATTTGATAGAAGTGATAGTTATTTTATTTACAATTATAAACTATATTTAACAATATACATAAATAAAAAGACCCTTCTTCATACATTTTTTTTTTCCAGAAGGTTGACAACAATGGGCTCCATTTCGACCGCTCGAAATCCCGACAAAAAATCGGGTATGTTCACACTTTAAATCTGGGCTCCTCTATGGTTCACGGGGCTTTGAGCCGTATTTATTTTAAAGTTAAGTTAACGTTCTTGGGATTTAAAGTAGCAAATCTACACAAATCATGAAGTTTACGTTGTAGGAAGAATATAAAACAAACACTGTAAACTGACTCCTAAAAAGATACCCCTAAACATTGCCTTACATATCAGATTCTATACAAGTTATTGATTACGTAACTTTGTATTTATTTACTTTAATATATTTTCTTACTAAAAAACATAACAAAGGTATAGGTTTTCATACAAAAATATTGCTAAAATCAAGGTGAAAAGTATACAATTTTGATACAAATCTTACAATTATACGCGATGCATAACATGGATGAGACCGGCGACTGAGGACAAGTAAATAAATTTAACATATTACAAAAAATATTATTCATGTAAACAATCACGAAAACTGAAAATTAAAACCCGATGCAGTGTCCGACCGATGAATGCCAACCAGATGCCAGTACCAAATTATACAGGGTGTTACAAAAATACAAAAAGTATAAAAACTCAACAACTTAGTCAGAAGAAATACATATCCTTACTGTACATAGTTCATAACATAAAAACAATTGTAGTGAAAAGTAATTATACAGAATGTTACAAAAATACAAAATATAAAAAACTGCCAAGCTTTGTCAGATGGAATAAATATCGTTACTGTACATAGTCAATAAACTAAAAACTATTGTTTATCAGTACAAAATTCATACTTCAACTAAATCAAATAATTTTAAAAAAACGTAAGGTGTAACAACCACTTTTGACCCATCTCACACGTGTCATTCAAAAAATGTACGGGCGGGCCGGCTCAACGATCGAGAGTAAACAGCAAAAAGTTGATTAGGAGGCTTTAGAAAAATAAAAATATAAATTAAGAAGATATATATATATCCGGGTTCGATTCCCGGGTCGGACCAAATGTTTGTATGATCTACAAATATTTGTTTCGGAGTTTGGGTGTTTTCTATGTATGATATGTATGTATTAACAAAAAAAAAGTATATATGTATTTGTATCAGTTGTCTAGTACCCATAACACAAGCCCTGCTTAGCTTGGGACTAGATGGCGTTGTGTGATAGATGTCCGAAATATTTATTTATTTATTATTTATATATATATATATATATTTATATAAACATAAATATAAATAAAAAAGTGAAAGTAAAAAAATAGGATTTATACTATATAACAAATGCAAATAAAAAATATATATAAATACTATAGTTTAGCAGATGGATGGAGACCAAGGAAACAGGAAAAGAGGCACACGGTTTTCTTGCAACCAGTACAATACGTCTGAGTCCTCTTCTTACAGATGACGCAGAGCCACCGTTGCCATATTCCTTCACGGACTGAAAATTGTTCCTGGCAGTGGGTAAGATCCACGTCCTGTCCGGTTGCAAGCGGACGGGAGAAGGAAGAAGTAGAAGGAATGGCGAAAGAAGGAAAAGCAGAGGAAGTAGGACGATCATGGTTGGATAGCAGGGTGTTAATTAGGGAAATACGGAAGTCGCGGTGATCTGAGGAGTTGGTGGGAGAAGAATGTTTATGAATGATGAATGAGTTTAACACAGATACATTTACCTCAGGAGGTGAAGGGATTTGCGGTGGTGGAGAGAGGGAGGTAGTTGGCTGCCCTACAACGTCTCGGTAGGACCTACAACATTTCAACTATTAGACCACCGCGACTACCGCGACCGCGAGCGGTAGCGGTGCCCTGGGCAGGCCTCGATGGCTCCGCCTCCACGCTCACTTCGGTGTCCTCGGCAGGCCTCGACGGCCCTGCCTCCACCCTCACTTCGGTATCCTCGGCAGACCTCGATGGCCCTGCCTCTACCCTAACTTCTTCGATTCCACCACGAGTGTTTAGCCCTCTGCCATGTCGTGGGCTACGCGTACGTGGCCGTCGTCTCAATTGCAATTCTCTAAACGCAATAGAAAGCAAAATAAAAAAATATAAGTTTTGCATTTCCACACGATATCGTACATATCTATATATATAAAAAAAAACACATTGCAAACACATGCACATATTTATAAAATCTGTACAAAACATATATTTAAAAAACACATTAAAAAAACCTTTTTATATAAAAAAAAACCGACTTCCAACGAAAACTCGTTGAAGGTATCTCCTATAACATTTTGGCTTGGCGCCGACTTCAAACAGGTTTAAGGTACCTAGCACACATAACAAAACTACTATTTAAATGAACAAAGAATTAGGTATAGACAAGAATTGGCATAGCAATTTATGAAGAGCCAGTTTATTTTAAGCTTTTTATTGTTATTTGGCAGGGAGTTTTCGTTGGATGCTTTTTGGAAGTCGGTTTTTTTTTTGTATAAAAAGTTTTTATTTTTCTATTTTTAGTGCAAGCAATCGTAAGTTATCAGTAAGTTGAACTATTTCATATAATTTATAGTACGTGCCTAAGAAAATGAAGGATACCCTCCATGTACCAGGCATCCCTACATCAGATCCTGATACGGTGGCAATGGGACCACTTCGGAAGCATACCCTTTCGAATACACCTCAAAAACTTGACAGTATACAACTTAAGGTCTGTAGATAGGTATGAAATTGAAAGAATTATCCTCCAACTCCTAACCGTTGAGGAGTTGTACCTTCCATCATCAGCTTACCTAAATAACTTGAAAGAATACAACTAAAGGTAACATACACACATATGAAATTTAAAGATTTATTCTCCAACTCCTAACCGTTAAGGAGTTGTACCTTACGTCATCAGCTCATCATCACTAAATGATGACTACCAGACACAAATAAAAGATTATTTTCAGAAAATATACGAAAAACATAGTATGTGCCTGAAATAAATGAGGGTTCCCCTCGATTTCCCTGAGATGCCATCATCCGATCCTAGTTTCCTTATCATGGTACCACTGTTGGGACATCTCCTTTCTATTAAAAAAAGAATCATCAAAATCGGTTCATAAACGACGAAGTTATCCGCGAACACACATAAAAAGAAAAAAAGTAAAAAAAAAAAACATACGGTCGAATTGAGAAACCTCCTCCTTTTTTCGAAGTCGGTTAAAAAACACCATGCTCGATAGTCCACAAAAAACGGTCGAATTGAGAAACCTCCTTTTTTTGAATTCGGTTAAAAAAACAGTAGTCATGTCCACATCGTTCTAACGTCTCAATAAAATAACCGTTTTGACGTCATGCCCGCGCTGTTGGCAACCTACTGATGGCGCTGAGAAGTCGGCAATTTTTGTTTCACGTAGTAATATGTTTTAACCGGAATTTACACAAAAGTAAAGCTTATTACTTACGTAAATATAGATGTTATTTATGTTTTAAACAATAAATAGCAAACACAATAACATTTTTAAATGAAATTATATGATTTACGTCTAGGTAATGGCCGAGTCAGTGACCAATGTTTGCAAAATGTAGCTATGTTGATCGAATTCTTTGTTTACGACACAATCTAATAATTATTATATGTTGAGTACTTAATCATCCATGTTTTAGTTTCCACACAACACTAATTCACACCCGAATTAATATCTAAATTTAATTTCAAAGTTTACTCGACCACCAACCGTACGTCACAAAAATTCCCGCCGAATGAGAACGATTTACATTGTCAACTGACGTAGTGGGGTAATGAAATGGCGCCTCTGGGCATCTCTGTTTTATTCTCTTTAATATAATTAAGTGCGACAAAGCTACAAACAATATACAGCAGCTAAATTCATGGTTAAAATAGACCGGGAAAAAAACACCACGACGTGGCATTCAACAGACTGGAAGAAATTGACAGCGACCACTACGTGGCGTTCAACATCGGAGAGGGTACAAATTTTTCTTTCCTTATTTAACTTACTACCCACTCTAATTAATTGATGTTATTCGAAGCACACTTTTATCTGCATAGATGATTCTCCATAACTCTATCTGCTATTTTAGTGAAAAAAGTCCTAGCAGTCAGGTTTTTGATGTCATCAGGAAGTAGTGCAGTACCTACCGTCTGAATCACAATAAAAGTGTAAAAACGTTCTAGAAAGAACTTTTTGAAATAATCATTATTGTCGCCACCTTTATTGATCTCCCGAATATCGTAAGAGCCGACTAAGGGAACAAATTACGTCTGACAAAAGTTTTGCAAAGAGAAGGAAAACGTAACAAACTTTCTATATTGTTTTTGACTAAGAACTAAATTGAAGTATGTACTGTTTTCTATGGTTGAAAACAAGATTCGGAGATCGTTTTTTGTTTTTTCGAAAGACGGTCCTCATTTCATCTCATCCATATTTTATATATTTTTTAACATTAATTTCATCTCGACGAAGACTTAAAGACTTGAAGACTTATGATATGAAGACAATAAACACTTGACATTGGCAGAAATAGCTGATCCAAGAGATCCGGCTGGTTGCCATTTCATCCAAAGAAGAAGAACAAGACTCGATTAGTCTAAGTTATAATCTAATTGCCATTGTATTTACTTGTCTTTTGTAAACAAAATAAAAAATGTTACTTGTGTAGTTTTTTATTAATGACTTAAGTTTTTAATTCATTAAAAATTAGCGTTTTTATTTCTTTTTGCCCTTTCCAGGTTGTTTTTTGGTCTGTCGTAGGTACTTAAATTGTCCAAGAGCTCTTCGCACTAAAACACCTCGCCACCAAGCTTGTATACGGATGGCGGATAACCGTTGATGTTCTTCTCGTGCAAGACGAGCAGCGCGCTCTCGTTTAAAATTCAACCAACCACGCATTTCACCTTCATGTAGGTCGTACTGAAACAACAACCTCCGTTAAGTAGGCTTATTTCCATTATAAAATATATGGAAAGCAGCTGAAAATGCCTGTCTGCTTTTTACATAGATATTTAAAGTTTCAAGCATTTTCATGTAAAACTTTTATTATATACCTGGCAATTAGTTATGAAACACAAAACACGTCTGATTACATTTGTAGTGATGTTAATAGATGCTTACCAACTTTTGTAGCTCCGTTCGCTGAGCAGTTGCAAGTTTTAGTTCTTCACATTTCTTTTGAACAGTGACAGTTATTGCGGCTGTATCGGTATCATAACGTTTGCGCCAATATTCTAATGACTCTTCACGTTCCTGTAAAATGTCACTTCATTTGTTTATTGTGTGCCAGAACTTTTATCACTAGTTACAACAAAGAATAATATTAAATAAAATACTTTGATTTGTAACTCATAAGCTTGTAGCAATTCTGCGTGAACACGATTTTCGTGGTCGTTTCGCGGTTTTGGAGCGCGGGGCTTTATGTGCTGCAATTCCAATGACTCGAAGCGAGCAAATAACCACTTCTCCGCGTAGCTAAACCGGGTGTTCGCGTTTAGAAGATCGTCCTGTAACAGTATCATAGGCTAGTTTTATCATTACAACATTACATATATTTAATCTTTATATATATAATTCTTCTGTGAGTGTGTATGTCACTGAACTACTCTCAAACGACTGGACCGATTTTGATGAAATTTTTTGTGTGTTCAAGATCCCCTTGAACACACACAAAAAATTTCTGGGAATGGTTTAGATTCACAATTTTGTCCGCTGGACAGTGTTTTTTTAATTAATTTTTAATTTATTAGTAGTTATGGCAAAACGACGTTTGCCGGGACAGCTAGTTTGTGTATAATATATAAAGTGATCGCTGAAGTGTATGTACGCGCATAACTTCCGATTGGCTGCACCAAATTAAATAATTCTTTTTTATGTCCTAGTTATTGCTAGGACAAGGTGTGTACAAGAAAAATAAAAAAATTGTCAGATACGGGAAGTTGAGACAGATAAGTAAATATGGCGGTACGAAGTTCGTCGAGTCAGCTAGAATACTGTATAATATACGAAGTGACTGAGGTTACTAGAGCACAAACCCCTACAGTCACCCACAGTAAATTGTGAGGTATGAAAACTTAATGAAAACTGATCATGCAGAAGTAGATAAGTCCGTTTTCTGTCAGTGACGATCGTAGTTAAGGTTTTGCTTTGCGTAAAGTACCTACTAAAATACCTTATGATCCTGCGACTTTGGGTCTAACAGGTTTATCTCAACTTTTCGTTTTTTTTGTTTATTTATCTTTATTGTTTAAAATTAATATGTTAAGTTTGTGCTACGACACGTTATGGCACTGTAGAGCAAAAACGCTGCAAGTATTTAATTAAAAAATCTGGATTTAAATATGATTTTTATTGCACTGGGTTTTACACTGAACCACCAGATTTAGTCTTTCCAGTTTGACCACGCCTCTCTCAACATCAACTAGTGTAGATTTATTTTCTCCCAAATTTAGTAAATTGTTCGAAAATTCCGACATAGTAGGAAAGTTATAATGAAGAATTTACATAAAAATGAACTCATTATATTTTGTAACTGTATTACATCACACATCATGAGCCATTAATAGTCATTACTCAATATAGGTCTCTTGGCTTAGAAGAAGGTTTTGGTCTTCTTCTAAGCCAAGACCCGACTAAATTTCACTCTCTGTCTCATTACATAATTTTTCGCGGATCGCTAAACGAAAGTGCACGAAGAAACTCAGACCTTAAGCGTCTCAACAAATCAAAATTTTAAGTGATAAAATAGGTTTGACAAAGGTGTCGGCGCGATGAGTTCAGCGATTGCTACCACTGGACATCGAGCAGGTTTGTGTAACAAGCAGTGTTCAAACCGTCATAAACAAAATGCCTAGGAATTTTTCGTCGAGTTGTTATTGTTGATGAAACCTGGATACATTACTATGTACACCAGAAGCCAAAAGATAGTGTGATCAATGCGTTTAACTGAGTGTATCTGTTCAAAAACCTTGGGCTTCTAAAGAAAGTGTTCTGATCGACTATGTATAGAAGGGAAGAACAATTATAGGGCAGTACTTCAATGAATTATTTGACACATTTAATAAGAAAGTTAAGGAGACACGGCCGTATTTGTCCACTATGGTGTTGTTTCACTAACAAGTACAATTTTAACAAAAAGAACTGACTTCAAGGTTTGACTCGATTTCTCTTGGATTCCATCATCAGA
The DNA here is from genome assembly GCA_905220595.1 of Spilosoma lubricipeda. Lineage (NCBI taxonomy): Eukaryota > Metazoa > Arthropoda > Insecta > Lepidoptera > Erebidae > Spilosoma > Spilosoma lubricipeda. The sequence continues at coordinate 11,561,848 of HG992275.1, forward strand.
TATTAATGTAGTTATCATGGTACCACCGTTAGGACATCTCCTTTCCATTAAAAAAAGAATCATCAAAATCGGTTCATAAATGACGAAGTTATCCCCGAACACACATAAAAAGAAATATATACATACGGTCGAATTGAGAAACCTCCTCCTTTTTTTGAAGTCGGTTAATAAAAAGCAATAGTGCAATGATCACTGATTGTGGTGGCAAAATTGCAGGTTCCAATTTTTTTATATGGGCTTGCTGAAATAACTCCAATCGGCCTGGTGGAAAAAATGAGCAGAATACAAGAGTAGCGGTAGCCATACTCATTGCGAATGCAGACAATAAAACAATAAAGAATGGTGACCCACACTATAGTGGCCTATTGAGATGCTTCTGCGTCATTGGACCTCCGGTCTCACCGACTGAATATGATCGCACGAATGCTTTCATTTTAGTTTAATCTTCTGTAAGAAGGTAGAACCTTCGCGCTTCGGTCGCAATTACATTTCGCCAACTTGAAAATCTGACTAGGTTTGCTGTGGTTATCGCGGAAACAGAAGCTTGTTTTGCAGATTTAAAATAAAAATATTTTTGTAGTGGTTAAAGAAGTGGAAGAAACATTGGGTATATAAGTCTAAATGAAACCTTTTGTTTTCTTTTCGTGGGGAAATCCCCCGGATACCCCCGACGGGTTGCAATGTCGGACTCGAATCAACTAAAACCGCACACTGTCTCGGGTACTAGAAGCCGTGGAGCCTGTTGGCATTGGAGTTTTTTCAAGTAGTTATTCGTTTTGCAAAAATAAAACTAGTGTGAGTCTCGGTCCAGGTTCCCACCCTTTTTTTTTTTTTTGTGTGTCGGAATCGAACCGACTAAAACCACACGGTGTGCCACTTTGCGCCTGAGACGGGAGGGATCCGGGAACTGCTGTTATTAACACATCCGGACCCCTCCCAGCGCTTGCCCGCACAGAAGCGGGCACCGTCTGCTGGTGTTGACTCTCAATTTAGGCGACGTACGGCACACGCGTAACGTCGCCCCCTCGCGGGCGGCCACTAATGCGGATGGTGGGGAAAACCCATCCCGACCAGCCTGCCTGCCTGGTTACGCCCATGATCGTATTTGTCGTATTATCTATACACACTTTGTATGAAATGCAAGACTTTCCTGTAGATAATAAAATATACTTACTAAATACAAAATAAAGTCGAATATATTTTAAATAATTGTTTTAATTACTAAACTAAAAAAGCATCTACACATAAAAATAAAACAAAAGTATATAAAACTTAAAACGTCACTTCTAGTGAAGCGCACTAAAATCTTATTCTTTGTATTGTAATGTCCGTCTATGGTCGCAGCTATGTCAGCGAGGGTAGTAGTTGAAAAAGATATTAAATTGTTACCGCTTTTATTATTCCAAATAAACAAACTCGTTACAAACAATAACATCTTGTAAGATACTGACGAAAAGTAGCGTAGCTTATAGCATAGTTAGAGCGTAACGCGTGTTTACTTGGAATTACGCTACTTTTTCTGCTTCAACAAGAACAAGGCGGTGTGTTATCTACCTTTTTTATTTGATCTGCGTGTTAATTGAACTTTGTTATAATTCTTAATAAGAATAAATATTTTAAACCGAAATATTCTTGAGTTGAGATAGAAAATGTGTCTACTCTGATATTAACGCAATTTTGTTATCCTTATTATTACAAAATTATCCTTGTATACCGAATTATAGGTCGAGTAATGCAAACTGGCTGTCATAAAATAAAAACTATCAATCCATTAAAAATACTGTCGTTGTTAGCTCGTTTAAGTTAGTATGTGACCTTTAAAATCAGTAATACTCATAATGACTTGCCTTCTAGTTGTTAGTAATAGTTACAAGCCTTGATTATTGAAAAAAAATCCATAAAGAGGAAGACAGGGAGGGTGGAAAGACGTTTACAGAGAGAGTGAGAGGTTTATGTCGTTTTATAATATACACACGCTCATTTTGTCTCGAAGAACAGCTACTTTACAATCAGCATCCCTTAGATCTTTGTTCCATTGATTTCTTTTGAGCTCCAATTCTAGTTGGATCCCATCTCGAGTCCTGTAATAATAAATATTTAGTAAAATTACTGTTCTTAGGATTTTTATTAGGATTATTATTCGATGTTTTGAAGAATTAAACGTCATTGATCTCAAATCTGCAAAACTGGGTCATCTGCCTTATAGTTAGTGGTAGTTGCGATCTTCTTGGTATGGCAGCAATTTTCAGATCTCGACTTGACCTACTTTCTAAAATATCTAATTTGTTAAATATGAAAACCATCCCCTTGCTAATCCGCCAATCCTTATTCAGCATGTAATGCTACAACACACACACACACATACACAGAAAAAATATTTCATTTTTATTAATTTCGCGTTTATGATACTTAATTTTGCATGAAAGGTAATTTTAACTTGTCTTTTATGACAGTGCAGCCGGATCTAAACTTCAGGCAATTCCTCAGGCAGTCACACTTTGTGTTTCTTGACTCCATCTGCGGTGGCAGCCATTTATGATCAGCTGGGCTGCTGCCCATTATAAATGGCTTCTCGTTTTTCCTTACAGTTTATGGTTGAAATACACTAAAAGTATTGATGAGTAAAAAGTATATATACTTACGCCTTAAGTTCTTCGCTAGAATGTTTGAGCGCCACCAGGTCACAGTCTTTTTTTTTGAGATTTTCAATTATCTTTTTGATAGCATCCCATCTTCCAGACTCTATAACTTGTGTGAGTGTTGCCCGAATTACGTCCTCTACCAAATTGCTGAAAATACCATCAAGTGCTAGAAATAGTAACGATGTGGTGGAAGATTTGATTCAGGAATTTATAAGAATGAATAACGGCAAAGAATAATTTAAGTGTCGTTTTCTCGCAAAACATCATTGAATTCGTGAGTTATCTATCACAGTGAAAGTATGAAACTGTGCTAATATCGATATCAGTCACTGATAAGCAGAATTAATCGGAAATATTATCACGAAAATTAAAAGATGATTGTATTCATAAATGATAATATAAGATTTGCCCTTAAATCTTTTAAATGCTACTATATATCGGATTGGAAAGGAAAAATATCAGCAGGAAATTAACTTTGTTAGCTCTTAGACGAGCGACTATTAGTTGCTCGTCATACAAAATTAAAAAATCTTAAATATTACTTATTTAAAACATTGTTGTTAATTAAAATCCAATGCTGGGCATTGTACGACATTCATTTGAATCTATAAACGATATGAAATTAATTTAAATATATCCATAGTTTTCAAAATTCAATCATCGTTACCCAATACAAACATTAATTAATTAAAACAGCCCTAAATACGAAGTCGTTTATATTTGCGTATAAGGATTAAAGCTAAATTAATACTAAAGAGGCTAATGTTGTCGCCTAGTTTCTAGTCACGTTGCTTTTAACTGGGTATTCATACAAAAAAGCAAGTCGGTTCAGTGACATAACTTTAATTCATAGTTAAACATATAGTAGGTACCTACCTATCAAGCAACTTTTTGCCGTGGTTGTCGACGTGTTTATTTGTTACATTATTTTTTAATTATGTTCTTGTCGCCAACCTGATTTTAAAATTTTTAAGGTAGAAATAAAATCTTACGTGCGTAATATTCACATTTATTATCGTATACGCTTTGACTGAGGTAAAGTCTTGGATGTCCCGGGTTCGAAGTCGTTTGATGAGTCAATTTTGTTAATTTTTACACTTTAAGCAAAATGATATACCTATTAAAATACGTGAACAAAATTAACAGCTTTTCTAGTTTTTATATTGGCTTATATGAATGACAAAACCTAGTTTTTTGCATCTTAATTTTCAACGGGCAACGAGGCCAAACTAGTTAGATCAATCTGAGATATTCTAGGCCGCCAGTACGTTTCCATTAATTTTAAATGGTATGGAAAAACTTTGATCGTCTTAGGTAAATAATATTTACATTAAGTGGTTATGTTAAGCAGGCCCTAATAAAGTTGTTTGAGTACTGAGTAGGTAGGTTAATAGTTTATTTTAATTTGTTTCCAAGTGTTTATCTCTAGATGGTTTTTCTTAGTTGTGTTTTGTACTCAGCTGTAAATAAGCGGTCGTTATACAATTGAAACGTGTATTTAAATTTAAAATATCGATTTTCGTGGAGTTCGTTTTTGTTTCATCGATTTTTTATATGAAGCACTAGCTTTTGATCGTCGCTCTTTACTAGTCTAGTCAACAAGTTCAAAAACGTATTAAATAGAAATAAAGATCTTAAAAATATGTGTGATAATTCATTCGATTCGGAATGATGTCTAGAAATTATTTTTAAGGGTATTTAGCACAAAAAAAAATTTGCGATTGTTATTTATAAAATGAGAAAAAAACAAGGTATTTAGTTTTTCATTAATAATTCCTAAAATACTGATATTTAATGAATTTCCAAAAGATTTCCAAAAGAAGAGAATTTCTGAAAGAGGAGGAAATTTATTTATTTATTTATTTATACAACTTTATTGCACACCACTACAGTAAAAATTAGTACAGATAAACATACGGAGATCACATCGGGTATTACAATAGGCGGTCTTATCGCTCACGGCGATCTCTTCCAGACAACCTTCGTACGGATATTATAAAATGATTGGGTAGTCGGCGGTGTACTTGAATAGATCTAAGTTATAATACATATAAAGTTACCTACATATACCTACTTACACTAACATATACTACATATACTATATATATATACATACTAACATATAAATCCATACACAAATATTACCATAATTACCAAAAAAACACATGTTGCTTAAAATTTAAAATCCATGACGTACCATACATTAACCACATTAAGTAGGTATTCCTGTACTGGAATACTTAAATGGTCAAGTAATAATTAGTGACATTTTTCTTAAAGGTTTGCAGAGATTTAGACTTTCTTATTGTCTCAGGTAGATTATTCCACAATCTAACGGCTTGCACGGAGAACGACTTGTCAGTAAATTTTGTAGTGTGCAAGGGCATCTTCAACTTTAGATTCTTCGACGATCTCAAGAACCTGCAATGTGAATCGTCAAGGAATTCAAAACGTTGTTTAAGATAGGACGGCAAATGTGGAAGGAACAGAGTACTGTATAGAATGGAGAGAATATGAACATTCCGGCGAAGGCGTATAGGTAACCATTTGAGCTTAACACGAAACTCAGAGATGTGGTCATATTTACGTAAACCGAATATGAACCTTATACAGACATTTTGGAGACGCTCAAGTTTGTTCAATTGTTCTTCGGTAAGATCTAGATAGCTAACATCACCATAGTCAAGGATAGGGAGGAGAAGGGATTGTGCTAGGGTGATTTTCGTCTTGGTAGGAAGAAAGTTACGAAGTCTTCGCAGCGACCCCGCTGCAGTAAATAATTTTCGACCAACTTCACCAATCTGGGGAGCCCAGGACATGTACTTGTCCATATAGATTCCAAGATTTTTAACTTTGTCACTGTATGGAATATTGATCCCATCACAAGAAATAGCAGGCAGTTGTTGCCAATTTACTGAGGAGTGCATCCTTGGACTACCCATTATAATTACCTGCGTCTTTGTTGGATTTACTTTCAACCCATACTCCCTACCCCAAGCACAAATTTGCACCAAATCCCTATTAATATCGGCGATAGCTTCACTTAGTTTAGCCGGAGAAGCTTTGGTGTAGATTTGGAGGTCATCTGCATAAAGGTGGTAGAATGAAAATAATCGATCTGTGATGGAGTTGATAAAAACTGCGAAAAGTAATGGAGATAGCACGCCGCCCTGAGGTACGCCCGCAGATGTATGACACCAAGAGGAATAATTATTCTCAATACAAGTACGCTGCTGACGACCATACAGGTAGCTACGAAACCAGTCAATTGCTGATGGAGATATGTTAAGAGAGCGCAATATTCCGAGCAAGATATCAAAGTCAACAGTATTGAAGGCGTTGCTGAAATCGAGCAAGGCCAGTATCGTCAACTTTCCTTCCTCCATGTTAAATCTGACGTCTTCCGTAACATTAAGGAGTGCAGTGGTAGTACTGTGGCCGGGACGAAAACCCGATTGGAGAGGATTTAGGAGGCAATTCCGTGAGAGAAATGAACTGACCTGCGTGTAGATAAGACGTTCAAGTACTTTAGAGAAAAAGGGGAGAATGGATATTGGACGGTAGTCTGAAAGGGAAGAAGGATTACATTTTTTAGGAAGGGGAATGATTTGAGCCATTTTCCAAGCAGTTGGAAAAACGCTTTTGGATACAGAATAATTCAGAATATGGCAAATCACAGGTAGAATTTTATCAAGGATAGGAAGTACCATATTACGGCTGATATTGTCAGTTCCCACAGCGTTAGATGCTATAGATATTACGCTCCTCTTGACATCACAAGCAGAAAATTGACTAAAAGTCAACGCAGGACAGTTAGAAGTCGGTAGAGATGAAAGATAATTTAGTGTAGTAGTTTTAATAGTCCCGCCAAAATTGGAGGAAGCAGAAAAATATATATTTAAGGAATTGATATCAACATTTTTTGAAACAGAGTTTGAGCGTGTTTTACCGACTCCTAATGACTTAAGAAATTTCCAGACTTTAACTGGATTACCGTTTTCGATAGATTCATGAATATGTCGGCGTTGAGCATTCCTACACACCTTATTGCAGTGATTCCTAATATGGACAAATCTATCCCAGTTCGAGGCAGTAGGATGACGCTTGTATTTAGAATGAGTTCTCTGTTTCTTTACCTGTAATTCCCTGATTTCATCAGTTAACCACGGTGCTGGCAGATGTTTTACCTTAATTTGGCGAATTGGTGCATGTTTATCATACAAGGCAATTAACTCTTTCGAGAAGTGGGAAATTTTTTCATCAATGCATTGCGAGTCGAACAATATACTCCAATCAATGCATTCGGCATCGCTGCGAAGATCATCGAGATTCATTCCACGAAAATTACGACACGAAAGTATTTTGAGTTTCGGTTTAGGAGTTCGAATTTGATAGGATAGAAAGAGAAGGTCATGATAGGAAAAGGAATCAGCAGAACATTGACCATGTTTGGCCACATGCTCTACCGAAGAGACGATGATGAGGTCAAGGAGAGAAGAGTTGCGATTTGGCATATTGTGAGTGGGATTGAGTGGGAGAGTGGTAAGATTGTTGGAGTCCAAAACAGAGCGAAGGGAGGAAGATCGAGAATCATTCTTAAGTAAGCAGGTGTTAAAGTCACCCATGACTATGGTATGACTGTACGAAGGTGTTAAATTTTCTAGAATTATTTCGAGTGAGGAGAAATAATCTACTCGTAAGGAAGGACTATAGTAGACACCAAGGAGTGCCTTCGAGTGTTGGAGTACGACTTCTATGAAAATGTGTTCGCCGACATTAGTAGGGGGTGGCTGAGGCGACATACTGACAACGGAAAAAGGAATATGACTACGTATGTATATGGCAACACCACCTCCTCGTCCACACACACGATCATTTCGTACCAACTGAAAACCGGGTAGGGAATACGATGCAGTAGGTAGGCATGGTTTTAGCCAAGATTCCGATACAAGAATGGCGTGTATGTTCGTACAGTCCAAACTAGTTAGCATATCACTGAAGTGTGCCGGAATGCTTTGGGCATTTATGTGAATGACATTGAAGTTTCTAGGTACGTCGGAAAACCGGGCTGAGATTGTATCTGATAAAGAAGGACTTATGAAACTGACGTCACTACTAGATGCCGAAAGATTGTCCTCAGTGTCACTGTCACCGGTAGATGAAGTCATAGGCGTTACTTACAAAGATAATAATAATAAAAACAAAATAATAATAATAAGTCAAATAATAATATAGTAGTGTATAGTGTCACTGGAAAAATAAATTAATGTATATTTATAACTGCAACGCGAAAATATATTACAAATTATGTAATAAATATAAAATTTATATGTTTATTAACCCCAAAATTCTAGTTTCAAATCTTCTCTAATCATTTATCCGTCTGCCGGTTGTATGTCAAAGAGTACATAAAAAGAAAAAAATACAATAATAAAAAAATCAAGCAACAACAAACAAACAATAGAAACAAAGATTTAGCAGCGTGCATAAAGAAATGTCATTGAGACTGCATTCCAGTGTGATAAAAATAAAGTAAAAAAGGACATCATATAGGACTAACAGAACACAATCTATGTATGTGGCAAAAAGGCTAGTACTCAAACTCATAACATGCAACCCGAAAGTAGTGAAAAGGAACGCAGTCATTGACAGCTCATTCATGTAAATTTTGACATGTTTTATTGTACAAACAAAGATTTAGATTTACAAAGAAAAAAATAAAAACAGGGTAATTTACTAATGTTATTGGTATGTTTAGAAATCGAGAAATAAGAAATCAGATTAAGCGTAAGTAGAAATGAAATTTAAGTGACCTTTGTACCTGGTTTATGCACGCTGATATACAAGTAATAATGAATATTAGGTGTAGCAAAATCCCTAGAACTACAGGACCTTATTTTTTAGCGGTACGCCTGGATTTTGTAGCCGTTGCTTTAGGGGCTGCAACGGGCTTCACCGCGTCCTCGCAAATAACACTAAGCTCCTCCAGTGTCGTGATCCGATGCCGCTTATCACCGGGTCCCATAACATAAATATTGCCCTCCCGTGTCCAGCACTTACTTATCCCGAATTTTTCGCGTGCAGACATAAACACATTATGCCGTGACTTGGTCAGGAATTCAGATATGGTAAAGCCAGAGTTCTTCAGTTTAGTTTTAGCAAACCATACTGAGTCTCGGGTAGTAGTCTGTTTAAATTTGACAATAATAGGTCTCGGTTTACCTGATGACATGGCACGACCCATCCTGTGACCTCTCTTGATGTCAGTTATTGCAAAAGGACTAACTTTTAAGTCTCCGGTGATGATTTTTGTAACCAGCAATGTAGGGTCCTCATTCTTATCCTCGGCAATACCATGGAACAGTAACATTTTCCGTCTACTCCGCATCTCCATGTTGTCAGTAGAGCGAGCCAGTATTTGCACTTGATTTTGCAGATCACTTAGCGCTTGCAGAACAAACCTCTTAAAAACTGCAAAATCCTCCTGAACTGATACTGAAGTATTGGTATTTTTATTCAGTCGTTCCCTGGATTCAAATTCTGCCATACGGTTGCCAAATGCTATGTTCATGTCCGTCATAGTTTTCAAGAGTGACTCCATACTGCAGCCTTAAATGGTAGTGTGATTTGAAGGTGGAGAAAGGAGATAACACTTATACCGGCAGAAGGTACCACTAGTGACCACTATAAGTCATTAAATATGTATTAAAGTATGTAATTTATTTTATTTCCAATAAAAAAAAAAAGAAATTTCCAATAAAAAATCTTAACACCCGAAACTATATTGCTATTATTTATAACTTTTTTTAACGCTGAAAATAGATCTCAGCGAGGTCGTTACGGCATAGGCGTGCCACCTGAAAAGCCGGTATGTCTATCTAGACACGCAGTAGCTTGTCAAGCCAAGTTCAAGCAAAGGAACTGGCTAGCCAGCGCCGAGCAGTGCCGGATTAGCCACGTAGCAAGAGTAGCAAATGCTACGGGCCCCGCGCTTTGAGGGGCCCCGCACTCCAACGCCCATTGACCGTAAAAAAATAAATTTAAATAAGTGTAAAGTATCTTGCATGCCATTGGGTAATCCCGGATGAACGGTATTTAAGTTCGCTTGTCTCTTCTTCTTCTCATCTTTAAAATCAAAGGAGATGTACAGGAATGTGGCAGTTATAGAGGAATAAAGGTTATTCCACATAGAATGAAAGTTTTAGAGAAAGTTATTGAGAGAAGAATGAGAGAGAAAAGTGCAATATGTAGAAACTAATTTGGGTTTTTGCCGGGCCAACAAATGCTATATTTGCAATTCGATAATTGTGAGAGAAATACAGACAGGCGCAAAAAAACTTGCTTTTGGTGTTTGTTGATCTAGAAATGGCGTATGATAGGGTACCCTGAGAGGTTTTGTAGTAGGCTTTGAAAGACGAAAGAGAGCCTCGCTTAGTATGTGGCATTCAGGGGCGGATATATAGATTTGCCGCCAGTAGGTTATTAAATTTTTGCCGCCCCTATTAACCTATAATTGACTGCACGGTTGACCTAGTGGTTTCAGTGGTCACCACGCCGCTTGCTACTGCGCCAAGTGTTGAGGGTTCAAATCCCACGCGGTTCAACACTTTGTGTAATCCACAAATTGTTGTCCTGAGTCTGGCTGTACTATGTGTCCGTTTCATGTATGTTTGTTAAGTCCCCGCGACACAGGATATTTATTGCTAATGCGGGAGATGTGTTTAAAAAAAAAAAAAAAATGTCTCCCTGCTCTTTTCATATCCTCTTTCGATACTCCCTTAGCTGCCGTCTCGGCGCATCACACCCCTCCCTCTGTCTGAGCCTCTCACGGCCAGCTTCTTGAAGGAAGTGGTTAGTGGACAGCCTTTTCCCTGAACAATATGTGTGTGGTACCATGGTCCTGCCTCTAATGGTACCCTAGCCTGTTTTTGCTACTATCGCCAGGCCTGCGCGTTTAGCCTTTGAGGTCATTCAGCGACTTCCAGCGCCTGAACTGAGTGCTGTACCTGGACCAGTCCCAGGCCAGGTGGACTAAGATGATTCTAAACTTCACTCAATCCCACCCGCTCTGTTACCGGACCGGACGTGATCTCCAAAGTATGTTTTATGGACATCATCTGCGTCAGCTGGTACGATAGGGTGCCGTGTTTTGAACGGATCTTACCGCCATAATACTAGCGTATTCCGATTTAGCCGTTCCATGACTTATCGGACGCTAATGGATGGCTCTTTGATGAGTGTTTCCGATAGTTTACTTGAAAACTGGTCGTGACTGTGGTTTTGACGCATAGAGAAGGCCGCGCAAATAGCATTCTCAGAGAACGGTATAAGCGGTTAGTCAAACGCGGTTACCGCACTGTGTCTATGGAGAAGACCGCATCTACCAGAACCACCCATAGTTTTTTTTTTTGTTTTTTTTTCAGACATCGGACATCTAACACACAACGCCATCTAGTCCCAAACTAAGCAGAGCTTGTATTATTGGTACTAGACAACTGATATAAATACTTATAAGTGGCGGCAGGTAACAGGAACTTTTTGCGACCCCAAACTCCCTTTAACGTTAAAGGCAAATACATAAAATGATCAGTAGACCTGCCGTCCTGCATAGATCTGAATGTTGGCCAATAAACGAAACGGATCAGAAACGCCAGCCCGTAGTTGTAATGCGACTGTTGAGATGCATTTATGGTGTGACTAGAATAGATAAGGTGAAAAATGACTAAATTAGAGAAAGTCTGAAATTAGCGCCTTTGGGTGGAAAGTTGAGAAGCAACAGGTTAATCTGGTATGGACATGCAATGCGTGGTTGATTGGAAAATTTACTTTGGAAAAATTCTCAATAATGCTCAATGCTTACAAAGATGATTTGGACATCAGCCTGGGCAGCAAATTAGTTCAGTTCGCGGAGTTGCTGAAATCATATGAGGCTACCGTCATTGATATTAACAAATAAGAGTCTCTGAAACTGAAATTTTAAAAACTTTTATTAAATAATTCTTTAGAGTCATGTTTCCCAAACCAAAAGAAATTGCCTTGAGAATTCAGTCTCTCGTGATGACTAATTGCAGTGGCGAATGTTCTTTTTCAACATTAAAACGCATTAATATGAATTATGGAACACAATGGGCCAAGAAGGACTTAATCATTTTATCTTGATGAGTGTAGAGCATCATTTGCGTATAATTGAAAGCGTGTGATATTTAATTTCTGCTCGTTTTAATACGAGCTATAGCTACTATAGCTATCCAGAATAGTTTATTTGTTATAAATAAACTTAAAATAGTTTTGTTTTATTAAATACTTAACAAAAACTTTTCTCTATTAAATATTAACAAATTTGGAGACGCGCACTGAAAAACAATAGTGAAATCACCGAAGCAAGTACAAATTCAAATGCGAATATACAAAATTCAGTGTTGTCAGTTTTTATCGAATTTGTCCTCTTTTAATTGGGCAAACTATCTGTAATTAATGTGTTTCGTACTAATTGACTAAACTTACGAATGGTCAAATACGTCACCATAAAGTGAATCTAATAAAGTTACTAATAGAAGAAAATTATTTAAAAGTACGATTGCATTATATAGCTAAATTTAGGAACTAGTTCTCGACATTTAAATCGCAACCGCAACCGGCATTAGAAAAACATGTTCGAAAAAATTACCGAAGTACCAGAAACTTGAGATTCTAGAGCAAACCTAGGGCCCCTTGGCCAAATTTGCTACAGGCCTCGCGCTGGCTTAATCCGGCACTGGCGCCGAGTGTAATATTACATGAACCACTAGGTGCCACTTTTGACCCTTCTATTACTCAAAACCTCTTTAACGTAAACACATACAACTACGTGTGTTTAATTATATCCATAAGAACATATAGAAGACAAAATTTCATGAAGCTAGCTCAAATGGTTATAAAGATATGAAGGTAAAAAAATCGTAAATTTTAGCACTGACTGACTGACTTATAGTAACTAAATCTAACCTCCTTCCAGATGACCTAGAAGGGTGAAATTTGGAATCCAGCTCGATAATTATGTGTAAGCGTAGGAAAAAATCTAAAAGTAAGAAATAGGGGGGTCCCCATATTTTTTTTTAATTGTAGTGTTGGAACTGTTACAAGCAGATATTTGAAACTATCCCAATATATAAATTATTATATTTGCTATTATCAGAAATATAAAATAAAGTTAAGTCAAAAAATAAGTGGTCTCCATACGAAAAAACTTGTAATATGCGCTAAACAACTGTGTGTCGTAAGCGGCGCGCGGCCCCACATAGTTATACATAGAACAGAAGTAAATTTACATAAAAACGCTCTCGAGCAACACATAAACATAGGCACCGTTTACGAATACCGATTTAGTTATTTACTGTTATTATATTTATGTCAATTCTGCTTCATTCAATTGAGAAAGCTCAACGATGAATTAATGATTGTTATACTATAACCACAAATGTTTTTCGTGCTTAAACCAGTATAAAAGTGAAGTACATTTATGATATTCAATGAATAAATGAATACTTTATATCGATAGTAGGATATAACCGCCTGAGATCGTTATATCGCCCGGAGTTAGGTAATTTAAGCAAAAACAGGAAGCGTCTTTAAAAGGTAGCAGATAATAAATGGTCAATGCGCACTGTTATCTCTAACATTTAAGAGAATGTAGACAATAGCATAAAAAAGAAAACCACGCAGCGGAAACACAAGAAAAAACATTAAATCTCAATACCTGCCTAGTTTTCTTTACAAAAAGTAATGATATCCCACCAAAACCATAAATGTAAAAAAGGAGAGCCAAGTTCAATACCAAAGTTATCCTTGGCTGTGGGTTTCGCCGCTTTAAGCTAACTTTAAGCTCTCACATTTTTAAATAACAGCAATTGTTACAGGTATCCAATAAAACAAAGAAATAGAGTTTAACACTTGTTCATCATGTTATTTTGTTCCAGTAAATACATATTTGGATTTTGCATAGAACTTGGCACTCATTTAGATCTCCATTCTTTTTGCGGCGAAGCCCACAGTCAGTTATACAGTATTTGCGTGCAAGGTACCTACTACAAAGACAGTGTTTGTATATGCGTAATGTCTCGCTATCTTTATTAAGATCAATTGAGCTGACAATTTTGTGATTCTTAGAAAGTCATAACGCTGCGTGGATAATAATAATATGCGGTGCCTGTTACTAGACTTCTTTTTTTAAATGGGACAAAATCTATAAACCTCACACTATTTGTATGACATATAATTATGGCATGATGAACTTGACTAATGAATGATAAATTGTTCTGTAAATAAATATTCTTCATTAGAATCTTGCTATTTTAATTATAGAGAGATTAAATTTTAATGGTGGGTATTAAAAGTCATAATTAGAAGCACTCTAACGTCATCTCTCTATTTTTACATACACTCACCGGTCCTCTTCTAACTTAGCATACTGTAACCTTTCAATCTTGGTCGTAGGACGCCATCCACGGATTCGTAGCTTAGAACTGCCCTCTGTAAACATACAGGAAAATGACAAAAGATGGCGCTGTACAGTATTTTTCAAATAGTGTTCGAAAATTGTAGAATGCTAAATAAAAAACCAGGCTGAAGTGGACATAGTTGTGCACTACTTTCCAATTATATTCCGATGAGCTCTAGTATTTCCGAAAGTTAAGTCATTATATTTTTAATAGATAAAGGGTTTCAGAAAAGATGCGTAGGTACAATATTTTCCCAAAAAACAAATTAAAAAAGTTAAGAAAATAAAAAACCGACTTCAAGTAGAACCAAATCGATCGATTTCTCATGGATCCATCTTAGTGTCCTTTCCTAGTGCCATCATCCGATCTTAGTGTCCTTATTACCACTGACTGTAAAGTTTCATCCAAATCCGTTCAGTAGTTTTTGCGTGAAAGAGTAACAAACATCCATCCATCCATACTTACAAAATTTCGCGTTTATAACATTAGTCGGATATATATAAGGTTGAATTAAGAACCTCCTCCTTTTTTGAAGTCGATTAAAAAAATGAAAATAATCGGTAAATCTAGGATAGCTTATTCTTTGAAATTAGGCCATTTAAAAATAAATCAAAGTTAGTTAGCTTTGAAATGATTGAATTTTAACTAAAATGTACCTGTGTCTTACCTAAAATCCTCATTTGCAGTAAAACCACCTCGAACGACAATGCGAATAGCAGAGCGTCCATTTTACTAATCCTGCTAAAAATGAAAATCATATTTTAATGTATTCGTAGATTTGTAGAATCTATTTAAATTTTAATCCTCCGGTTATAAAATTTGTTTATGCATGGAAACTGGATAAAATTTGATTGTAAATAAAATAAGTATTAACTCGATATAGTAAGTGCATGTCTTTATCCTCGGAACCTTTTCAATTACAGGGAGAATATCATTAAATGTACGTATGTGACTCTTCTATCTTATTGTCTTTCAATATTTCTTATCTTAGTCCGCTTCGTCTTTTTTTCTAACTCCAATTTACCTTCTTTTGCTCTGACTGAAATCGAGTACATGTTCAAACACTCAGATTACCTGAGTTCAAAGAGAAGTTAACGAAGGTGTCTATATTTAAGAAATCAATCCAATTAACTTGCAGTGTTATACTTTGTAATAGCTTCGATGATATTATGAGTAGTGATTGTGATCATGTGTCCAGATTTTATAATAAAGGAGTCCTGAATAAATGCGACAGCAGTCGCATGCGTTACCACTGCGTCACCGAGGTAGTCAAATTAAGCCATGTTATCGGGTGCGTCATCGTCTTCTATCGCGGATGACATGTTTATAGTATGAGGTTCGGCAGAGAACTGATGATCGCTGCAGATATTGTAGACGTGTGAACACTCAATGGACGTACGATAAACTGCACAAACGAACTGTGCAGTCACATCGCTACAATAAATCGTTGTCGTGTATACCGGCCATAAGTTAACAGGCATATACTTTTTTTTATCCATACTCTATGCAAATAAATAAAATTGAAGTGTCTGTTTGTAATATTAAAATAACCGCTTTTTACTAAATGCTTAAATATGTATACACGGTACATATACCAAAAATGTAGGTAGGTAATTTTTTTTTGTCTGTCTGTCTGTTTGTTTCGGATAATCTCTAGACGGCTGGACCGATTTTGACGGGACTTTCATTGATAGGTAGCTGATGATCCATCAGGGAGTAACTCAGGCTACTTTTTTTAGACTTAATTTGTTTCGCGGCGTTAATCGCGGTACAACAATAACAGCGGTTAACACCGCGGGGTTCAGCTAGTTTAATAAATAATACTTAATATGGCGAAAATTCCCACTGTCTTAAATCCTTTACAACGATTAGGGTAGACGGATGTTCGTGACACTGAATGTACCTTTCGATGACCCTTCTACAGAATCACAATAGAATCTTACTTATTGATTAATTCACTGGTCAAATAAGCTTTGGTACTTAGTTTAGCACCTAATGTGGGTAGATAAAATAATATTGCTGGATATTTATCAAACAAATTGGTGATGCTCCAGAAACCGACAAACATGCAAGCAACGATTGATGAATCTGGACGAAGCAAGAGAGGTATGTCCGGATTATAGTAAGTGGAGATCAATTATTATTGTCTCTGCCCACCCCTCTAGGAAAAACATTTTTAGACATTATTATGGTTGTACTTATGCTTATGTCATACTTTGTCCAGAGGCTGTATAAATCCTTGAGGTAGAAAGAGTATGGTTTGTATGTTTAGGACTAAGTATGTGCTCTTAACTTTTATTTTGGTTTCGCATTTGAAGCACTTCTTTTATTATTTTGTAATTAATGCGTCAAATTGTTTGTACATAACACACCAGCTTTTACCCGCGTGTAAGTCGGTAAACGTGGTAAAAAGTTTCCTAGGTCCTCAGGAACGAAAGTATCGAGATGCCTAATGTTACTCCTTATATCTGGTAGCAGTTATCTGATTGTGAAGATTCCTTAAAAATTTATTAGCCTAAACAAACAGACAGGAAGACATAAATAAAAATAATAATGTTAGTACCGTGTATCTATCTAAATATATGAAAGCGAAATATCACTAGCTGATTAATCACGAAATCTCAGAAACTATAATACCTACAAACTTGAAATTTGGCAGGTAGGTTCCTTATAAGGTAAAGACAGCCGCTAAGAACGGATTTAATGAAACTCTACCCCTAAGGGGTTAAAACGGGGGTTTTAAATTTGTATGAAAGTTCTATGTTTTTGAAGTAAGAGACTTCAAATTTAAAATGTATGCTCTATAGATGGTGTAGAGATGTACTGATAATGTACCGTTTTTTATGTTTGGCCCTACCAAAATGACTCTACTCTGCCTGATGGAAAGCATAAGCAGAATCGAAGAGTGGTGGTCATCATACTGCGAATGCAGACAATGCAACAATGCAGCATCGCCATGCTGCATTGTTGCATTGTCTGCATTTATGTCATGGTGTAGGTCGCCACCTACACCATGACGGGCTAGTGATGCTTCTGCATCATTGGGCCTCCGGTCTCACACTCACCAACGAAACACGACAGCATGATCGCTGTAATTTTACGTTGATTTTCTGTGCGAGGATAGTACCGCCCTGGCCGAGCCGGCCCGTTCGTGCTGAAATCAGCGTGGCTCTACTACCTTGAGTATCTTTAGAAATCAACCCCCTTTTGGAGTTAAAACTGGGGATGGTAGTTTGTATGAAAGTCCAATGTTAGTGAAGTTAAAGTAATTAAGGCAGAAGGATTTAAATAGTATCTAAGTATAAGAATTATTGAAAACAACTACTTACTATTATAAGGAGGCATGTTTTATTTCAACAACTAGCAGAGCCCCGCGGTGTTACCCGCGTTTGTTGTTGTGACCGCGGGTAACGCTTCGGGCAAAGCTAGTCTATTACAAATAGTTCTCGTGTCACGTTGTTACTCACGATAAATTTTGAAACTAACTAGCCAATGAAAACTTTCTTTTTCAAATATTATGCATATATTTTATCGGCGGGGCTAAGATAGGATAGTTAAATTCACGCTTAGAGCAATAAGAGCCGAGCATTATTGAAAAGAGAGTGAAAAGATGTTAATTTGAAATTACAGACACTTATTTTCATTTATTTGTATAGTTTTATGAGCTAATAGTTTGGCACTAAAGAAGCACAATTTGAATTCTTAGAAAATTATGTGTGCACCCAGGTATTGACAATCCGGTAACCTCTTAACACACTAATATTTAATTATCATTACTGGTAGCCCTATGACTGGAATTCGGCCATAATTCGTTGTATATTTTTTTATTTCTTCCTTCATATAAGCTTTAACTGTGCCAATTTACACACTCTTCCATTCGCATTAATTTTCGTAAAAAGGGGTACAAAGTTTTTCCTCCACGTATTTATATGTGGATTCTACGCGCAAAACTTCCGATCGGCTGCACCAAATTAAATTATTCTTTTTTTATGTGTTCCTTATTGATAGGACAATTTTTTTTTGTTCGCCGCTGTACACTGCTTGTGGGAAGCTGAGACAGATATGTATCTATGGCATGGCAGTACGAAGTTCGCCGGGTCAGCTAGTAAACTTATAAAAACATCTTTTGAAGAGAAGGCCTATGTTCAGCAGTAGACTGATTATGGTTGTTGATGATGATGTTAAATTAAGGTTTATTTTTTACTAAACCGCCTGAATCATTTGGAATTGCAGACGCAAGTAAGCACTTTGTAATGCCCATAATTGTAAGTAGTCTACACTATGGTCAAAATCTTACCAAGTCCAAATTTATGAATGTTAATAAACGTACATAGAACTATTTCCTTGCTAAACTACTATTTAGCAAGGAAATAGTTCTATGTACGTTTACGTACGTACGTTCTACGTACGTTCTAAAGAACTACTGTTCTTTAATACGTTAGCCTTTAGACACAACATTTGTCACAATAGTATTTTACACGGAAGGTTGGTAATGTCCAATCTTATTTCAACGGAGCGAGTTTTAATGAAGGAGCGCACGTAATATCCGCCACAATATCGTTGGTTCTCGTCAATCGTTCTCCACAATAGAATATCAGGACCTACCGGGACAGTCTAATGAGCAGCTATAAATTCAAATGTGAGTATTTAACTTGGGTAATTCATGCATGTGCAGGACTGAAATACTAATAGGAGTAATCTATCTATACTCTATATCAATATATAAAGCTGAAGAGTTTGTTTGTTTGAACACGATAATCTCAGGAACCGCTGGTCCGATTTGAAAAATTCTTTCACTGTTGGATAGCCCATTTATCGAGAAAGACTATAAGCTATATATCATCAAGCTAAGACCAATAGGAGCGGAGCACCAATAGAAAATGTTTCAAAAATGGGGGAAAATTATCACGCTACGGGCAATAGGAGACGCAAACGAGGTTGCGTGGGTCTGCTAGTAAGTAATAAAACGACTAGGTGGCGCAGTGGTACGTATGCGTCTGCTGTGTTTGAGGTCTCGGCTTCGATTCCTTCCGATTGTGTTTCGTTGTTGAGTGCGAGGCCGGAGGCCCAATGATGCAGAAGCATCACTAGTCCGCCATGGTGTGGGTCGCCATGCTGTAATGGCAATATGCATTCGCAATATGGTGATCACCACTCTTAGATTCTGTTTATGATTTCTATCAGGCAGAGTAGTCATTTTGGTAGGGCCAAACATAAAAAAAAAAAACAAAAAAAAGCGTAACTTTCAAGTACAATTTTAACAAAAATAAAACCGACTTCAAGGTTCGACTCGATTTCTCTTGGATGCCATCATCAGATATTAATGCCTATGCCCTAATCATCATGGTACCACCGTTGGGACATCTCCTTTCCATTAAAAAAGAATCATCAAAATCGGTTCATAAAAGACGAAGTTATCCGCGAACACACATAATATATATATATATATATTGTCCTCCACTCGGCAATTGTTGATCAGGCTGAGATACGCTATAATTGTTGATCCACCTTTTTGGCACTATTTCTAAGATAGTATCAAGTGTATCGTCTTATACACGCAATATAAGTATTATACGCCTTGCGACGCTGTGCTTGAGTCTACGGCAAATACTCTAGCTCGTCATCGATTTACACGGCAATTGCAGCTCTAATAACGGTCAACTTTATCATACTTGATGATGCTTTGTTGATCAATATACACAACGTTTTGATCAACATATGCCGCTTTTAAGGACGCGTTTGCAAAATTGATAGGTACAGAATCGAATTACTACGTTGACACAAGTTACACAAACAAGTGCAAATCGGATAGCGGCAGGTATAAAATGTCAACTTGCCTAAATTGATATTTTGAAAGTTTTTTATATTTTCTCATTTCTATGTAATAGGTACTTACCTCCGGACTTGCTGGAGTGACCTGAAGGTGTACTTCGGTGACTGCTTATGGAACTCCTAGACGAATTGACATAGTCTTACCGATTTTGAGCTTATTTTGTTAGTTATGATGAGACCTTACCTCCGGCTTAGATGGAGTGACCTGAAGGTGTACTTCGGTGACTGCTAGTGGAACTCCTAGACGAGTTGACATAGTCTTACCGATTTTGAGCTTATTTTGTTAGTTATGATGAGACCTTACCTCCGGCTTAGGTGGAGTGACCTGAAGGTGTACTTCGGTGACTGCTTTTCGATCTCATAGACGAGTTGACATAGTCTTACCGAGTTTAGGCTCGTTTTGTTAGTTATGATGAGATCTTACCTTCGGACTACACGGAGTGACCTGAAGGTGTACTTCGGTGACTGCTAATGGAACTCCTCGACGAGTAGAACAAGGTGTGCCGAGTTTGGGCTCATTTTGTTAGTTATGATGAGACCTTACCTCCGGACTATATGGAGTGACCTAAAGGTGTACTTCGGTGACTGCTAGTGGAACTCCTAGACGAGTTGACATAGTCTTAACGATTTTGAGCTTATTTTGTTAGTTATGATGAGACCTTACCTCCGGCTTAGATGGAGTGACCTGAAGGTGTACTTCGGTGACTGCTAGTGGAACTCCTAGACGAGTTGACATAGTCTTACCGATTTTGAGCTTATTTTGTTAGTTATGATGAGACCTTACCTCCGGCTTAGGTGGAGTGACCTGAAGGTGTACTTCGATGACTGCTTTTGGATCTCATAGACGAGTTGACATAGTCTTACCGAGTTTGGGATCGTTTTGTTAGTTCTGATGAGACATTACCTCCAGACTAGATGGAGTGACCTGAAGGTGTACTTCGGTAACTATCTCTATGAGATCCAAAAGCAGTCACCGAAGTACACCTTCAGGTCACTCCACCTAAGCCGGAGGTAAGGTCTCATCATAACTAACAAAATAAGCTCAAAATCGGTAAGACTATGTCAACTCGTCTAGGAGTTCCACTAGCAGTCACCGAAGTACACCTTCAGGTCACTCCATCTAAGCCAGAGGTAAGGTCTCATCATAACTAACAAAATAAGCTCAAAATCGGTAAGACTATGTCAACTCGTCTAGGAGTTCCACTAGCAGTCACCGAAGTACACCTTCAGGTCACTCCATCTAAGCCGGAGGTAAGGTCTCATCATAACTAACAAAATAAGCTCAAAATCGGTAAGACTATGTCAACTCGTCTAGGAGTTCCACAAGCAGTCACCGAAGTACACCTTCAAGTCACTCCATGTAGTCCGGAGGTAAGGTCTCATCATAACTAACAAAATGAGCCCAAACTCGGTAAGACTGCGTCAACTCGTCTAGGAGTTCCAAAAGCAGTTACCGAAGTACACCTTCAGATCACTCCACCTAAGCCGGAGGTAAGGTCTCATCATAACTAACAAAATGAGCCCAGACTCGGTAACACTATGTCAACTCGTCTAGGAGTTCCACTAGCAGTCACCGAAGTACACCTTCAAGTCACTCCATGTAGTCCGGAGGTAAGGTCTCATCATAACTAACAAAATGAGCCCAAACTCGGCACACCTAGTTCTACTCGTCGAGGAGTTCCATTAGCAGTTACCGAAGTACACCTTCAGGTCACTCCATCTAGTCTGGAGGTAATGTCTCATCAGAACTAACAAAACGATCCCAAACTCGGTAAGACTATGTCAACTCGTCTATGAAATCCAAAAGCAGTCACCGAAGTACACCTTCAGGTCACTCCACCTAAGCCGGAGGTAAGGTCTCATCATAACTAACAAAATAAGCTCAAAATCGGTAAGACTATGTCAACTCGTCTAGGAGTTCCACTAGCAGTCACCGAAGTACACCTTCAGGTCATTCCATCTAAGCCGGAGGTAAGGTCTCATCATAACTAACAAAATAAGCTCAAAATCGGTAAGACTATGTCAACTCGTCTAGGAGTTCCACTAGCAGTCACCGAAGTACACCTTCAGGTCACTCCATCTAAGCCGGAGGTAAGGTCTCATCATAACTAACAAAATAAGCTCAAAATCGGTAAGACTATGTCAACTCGTCTAGGAGTTCCACAAGCAGTCACCGAAGTACACCTTCAAGTCACTCCATGTAGTCCGGAGGTAAGGTCTCATCATAACTAACAAAATGAGCCCAAACTCGGTAAGACTGTGTCAACTCGTCTAGGAGTTCCAAAAGCAGTTACCGAAGTACACCTTCAGATCACTCCACCTAAGCCGGAGGTAAGGTCTCATCATAACTAACAAAATGAGCCCAGACTCGGTAACACTATGTCAACTCGTCTAGGAGTTCCACTAGCAGTCACCGAAGTACACCTTCAAGTCACTCCATGTAGTCCGGAGGTAAGGTCTCATCATAACTAACAAAATGAGCCCAAACTTGATTAGACTATGTCAACTCGTCTAGAAGTTAGAAAAGCAGTCACCGTAGTACACCTTCAGGTCACTCCACCTAAGTAGGAGGTAATGTCTCATCAATCGAGCCCGAACTCGCACAATACTACTTAGTTTTAGCAAACTAAAATATTGTTATAAAAATCTGTAAATAGAAGAAACCTCCTCCTTTTTTTGAAGTCGGTTAAAAATAATCTAACGTTGTCAAGTATCAACCTATTCTGGTTTATCGAATATATTGAATTCGAAGAGCGATCTTTTCAACAAGAGCTAATGCAAACAGGCGACACAGTGTCCACTCATGACGGCGGCTGAGCGCAGACTGAGATTACGAAATTTTTACGCGATAAATCAAAAGAGGTTCAAAAAAATAAAATAACCCTTATTGCAATCGACTACGATTCATCCGTAATAGCAAAATATGAGAAAATATAAGCTCCGGTTGTTATTTTTTCTGCGACTTTCTGTGACACTTTTATACTATTTTTTTCCTCGGATTTATAATTGACTATATATGCCTTCTTACATTATTTTTAGAAATTCTAAAATAGGTTGATTGTAGAACAAAAATGTACCAAAACTCAACCCGATATCGTAAATAATGTGGAAAATGGTTACGGAAGATCGTTTTTACAATATAAAAAAATACAATTTCCAAAAAAGTTGTCCCTCGGATTTGAAGATGAAGAGCTAATCTATAAGTGTTAGTACTTTGTTATATTCAATTTGTTTAGTTTAGTTACAAATTGCACCGAAAAAAAGCATAATTTTGTACGAATCGTAAACGCGCCCTTGGCGGGGGCGGAGCAGCACTATCGTTAGAAAGGAACAGGTATATTATTGTGTGTAAGATATCCAAAATATTTATTTATTTATTTATTTATAATAAAGCTTCTAAAAATAATGTGCGATAGCTCATTCGATTCCTAATGAGTGTTATGACTTCTAGAAAAATGTTTCTAAGGATTTATTAGTGATTGTTATTAACAAAATAAGAAAAGGAAAACAAGGTATTTAGTTTTTCGTTACAAACTTCTAAAATACTAATATTTACGGAATTGTTGAAACTAAATCCTGAAAAACAAGGAAATTTCCGATGAAGTCCTAACTCTTGAAACTATTTCACCAATTTTGAAAATTATTTTTGTGTTCGAAAGGGTATGCTCATTTTTTGTAGGCACGTACTATGTTTTTAGTATATTTTCTATAGTTACACCGATATTTGCGTCTGGTAGTCATCATTTCATGATGATGAGCTGATGATGTAAGGTACAACTTCTTAACGGTTAGGAGTTGGAGGATAAATTTTTAAATATCGTATGTATGTATCTTACCTTTAGTCCTATTCTTTCAAATTATTTAGATAAGCTGATGATGGAAGGTATAACTCCCCAATGGTTAAGAGATGGAGGATAATCCTTCGATTTTATATGCATCTATAGATCTTTAGTTGTGTAGTTTCAAGTTCTTTAGGTGAACTGATGGTAGAAGGTTAAACTCTTCAACAGTTAGGGATTTGAGGATTATTTTAATATTACACGTACGTATAGACCTTAATTTGTATTCTTTTGGAGTTAGAGGCTGATTCTTTAAATTCCATACATAGAAATAGGAATTTTGGAATTTCTACTCCTAAGAGGGTGAAATAGGGACTGAAAGTTTGTACGATGGTCCGTCATTTTTAAGTTAGAAACATGAACATTTATCTTTAAGGTACTGATTAAAAATTATTAGATACGTATTTAAGCGTGCGAATTCTGCCGCAAATGGAGTGAAGTAAGGTTTGAAAGTTTGTATGGAAGTCCGTCATTTTAAGTTAGGAACATGAAACTTAATCTTTAAGCTACTGATTAAAAATAAGTTAAAACTTATTAAGGAGTTTCCGGAGATTCTACCACTAAGGGGTGTAATAGGGGTTCACATTTCGTATATAGGTTAGTCTCGAAGTGGACTTTTGATTACAAATAAATGAATACTTATATCACAGCATTTATGGTAATAAGCATTGATGGGAATTCTACTTGTAAAGGGGTAATATATAGATCGAAAGTTTGTGTGAAAGTCAATTTTTTAAGGTATACAAATGAAACTTTATTTCCTAGACAAACAAAACAGTTAAAAAAACTTTTTCAAGTAGGTAGTTTTAAGAGGGTTTACAACGCGAAAGTGCATCCACGTTTACAAAAATGTCAACCAGAATGAATATTGAAATTCTGCTCTGACTACTTCGTGTATACCAAGCCGTTTTAAAATATTAGTTCCCGTGGCATATGTTAATCAAACGTTGTGTATATTGATCAACAAAGTATCATCAAGTATGAAAACAGTGATCAACAAAGTATCATATATGAAAAAGATGACGGTTATTAGAGCTGCAATTGCAAACCGTATAATACTATATTGCGCCTATAAGACGATACACTGGACACTTCCTTAGAAATAGTACCAAAAAGGTGGATCAACAATTATTGCATATCTCGGCCTGATCAACAATTGGCGAGTAGAGGACAAAATATATATATATATAAGTTTTCAACCCCTGTTTCATCCCTTAGAGGTAGAATATCCAGAAACGCTTAGATATGTTACCACTAATTTTTAATCAGTAGCCGTGAAATAAACTTTCCTCTTTCTAACTTAAAAAGGACGTACTTACAACAACATACAAACTTTCAACCCCTATTTCACGCCCTTAGGGTTAGAATATCCAGAAACACTTAAATACGTATCTAGTCATTTTAATCAGTAGCCGAAAGATTAAGTTTCATGTTCTAACTTAAAAAATGACAAACTTCCATATTATCTTTAAACCCCTATCTCACCCCCTTAGGGGTAGAATATCCAGAAACGCTTAAATACATATCTAGTAATTTTTAATCAGTAACTTAAAGATAAAGTTTCATGTTCTAACTTAAAAAATGACAAACTTCCATACAATCTTAAAACCCCTGTCTCACCCCCTTAGGGGTAAAATATCCAGAAACGCTTAAATACGCATCTAGTCATTTTTAATCAGTAGACCAAAGATAAAGTTTTATGTTCTAACTTAAAGAATGACAAACTTTCATACAATCTTTAAACCCCTATTTCACTCCCTTAGGGGTAGACTATCCAGAATGGCTTAAATAAGTATCAACTCATTTTTTTACTTATGGTAAAGTTAAATAGTACCTAACTATATCTGAATACGTACCTTTTTTTGTTTGAAGGCTCCTTAGGCAATTATACGTTACGCATTAATTCGATTATTAATTGTGAAGCAGAGTGGAAACAGTCTACCATAGAAAAGACCCAATCCTGGAGAAGGTGGCCTCTGATTGGTCCATTTGAATCGGATCAACAATAGCTGGTGTGGATTTGTATAAAAATGATGTGAATAGTTCGTAATTCTGCCAGCAGAGGGGTTGGAATTGTTGATCCAGAGCGGAGCCACATTAGTACGCCGGAATACACATTAGATCAACAAAATCCGTTGCTGATCAACAAGGGTCGAAAAGAGATATATATATATATATATATTATGTGTGTTCGCGGATAACTTCGTCTTTTATCATAAAATTGGTTCTTTTATGCAGTGCCAAAAAATATTGGCACTGCATAAAAGAAACAATTTTATGATAACCGTATTAAATTCCATTAAGGTATTATCAGCCTATTTCACTGAAACACACTTTTCCTCTCAATTTAAAATTGAACAACAAACACTTTCCACACACACACACACACAACTTATCCTAAAACAACGAGTAGAAATAAGCACCTTTCACTTTGTTCCATCTTATCGATAAGTTCTAACACTTCTAGTACAAGAACTACGTCTACACTGTCAGGGGAATTCTAATAATTAATTTCTAATATGAACGATATTAAACTGATCAAGCGGTCTCATAGGAAAATAAATCAATTGCTTCCACATCGCTTAGCAACCTCTATGTGTAATCAATAGCAATGATATTCCAAAATATAACAACAAAATATGTGCTTACTTTCATACGAACTGTGAAATATCCCGAAGTATTTTGTTTACTTAGATTATAACATAACTAAACCTAAGTCCTGCTACTTAAAAAAAAATACGTATATGTAGGTATGTAGGAATAAACGTCGTAAGTCGTGACAGTCATTGCTTATTTGCTAAACAAAATGTTTGTAATACGACAGATCCTTTTTTGAGTCTAAGACAGTTTAAAAATCATTTTTACTGTCGACTCTACTCTCAGAGCTAAAGAGACTGGTAATCTTGACTGCAATTAATTACAGACAATAGTACTTTTGTACAATGGTACTGACTTTGGTGAGCATCACTAGATTATATTATGCAAGATATTATACATTATATTCAGTTAAAGCTGAGTTATGTCTGTGGCTATAGTACATACTTAAAGTTTAAAGGCTAGGTTAGAAAAAATTATTTACACATAAATTTTGACTAATTAAGAGTTTTGAATAGAAACAATCTCTTAAAATATAAATGTTTGCCTCAAGTTGTATTAATTTTCTTGTAGGGTTTGGTGATGTTATTCTTAATCAGTACTACTTCAGTTTTCTCCATTGAAAAATATGTTATTTACGAGATTGCGAACACTTCCGATAGATAGAAAACTATTTGCTTTGTCTTTTATTTATTTTAACACATCAACATGCATTTATGTGGAATAGTATTAGTAACAGTTAGATTCTAGAGTTAATTTGATGAATAAATTTCAAAATTGAATTAAATTGGTATAATTCTAAACTAATAATTTATCTTAAAAACAAAAGAGTTAGACAAAAAATATGTTAACTTTATATATTTGCATATGGTTATTGTTCTGTCAACATCATCATCATCATCATCATCATCAGTGTATCGCAGTCCACTCCTGGACATAGACCTCTTTAATTGCACGCCACTTAGTTCGATCATCGGCTTTATTGTTTATTCCTCGTATTGTTTTATGCAGTTCTTTTGACGAGATAATATAAATAAAGGCAACGAATGAATAATATGCGTTATCTTTCTAGGTAACGTAACATTTATTTAATTTTTTCGTTTAGTAATTTATCAAAAACTTTAAACAGATGGCGCTTCATCCAAATACACACGCTCACAAGACTCCATGATGCACTCATAACGGCTTAAGTTGTATTCTTGGAAACAGGAGTATTTATAGTCTCCTCATCATAATTACTCGCGATTTGGTTATCAGACACGAGAAGTCTCGAAAATACAGATTATTTGGCATCGGTGTGTTAGTGATATGACACATGTAAGAATCATAATGTCAATCTCTTCTTCAATGTGCACATGTTAGGCTTGTGTGTATACTTAATTAAGTTGTACGAGAGAATGTGATATACCAAATCACCTTCGTAATTATGGTAGCATCTGTAAGCTTTCCTCATGAGATAATCAGGTTCGTATGTAATAAATTCAGATTAGAGGTGTCAAATACCGATAGTATTATATTTATTAGAGATTTCTAATTAGAGGTTATTTTTGTTAGATTTACAGAACGAGATGCTTTGGTAAACATAGTGTAGAAAAGATCTTATATAACATTTCTATCTCAAATTGCAACTCATTTAAAAATATAGTGTATTCAGAAACAAATACATGTAATATCTTATATATAAAATTGTTTTGAAACTACTGGTCTGATTTTCATGAAAATTTATGTAAATAAATAAATAAATATTTCGGACATCTAACACACAACGCCATCTAATTTCAAGCTAAGCAGAGCTTGTGTTATGTGTACTAGACAACTGATATAAATACATATGTACTTTTTTTTTGTAAATACATACATATTATACATAGAAAACACCCAAACTCCGAAACAAATATTTGTAGATCATACAAACATTTGGTTCGACCCGGGAATCGAACCCGAGGCCTCATGATCAGCAGTCGCACACGCCAACCGCTAGACCAAGGAGGCAGTCAAATTTGTGTTGAGTTGTGAACATTTGTGTTAAGTTTTTTTGAGTAACTTCAATTGTTTAAACCTTATTTTTTTTCTAAAACTGGTAATAATTAGTATAGCAAGTCACCTATGTGGACGATACTAATTTTTTACACAAATTGTAACAAACTCGTTATTTTTATCAATATGATATAATTCCTAAACATCCACATTTTTCAGCTTGTAGAAGAAATAAAAAATTGTACAATATCATTTTTTTAAATGATGTCATTTAATTAATATTATTATTTTCTCCGTGCACAACTTGAGTTGAGAATCTTCCAAAAGCATTTTTAATATAAACTCTGTCCCATATCGCGTACAGTTTTAGCTAAATTTCAGAGGTGTGACGTCAACGTGTAACATTAATATCATAAGGTGCTTAAGTAATTAACGACCAGCGTGATAATATCGTGTCAGAAACGTTTATGTCTTTTAAATTAAACTCCCAAAGATTTTGCAGATTACGAAAGGCGTAAATCGGATATTGAACGTTGAAAGAGTTCTTCTTTTTTATAGAACTTAAATATTTAATTGTGAAATGAATAGAGTTATTACATTATAACTAATATTCCAAAAAAAAAAAAACTAATTTATACTTTTTGAAGGTAATAGAGCCACGCTGATTTCATCCTTAACTGCCTCGGTGGCGCAGTGGTAGCGTACGCGACTGCTGTTCTTGAGGTCTCGGGTTCGATTCCCGGGTCGGAACTAATGTTTGTATGATCTGCAAATATTTGTTTCGGAGTTTGAGTCTTTTCTATGTATAATATGTATGTATTTACAAAAAAAAAAGTATATAAGTATTCATATCAGTTGTCTAGTACCCATAATACAAGCTCTGCTTAGTTTGGGACTAGATGGCGTTGTGTGTTAGATGTCCGAAATATTTATTTATTTATTTATTATCATGAACGGGTCGGCTCGAACAGGGCTGTACCTACTCATAGATGACCAACCTAAGATTCAACACAAGCAGCAGAAGACAGCATTCATGCTGTTGTGTTTCGTTAGTGAGAGCAATTGCGGGGGGCCCAAATATTCAGAAGCATCTCAGTAGGCAGCCATGATGTAGATCACCATGCTCCACTGTGGCATTGTCTGCATTCGCAATGAGTGTCGTGATTATACTCTAGGATCCTAATCATGCTTCCCATCAGGCTTAGTAGAGTCACTTTGACTGGCTCATATATACATAAAGAAAAGATATACTTATTCATATCCACAATGCCATACATTCATACTTATATGATTGCAGCACAACGCTTATATTTCATCTCCTAATATAATAGAATTGCTAGACGCTAGGTGTACCTTAACTTTCAAAGAACTTTGTACGTAGATAGTTGAAAACACTTTAGTGAAATCATAGCATTTTATCTCATAAGTAACTTGTATGAGCAGTGACAGTTAAGCGATTTATGTAAAGTCGTCTCCTTCACTTGACATTTACTTGGACTTGGACATCTACTGAACTTGTCAAAACTAATAATACGAGTATATTTTGTGTTAAACAACATAAGAGATGAAATTCAGTGTTCACATTTTACAGCCGTAGGTATTAAGTGAAAAATAGAACTTTTTAAAAATATAACAATATTAAACAAGGCAGCTCGTAGTTGCATTTAATTGCGAATGCACGACCGCTATTCATTTCTATCGCAAATTACTTTGAAAGTAAGCCCTTTGTTCACAGTCGCAATATTAATTTTATGAATTTGGCTTGTGTGCCTCCTTTTTCACTCGACACATCTACTACTACTATAAGATATGTCGGTGCACGGTCTGGGAATGTTTTGAATTAGACCCTGTCAGTTAATTTACTACTGTTTTAATGTGGGTTTAACTACCAAAATTCACTAATTAATTATCCATGGTCATCAGTCTAGGTATGTCTTAAATGCAGTGTTATGTATATTTCTTTGTTCTTCTTGTTCTTTGTGTCACACGCAGACTATGACAGGTGGTTGAAATTATACAAATTGAAATGTTTTCTGTTGACTAACTTTGCCGCAGTAATAGTTGCTAGAAAACTGCCATTCTGAAAATCTCGTTCAAACAATCAATTAATTGTATTTTGAAAAATGATTGCATGTAGGCGATATTAATGTACTTTAAAACATTCTGCATGATTTTCATATCGTTACTGTAGGGTGGGCGACGTGGCTATATTGCTCTCTCACGATGCCTAAAATGTGTTGAAGAGTAATGAAATCACGTGGCTCTAGAGGCACCCGCTTCAAATTAAATCGTGTTAATTATCGCTCAGAGACGAGCCTCGGGGCACTTGCCTCACTTGTCGAGCTTTCCGCTCACGGTAAGTAAGTATCTATCCTGTTAAAATATCTGACATTATATATCAGTGCAATGTATAACTTCCAAAAATAGTGGGAAATAATCAGCTTACAGTGAAGTCCAGTTCTCTCAATATTGCATCTCATTCAAAAAGTAACAACAGCGAAAACATGTTTGAGACCCTTTGAACGCTTCACACTTTAAAGGCACTTGGATTTCTTCCATAGAAGTATCTGTTTGAAAATATGACGTGATTGAGAATATTTCGTCTTTAAAGAGACAATTTTTATAGATACAATTTTAAACATTTATTTTTTTCGCTGTGTAGAATAAGTACATTTCTCAAGGTAAATAAAATGAATACTTAGTTCATTAGAAAGACAAATGGAATATAAAATTAGCACTGAAGGTCGAACGATTCCTTTTTTAAATATGTATTTTGCAAATCACCCTTCGTGAAGTGACTAAAAAGAGATGATAATCCCTTCGTCCTTTCTTCTCGGGGCTAGTCCAGTTAGGAAAGGCTGAAATAATCTGGTCAAAAAGTTTAGCATCCAGAAGTGTTCGTGTAACGTGCAAAATATTAATTTTTTTTCATTTCACTAATAAGGCTTTTATTTTATTAGGCCTCAATTAAATTTCCACTTTCTAAATGAATAGATGAGTTAAGTTTAGTAGGCACTATGCAATTGGATTGACAACCACTTCAATTTCAATGTATGTACCTATGCCACTTTAAGAACATGATCTAAACAAGAGAAATTTTAACCAAAATAAAACCGACTTCAAGGATTGACTCTATTTGTCTTGGATGCCATCATCATATCTTAGTATCCCTATCATGGTACCACCGTATGATTATCTCCTTTCCATTAAAAAAAAACATCAAAATCGGTTCATAAACGACGAAGTTATCCGCGAACACACATAAAAAAGAAAAAAATAAATATGTATATGGTCGAATTGAGTACCTCCTTTTTTTTGATAGCATATCAGAACACATATTATCAAAACAGATACTGGCACAAGAAATCGGTAATAGGCAGGATCCTTACGATTCTAAATGTCACCAATTACGCAATTAATTTAGAATGATATTACATTCGTGGTATAACTTAATAAACAATCATTATAACTTCACGTGTAACGTGTACCGAATACATTACCGCAATTGAATATCGTGTTTGTTGTCTTTGCGTCTCAAGTCACTTGATACACAATAAATAATTGACTCTTTTATCTTACGATAATTATCTGCTGACTAAATATAAAATTTCCAATAGGACCTCGTTTTATCACAAAATTCTAGGTAAAAAAACTAATTAATGGTTGTCAAAGGGTAGAGGCGGCGTGAAAGTTGATTGAGTTCTTTTTTGGGCCAATTTCATCAGTCGTGATAATTGGTAACACCTTCCAAAAATTATGTAATGATTGTTCAGGTAACATAAATTCCCTTTTCGAAAAAGCAACACATCCTCTGTACACGAATTTAATTATGGATGCCTTGGGCATTGGCATGCGTATACAATATCAAAGACGGTTTCTATTCACAGGAATAAACTTAGAATTTTAGTGAAATATATCAGCTACTAGACTAAAGGATTATAATATAATTATATATTATGTAGAGGAAATAAAAGATTAATTAATAATTTAACGTTTTTATTGAACGTAATTTATAATGTATGAACTATTACATCTTTCCTACAATTTATATACTATAAGAGATTGATTTGTAACATAAAAATAGATATACATTAACTACACTGTACATATAAATTACGTAGAAACTAGTAGCGAACGTCTAATACGCTCACAAGTAATAATAGACAAAATAATTAGTAATGTCATAATAAACGTCAGTAGATCTATTTATAATGCTATCATTTAAACACTAGTCAATGGCGAACATTTGGCACGAATCAATTAAATATATAACGAAAAATATCTATGAAGTAAACACGATTCTTACGCTGCGGTACTTGGTTATATAATATTGTAATTAACAACAATTAACAAGCGTAGAAAAATACTATTATGGAAATACAATAGAAAGTTTGAAAGGTTGTTTTCACCACGTAAACAAGGTATCACAACAACTTTATTGTGCATGTCGAGCTGGTTGACATACACAATATTTGACACTCACACGAAAAAAAATCAAAGTCACTAATACATACTTACAATAAGTTATTATCGAACGGTGTAACAATCTCATTGTACATATTAATCTGTTATGAATGTGTTGCTACTAATTATCTTAAACATAATAATCCATAAGGAATACTGTGTAAATTCTGAAAAGAATCATGACAAAATCGAACGTAGGGCATAGGTATGTTTTTTTCATATCTATACGAGTGGAAAGCGACTTGAAAATGTCAAGTGCGGTCAAATTGGAAAACACTGCTATGACAAGTGCTTAGGTACATCATTTTAAAGTCAATAAATGAAAAGAGGGCCACTCATAAACCTATGAATAAAACCTCTATGATTAATTTTCATCCAAATAATATAAGTTAATTTGAAGATTTTTACAAGATTAATTGAGCCATGAATAGAGATAGTGATGAAGGAAGCGTTGTTGTAACATCTTGGTTCCAGCCAGGCAGTGGGCACAGCTTGCGGGAAACACAAAATAGTCAGTCGTAGAAGCTCTAGTTGTCGTAGCGGTTTGGAGCGGAGTTGGCCCAGAATCCTGATAACAAAAATATTATTAGAGGTACCTTCCAAATGTTAGGAGCTAAATTGAGGTACCAGAGTTGTTATTGATAGTTATTAGCTACAAACATATTATAATTTTCATGTATACGTTTCGGATTAATTAGTTTATAGTTCCTATTTCCACAGTTATAGACTTACTGTGTGTATATATGCACTTATGAATATTTCTTAGATATTTATTTATATTATAACTTACTAGCGGTTACCCGCGGCTCTAACCGCGTGTACAGCGGTGCGATAAAGGGTAGCATATGTCCTTTCTAAATAATCAAAGTATCTCCATGTCAAATTTAACTGAAATCGGTGCAATTAAAGGTTATACCAAACCTTGAAAGCGTAACAGACAGACAAAAGATATACTTTTGGATTCATAACATTTTTTGTTACTTTCTACAATTTGGTTCCACTTATTACGTCTGTTCTTCAATATCAAAATTATCATGTTTTATTTCAGTTGACGGAGAAACAAAAACTGTCTTAGACAAACAAATATCTGTTACTTGGTATTCAAAGCAGCCCAGACCTTTGTGCCTGAAGGATTACACTGGTATTCTTAAGTAAACTATTGGCAACTTATGCACTAGTTAAGTGTTATGTAAACTGAGCACGTCTCGTGTCTGCACAACGTCTGATGTTCAACAGTCATCATTCTAAACGTTAATCATGCAGACATTTAATAATTTTGTTAGTTCGGTTTTCTTTTTTTACATTTGTCCCTTGATAGACTAAACCAAGCAATGCCCAACGCCGTTCGCCCTGCAGAGGATTGGGTTAAAACCTTATTATTATATAGATATTTTTTTTGTAAAAAAACAACATAATTTAACATAAAACCTCAGTGGAAAATAAAGCCAGGTTTTTATATATACCAGGAGTAAGTATTACTAACTCAAATAAATGTAAGATCGTAACTGTATTAATAGATTTCAAGTGCGGGCAGACATAGATCCGCATTTTTGTTCATAAACATAAATATATATGAGAGCGTTAAATTAAAACTAGATTTTCAGACAGACAGACAGCCCAGTACTTTTCATTGGTCGTAAAAGCAGTTACTCAAATTGAGACTGCATTTAACCGCATTTGAGCGTTATTGCATTTTACTAATTAAGGCAACTCGACAAATTATTACCTTTTAACCGATTTTCATCATTCTATTTAAATTAAATTGATTATACTCTACTTAGGCGAACTATTACACAGTGAAGTATGTTGGTTCATGAAATCTATCATTTTATTTTTCGAAATAATGATTTAAATCAAGGATGAAAAAGGGTGTATATACCGCCTGTTGTAATTTATTGGTATAATTGATTTTGCAATCAAGGTACTTTGTTGAAGGTTGGTTACATTGAGACATACTAAGAAGCAATAAACATAATGTAATTATTTTGTGTGTGTGTGAATGTGTTTATTCATTAAAGTGTGTTACCTCGTTTTCCAACATTCTGCAAGAACAGTCGGTTGGCGACAGCCTGCCTTTGATTGGCCTCACGCATCTGCTTACGGGCTACCTCGAGCAAGAGCCGCTGCCGTAGTACTTCCATTGGGTTGTTGATTGAAAGCGAAGGCATCTTGCGCTTCTGTCGCGCGCGCCCTTCGTGAACTACCGACATACTCTGCACCAGGAAAAAGTCAAATTAATTTCGAAACTTAGAGGCATCCCATATCTAAAAGAGTGCACACAGAATAGAAAACAATTATTTAAGCTTTCTACAACTTAAATCTATCTTTATATATATAATTCTTCTGTGAGTGTGTATGTCACTGAACTACTCTCAAACGACTGGACCGATTTTGATGAAATTTTTTGTGTGTGTTCAAGGGGATCTGGGAATGGTTTAGATTCATAATTTTGTCCGCTGGACAATGTTTTTTTTAATTAAATTTTATTTTATTAGTAGTTATGGCAAAACGACGTTTGCCGGGACAGCTAGTCTTTATATATATAATTCTTCTGTGAGTGTGTATGTCACTGAACTACTCTCAAACGACTGGACCGATTTTGATGAAATTTTTTGTGTGTGTTCAAGGGGATCTGGGAATGGTTTAGATTCACAATTTTGTCCGCTGGACAATGAATTTTTAATTAATTTTTAATTTATTAGTAGTTATGGCAAAACGACGTTTGCCGGGACAGCTAGTATATATATAAAAATGAATCCCTATTTGCCTTGGTCACGACATCACACGTGAACGGCTAAATCGATTTTGCTAATTCTTTTCTTGTTGGATAGCCGATTTAGCGAGGCAGGTTTTAGACTATATAACATCACTCTACGACCAATAGGAACCAGGTATCGACCAAAATTGTTAAGAGAAATGTTAAGGGACGCAAATGAAGTTGAGCGGGTCAGCTAGTAACAAATAGAATTATATTCGTCCATTGAGGAGCCTAAAATATAGACGTCATACGTTATTATTTAATACATTTTCCATACAAAATTGTCGTGTGATAGATGATAAATAATGTGTCTAAGGTGTCAACTACCTATCCTATTTTCATTGACAAGAACTCGCTTTTTTCATGTTAAAATTTTAAAACTTTCTCTTGATCTATTTCATGATCATGATGATGATATGATATATTTATGTTCTAAGAAGAGCTACTGATTTAATATCTAACGGTACTAGCATCGTCATAATGAGTTTGCTAGTTATATTTGCTACTGCAGCTATGAGTTGTAAGTTTGCATGTTTCGCAATTTATTTTATTTTTTGCATTAAAAGTTTTCATAGCCTAATAAATTTTCGAAAAATCAGCTTCAAATTAAGTTTCAATATTAATGTTAGAATAACACCAAGAACATCATTATTAAAAACATATAAAAAACGGGTAACAAGTGCATCGATATTCCTTGTATTAATGACGAAGTCACCATTTTAGCGGTTTTTATATATATATTTTAATTCTGAAAGGGCAAAATTAAATTAGTATTAGTAAAGAGCATGACGAAACATAGAATAAAATACACCTTATTTTTTTATTTAGCTATCAGTTTACGGTAATAAATTACAGAAAACAATAAAGATTTGATTGTATTTTGAATAGGAGGATAATTCCGGGAACGCCACTGCTGCTGCCGCTTGAAACGATTTGTAATTGCTAATTTAATTATTTTTTAATGTTTATGTATTCTCTGCAGAAGTAACGGTAAAGTATTTATTATTTTGTCATTAGTGAAACATTCTTCATTTATCTAACTTCAAAATCTATTCAAAACATACAAAATAGTCTGTAAAGTTTTAATTATTATACTTCTGAACGGGTTTGGTTTCAGACATTCACGAACTGTTATATTTGCGACTACTTTATAAATAAACTAGATGATTATTCTCTTTTATCACGATCTCTTTTAATCGACATTCATTTGGTGTCTTCCCCTTATAGGTCAAAGTCCAGCATACTAACCTAGTACGCTTTGGGCGACTGTCGACAACACGTCTTAGATATGCAGGTTTGAGGTAGATGGGAAATGAATATTCATGAAGAATTCATTCATAGGAAGACCTCATGATCAGCAGTCGCACACGCCAACAGCGAGACCAACGAGGCAGTGAATAATATTATACCTACATATATGCTTAATAATAGCTCGGAGTTTCGTTTCTCGAAAAGCACGTAAAACAGCCAATCCTGCGCCTGTTCTTTCCCCGGTCATTTCATACAGTTATTTGATAGCCGTCCCATTCGATTACGATAGTGAAGGAACAGAGAGTAAACCCGCGTTTTCGTGCACATACTTGTGCTCTCCTAGTAAATCTCCTGCGTTGTTCGCTGGTGCTAAAGCAAAACGCCTACGGATTCTCAACGAGCAATTTTTGATCATCACATTAGTTATTAGTTTAGTTTAAGGAGTTTGCATACGTAATGTAATCGTGGGTACTTTTCTCTATTGAGACTGGTCGCCGAGGCCAAAATCGACTTGGAGTACATCATTGTAGATAGAGAAATTAAAGAAAGTTTGAGAATATTCAATCTCAATTTAAGTTTATCTGTGTTTGTAGGTATGTATGAATAAAACTTTAATATTTTTGTTGTGTCCAACTATTTATAACCAGATTTTCTAAGGTAAGGTTGTCATGTCGGATGACATAATAATAATATTAAATTATATTAATTTGGAGTTTCATCAACTGAACACATGTGTTTCCAGACTGGTTCTAGTTCTATGTAAGGTTGATAAAAAGCCCCCAGAACATCCAAGGTAGTTCAATATTGGGGAAGCTGAATAAAGTATAAAAATCTCACATAATTTTTTACACATACATATTTTATCTTCAATATGTTAGCCAGATATTGATAGAGCTAATTAAGAAAGAAATGATTAATGAGGCAGAAAAAAATTGGTACTTAATAGAAATATAATGTGCTTTATTCAATTAGTTCTGACGGTTTTAACAGTATTCCAGATAATGATAGAAATAGCTACCAAAGAAATCAGCAGATGTGTATCAATTTAAAAATAATTCAAAATAAAAGATAACAAATTCATAGTGCCTTATAGCGAGGCTAATATATTTATTGAATTACCTCCCATTTTCACGAGGCGATAGAATAAGATTTTTCCCAATAAAGGGGTGAAATATTTATGTGTAGTAGAAGGGTCAATTGGTATTGGCTTTCAGCCACTCAGCATTAGTATTTCATCATTACATGTCTAGTTCTGGCGGCGGTAATTTATTAATGTTGTCTAAGGTGTCAAGTACAGATTTGTCGAACGTTTAATATTTTAATTTAATGTTATTGATATATTGAGATCATTTTAGAAATTTCTTAACGTAAATGACTTATTTCAAGTCTGTATAATACTTACTATTGGGAAATACATTTTAACTTTTGTTAATGATGGTAAAATTTTGTTCAGGAGAAATTCGCGGAACAGGATATTCGACTAGCTTACAATTTGATTGATACGTCACGTAATTTTTTCCGAAAATTGCAAATTAAATAATCATTAGTAGCATCTGTCCTTCTTCAAGAATCAAAGTATCTCCATATAAAAGTTCATTAAAATCGTTAAAGTTTAGCTCTTAAAATGTGACAGATAGACAGAAAGATAGAAAGACTGATTACTTTCTAATTGATGATATAAGTATGGATTAGTACCTACATATATAAATTACACTATACTATATAAGTACCTACCATTAGTATTGTATACTCGTCATCATAATAATATAAATTTTACTAAAAATGTTTATATAAAGTTCTTACACATGGATCTACTTTTAAGATCATTCTAGATCCTATAGAATACCTTGACATACTAGCATTATATGCAAACCAAATTGGAATTAGTTGAAATATTAAAATGACGCACCTGTATAATCTTATTTGGGGGGTATGTCGCGCATTACCATTAAAATTTCATTTAGAAAAACAATTGTTTTCTAAACAGTTTCATTAAAGTCCTCTTGTTACTTTCTCGATAAAGGATAAATGTATGACAGATAATCAATAATTTTGTAAGTAGTATTACATTTCCAAAGAATTAATAACTCGTTAATTGTAAACAAAATACGTTTTGATTGATTTCG
The DNA here is from genome assembly GCA_905220595.1 of Spilosoma lubricipeda. Taxonomy (NCBI): domain Eukaryota; kingdom Metazoa; phylum Arthropoda; class Insecta; order Lepidoptera; family Erebidae; genus Spilosoma; species Spilosoma lubricipeda. The sequence continues at coordinate 11,600,809 of HG992275.1, forward strand.
CTCTCAGTGTTTCTGAGGGGGGCGTTTAGGAGCCTTTTAAAATCTTCTATTACCATATCTTAGTAGACAAGCCTATTATGGAAACTAAATAGTCAAACAAAATACGTTATTACATACTTACTTCAAAATCTCGGTTTAAATATATTTAATCTATACTACTAATATAATAAAAGCTAAATAGTTTGTTTAGTTGAAGCCAGAAAATACTGGTTCGAAATGAAAAACCCTTCGAGTGTTGGATAGTTCAATTATCGAGTAAAGTGTTACAAAATCAAGCCATGACCAGTAGAATCTGAGAATCCAGATTCAGATTCAGAATCCATGTTGCAGAAAAAGGGGAAAAGTAATCCTTTTCAGAGACTAAGGGAAAGTCACATTATCTTCTAAATGTAAATATAAAATTAGCCAATGTAGTACAACTGAGCGAGTGTATCAAAAATATCAAACTATACTATAAATATCTACGAATATGAATCTAATATGACAATTAAAGAACTCCTCCTATAGAGTCAGAAACATCCATTTTCAAATAAACAGCTGACTTCGCCAAATCTAAAAACCTTTTACCTACACCTATGCTTTCATGATTACGCAACGTCTATGTTTTAGGTATTACGTAGGCTTAAATATTATTTAAAGGTTCCCACAAATGAAACAACTAATAGCCTGATAAATTTGTTTATTGCATATTTTAAATAAACTTTCTATACTTTGCAGATATAAATATCTATTACATTTATTACATCTACATGAATCATCATCTATCTAAGTTAATACATTAAAGGTTCAAGGCGTCTACGTCATCTAAAAACAATTTTAATTTGTACTTTATCTAGTCATAATGTTAAAAAACAGTAAGCTAATATACTTTCATTACATATTTTATAACTAAAAGTAATATACTTATTCTATTACAATTAAATACTGAATCATATTATTTAAGTAAACAAAAACCCGATTTCCGTAACAATTGAGATACATTTAAACAAGTTATTTAATAGGCTCTATTACTAAACAGCATCCAAAGCATTTGGAAAGATTTAAGTATTAAAAATTCATATAATTTACCTATGACTAGTTTAAACATAAAATATTTATATAACTGTGATGCTTTGAATATAAGTTTTTTAAAAACAATAAAACTTGTCAGCGTTTAAATGAGCAGACATTTCTTGATTTGTGTTATTAACTTTTTAGAAGTATCTGACTTGTTGCACCGCCGGAGTCCACTGGAAGCCTGCAAAGCGAAAAAATACATTAATAAGCTCGATGTACTCAGAAACGTTTCTAACATTTAGTGAGGCAAGCCGTCGAATTATGAATATTTTTATTTATTTGATCTGTAGAAGTGCTTTTTAGATTTATATTATCAACTAAAGCGTAATTAAAATATACTATAAACAAACGGTATAAACTGCACTTTTAGAGTATTTATAGTAATTTTAGACAGAGTATGCTGTGTCAATAAATGTCCATCTAGCTTTTCCGTAAATTACTTTTTTGTAGCTGCTAAATATAAATAACCAAAGAGATATTGTGATCAGATTTTTTGAATCATTTTAATATACATCTGTGAGAATAAAACTTGTGTAAAAATAAAACTTTATTGATAGCAATAGAATATTGTAAACGAAACATAATAATTTCCAAAGACTTGAAAATCATAGAACTTATAAATCCAAAATACAATCGAAATCACGAAACGAGATGATTTTTCGCTATCACAATAATTAGGAAGGATACAATCACAACCGCTAAGAGTATTTGTATATGTGCATACGTATAAAAGATATTCCACACATTCTGAACTTTCTGTATTACTTGAGGTTTGTTACAAATCGAGGAAAATCCGCTATCTGTTGTGAGTACAGCGTTAATTTAAATCAACGTAAAAATTAAAAAGGTCCGTACGTTTTGACCAAAGCTTGTGTGAGTGTACGTGCGGAAAAATTAAAAAAAATCAAAGCTCTCCATTAAAACATTATGTACGTACGCCGTAACGTGAACATAAAAGTCTAAAAGCCAAGTGTGAAATGGCTGTGGATTAGGGACCCATGGACTGATATTATGGAATAGAAAAGTATTTTTAATTTTCTTATAATTGAATATTTATTTAATGCTTCTTGTGTATTGGAAAGTCAAAAGGCATTTTAAAATAAACAAGATATTATGTAGCATATAGACATGTAAGAATTGATTTTATTTATCAAAGAAATTTAAACAATGATTAGAAATGAAGTCACCGTTGAAACCTCGTAAAAGGTAATCGATTCCGTTGTTGATTCTAACTTTAAATTTCAACAAAAATCATAAGTGAGAATAAAAAAAGTACCCACCTCGTTTGCCGATGTCGTTCAAGAAGTTCCTGTTGGCGGCAGCGCGGAGTGCCTGTGTCTTCCTCTCCTTCTCGAGACTGAGCTTCTGGCGGAGTACAGACATCGGCAGGTCGATGGAGAGGGATGGCATGCGTCGCTTCACCCGCCCGGTTGCACTCTTCGCGTACCACACGTTACACTCATATTAGAACTTCCAATGACCAACTCAATAGAATAGTTGACAATAGGATCTTTAAAAGTAATTGTGTACAGTTTGTATATTCAGAAAACCAGAATTTAATTGGAAGGTGTTTGTTTGTTTCAAATTTAAGTCTGTCTAAAATTTTGTAATGACCTTTGACTTGAAAATTACCTAGTATCATTATAGTATTATTGTATTACATGATCCATGCAACTTTTTCAACCATGCTCAGCTCCTACTGGTCTAGGCGTGAAGTTAATTATCCTATCTTAAGCACGCCAGCAAAACTCACATCTTTTAAAAACTTCAGAATTGGTTAGATGGTTTCGGAGTTCATCATGTGCAACAACGTGACACGAGAATAATATTTGACTAAATATTTTGTTACATAATACTATGGTGTTCGTGTATCTTGTTATATTTAGCCCTGTTAGTCAGTGAAAATTCATACTTCTAATGTAATATATAACTAAATTTAGAGAGGAAAATGTACGGGAAAGGAAATGGGGTCCTTTCTTTTCTCGAAACAAGAATTTGCAAGTTGCTTCGAACAAAGAATGTACCGATGTGCCTTTTCTGTGTACCGAACGAATAAGTTCAAGTTAAGTCAACATAATCTATTTTTACCTCAGTTGAATTTCGAATCAGTGACTTATGAAATTATTTATTAGGTCATTTATAGTGAACTTTAAATTAAGGATAGATTTTTTTATTTTAAACTGATTCAGTAGTGCATACTAATTAAAATATGTAAATACTAAAATGAATAGTTTTACGAATTCCAACTAAACGGATTTATTATTTATTTATTTAAGACTTAATCCACACTTTTACAACTGCGGGACTAATTCCCAGGACATTAAGTCAGCACCAGGCTACTTTGCAAGATGTAAAAATGTAGGTAGATGTAACTGTGGTACTGATTCGCACTTTAGGTAGACTAAATAATAATAAAAAATACAACGTCTTAAAATTATTTTTATTCTGCCCACAATATAGATATTTTTGTTTAACAAGGGTACTTATTATTTGTATGTTTAAATCTACAATGGAAGCGCATTACTAATATTTGGTAAGTTTTCAATCACAGGGTGGTCTTAAGGCGGCTACTTTTCTACCAGCTCTTCAGTTTTGACTACTCCAGGATTCTTAAACATAAAGAATATAATATTAGATTAAAGACTTACATTTGTGAAACTTTTCTGCATTTGTCATGCAATGTTTTCATACACATCTTTTCCTGTACAAAACAGTTAAACAAGAAAAATGGAAACAAGTTCTTTTAATTTTGCAAATGCAATTGTTTTTTAAAAAAAAAGGTTTTATTGCATTGCTGCATTTAAATCAGGCTCACAATTATTATTATTTTCTGTTAAACTGTTTTGTAAAATCCTGTACGATTATTTTTAGGCTCTCTCTAGTACTTAAGTAACTAAATATATATTATATTTTAAATGTTTTAAATATACAATTTCCACTAAAACTACAAATTCAATCGTGCATATTTCATTATTCAGAAACAACAATATGTATAAGACGAAAAACTTTGTATGCTGACCTCGTTTCCCTACGCGGTCAAGGAAGTTCCTATTCTTCTGCGCGATCTTTTCCATGTAATTGTTGAGTGCTCCTCGCTGCAAGATCTCGACTGCTGGGTTCACCGAGAATGAGCGTCGTGGACGCATATCCAGCTCCGTGGTTGCCACCTTCATTATACACTTAGACTTTTATCTTTTATACACTATGATCGACACAAGCCATGAGAATAAATAAAGCATTTTTGGCTTAAGCTCAATTTGTGAGTTTGTGAATCTCTTATAGCTGAATGGTTGTTGCATTGAAAGGATAATATTACTTATATATATTTCTTTTTATAATTTTATAAAGCTTATATGACTAGAAGAGATAATATTCGTAAGAAGAAACTTAGAAAACTAAATTTATAAGTGGTGTCTAAAGCAGAAACTACTCATGGGACAATTTAATAGATTAAATATACGGTATATAAATTAGAATTTTAATGGATAAAGTGAGAATTACTACGGTTAAATTCAAATGTTAAAATTATTGTCTGTCGTTCACTGTAATGTTTGATAATTAATAATTCACCACGATTAATTACCGATAAGCGGATGATTGATAATGACCAAAATGAAATTATAATAAAATGGAATATACAATACACATTATATTATGTTCTAACCGCAACTAACTTGCTGCAGACGTGGCTTTTCTGATACCCTATTAGAAATTACTTTCACTCAACTAAGTCTAATTACCTCAAGTTCTAGACATCTCATGTTAAGGTCCTTGATTAAGTTGAAGTAACGGTAACAGGTTCTCATGTTATGAGAACGATCTAATAACTGGCTGGATACATTTGTAACCCATTTAAAAAATGACCGTAGAGTTCTGCCATTTAATAATCAATTTCGCATTTTTTTTATTTGAAATTGAAAACTTCGTGTTTGGTCCCGATCTTTGTACTGATGATGAAATAGGTATCAATAGAGTCGTATTAATGTCCCGGATGTTTTTTTTATATTTTTTTTTAATTGCGCTATATATTTTATTGCATTGTGTAGGGTCAATATTTCACAATATTTTTTAGTCTCTGTTTCAATTTGATTGATTTATTGATAATATTACTTAGACTTTTACCGCAGATAGTTAATTCAATGTATTTTACTATTGCAACTTTTATTCATTGATTGTTTAAGAAGAGACAAAATTGTAATCTATAATCATGTAGGTAGTCAGACAAATCGCATATTTATAAATGAACGTGTACACTTTTTAGGATATTATGTATTTCATCATACAGTAAAGACCCCGTATTTCGAATTGATGTGTATGTATGGAATAATTTATTGGAATTAAAATTATGCCAATAAGCACTACGTGACGTATAACGATATACGATTGAAATATAGCTTCTATCTATATACTAAAATTGAATCGCCGAAATGCATATACGCGCATAACTTCCGATCGGCTGCATCAAATTTTTTTAATGTTTTCTTGTACAACGTTTGTGAACAAGAAAAATTAAAAGATAACCGGAAAAGTAATTTTTTTCGCGACAGTTATTAACCTACAAAAAGACTGCCATTTTTATACTACGGTCCATAGTATTACCTAAATTGTTTTTGATGTGAAAACTTCTTTAGCGGCGTTGTGCACTTTTTTGGGATGGGTATAAATGTTAAACTTGCGTCAGGACACGTGACCTGATCGAATATTCGTAAGACGGCGATGTGGCGTAGAGGTAGTAATATCCCTCTCTCTTTCTACCGCGCGTTCCTTCTGTTTTGTTTAAGCAACAAAGGGCACTTACGCGAGTGTGCGTATGTATTTGTACTACAGCCTGCTACGCGCATGTACAGATGGTGACACTTACTGGCTCGACTGTCTGTATTCTCGAAAAATACTTGTATATCAAATATCAAGTGTTTAAAATACTGATAAATACTAGATGAAAACCCGGCTTCGCTCGGGTAATATCTTTATACTGTATAGCATTAACCTATATTTTTATAACATCACAATAAGCATTTCTGTAGTCATCGGTTCTCAAGGAATATTAAAGGCAAAGCAAGGCATAGATTCGTATAGCTTCGTTCATTGTATTGAATAAATATTGGAAATCAAAAAATGAGATTTTATTAATCTAAAATGCACAAAGTTTTAAATTCTGCCGGCAGTCCTGGAGTGCAACCTTTCTTTTTATTATTTCTAACTACTTCTGACACTTTCACAATAAATTCAAAGTGAATACATAAATCATTTTTTCAGAAACATCCTCTAAAACTTTGGCTACATTTTTCCATTTATGTCTACAAACAAAATGTTGCGTAAAAACTGTTGATTTTTAACTAAACCTAAATCTTGCTGTCTTGATGGTACTTTAATTAGTTTGACAACACTGCTTTGTTTTATGACTAAGATATGACTTTTTAATATTCTACCTATTACTGATTCGTAGACTTTGCACCTCATGTCTTCGAGAGAACAACAAACCTATGTCTGGTATAACGTGACTGGATTCAAAACTCAAATAGTTTGTATGGGCCAATGATGAAACGTCTTACAAGGGTACCTAAAGCAAATTACTAAACTTATAATAATTTAGAGCATTTAGACGACCACAATAGCTTTTATTACCCTGTTCTCTCAACTTCAAACAACAATATATGTGTAGCAATCTTGACAAAGAGTGATATAACTTTGGTTATTTTTCCCACATGGAATATTATATGAACATCTAATATATAAAATTCTCGTGTCACAGTTTTCGTTGCCATACTCCTCCGAAACGGTTTGACCGATTCTCATGAAACTTTGTGAGCATATTGAGTAGGTCTGAGAATCGGCCAACATCTATATTAGATATACTAGATTTTTCATCCCCCTAAATGGTAAGGGTCACCCATCGCACATTTCATTTAAAGAGCAAAGAGATTCATTTCAGGTGAGCTTAAACAACTGTTTGTTTATAATTTTCACTTCTATCTATCGTCCTCATGACTGCTTTATGTTTTTTTTGTCATCATTTCATAATAAACTCTGAAATGGATTTATCAACTGCAAACTTGACTAATTGTATTTTTATTAGTTTCATTATTTTTAGGGACCTTTTGTAAAAAAGAATTTAACCCCTTCGGTGACGAAAAAGTAATTGAAGGTGGATTGATAAATTTAATCAATTTTCGTTTAAATTGACGCCCCATTTAAATATTGATAATAGGTGGATAACGTTTCGTTCCATTAAACATTGATTTCAATAAACGGTCAGTCTTCTTATTATTATCTTGAATTAATTTTTTTTTTTATTTTTTTTTTGGACATCTAAACACACTACGCCATCTAGTCCCAAGATAAGCAGAGCTTGTGTTATGGGGTACTAGACAACTGATACAAATACATATATACTTTTTTTTTTGTAAATACATACACATTATAGATAGAACACACCCAAACTCCGAAACAAATATTTGTAGATCATACAAACATTTGGTCCGACCCGGGAATCGAACCCGAGACCTCATGATCAGCAGTCGCTCACGCCAACCGCTAGACCAACGAGGCAGTCAAAATTTCATTCACTAATTTTTTTTATTTTAATTCAAATTTCATTAATAATCTGACCGAATGTTTATTTTCTGTCTGTTACTTAGTTTCTGGAAACTTTTTTTTTTGTTCGAAAGTGAGTGTGAACTTAGAAATTAGTGAGCGACTATGATGATGGTTATATGCTGATGGTGATCTACTCTGGATGATAGAAAGCATGAGTAGAATAAGATTAGTGGTCACCATACTCATTGCGAATGCAAAGAATGCAACAGTGTGGTATGGTAATTGACAGTATGGCAGTCTATTGAGATGCTCCTGCATCATTAGATCTCCGGTCTCGCACCCACTAAGGATGCGAGGTCCTCTGTTTAAGCGAATTTTAATTGGACTTTAAGTTTTCAATAAATAAGACATAAAAAATCGTCTACTCTTTTTTCAAAAAAACAATTGAATAACGTTTAATTTAGGTCGTAATTACTTTACTGTTATAAACATGAAGTCGTACAAACAAATAGTCAAAATAAAAATGTTTAACTAAAAGCCTCTTTTCAAAATAATTTAATCGTAAAACCTCCATAAAAAGTAGGCCAAACAACACGTTGCTGTAGCAACTTTAACTATTTAGAGTTAGATTAATTTTGTTCTGTTTAGAGTTAGTACAAAGGTTCGTGGTATACCGCACTTATAAATGTACACAAAACAAAGATATATCAAAACCACAAGAATGAATGTTTGAAAACGGTATTTGGTACTGGTACTAGCAGCGACTCACTACATTAATGTGCATCTGAAACGGTACTAAAAATACTAGTGTCAATAAATATGATTTATTACTCTCTGCGGTTAAATATTTATATTTTTTTCAATCGGGATATCAAGATAATCTTTGTACCTATCTATACCTATAATATTGAAGCTGTAAATATGAAAAATAGCTCTCAAGCAGCGGTGAAGGTGCGAATATTTTGTGAAATCTGTCAAGTTTCCGCTTAGTTCAGTTACTAAGCTTACACTTAGAGCAATATACCTTAGAAATCTAAATATCGCGATGGTACAGCGGTGCGGTTAGATTATGGCGATACCTCGTTTTATTTGGTTTGTGGTTGAGTGTTCAGATATAAAAATATTTATTTATTCGAGTGACGCACATCATGCTGGGTATCAGACATACATAAAACCGCAGTAGGTACATGAGAATTAGAAAAACATATGTTGTATAAGACTTAGTACATGTGTATTTTAGGATTATACATCCTGTTCGTTTGTGACTACTATGTTGTAACATTACCTAACAAGTGAAATGGTTCGACAAACTTTTTTCTTACTGCTGGTAAGTAGAGTTATTTATTTGTTTAAACTTCATGCAATTTTATACATAGCCTACATTGGCGGACTTAATACCGAATTCTCTTCCAAGTCAATTTTAGGGTAGTCTTGTATATGTGTGTTACATATAGTATACATTTGACGTAAATACACATACATATACATTATATGTTAATACACTAACACACATATCATCATCATCATCATCATAAAACGAACATCCATAACGTCCCGATGCGGGGCTCGGATCGCCTCTCAATAGAAAATTTAACCCTCTTACATGACGTATGGCCTTAAGGCTTTAAGGCCACACGTCCCCACCCTGGCCAAGTGCATGTTGGGGACTGGCAAGACAACACATATAACTACATTATATGCGTGTGCTATAAAAACCCGAATATAATACACGAGATTAGTAATAAGAAACTGACATTATATCCATTGCAAGAATCCGTATGTATTTGATATGCTTACCATTATTTATTAGTTTCATACCAGTTTTAAGTATTACGTCATACAAAAAAAGCTTTAAAAAGTTGGACAATTTTATACCAATTTTTTTTCGTATCTTTCCAATAGAATACATATTTATATGTATGTCTGAACCCGCAATTGATATTACATATTCTAAAACATTTTACCTGTGAGTCGCGGGGCACTTCAGCGAAGAGATAGAGCCAGGGTGAGGCAGCGCCGTAGCGCCCGCCCATCGGAGATACATAGCCGAGGCTTTCCTGTATAAAAAAGAATCAGTCATGAACAGCCTTTAAAAGCACACTCCTAGATGCAGGCCACTCTTATAGCAAGGAGGTTTGGTCTTATAGCAAACATATAAGGTTTGTTTTAAGTCTTCCTTCTCTTTCCAATTGATGTTGTACTGCAGAGTTTGCTCCCTGTAGTTGTACAGGGAGCCCTGTACTGTAAGGGTGTTGACCCTTAGTAGTAATATTCAAGGTAGTAGAGCCACGTTGATTTCAGCACGAACGGGCCGGCTCGACCGGGGCGGTACTTCCGTCGCACAGAAAATCAACGTAAAAAGACAGCGATCACGCTGTCGTGTTTCGTTGGTGTGTGCGAGACCGGAGGCCCAATGATGCAGAAGCATCACTAGCCCGCCATGGTGTGGGTCACCATGCTGCATTGTTGCATTGTCTGCATTCGCAGTATGATGACCACCACTCTTGGATTCTGCTTATGCTTTCCATCAGGCAGAGTAGAGTCATTTTGGCAGGGACAAACATAAAAAAAAACACCAATGGAATAAATAAGGGTGGTAACTTAATCCGTCACCATACGAGGAGTCTGAAAAATACTTCATAGAATGTTATTACTATTAAAAAGCTAGATGGACTAGACTAGGTGGCAATTTGACTTATTATATTGCTAACTCCTTCAAGTGTCTTCCGATTAATTATTTGTGGGTTCCAAGACAGTTTTCTTTTTCTTTCTCCGAATTTCATTATCGAAATTAGATGTTCGTGCGTTACTGCTGTTGATTCTGATGTACAGGAGTTACAGTAGTGGGCATGTAGAGTTAGTCCCATTTATTACTAGGCTAGGAGGACGGATGTACCGAGATTCCAAAATGTAAGGGTTCATAATGTTAAGCGCTAAATAACATCGTACCATCGTATTGTTTTATAGTTAGTGCGTTTCTAACACAACGAGCCTATTGAGTGTATCTACTAATTGTTTGCTTTCATATACTATTATTAATCACATGAACTATGTTGGAAAGGCGCGCCTCAAGAAATATGAAACCCGATAGGTAACACTCAAGTTAATTGTTTATTTTTTCAATTAACTTTTGAAGAATCATTTGTAATACATCGTGTGCTAACTGTTGAATTTTATGTTTTAACTGGTTAATAGAGAAATAATAATAATAACTCTTTACGTTTTAGTTATCCCATACCTACCTATGTTAGAAAATTATGATACTTTTTCAAAAAATATTTTATAATTTTTAAGGAACCTCATTACTTAATTTCACATTAATAAAATGAAATCCAATCTTGTTTATATGATTGATAGGGTCGGCTATTATTTGTAGTATTTGCGTCCCGAATTCCCAATAAAATATGTTTAAGAACTAAAAAAAACTCAAAACAAAACATAGTTTAATCCTCCAAACGTGAAAGTCGAATGCCCACGTACTTGCAAGGTTATTCTAATCTGTAGTCAAACACGCTTCCCTAAGGCTTATTGACACAATCTAATACAGCTTCAATGTATGTATATTTCCTTTTGTATTCACATTCTTTTCTTACGTATTCGCCAATTTTTCGCCTCGTGAGCACAGCATACAATATTTTTATAAGAAATCCGATGAACTTTAGTTTGGTTTGCAGCTCATTGGAAAGTGTGTTTTATAAACACGCGAAACATCAAAGGTAATGGAGTCATAAAAATTGTACAACACGTAACTTTTTGGTTATATAATCATAAATTAATTTAACATTAATTAAAAAAACCCCATATGCAGCATCAGGTACAATTGTACCGGCACGCGTGAAGCACTTAACTGAGTAATCATACGCCAAAAATGCCTTACATCATTTTACTCTTACACTACTGAACCGATAATAACCAAACAGCTAAGAACCATCGCAAGGAAACTGACTTTCAAAAGTAAAAAACCGCATCGAAATCGTTCTATCACAGACAGACACACAAACACAGAGACAGACAGGCAGTCAAACTTATAACATCCCTATTTTGGTGTCGGGGGTTAAAAATGACAAACATCTTAAAGTTCGCCACTACTATATGTATAAAACAATTGCTCAACTAAGCTTAAATGATGCTAAATAAAGTAATACCTACAACATTGTTTTCAATTCGTAACTTGATTCAATTATCTAGATACTAGGTTTTATTATGACGTAGTTAAAGGCAGCCCAAATCCTAGCTCGAGACATACGGAACAAACATGTTATTAATCAAAGCTAAGTAGCCATATATTTGCTTTTGTACCTACACATATTTAACAGGTGTTCCCTTAATTTTGGCATAGAATTTCATAACGTAAGGTATTTACTCTAAACTATTTCGCAAATTAAATGTGAGCCAGTAGCAGTTACTACTTTGTAAAAGAACAATGTCGTTTGAGAACATTGAATCAAAAGATTTCATCCATTTTGTCAACCTTGCTTAATGAACGAATGGACTCAAAAACGTAGCGTATGCGATCGCTGTGCTTGAATCTCGGGATCTATTCCCAGGTCGAATCAAATGTGTGTATGATCCGTAATTATTTTTTCGGAGTTTAATTGTTATCTATATATATTATGTGAACGTGGACAGTGACTCTAGGGTTAATCCAGAAGCTCAAAGTCGTTCAGCTTGCCGTAGAAAGAGCTGTGCTTGGAGTCTCTCTGAAGGATAAAATTCGTCAGAAAACCAAAGTGACCGACATAGTTCTGAAAGTTGGTAGGACGAACTGGCAATGGGCTGGTCACAGAACAGACAACCGTTGGAGTAAGCGTGTTTTAGAGTGGAGACCGCGTCTTGGCAAACATAGTGTGGGACGCACTTTGCCAGATGGCGGGACGACTTACATAAGAGTGTTGGCAGTGACTGGATGCAGAAAGCAACAGATCTGACTCTGTGGTGTTAATTATTAAATTATTAAAAAAGAATATAAGTATTCTACCCGTCGATCTAGCGTTTGAAGCTAGATGGCGTTGTGTGTCAGATGTCTAAAAAAATCATTTGTTTATTATTACTTACTTAATTTCATTTTATATCCATGTACTATGTGTATTTAGGTACTTACGTCGTCGGTTGCGGGGGAGTCCATTTGAACCATATCGAGGGGAGATAGAGCATCGGATGCGGGCGCTGCTGCTACTCCGACGCCACCAGCCACCACCACGGTGCACCAAAGAGCCCACCACATCTACAACAATTTTTATCTTTATTAAGAATAATTTTAATATTGTCTAGTATTTGTAAAGGTTAGAGTTTGGAGAAAATGCTTAGCGGAATATAAAAAAAATAAGAATTACTCCTAAATTAGTAAGGCAAAGTAACCGAGGAACATTGTCCTTACTCAATATGGAATTCTAACTCTTGTGACTCTAACTTCGACGTTTGGCGAAAAGAAAGAAGATATAAAGATTCCGTCCTCTTCATACATATGTGGCGAATATTACGTAATGATTTAATGGCACTGTGGCATCAGCGATCAGCTTCTCTTTGACTTGACATAGCTTACTCCATCTCGTTGTGTGCATTTTGGGTAGGTATTCTCATAAATATTCAAGAGATCGCATTTATTCTTACCACGCTTCTCGCCAACGAAGCCGTTTAGTTATTAAAGTAACATTAGCGTTAATCTTCTTTTCCAACTACATAACGTTTAACAATAATGATATTGCAGTTGTTTACTTCACTTCTAAAACTATTACAATAAATTATATTATTTATTTAGGTATTTTATTACATTTAATACATAGAGATTAGTTGATTTATAATCAAACTTAAAACCATTGTAGTTTCAGTACAGAAAAAGAAAACATATTTACTTTGTTATTTATCTTGCTATTAAGAGTCTGGAGGTTACCGGAGTCAATAAAAAACTTTTAATCTGTTATTTTATGATTAATATGTTTTTGATAAGATCTAATTTGTTAAGCTATGAAGGTCTTCTTGCAATCTCAATAAAATCTTTTGTTGTATGGATAAGAGTATACCGTGTGTGTGCCAGTGCCGTAAAATTGAAGGTGCCTAATACGTGTCATGTATTACAATTTGTTTTATTAAAGAAAATAGTAATAATAAGCAATGTGTTTGCTGTCAATTATTTTGCGTTAATGACGCTTAATGTAATGAACCTTTACTTATAACATAATTAGAAATAACCAACCTGTCTATCCAGTTTGGTATAGTTGGCCAAAATCTCCCTTCTAAGGAGGGGTTTATGTCCAGCAGTGGACTATAAAAGGCGTTTGATGTATATCTTGCGAAAATGTTATTGTAAGTGATGATGTTTATTCGATAATATGAGAATATGACACCATCAAGTAATATTTTTATTCATGTACCTAATAAAGGAAATTTTTTGCAGATTGTAATTTTAATAAGTTGCCTGTTTATGTATTAAATATTTTGGGATATAAAAAACTTTTGAGGAGACTTTTCTAAATACTCGAATGGCATCCTAGACATTTATTTGTTAAAGAAAATTCGAGCTTTCAAAAGTTTACTTCATAAATTGTTTCTGGTGGAGTATTTTCATGGTATTTAAGTTAATATCCTGGACTTTCTATTTATAAGTAATGCATATTAAATATTTTGAAAGCTTTGTTTGATGTAAAATAAAAATCTTGCACATGGTTAACGTAAGGGACATATTAAGATATTATTAATCAACTCAATAACGTTGCGAATCCTACTAATATTATAAATGCGAAAGTTTGTAAGGATGGATGGATATTTGGATGTTTGTTACTCTTTCACGCAAAAACTACTGAACGGATTTGGATGAAACTTTACAGTAATATAGCTTATACATCAGAATAACACATAGGCTACTATTTGTCGCGATAACCGACATATACGCGGGCGGAGCCGCGGGCAACAACTAGTAAGATATATAGTGTGAAAAATAATACATACACTTTACACATATCTAACGACATGGACGTATGGGCGTTTATTAGATACAAGATAAATATTAGGGAAGGCTCATCTTATCCTTTCTGGAGAAATCAAACGATTAATAAACCAAACGTTGCGAGTCTACTAAAGAATCATGTTTTGAAGTTAAAGAAGTTTATATCTATTCTACCGATTGCAAAGCTGCGAAAATGTTGTGACTTATCGGCTTTGCGATGCGCGTCGGATATTTGTCATCTGTGAGATTAGCTCACCCGCCAGTCTCTTATTGAAAGGTCCATTTACAGAATAGATACAGATTCAGATAAAAATACAGAAGAAAACATCTTGAAAGTTGAGATAGTTTTTCTAAAAGACGTTCGATTTTTAATACACGCAAAAAATATTAGGATTCAATTCTTATGAGCATCAAATCTCTTATATTGTCATAACAAATATCATTGACTGCAACTTATATTGGTAAAAAGTTCACGGCAAGGCTGTACTGTAGAGAATATTGTAAATTGTCAAATATTTATTACACGTTTCCTGAAAAATATGTATCATAAAATAAATTAAAATAAAAGTGTTTACAATAGTAAACTTGAAAACGCTGATGACGTAAGACAAGGAAAATATAAAAATATGTACGTCAGTTGGCTGCTTACTTAGTGTGCAAATGACAGCGGCTTTAAGTAAATGCTTTTAAAAGAAAACAAAGACTCTAGCACAAACCTCAGCTTCTATTTAACTTTAAATTCCGAAATGATCTTAAGATTTTAAGCCCCTCAATGAGATTAGGAAATGGTTCAAGTCATTCGGCGAAGCTGTTTACCACAATCGTGACGTGAATGAAACAGAGAGCCCTGTTTTGAGTACATGTAATTTGTCATTGGGCCTGCTCACCCTCGATTCAGACAAGTCTCTAACTAAAGAGGTTTGTTATTTACGTAGGATCTGTCTCAACAACTCGACAAACTATTGTGTTTATGGTTGGACCACCTGTTTCTGCGCGATAGACGCTTGGAACATCAGTGCCCAATTTAATTAGTGTTTATTTTAAAACAAGACTATGAATAAACCCTAAACTGAGTTAATAAAAAACAATAATATTTCTTTATTAATATTTCTAATGCACACTAAATATAAATCATATGATAGCCCATATCTATCTAGACTTGAGTTACGGAGAGTTAAATTAAAGAATCGTCTTAGAGTCTAAGGAAACATTAATGGAAACTACAGATACACGTTTCCTGAAGAGCATTTCCACTAGATCAATCTCTCATAAAATTTAATATAGATATAACTTCATCATCATCATATCAGCCGTAAGAAGTCCACTGCTGAACGTAGGCCTCTCCCATTGACTTCCATTGCGACCGGTCGGTAGCGGCCTGCATCCAACGAGTCCCTGCGATCCTAACTAGTTAGATATAACTTAAAAAGTGAGAATTAAAATATATTAAATTAGTAATTTGATAAGAGTGCTCTGCCTAAAGCCAATCTACTAGGTTAGCAAAAGATAAAACAAGCAGCAGAAATGAAATTAACAAAAGACCCGTTTGGCAACTCTCAAGTTAAATATTATACAAAGTATTTCAATCCACAAAGCAATGCATTCGAAAAATTTCATAATAATTTCCCTTTTATCTGACTTCTTGTTGCAGAGTTTATTTTACTTGTTACACAACGGTAATTCCCGTTTAGCGCCTAGACGGCTTAGTAAGAAAGCTTCGGAACCTTCCAAAGATATTGCGTGTATATAGAAAATCTTAGGTCTAAGTAATCTGAAAATATAGACATCTTCGTTTTTTCTTCTTTATGAACAGATTTGCTATCACAATAACTTTAAATAGTATTAACATGGAGTTACGAAAGTTTCTTTACTGATAATTTGACATATAGATTTGACATCTTATCCATAATTGGATTGAATTTCATTTGTTTTGTACCGATTCTAATTTACATTTTTTTATTTGATTCATATGAAAACGATTGCAGTTCTAAAACGTAACGCGAACCATAAAATTATCTATTAAGACAGCTTTTTAATGATCTATATTGCTCTCACTTCAAGTATAATTGGTAGAAAATATATTAGTTAAAAATATCTTGGTCAGCAGTGAACGGCGATAGGTAGATAAACATCCGGATTACGTAGCTTCTGCAATTTTAACTCAGTTAAAAACTGAAGACAATGATTATGAATTATGACGAGTATGATTGTACTGTAGTGACTAAATGATTTTAAAATCTGTAACTTCCTTTCCTATAATGAGTCTGTATTTCACTTAACAATTATAATATATTTAAAAGCAAATTAAAACAAAAACGATTTATAATATTGAAATAAAATGTCACTCCAACAATAAGTAAGTTTGTAGAAAATCTAATACTTTTCCATACATTTTATAACTTTAGTGTAAAAACTTAGAGAATACATTTTAAATTCACTGTAGTGGGACGACTACAGAATGTTGTTATAAAAGTGTCTATATGCAAAATATTTCACGTTCAACCACAATAAAGGTTTCCGTCTAAAACAAACCATATTATATTTAGGTCTCGTCTCAGACGAACAAGGATAACTAATTTTGTTTTTGTTCAAAGGTAATCTGGCTTTGATTTTGTTCTAAGACATGTAAGAAATATATACTTAGAGACAGCGAAAGTCTATTATATAAACAACTGTTGCAAACCGTTGATTGTTGTATAAACTTATGTTGTCTTTAATATCTAGCACATCAGTTTAGACTTATAAAATGACAATGCAGACAAGTCATAACATATATATGTGCTTAATCATGCTGTGTTATTATGTGTCCGTGTAGTGTTTATTATAGTTAAAAATGATTCTCAAGTTACTTACGTTATACTAGTAATGTAGTAATGAAATATTTGAATTTACAACCGCCTTAAGTCTCATAAAACTTAACATGTAACCTATTTAATTCAAAGAGTTATGTATCATTTGATATTGCTAACTTTAAAAAGTGCTTATAATACATTTTTTTTAGTAATAAAAACCATAATGCTATATGGACGTTGCAGTTAATATAGCTAAAATACACAGTGGCGATAGTTTTAGAACAATGAACGTTTGTATCCCGTCATCGAGGTGTAGCGTCGAGAGCCATTGTGTGACGGTTGAACTGTGCGCTCCCGTGAAGATTGCTCTTCGTGCCTCCCTGCTTGTTCTGAAATGACCGACGCAACTTTGGCTAGCTAGTTTTTTTTTTTTTTTTTTTTAAACGTGTGGAAACCCCCTCGGGCCGTCACCCCGCCGGGGTTTGCGGCGGGGCGGTGTGTCGGAATCGAACCGACTAAAACCACACGGTGTGCCACTCTGCGCCTGAGATGGGAGGGATCCGGGAACTGCTGTTATTAACACATCCGGACCCCTCCCAGCGCCTGCCCGCACTGAAGCGGGCACCGTCTGCTGTTAAAAAACTCTCAATTTAGGCGACGTACGGCACACGCGTAACGTCGCCCCCTCGCGGGTGACCACTAAAGCGGATGGTGGGGATGGCTAGCTAGTTCCCTCAAGCTTTTAAAATTCTCAATAGAACTAAAATTGCTCACTTAATATTAATTTAGTTATTGCTTGCATTTTGTTTCCTTTTAGTTTTTACACAGTGTGCCAGTTTGAGCTGGTACGGCTTTCCGTCAATTAAGTGTAGCTTTGCTTTTGACGTGACAGCTGCACGCACTAAAAAGGATGACTTATTGTCCTGTTACGCTCATTGTAGAATTGATCTCTCTCTCTCTCTTGGCTCATCATCCCATCAATGTTTTGTTATGACGTTGTCACGTTAAACTATCGTCCGATAACCGACTTTATAAACAACCAATTTTTCTAACCTTTAGATAATTAGCAATCGTTATATGCTGAAAGATTATGTTGTTAACATTTTTTTTCTTTTTTATGTTTGGCCCTGCCAAAATGACTCTACTCTGCCTGATGGAAAGCATAAGCAGAGTCCAAGTGGTGGTCACCATACTGTGAATGCAGACAATGCAACAATGCAGCATGGTGACCCACACCATGGCGGGCTAGTGATGCTTCTGCATCATTGGGCCTCCATCTCGCACTCACCAACGACACACGACAGCACGATCGCTGTCATTTTACGTTGACTTTCTGTGCGAGGGTAATACCGCCCCGGTTGAGCCGGCTCTTCTACCTAATTTTAAACGATTTTTGGCAATTCACAGCCTACGTCCACTGGTCGACATTGGCCTCCCCATAGGTTCATTATAACATTCATATGCAGCCCACGTTCAACGATTTCCCGAAAGAAAGAAATAAAATAAAAGATTAAACACATATGTTTGTTACACATAAACATGTTGTGGCAAAAGGTGTCCTCTACATCAGTAGCGTAAAACCTTGTCAATGAAATATCGTAAATGTTGTGCTTAGTCACAATCTCTGAAAAAGTCGTGGGTTGTCATATATATTCCCTGAGATAAGCCACTCAGTACGTCCGAATTTAGGGCCACTTTCTTACATAAACGGCGTCCCTTTTTTATTACATTTTGTTGAGATATATCTATCTAGTGTCATCAACAATACTGGTTTATGATTTATTTGACTACACCAAAGGTGAAAATGTGAAAATTTATTACGTACATTATTCTAACCGTTATTATATGACATAGGAACTGAGCTGACAGATCTAATAATGGCGTACAATTTTTTTCTAAATGTGATATGTAAATTAGGTGAATGAGATACGGCGCTTAGGGATTATATTATTTACAAAATATATTTTAGCGATAGCTTTGTGAAAATGTGGAGAGACTCGATTTACCGAGACGTTGTTACTTTTATGTACAATAAAGCCGACTATGAAACGGAATGCAACAAGTGTGCACTAGCAACAGTCGGTTCAGAACGACCTGATATTGATGTCGCCGTTCGACGAACGCACCGGAACTTTGCCGTAGATGTGATATGTTCCCTTCGTTGAGCGAGATCAATGCTTTCCGATCTGCAATTTTGAACGGATTCAGTCAGAGTTGCTTTTATTCTTACAGATTATTTTTCTTCTTCAACAACAACAAATACCTTCAAGCTGACCCCGTTTGAGATTGAATACTTTAATAGTGTCTTAATCTATAAATGCTTTTCTCAATTAATTATTGCTCCCAGAGAAAAAAATGGTCTAGGTTTACCTGAACAAAACTTAGCATAAAGTTTAACATCTTAACTTTTAACCTACCTAAGTCTTATTAAAAAAAAGTTCCTTTGTAAAATGTGATTTTATGTATCTGATTCTGAATTTGGGTGATTTCAATGTATAATATGTATGTATTTAAATATATATATATTGTATGTGTATTTATAGTTGTCTAGTACTCATAGCACAAGCTCAGCTTAGTTTGGGTCTAGATGGCGTTGTGCCAGATATTCGAAATATTATAATTTATCATTAAATTGCCAATACATTTTTGATATGGTTTCCAGTTTAAAATATAATGTTACCTATAAAGTGGAATGTGTGGCGCCAAAACATTTTTTGTAGTTCTAAAGCACAATCAATTTTTGTACCCAAAGAAAAAATCCTTAATAGAACGGAAAACATAACATAATATATACTACGTAATAGATTTGGCAAGAATATAATGGGTAGGGAATATAAGCTTTTGTTATAGGTTCTATTCAAAAACATAACAAAAGAATAATACAGGTAAACAAAGACGAATTAATATTAAGCATCAAAACATATGTGGTGGTTTAATAATAATATAATAAAATAGTTTAATAATAGTATAATTAATAGTGATCTACTTATTACATAAATATCACTCTTAATAACAAAAAAATAATATAAGCTATTATTTTTCATATTATTTTCACCTTAAATAATAGATTTGAAGACTTATGTACATTTTAGAATTTATTTTGGCACTTGGCAATTAAAATTTCTAAGGAGGGTGGACTGTCACTTAACTAGCGGATAGTTAGCAAATAAAAAAGAACAAACCCAGTAGTATAAATAGTCCAGAAGGAGATTATTATTATCATTAAAGTCATTATATTCTTAAAGATAAGCTAATTTTGCATAACCCAAAGTTCAAACAAATACCTACTGTTGCTCTTTTATGAAAGTAAACAGGATGCATTAAGGATATTTAAATAAATGAACTATGAACTTACCATGTTTCTTTTAGACGAGTATGACCAGAATGAGGAATGAATCTGAAACAAGAAAAAACGATTACGTAAGTAAATATGTAGAACAAATACCATATTGTGTACGTGACCCAAATGTTAGTAGAAATAAATGTATTTACGTTCGCATCTACATATATACAGGTTAGCTTCTGCCCAAATTAATTATGTACACGTAATGAAGTAGAATGACTATGAAATTAAATTTACAAATTAATTAAATCGAATATTTTCAGGTGTGAATGCATTTCGAGCGGTAGTAATGTAATATTGCATATCATGTCGATTCGTCCATATGAAGGGAATTGATAGACATGACCCAGTTAAGCTCTCTCAGGTACTAATGCGAATAGTTTTTTTAAAGTCAAACGGTGGCGTTGTGAGAGCAGTCGCTTATCAATAGAGGCAGATGAGCTTTATTAGTTTACGACGTAGATGTTGAATTTATTACTTCATAAACATGGAAATGCACTACTTTCCAACGTGTTAAATACAAAAGGACTCACATTTTTTATTTATTTTTATAATATTTTTAGCAAAATGTTTTCGTAAAATGACAGCGTTCGTGCTGTCGTGTTTCGTTGGTTTTTTTTTAGCTTTGTAAGAACTCGGTTGGAACTCGTTGGTGAGTGCGTGCTTCAATGATGCGGAAGCATTACTAGGCCGCCATGGTGAGGGTTACCATGCTGCATTGTTGCATTGTTCGCATTCGCAATGAGTATGGTGACCGACACTCTTGGATTCTGCTTATGCTTTCCATCAGGCAGAGTAGTGTAATTTTGCCAGGGCCATACATAAAAAAAACAAAGTGGGTTTATTGATATTTAGTCTCTCTTTTTTTTCTGATTTAAAAACTTATTCCGCTTGAATCACATAAAACGAAAGTGCCTGGTTTATTTACAAGAAACTTTCGGACAGTAAGCAGACCTTTTTCGTGACGTGCATATTTCATTATGATATCATCGCGCTTAATGTAATGACGACAGATACCCGTAAATCTTTTCAATGGACAAGTAGATATTATTATATTTACGTCAAATTCCACTTATCATAAAATGATAATTGTTAGCGATCCATTAAGTTTGATAATAAAATCTTACTTAGATTACATATATTAGAGAAATATCAATGTCAATATTAACAATCAAATTCGTAATACCTATTCCTTTATTACGCTTACACAACTAATTCAATGAGTCCATTTCGATTAGATATAATTATATAGTTCCGTTTCTATTATGTGGATGATATACTTATGAAGTAACTTGTAAAAATATTATATTTATTATTTATTTTTAGCCGAATCTTCTACTGACATAAAAAGATTACTATTTGACTTTACAATGGATACGTCAGTTGCTAACGGATAGTAAATATACAACATTTCGGTTTTTGCTGGAGCCTCTTCATTGGCGTAGCATGGAAACTACGGTGAAGGTAAAATACTTTTTGTCAGTGTTTAATGTCACAACAGTTAATGTGCTAGGTTGGTTACACCCATTAGTCACAAACTTTTTAAGAATCTATTGGTTCTGTAAGAATTTGTTGTGACTGCTTACTCTGAAGTAAACCGTACGCTTATTGGATAATTTAATTCGTTGTATAAGAAAATTTTATTAGATAAGTCATTAAGTTTTGCTAGTTTCAACAAGTGCAAAAACAGGGTAACGTTTTTCAATGGCTTCATTTAAAATGGCTTAAATTTGAAACTAGTTTAAACGAAGGCATAATTCTATTTTGATAATAAGACGATAATCAATTACTGCTCGCATTACACAGGAGACATATTACAAAGTGTTTCTAAAATATCTTTCGTGTATTTAAGCATAAATATATCTTTAGCGATAAGTCTAAGAGAGAATATTGTTATCAGGAGATTATTTCCAAAAGCATAACTTTGCGAATAGCACCTTTGTTGTGAGACTTGAAACGGGAATAGTTTGATAAACTTATTTGTACTTGTAAGTCGCATTAGTCTATTTATAGCATTATTTCAAATTATTCAGGGATATTTGTATCTGAATTTTTGTTAGAATTGAATAGATGTGACTGAATTAGATGTGTCGCTGTTCAGATGAATAATTTGAAAGAAATGCTACAATTAAAGTAAGTCTACGATACTTTTAAAAGTTCTGTAATTTAGTTGGTCTGTTGGTCTAATGGATACTTGGTCTGAGAATCAAACTTACATGAGTTATATTTTCGTCATGTGCTCCTGCGGTACCACCACTGACGGACACATAATTATATCGAGTTCTACCCAGACACATTTATATACTCAAAAATATGATATATCCAAATTATTTATCACCAATTCGTTCAGCTATTCAAGTGTGATAAAATAACAAACATTCAAACGACTTCGTAACAAATACATAGTCTTGACAAACTTATATTTGAAAATAAATAGTTCGTGACAAAATATATCACTGACAAATGTATGTTATGCCACACTCGCGACATATTTAAATCAAGAAAGTCAACAGACACCCAATGGTTAAGTTCCACGTTAGAATTAATATTTAAGAGATGTTTATATGTTCCTTGGTTGACAATATTATATCTATATATATATATAAATGAATCGCCGAAACGTATGTACGCGTATACGTATGTACGTAATATGCCGACAACAACATATTTATAAAAAAAAATATAAATGTATATTTATATCAGCATAGGTTTTGCTTAATTTGAGACTAGATGCACTTGTAGAATATTATAACTATCATTGTATAAATGGATATACCTTATGTTGCTAATGACAGTTATATTGTGATTGTGACAAAGAAATGGGAGAACAAGAATAAATCAGGATGTTTAAATTTGACTTCAATATGTTACGTAGTCGGTTCAACTGGCTGGTAAATAATGTGAAACCTTACGACTACTGGGTCAGGTACATCGTAGAGTTGACTGTTCAGTGACAGTTCTGTGACTATTAATTAAATGATCTATGGCTGACACTTTTAAATCATATTAAGATACTTTCGATACTTGAACAAAAAAACTTGTAATACGATCACATATTTTATAAAGTAAAATAAAACTGTTGTTCTTCGCTTTAAGTATATCTTTGACCTCGTATAACGATATGGATATCATCATAAAGAAATCAAAAATATTTTGTATCATTTCTAATAAAAAAGGATACAGATGGCAAGCTCACGTAACATAAAAAGGTTGTACGTTTTACACCAGGTAAGATGTCGTAACATTTGTAAATATGTTGTTTTAATACACAACACTTCCAAATAGGTAATACTTTTTATACGAAATAAAGATCAACGCCTCAAATCATATTAAGATTAAGATAGATCATAAAACAATGATGTATCAGTTAGAATGCAGAGTTTTTTCCTTCAACAGGGGATGTTCTACAAAACACAATAAATCAGTTAGATTTTTTATTTCTTTTCGCCCTTTCACAAACTTTTAAGTATTTTAAAATATTTTCAAAGTAAGAGTTACCTAAACATAACTTTTTATATGATTTTTATTTGTAACAAGCTTTAGCCTATATCTCTCCTCAAAAATCAAAGTTTCATTGAAATCCGTGTAGCAGTTTAGCTATGAAAGATTAGCAGACAAACACGCATACAGAATTACTTTCCTTATAATACTAGTATAGTATAGCTTATTCACTCCACAATTTTTGTAGTACATATATATTAATGTTAGAAACTCTTACAGAGACTTTGAATAAAAACATTCATAAGAACTGATTATATTGATCAAAGAGGTACGTGATTCAAAATATTTATCTCAGTACCGTTCTGAAATAGCAAACATGTTCTATGTTTTTCCTTTACCACTGCAATCTTCATCAATAACACTTCTAAGTTCTACTACAACGATTTTGAACGCTTTCTTTATCGATTTTAATATGATGTATAGAATTTCGCATAATTACATCCCTTAGTAAGCAAAATACTAGCTACAATGGTGTTTTTGTTGTTCTATATACCAAGCTTATTTCTGTTGTCATAACTTACAAAGCGGTATCGAGGTTGTTCTCAAGAGAATGCAATGAACGGCAAGTGCCGACACGCACCGTCCGCAAACCTGATTACGGGAACAATGCATTGTGTTCAGGTGATCCGTCTCCTTGAATATCCGCATTTGAATGCTAATTGAGTTGTCGAATTACACTCCGTGTTATTTACACTAATCAAATTACCTATAAGTTAATAATTGAGTTCCTCTACTAGCCTATAACGTCAATAACTTCAAAGGCCTTTTCACAAATTTTACGTAATAAGAATTTAACTTCATAAGAACTCTGAATACGTTCTTTTTTATATATGATAATTTCCTGAGGTCTTTTTTCTTATAAAATAAAGTTCGCATATAATATATATGTATGTCGTTTCCATATAGCAATTTTTTTATATTAATTACTGAATTGTTGTTATTTATGACAGGAACACGGTAGTCAATTCTTTTTTGCAAATTAATATACGAAAATGTGTTTCTATCAGTTCACAATTAAGACTGAGGTTATGTTTATAATTCAGTCTGTATTATATAGCAACAAGGCAAGATAGTACTGTAGCCTAACAGTAACTTATAGAAAAAAGGTACTTTAAAAATTAACTTTGGCTTCAACGACGAACGAGGAAGAAAGGCATCGTGGACTGAAAAGATCCAATCACTCATACTTTAAAACTGAAACGGTCACGCACAGTGAATAAATGTTTCCGGAATGATTTTACCCAAAAGCTACAACGAGACTTCAAGGTCAAAAAAGGGTATAAAAAGCTTTTCCACAATCGGCAAAACGCAAATGTCACCTTTGGTGTTGCAAAACATTTTATTTTCGCTGTAATCTGCTCTATTAGGTACTTCCTCAGTGCGGAGCTACAATTTGATCGGATATTACAATGTACCTTACTTCTCGTCTTCGTAAACTTACGGAGAATATCAGCTGAAAGCACGAATGGCTAGTCGAAGTTTCAAACTTTCAAACAATGATTGGTTTATTATTCGTGTCACAGAGGAAGTATGACAAATAATTACATATTGAATGATACATAGTTATATTGCGTAAGTAAATGTTCACAATCCTAGCTTTGCTGGCCTCTTAGGTAAGACTTTTAAACAGTGAAATTGACTTTGCTCTATAAAACTTGTTACGTTTAAGAACTGAAGATAAAGTTTGAAACGTTTTAATAAAAACGAAGCATTTACTGAATATAAGCTTTTCCTTTATCGTTTTTTTTAAATAAAATATAACGCAGTATGATTTTCAGCCTTTATAAACCAAATTTTTGAAAATAATAACAAATAAAAAACTTTATGAAACACATATTTTTATGAATATTTTTTTAGAGAGGAATTGTGAGTTATTATGCACCTACTTTACTTAATTATGGTTTGCACATATTAACACAATACAATACCAGATTTTTTTTAACCAGAAACTGTATATAAAAAAAACCGGCTAAATACGTGTCAGGCCACGCATAGAATAGAGTTCCGTAGTCATCCATAATAGCACGTGGATTTAGAAGGCGGGGTTGGTATTAATACTCAACGTTGTTTTGGTACAAAGTTTTTCAAGTAAGCGCATTTTACAATTTAGGCCTCTATAACTTCTAAACTAACAAAGTTATCTAAGCCGTAATAGTTTTAATTGAAAATTCATCCCACGAACTAACAATGTAATTTTTTTTCAAAATTTTCGAGCCACCGTTTTAAGTTTTGAGTTTATTTTAACAAAAAAATGGGCTTTAAATATTTAGCAGGTGGATGCCTAAATCACAAAAAATCGTCATAGCAACCTCTTAATGTTTTAAAAGACCTGTCTAATAATACCCTACACTATGGGGTAGATGCTAGAGGAATATGTTTGTCAGAATAAATGATTTTCCTTTTTTCTAAATAAACATACCCCAAAGTGATACCCAAAAATAAAACTTCGTAATTCTTTAACACTTTGTCGACGTGGTAAATACTATTCATTTTTTGTAGCACTAACCGTTTGGAAGGTAAGAAGAAACCGGACACGACGAAAGTTTAAGGGTTCCAAGACGTGAACTATGGAACCCAAAAACCGTATAGACACAGATCCAGACTAATGCAGATATTAAATAAAATATTTCATATAGTCTTAAGTGAAATGACTTTCGAATACAATGATAAATTTTGAATGGTTCTCAAATAACTTAGAATACTCGTACTTAGAGTACTCGTATAGTATCTTAAACTATTAGCAGTTATGGACGAAGTAAACGACTACTAATTGCCTTACAGAGTTGTTCCAATCTAAATAATACATTCGCAACTGCACTGCACATATGACTTAACACGTATTTTCCACTTCAGCAAGGAAGTTTTGTGAATGATGATCCAATTTAACTTTAAAATTAAAGGCTTGAACATTTGCATTCGAACAATCGTAACTCCATGTGCCCCACAAACTATATTCAAGTAATTATAATAGTTATAAAGCACGATGAAATAACTTCCTGAGCAAATGGGATATGCAATTTCTTATTAGGTCAAAAAGACATACAATGTATGATTTATTTATGATTACTACAGAAAAATGATAATTTACAGCTGCAGTTAGATAAGTGAAAATGATTAAAACGATATTTATTATCAGGTATTAGTGTCAGTTTAAATCTCAGCTAAACGCGACGTGAGATTTGAAATACAAATGGAAACGCCCAGAAAGACGCCTAGAACAATAAGTGCCTAGGAAGGCCTACTTGAAATAAAAGCTATTTGATGTTGATTTTGATCTGCCGCTTAGATTTACTACACCTTTACCTTAGAATACTGGCACAGAGCTGCAACAAGTACTGTGCGTATTGTAACATCCATATAAAGCACTGATGTATAGTGGGCTGTCTAACAATTAAGTGGGACTAATTGCATTTGCAAGATGGTTAATAATACAACAATGTTTGTGTTAGGGGACGTGTATAGCTTCGAATATGAAGTCGTTATTGAGAGCGTACGTGATGGTTGAGCTAAATGGACTCCGTAGATAATCTACACAGCAACTGCAATTACATGGACTATTATTATCAATTGTGTCCTTTCACAACTAATAATTCGGTAAGCACAAGTTATATTGACTTTGCTAATAAATGTGCAATAAACTATTACTATGTAATATATGCTATCTGTACCTCGCTACGCAAATTGAGATATCATGGATGAGAATTGAGGAATGAAACTGACGCGACAAATTGGTAAACATAATTTTTGAAAATTCTAGCTTAATCGGTGTATCTTTTTGAGTATTTAAAGTGTCCACATACCAAAAAGCAACCAATATTAAGACTAGCTTTACTGGAGCTTTCAGCGTTTTTTTGTTTTCCGAAAACCTAGTCAAAGTTTGTGTATATATGTACATTTTCATGGCGGTCATATTATTATTAGAGATGCGCCGAATATTCGTTTGGTATTCGGCGTATTCGGCATCTTTTTCACTATTTGTATTCGGCCGAATTAGTCGGTTTTGGTGTCGAATATATTCGGTTCGAGTATTTCTATTTTGTTGGCTATACTACACCGTATATAAATATTTTAATATAATCGTCATAAGTAAGATTTATGTTATTTTCTAAGTCAAGGGAATTCTATGAAGAATGTGTTGAATAAAACTAATAAAATAAACACTTACCTCCAAATCAATATTTATTTTTAAAACTCAAGTCAACATATTAATTTTTAACCTATAGTTAGTATGGTCAACATTTATTTTAAATCTTAAATCAGCATTTATATTCAAAACTCGAAACAAGATTTTTATACCAGAAATCAACACATTTATGTATTGAACTATGTTTCCCAATGTGGGGATCCACGCTTCGGCACGAATAGGCCGGCTCGCCCGGAGTGATACAACGGCTTCACAGAAAACCGGTGTGAAATAGCACTTGCGTTGTGTTTCACCGAGTTTCACCCCAACCCTTCCCCATCCCCCAAACGTCGGCAACGCACTTGTGACACCTCTGGTGTTGTGGATGTACATGGGCGGCGGTAATCTCTTACCATCAGGTGATACGTCTGCTCGTTTGTCATCTACAGCATAAAAAAAGAGATATCTCAAATACTCCTAAGCCCGTTTAATAGTTCTATGATGTAAGAATTCACAAGTTTCTAACATAAACATCCTTTTGAAAAACTTTTAATCCCTGACACAACAAATATCGGTAGTTTCAAAATGCCATAGTTCTCTAACCGCTTAATTAATTAGTTAAGTCCTGTATAAATGAGGTCTATGACTTTCATAAGAATTTTCTTTTTGTGTCTGTGTGAGTTACCTTTCAATAAAAGATCTTCTGTTGAAGAGTAGAAAAAACAAGCAAAGCTAGAGGTACAAAGAACTAGTATGTTCATGACGTAAGTGCTTTTAAAGATTACGGCTATTGCTTACACATTTGTGAGTGTTGAAGTAGAAATATATTACGCGTAATTTATCAAGGCTTGTAACAAAACCAACCCTCTATTGTGGAGATTGGATAATGGCTTACTCGTTCTTTATTTCCCTGACTCGGAATAAATTTTGGAGATTATACTTACGTATGTGCTTAGAAATTTATCTTTATTCGTATTTGCACTACCTATACAAAGAAATATGCCAGAATCATTTAAATTTCATCCATCGTTTTGTGATATTAAATATACGTAACCCTGTACTGGAATCTATGAATGTAATAAATGTGTGTAATATGGTTAGCAGATACTATTATTTTATCATATAGGATTGGTTCGGAGAGCCTTAGGTGCTCTTTCTTTTCACCGTTTTATATCTAGTGAGTTGAAGGATAAACCTAGGTATACCATTTATCAATAAAAAACAAGTCACACAGTTTATGAATTTACTTGCTGAACGATTTAATCCTCTGACGACATGCATAATTGGGAAACCTCGGCTAAAGTTGAAAAGTTAAGTGCAAAGTTCTCTGAAGCTAAATTCGTGCATTGTTGCCGCATCATGTAAATTCTCTAATACTGCACTTTCCTTCGGATCCTGCTACAGTGCAGTTATGAAACCTGTGTATATATAGTAATTCAGCAAGATTTACGACTACTTTGAGTTCTAGTACGTCGTATATTTAAAATATGATGTTCTGACTATACACATACATTTTTGTTACTGATGTAATTTAAACATCCCATCTTATTACACTGTGTATTTAAATAATAATCTCAAGTGTTAAACATAAAGTAAAAATATTTTTTTTGTTGAAACAACCTATAAGTAGGTACTACGTGGCTCCAAAATAGAAGTTTTTTTAAATTGTATTAGTCATGTTTGCCATGCATTCTACATATTCTACGATTTCGATTTTTTTTAAATTCAAACCAACCGAAATACCACCAAATAGCAATAAAATGGATATTTTAAAAAATTCTAATATTCATCTCTAGTAATAAAAATGCTAATATCAGTATTATAGGAGTGTTATCGACTTACTCAACCATTAATACCCTAAACCAACTGACAATATTTGAGTTATGGAACAACTATTAGGCGATTTGCCACGAAATTGGGGTCGGTTTTGCAATGTTTACATCAATTATGTAAACCTAAATACTATAACTCTTTTGTGTTGAAATTGGTTTAGTAATGCAATAATTAAGAATAGCATTTGAATCTAATTGATACTTTGAAACCAATTTTACTATATAAAGTAAATTAAACATGGTCTTTGAAATTAAAGGCTAAATAGTGCTCCGTTTGGGATGGATTACTTTTTATCGAAATAGTCCAAATAAAGGTGGCATTATTCGGATTTATTGAAAGATAACCAAACAATAAACTTGTTAAAAATTACTATTGGCTTAAATTTAAATTTTATTCTGTAAAACATCACTTTAGTAAGTATTAACCTTCAGTGTTAACTGGCCAAATAGATCGTATTATTCGGCTCATTTAATGCAATCATTTGGTATTAAAAAGCTATTTCAAAGTTAATTCTATAATGAATATTCTGATGTAATATAATTTCTGATTATTGAAGCGAGATGAAATATTTATTCATGTGAATCGTTGTGGTTTATTGACAATCGATATTTTACTCAGGTGACGCTTTCGATAAAGGACCTCAATTCAAAATGCTGTTTTCTTTTCGTGTAATGAACTAACATTTACTATTATGTAATTCAGAAAAAAAGGAAAAGTAAATACTGGTATTTCATATTCAAAAACAATTATAAAAAGAAAAGATAATACAATACAAAGAAAAATTCATTGTATAGAAGGTTTTTGAATTTGGAACTGGTAAACTTTCCTTTTCTTCTAACTTTAATTATAAATCAGAATATATACTAAGTAACAAATCATGGATCATCGAACAAATCATACAATTAATAATGAATACTCATTTCATCACTTAAGATATTACCAACTGTAATGAATGATTAGTTCGTAGATATAACTGTTATTTTGTTGAAGAGCGCGTCAACCCGCCCACGCCCGTGGAACACTTGCGGTAGATATGTAACTCGCTCTTCATAGCGCACATTTTTTTGTCATATCAGTTATAAAATACTATACTTTTCTACCTTTTGTTGTTCATCACATTCACGGCCATTCAACCGTTCCGTACGTGCATCAAGTGCACCGTATGAATACAACACTGTTGTGAAAACTCTGCTTTATATCTCTTTAAATGTCACTCTGCAGCTGTAAATTTAAATATTCATTTTCTCGTTTCCGTATTTATAGAAAGTTTATTATTTTTTACCTTCATATTAACTTTGAGTAGAGGTTACCAAAGTAAACATTCGTAATACTGGCGTATTGCTGATCCGGTATTATTTGTGTGGAAAAAAAATTCACAACGAATGCGTATGAATAAAATTTAACATTCTTTGTATGTATATTTTTTTAAGTCACTAATTAGGCGTGACACAAGGACTGTTTTTTTTTTTAATATTTTTACTTCCTTCAGCTGGTAATTGGGGTTCCTTCAAAGAGAATAATACATTTCAATTATAATTCTAAATGAGTGCAATACTAGGAATTATGTTTTATCGGATAAATATCAGTAACAGTATATATGTAGTAAGTACACGTGGTAGTAAAATTTATTTACATGAAATTACAGATTTAAGAATATTTACCGGTTTTGTTAAATTAGAAAATCTATCAATTTTTTTTTGTAACTTAAAATTCTTTGTAAATAAAACAATAGAAATAGATATAAAAATTAACACTTAAATCGATAGAAATAAAATTTGGATGGCTACACAACTTGGATCAATTATTTTACGTTTCATTTAAATTTTTTTTAGTTAAATAAATTAAGTCAATACCTATATTGATCGGTCTCCATTGTTTACTCTCCGGATCTTTCAAACGATAGTATACGTTGTCTTTCAATAGTATGACAGCGAAACTGTCAGCTGCTACGCCGTTAATTGCTCAAGAATTTAGCCTAACATCTTTGTTATATAGAATTAGAGCACCAATTTAACCCAAAAACCTTTATTATACCTTTAAATAATTGTGTATTTATGTGAAACAATTTAGATGTCCATTCTTAGGGTTTAATTGCAAACTGAGTATAGAAACTTGTTCGATAAACGATAATAGGATTGTCTCCATTCCATTTAGTTACCTTTTCTGGACCAAATGCACGGTTTATTTGCACCTTATCCATGTATAATGTTATTGCTGTGAAGACCCAAATCACCCTAACAAGCGCAAAATCGTTTATGTTGCACTTCTCGTTTTCTTCTCCGTAAAGTAGTCAGACATAATATACAATATAAATGAATCCAGAAAGGTAGGTCACTGTATCAGACCAAGTAATTGTGATTGTTATAGCTATGGGGACAGGGGTTATGTCCCACCAACACAAACGAACCTCCGACCTAGCGAGATTATCACGCCTGGCGGGCCCCTGCCCGGGTTGATGTTGGGATGTTGTAAATATGATTATAGGTGCGAGAACATCTATTGCGAGATGCAGTGGTAATAGGTAGTTTCTTCGCATTGTATGCTACTCCGTAGTTCAGTGTATCTTCAGTAGATAGCGCTATATGTGGAAGTCGCCACAATAGCAAAGAAATATCACTACCACAAATTGCGCTAAAATAGGTACTATGCCGTAACAGGTTTAGAGTTATAATTAGATAGGTACTTTAAAAGTCTATAAATTTTTTAACTGATAAATGTACAGTTTTAAATCTTCTTCTTATATATAAAAATCAGTTGCTGTTTGTTTGTCTCGCCAAAACTCGAGAGCAACTGGGCCGAATTAACTGATTTTGGATTAGAAATGTTTGTCGTAATCCAGGGAAGGTTTAAACGGTGAAAAATTTAAAAATAACTTAAAAATCTAAATGTCATATATGATATGTACGAAGTCGCGGGCACAGCTAGTTATAAATAAATAGTGATTTTGACTATTGTGATTTCAGTTAATGTATCAGAGCCTAGCAAATCAATTATTTTTCTGCTTCATTAAAAATATCTTAAAGTTTAGTGTGAAAGGGCTACTACTTAGTGACTTTGTAGCACGTTTCGAAATCCAATCCATCAAAATAATAATAATAAAATTAATAGGTGTGTATTGCAGAACCTATCGTATTAAATCCTTAACAAAAGGAAAATTTTACTGTAATACATTATTTTTTATCTGTAAAATGGTGCCAGTGTAGATGACTTGAAAAATATTTGTAATAACTTTCCAAGTGCCTTTGAAAACTGAACGTTTCGAGTTCTTTACAGTCGAGAGGAAATGTTGTTACTGCTAATGTATATTCCTTTATAACCATTAAGTGTTTAATTAATTATCGCAGTTGAATCAGCGCAATAGTAGATTAACGTGGCCACTTTTAACCACGTTAAGACTGGCCATATGTAGACTTACCATTTTTTTTAACTGACAACACCCAAAAGGTATATAAGTATAAAGAAAATCCAGACTCAGAATAACTATTTGTGGATCGCACAATGTGTTGGCCCATGTAGGATTTGAACTCCCAACACTTGGCGCAGTAGAAAGCGACATGGCGACCGCATAAACATCTAGGCCAATTGTGCAGTCAATTTGTGGACAAGGGAGCGAAAACTTAATACAGTAACATCTAGCTTGTGTGTTAAGTATTCTATATATTATATAAGTGTATATAAGCTATCTATACTAATAAATAAAATTGGAGTGTCTGTTTGTAATATTAAAATAACCGCTTTTTACTAAATGCATATGTATGTATACACGGTACATATACCAAAAGTGTAGTTAAAAAAATTTTTGTCTGTCTGTCTGTCGGTCTGTCTG
Organism: Spilosoma lubricipeda; assembly: GCA_905220595.1. Taxonomy (NCBI): domain Eukaryota; kingdom Metazoa; phylum Arthropoda; class Insecta; order Lepidoptera; family Erebidae; genus Spilosoma; species Spilosoma lubricipeda. Next base: position 11,634,763 of record HG992275.1, read on the forward strand.
TCTGTCTGTCTGTCGGTCTGTCTGTTGTTCCGGGTAATCTCTGGAACGGCTGGATGGATTTTGACGGGATTTTCACTGGCAAGTAGCTGGTGATCCAGGGAGTAACTTACTTTTTTTAGACTAACTTTGTCCCGCGGCGTTACTCGCGGTACAACAATCACCGCGGGTAACACCGCGGGGTTCAGCTAGTTTACAATAAAAATGTAATTCTCTAAGATTGAGATACTGTGCCATAATAACTAGCCATTTACAGATTTACATTTACATTTAAGGATCAAATTATACCACACATTTACCTAATATTATATTATTTAAAAACAATTTAGGTGAAATACTCCAAAGATTATTTCACTTTTAAGTATAATGATGGTTAGGTATACTGATCTAACTATATTCAATGTCAAATCGTAAACTGTACTATAGTTTTCAATCACCCTATTAATAAAATCACGGATTCTATAATACAGTCAACTCCAATACATCGACATTATCCATTTTCAAATTATCGTTCCAAACTCGATTTAAAATTATTTATAGAGAAACAAACTGACCGACTGCGACCCGATGCCATTCAAACAACGCTGTGCCATCACACTAAAAGCCTGATAAGGCTTGTTATTACAACATTATAATTAATGTTACTTAAACTGTATGGAACGAAAAGTAAACGCTTGTTATAATCTATGTATAATATGTATGCATTTACAAAAAAAAAAGTATTTAAGTATTCATATCAGTTGTCTAGTACACATAATACAAGCTCTGCTTAGTTTGGGACTAGATGGCGTTGTGTGTTAGATGTCCGAAAAATCTATGCATCTACACAAATAAATAAAATTGGAGTGTCTGTTTGTAACATTAAAATAACCGCTTTTTAATAAATGCATATGTACGGGACGGGACTTTCACTGGCAGATAGCTGATGATCTGAGGAGTAACTTAGGCTACTTTATTTTAGAGTAGCTTCGACTTCTACGAAAATAACCGCTGGTAGCACCGCGGGGTTCAGCTATTTACTAATAAAATAAAGACTTCAGTGTTCATTTTTAGGCAAATCGTTCTTATACTATTTTATCGTTCCAATGGTCTCCTAATATTACATACATATAGATTATAGTTACACATGTTTTCATCATTTGTTCAACTATAAAGTATATAATCCTTTTAGTAAAATTAATAAAAAAACAACCCTTTTAAACGGGTAATAAACTGTGTATGAAATAGCAATTTTTTATTTTTAATACACTAACTTTGAAGCATTTTTTTTTACCAAGTATGTTTGTTAACTTTCTAAAGAAACTCATAAAATAATGCCTACTAGAATGTTTAAGTCACTTCACATTTTTAGCACACGTTTCAGGACAGTCCACTCAAAAGGTCCGAAACCGTTTTCGTTTTAAAGTTTAAAGAGGAAATGCTGTCAGTGGCAGCGAAGCCCCAATACAGAATAACCGTAGGTACTATAGAAAACATGTTTTCTAAACATTTAAACTAAAATGTAACGTATATTCAATGCTTAAAGGTGTATAATAACTTTTTCTTCCTAGATACATTTGGAAATGTAATACATTAAAATGCCTTGTAATTATTACAGCGCAGAACCCGAGTTGTATTTAATAAGTTTACTTTTTTTATTTACGTTGTTGTATTTTATTAGTAAATAGCTGAACCCCGCGGTTATTGGCATACCGCAGGTAAAAACAAGCTAGTCTGAAAAAAGTTGCGAAAGTCCCGTCAAAATAGGTCCAGCCCTTCTAGAGATTACCCGGAACAAACAGACAGACAGACAAACCGATAGACAGATAGACAGACAACCTTTGGAAAAAATGTTTTTTTGGTACATGTACCGTGTACATACATATGCATTTATCAAAAAGCGGTTATTTTAATATTACAAAAAGACACTCCAATTTTATTTATTTGTATAGGTTTTAGGCGTTTTGTGCTCAAGGTGTGATTAATTGTCCTAGTGTGGGTTACCATGCTGCATAGTTGCATTATATTTATGCAAAAGGATTGACTTAGTGTTACTATAAAATTAATTACAATTTCTTGGAATATAATGGCAACTCCGGTAACGAGCTAGTCCTGTAAAGAGGATTTCTACCTCTTATCTACATAGGAATTTGTAATCCTTTGATATCTTATTACAAACGGTTCTGAGTTTGAGCAAACGCGTCTCAAATATGTAATTATTATAGGGAAGTTTATCATATGATAATATGTGATAATGTTGATTCATTAACGAGATATTTATTAAGCAACTAGCTGAACCCCGCGGTGTTACCCGCGGGTATCGTTGTACCGCGAGTATTGCCGCGGGACAAAGTAAGTCTAAAAAAATTAAGTTACTCCCTGGATCCTCAGCTACCTGCCAGTGAAAGTCCCGTCAAAATCGGTTCAGCCGTTCCAGAGATTACCCGGAACCAACAGACAGACAGACAAACATTTTTGGTATATGTACCGTGTATACATACATATGCATTTATAAAAAGCGGTTATTTTAATATTACAAACAGACACTCCAATTTTTATTTATTTGTATTAATTATTAATATATTATTATGTTATATCGACGTAAGGAAGAAAATACTTAAAATAATTTTTAATGGTATTTAAACATAGGATGTTTTTGGTAGCTTTTATTGAATTGAGTTTAAAGGAGTCAGTCATTCTTGTCTTGTCAAGAAAATTTATAATATTTTCGGTCTTCCTAAATAACAAATATGTAAACACTAACAGTGACCTACATCAAACTTAATTCGTTGACAATATATTTAATAGTCATGACTACTTTCACTAACAGGCGTTAATTTGATGTATTACTACAAATTACTAAAGAGCTCGTAGCAAGTCCGTAGTCAATAGCTACGACAACATTTTCGTAGCAACATTAATATTAGTAAGTTGTAGACGCATAATTTCCCAGTGAACCATTTTCTTCATTAATATTATTTCATTATCATTATCGTAAGGTGCATTCATAGTAAAGTTACTGTTTGGGGACAAACTACTCTCAATAATAAAATAACATAACAGTAATAATTATTTATTAATTTAATACGATGCAACACCCAATTCAAATCCTACTAATATCCTATCCTACTAATATTATAAATGCGAAAGTTTGTAAGGATGGATGGATGTTTGGATGTTTGTTACTCTTTCACGCAAAAACTACTGAACGGATTTGGATGAAACTTTACAGTAATATTGCTTATACATGAGAATAACACATAGGCCACTATTTGCCGCGATAACCAACATATACGCGGGCGGAGCCGCGGGCAACAACTAGTTTACCATAAAATTATAATGATGTATTATTATTTGTTGGATTTTGTTATTTCGTCCATAAACAATACATTAGTCAAATATAGCAAAGGGGAATTTTCAGCGACGGCATAATATGTTCCCAAACTTTTGTAAGTAACTTTTATTTAATGTTGCCCAGTTGAGGTAAGAATCGGTAACAAATGTGTTTGATTGTTAGGAGGTGTTATTATATTAAAAACGGCAAGTTATACTAACAATAAATATTTTTTTCTGTCAGATGTTGGTTTTAAGACTTGAAAAATTGCTCTGCAAAAAGCAACTACAGCGTGGATGCACCTTTATGTTAAATATTAGAAAGTACTGTAAATTAAGGTAATAATAATTTGCTAATAAACGATTTGTACTTCAAAGGTTACGTAAATATTATTTGGTAATCTAACTCGCGTGTTGCAATTATTAAGTAACATGTCGTGATAAGTTCTTGTGAATGAGAGTTATGTAGGTAGTCATTTTAGATGTTACGTTACATTAATAATGTGTACCTCCCATTTTAGCGATGTTTAATTATAGGCCGGTAAGGTGGGGAATCCTGTGTATGGTGTATATTTATATAATTCAACAACAACTAATATAATTAGCAACGGAGTCGGAGTGCTCAACGGTTTTTGTAATCTTGATGAAATCAGTTAGTAATGATTTTCTAGACAGACCTACTTAAGATATAAATTCGTTATTTGTACACAGTATTACAGTTGGGTTGGTTTTGGGTTGACGTATGCAACTGTTGATCCAGAGATCTCGGGTTCGAATCGGGTGGGGTCAAAAGTGTTATTGAGTTTTTTGATTATGGAAATACTGTATAACAGCTCTGAGTTTGGAAGTTGGGCTGCTGATTATGATACAAACGCGTCAAAATTTAAGAGTTTTACTAGAACGCTGTAGGAAATATTTGTAATATATATTCTGTTGGGTATATTTTTAAGAATAACGTAAATATTTAAGAAAAAAATACGTGCGTCACTTAATAAAATATTATAATCACACTTCTCCATAAATACACAGTGGACAGTGGACATTATTAAACTGCGTGGGAACCACCAAAAGGTGTTAGCCACCCTTTTGGGGATTAACTGTCACGTTGATATACCTACATAATTTTATTTAGAGCCGAATAAAATGTTGCCACACTTTGAACTTCCCGTAATGAAAATCCCTGTTAGCTGTGCAAGGACTAGCTGTATTTGTGAGGGCTGAGTTAATAAATAATTCAAATATACAGGTTGGTTAGTATCTGTGTGGTCAAAAGTGTATTTATAAAATATACAGTTAATATTTAGTTTGTATCTAGCATTTAAGGTAAATAACACTGATAGGATATTGATATAAATATATTTTAATTAATTAAAAAAAATTGTTCTCAAACAAACAAAATCGTGATTATTTTCTAAAATAATGTTAAAATAATTATTTCTAAAACTTTTTTGAGTGATATTAATATTTAGACAGAAAATTTTTAAACCTTTACATATTTGTCAATAGAAGTAAAAAACTAAACTATCTCAGAGGAAACTATTTTCAATTTGAAATATCTTCTTAGAAGAGAGAGAATTTCCTAATACATCCCTTTACTAATTCCTTATTGCGAACAAGAAAATTTTCCACATTGCTGAATATTGGCCAGCAATCAAATCTAAACATTAAGAAAAAAAAAGGTTATTAAAATCAGTTCATTTTTTAATGACTATTAGACTGCATTGATGCATGCATCAATTTTATTTTGCTAAATAATTGCCTAAAGTTTATATTTTTACGCCTTTCCTTCTATATTTAGCTTTGTAAGTAGAGTTCTTTAAATAGTATTATTTTAATGCCATGTAATCTCAAATAAACATTATTTCAAAATATTTAGACCGTTTAAGCTCTCAAGCTTGCATCCACATAGCCACGGATCAACTGAACAGACGAAAAAATAATAATACATTTATTTGTCTTTGTTCTTTAGAATTTTAATTTAACAGAATTTTATATTCAATGTATTATGGGTGTAAGTAGTTTGTGTATATGAGTATAATTTATGCCTAACATTGATTCAATTAAAACGATTAACTATGAAATAACCATAAAGGTTTAAATACTTTTTAAGAGTGTTAATTCCGAAGATCAAACCTTTCTAAATGCAATTGTTAATTACAGTATGCCCCTTAAGTAAAGGTGCTAATTCTGTTATTGCATCACAAAACTAAACATTCTATTAAATTATCTTCTGTTCTATTATTTTAGTGAAATGATTTAAAAAATACTATGTTTTAATGAGTTTTAGATTAGTTTACAGAGTCGAACAATAGAATTAGAACCAATATTTTGTAATATTGTCTTTAGATTAATATGTCTCTTGGCCCTTTAATTACTGAAAACTCATTAATACAGATTTATAGAATTCGCACCATCAGATTATTTGTGGCCCAAGAGACAAACTTGCAAATCGCTGATTTAGTTCGATTCTGTGCTCTGGGGACAAGTAGAGACATAATGACTGTGGTCGTTACTTTCTGTATTAAGCTAAGTTTTTTTTTTCAGCGAGCACATCGAATTATCTCGTTAACTAAAACAATGGATAAAAAATAGTACAAGACTCGAATGCTGAAAGGCCACCCAAACAGGAATATTATCATTTAAGAATGTCGGTGCAGTATGTTCGAACTTTTTCTTTATGGACTTCAATCTTATTCGAGTTAAAGTTCGTTCTTCTTACAGGCAATCCCGTTGTTTACAACACAAGTCATAAAATGGCGCATATATGATATCTCACGATAATTAGTATAACACACGAATGTGAACGAAACAAAACAAAAAACATAACAGAGAATTCCCAAAAGAAAGATCAAAAATTCATTAAGACATGTCATCTGCTACGGATTCAGTGCTGTCAGCAGTTGAGTTTCGTGTTTTTGAGGAAAATAAGATATTGCTTTAGTATTAATCGGACAAAAAGTATTTGATGATATATTATATAGCTGTTTTGTTTTCCTTGTAAATTTATTTTTACACTAGCAGACCCACGCAACCTCGTTTGCGTCTTCTATTGCCCGTAGCGTGATTATTTTACCCCGTTTTTGAAACATTCTTCATTGTTGCTCCGCTCCTGTAGGTCTTAGCGTGATGATATATAAGCCTGTAGCCTTCCTCGATAAATGAGCTATCTAACACTGAAAGAATTTTTCAAATCGGACCAGCGGTTCCTGAGATTAGCGTGTTCAAACAAACAAACAAACAAACAAACTCTTCAGCTTTATATATTAGTATAGATATAGTGATGTGATTTACTTCTAATGGTGGCTTTGTCATTACGTGGTGTCGATGAAGGAACTAACATTACTTTACAATGATACTTTTTTAAGTATACCACTTAAATGACATTGTAGAATTGAGAATAAAACTACTTATTATGTACATTATAAATATATATCACAGGAATTTTGTTCATTTGTAACATTACTAGTACACAAATATTTAAAAAGCTTCCTTTAGCACGCTTAAACAACATCGACAAGCGATGCGACAATAACTTGATTCACAGTAAACAGTTAATAAATAAAATTAAAATACTTAATGTTTTATAATGAACAGAGGTGATGCTAAACGATATCGTAATTAATACTCAATTAATCACCCTACAGCAATTTATTCAATAACTCTTAACGAGTCCTATCGATCCTTAATCAAATGGTCTCTAAGGTGACTGGGTGACTTGAAATAACTATTGACTTTATTAAGACTTCATTACCTCAATCAGGTCGATATGAACAAAAACGGATACAAGTATAAGATGATATCAGAAGAGTAACTCACCCGTAGCGATTTTCCTAAATCGAATATGATAGACGTTCCAGTCCCTAAAGAGATGATTTATTTGACACCGTAAGATTATCTACAGTCAGTCTGTTATTACACTTTTTACTCATTTACAATAAAAAAAAAATTTAATTTTTAAGATTTGTGTTTGGTTAAGATTTAGAAAATTTACTATACTATACAGCCCCCCCTAGTCAAGTTAACATTCTACAAATGTTAACATTATGAAAAAAGTAATAAATGTATCGGAATAACACCACCTCAACGCCAAGTCACGTGGTCAAAACAAATTATTAGCCAATAATAGTAAAGATTAGAGGCGTCAGTATTAAGGGATTCGACGCCGAACATTTGCATCTTGGCCACGGGAGCAGATCTGAATTGTAGATTTAGAATTTGTCCAGCGTGACCATTTTTTTTTCGTTTTCATCTTTATTTTAAATTTTATTGTTAATCAGACTTGTGATCAACAATCCATAATTAAAAAAGTTTCAAGTAGGACTCCGATGCAGCTGATCATGACAGACACGCGCTTTGGAAATATAACATTGATTTTTTTAAACTAGTTTCATTTCATTAGAAATAAAAATAAATAAAGGGATATCAAAAGATCTTGTAATTTATAAATGTTATTATTACTAGGACCCGAGTTTATTTTTAAGTAGTATCTAATTCGTAGAGTTGAGAAGCTATAAATAATTCAGGAAATAAACCCTCCTCATACATTAAAACATTCAATTCATAGTAATTTCTCAGTCTTTCAATAAATCTCTAAATGTTCCCTTTAAAGTATAAAATAAGGCTCTTATACATATTTTCTTGTACACGTTTCATCAGACATCTGATAAATGAGGTTCCATTATTCCACTCCATTTCTTATATAAGTGGGTATGGAGTGTTAAACGGTATACATGCTTCGAAAATATATTTACTTATTTTCGTAAAACTGAATAAACAATAACTATTTTAATAATTGTCAAAGAATGAGAAAGACTTCAATACAAAATATGTATTTTATGTCACAAGTTATGGACTTCTTGTTGTTGTTAATATAGCAATTGGCACCAAATCAGATAGTAGATTTCCCTACAGTAGGTAACTTAATCTATCCTTTATTCGCGCTACTATATTCTTAGTTCGATACGGTATATAATAAATAATAATAATAAACAAATGAACTCCGCTCATTTTCGCATTTATTATATCACAACGTAGAGATAGATAGGAAGTGTATAAATACGTATCTTAATTACGCTTATCGTAAGCGTCCTGGTAAGCTATTTGCCAATAGCTTTTGTTTGAATAGCCCTGATAATACTTAGTACGAGTATTATATTGCTGAATATTGGTTACCAACAGACATATTTGAGTTTTGGTTCCGTGGTTACACATATCTATTCAGCTCATTTTATTAAAAGACTATTACGCTAAACTAAAATTGAATACCTAAAGATTTAATATTCAATAATAAGCACTTTGACATCAATATTTTTGATAAATTTCTAACACCTGTTTTATAATTTTCATCTCTATAAAGTTCATTTTCATGTTCAGGAAGTATATTTTAGTTTTGATATTACTCTGTTGAACCTCTCTTCATAAAAGTAATCACGTCGTTTTTGTTATGATAAGAATTTTCGTGAATAAAGTTGTTACTGAAAATAAGCTGTGCAAAGTTAATCAGTAAACATACTTTATATACGAACTCCATTTCTTGGTACTTCTTGTAAATATACTTAAATAAGCTTCTAAATATATCTATATACTTAAACAACTTCAATAGTTGCCACCTAAAACAATTACTTTAGAATAATTTAACCGCATCGAAAGGAAGCAGTTCAAATGGAACGCTACTTTAGATTTATTAAATGATTAAACAACATTAAGAGTGGGTACATATTATTATGACTATATTATTTTACATATGTATAAAAATGTATCGTGGTCTTTACAGTAACGGCTATGTGACGAGTGCATATATCACGAATATAAATCTCATGATTTATATTCGTGATATATGCACTCGTCAATGCCCTTTAATATCTCCTCATCGAATAGGTTCAATATGCACTCATTCCTCTTAATTTATATCTGTTCATTAATTTGCTACTCAACGTCTGCATCCATTGCAATTGTTAAATCAAAATATATCTAACCAAGATCAGTCACCGAATTACCGTGCAAGTGTTTGTAAGTGTAAATATGTCTATTTGCATCGATGTATGTGTGTATGTAAAACATAAATTTACCCCTAACCTTAAATCAATCAGTAATGACGGGGGAGTTTAAAAATATACATGCAAGTAATGAAATGGAACATCTCCTAAAACGGATAACAGGATTTTTATTCAATAATTCATAGATGAGATCATGATGATTCGTAATTCCAAAAGCCGAGTTAAATTTTTCGGCTCGTTGCTTTGTAAATCAGGTACCTGAACTGGATTGATTAGAAGCTGATGACGTAGCACAATGAGATTAATGTACGATCATTTCGAACCTTACTGAACATAGTGAGTCGCTAGATACACCTTTTGTTCCTTTATAAATTAGCTTTTAATGAATAGTGTTCTTCTGAAAAGTCGGAGAGTAACCATATAAAAAGTGTCCTTCCCAGTATTTTCTCATAGTATTGGGGTAAGGTTTAACTGTTATTAACTAAAACTGGAGGTTTATTTAAGTAGAGCAGATCTTTAATTAAATGGATTACAATTCTTAGAGATATTAACTGCAACCCAACTTTAGACAACACATTTTGACAGCGTGGGCCAAATAGGCCTGTTTTTGATTAGGGTACACTTACCCGAGTATATATTAATGTATTTAGCTTTCAGGCCTTAAAGAGTAACCGTGAAAGATAATAAATTATAATTTTTAATGTTTTACATTGAAATCTAAATATATAAAAGAGGAAGGTGACTGGCTGACATACCCAGAGATCAACGCAGAGCCCAAACCGCTGAACCTAGAATCCTGAAATTTTACATGTAGGTTCTTTATATAACGTAAGTGAGCACTGAGAAAGGAATTTTTGAAATTCAACCCCTAAGGGGGTAAATCAGGGGATGAAAGTCTGCGTGAGCGAAGCCGCGTGTAAAAGCTAATAAAATATATAACTCGAAAGAAGAAATTGACATGAAGTGGTAATCAAGATTGTAGGTACTGTTACAAATAAATATTTTAACCACACTGAAAGTAAAAAGCTAGATCTCAAAGTATTACAAAGTAAAATAGACTAAGAGTGTTATTGTATCATCTATTTTTATATACCTATTTATTTTCAATTTAATGTAGTATGCCTCGGGGAGTCATTTGTCCAGCAGTGGGCTACAGTGGGCTGATGATGATAAGGAAATAAACAAAATACCTATGTATAATTAATCCCCGCTCAACACTTTAGCTCCAATGTTGGTACCAGCAATGCAGCTTAGACTGACTATGGTTTAATACTACTTCGCAAACTGAGTATAGTCAAAATGTTGATGAGCGATGTTTAACTAATTAGCACGTATTTCGAAAGATCCATTTAGTTGTCGCTGTCACACATTCAAGTAAATAGTAAATCCTTTCACAAGAGGACGGATATGACGTGGGAATTGTGATTAACTACGTCGTTGACTACTATATTTTAATACTAATTGTTTCCCGTGGCTCCGCCCGCGTATAGGTCAGCTAACTACTAACTAAGGACTTACAAATGTAAATATTACTGTATTGAAAAAATATCAGCAAGATTTTAATGTTATTACTTTAACAGTTCGGTGCTGGCCAGAAAAGACAGGCCTATTAACATTTACTCAGTTACTTTTATCTTTATTGTAAATTTATATTTCTCAGTTTTCAAATAAGTATTTATTATATTACTAGTTTTTTTATTAGCAAATAGTAGCATATGTGTTATTCTGATGTATAAGCTATATTACTGTAAAGTTAGATCCAAATCAATTCAGTAGTTTTTGCGTGAAAGAGTAACTAACACCCATCCATCCATCCATCCATCCATGCTTATATATTAGTATAGATAGGTTTATAATATTAGTATAGATATGTATATAAGTTATAGAGTAGAGAAGATACCAGAGAGTTTTAAGTCGCTATGAACCGCCAATGTCAACGACTATAGGTTTACGATGTATTAAAAAACATAAAATTCCACCCGCTTTTGTTTTCATATACAAGACGGTTAAAAATACTTTCTGAATAAATACGCTATAATATTATGCTAAATAATTATGCTATAATATTGGTTCATGAAGATGTCAGATAAAATATTTCGACTGAGAATTTACACCGGACTTTCGCTCACGTGCACTGACTCAAAGATTCCTATTAAAACATGTTTTATAACATTGCAATTTAGAAGTTTACTAGCAAAGAGCATTATAAAAATACTCTACGAAATATGTTTTAGGATATACCATAAACAAATTTTATAAATAAAAAAAATAGACTCGTCTTTTGAAAGTGCCTTCTTTAACCTAATATTCCGTATAGAAATTTCATTTCTATACAATTGTTGATATTCTTTTTCTTATTCCACTTTCTTTGATTTATATCATACAGTTTTATACGATGTACTGACAGGAAAAATATACGTTGAACTATACATACACTCTGTCACTCGTGCAAATATATTTTCGTTTTCACTGTGTCGAGTCTTGTGAGCTGATCTTACTGAGTCTTGGAGCGTCAATGGGAATATAAAAATTTAATGATGGACATATCCTCAAACTACCTGCTTTAAAAATGAACAAGTACTTTTCACGACTAAAGCGTCGATTTTATGAAACAAGAATTTACGACTTGAATAATTGAAGATGACAAAAATACTTCTTATTTTGATCAGTTTTAATCTTTTTCGTTATAATTTTTTCTTTGTGTTATGTGTCCAGTTAATATTACATTTAATACTGAAATTACACGCCAATAAACCAGTTTTTTATGTACCATAACTTTTTTTTAAAGCAGCCTAGAACATTATATTTTATTTGCTTTTCAACCAATTTAAACCAATTTATCATACTTTACGCTTCTCTGCTACGAATCGTGCTACGTTGTCACTGTCAGTGCACAATCTCTGATTGAGACTGCTACGACACTCCATCCTACATATGATAATACGATGGCACAATCTCTGATAACCTTTGGCAATGTGTAACAACGCTTATATCATTCAATCACATATCGGTAAGTGGGTCACAACATTATTATAAAATCTGTACGCTACACATACAATCGCATTTAAAGACTTGTAAAATGTCATCATGTTCCTTTATTTTAACTTCATCACCACTCGTTTACACACACGACAGTCAGAGCATCTAACATTTATATGTAAATTAAACTGTAATGCCAACTAAAAGATGGATAAAAGTGCAAATTATCCTAAGGAATGAGGTTGGACGATATCAAGTAATGTTTATTGGGACCACGCACCACCCATTTGTATAATTCTTGCATTATATGCCGGGGGAACGGTAAACATATGACACGGTCGGTAAACACTGAGCAACTATTGAACAACTACTTGTTGCGCATGTGACTCGTGTATTGTGGTATTTATGACCTTTACACACAACGTTTTTATTACTCAACGGTTAAATGATCCGCTGGGAATCGGAGAACTTTTATATTTGACTTTAGAGAGTGAGGATGCGTAATTTAAATGTTCAAGCTATTTAGAAAAGCACGCGTAATTTAATTTAAGTATTCAGGAAAAGAATATATAGTAAGAGTACTTAAGGAGAATTTTTCCTTGTCTTGGATTTCCACGATATACATAATAAAATTTGACTGCCTCGTTGGTCTCGCGGTCGGCTTCTGTTGGTTTCTGATCGTGAGTTCTCGGGTTCGATTCCTGGGTCGGACCAAATGTTTGTATGATCTACAAATATTTGTTTCAGAGTTTGGGTGTTTTCTATGTATAATATGTACGTATTTACAAAAAAAAAGTATATATGTATTTGTATCAGTTGTCTAGTACCCATAACACAAGCTCTGCTTAGCTTGGGACTAGATGGCGTTGTGTGATAGATGTCCGAAATATTTATTATTTATTTGTAATAAAGGAACAATTACTTGTTTAATTCATCAAGTGATTCTGTAGTTTTTTTGTGGTTGTAGTACAGTAGTATAATTCTTTGGCTAATAGCAAAATCCGCAAAATCATTAAACAGTGAAAGTAATTTCTTTATTGAGTGTAAAATAGAAAAGCTGAATCTTTTAAGAACAGACTGCATTAAAGTTGATTTTTTTATTTAAAAAATAATCTACAAACAATTTTACACAATAAAGAACTGAAGTATTTTAAACTGTATTTATTTAAACTTCTTATTTGCCAAATACTACGTAAAATAATACAAACCATGTATATTTTTTTAAAAGAAGTGTAAGATCATTTGTATTTCTACAATTCTTTAAGATAAGAACAAAGTATATTAAGATACACGGAACATAAATTCTAAGGCATATAGACATGTCACTGATAATTTGAAACAAATACATTTTATTTGATATCGGGGATATAGGCTTTAGAACAAGTTTAGTAAGGGATAACGGGAAATATATCGTTTTCCTTATACATATTGTTCACACTATCACAATTATTAACGATATCCTTGTAAGTATAAAAGAAACATCACACAATTTCATTATTATTTAATAAATAAGTTTTTTGCATGCGAACTTTTTGATGACTAGTTAATATATTTTTTTTAAATCGACAACTCTTTGCTATGTTGCAGGGTGCGGGTGATAGTTGCCTGTACGAATATTCTGGTTGGTTTAATTTAATTTACTACAGTTGTTAATCATTTAATATAAGCGAATGTGGTACAGCTGAAATACTAAGTCATAATTATGTCATAAGTATGTATAGATGTTTGAAACTCCTTTAAGAAAAAACTTTACAGTAATAACAGGCCGCGGACAAAAGTTAGTTATTCCAATAAGAAAGAGACAATTCTTGCTCGATCATTATATTTTTATTGGGGTCCATTGTAAGCGTGTACATACAGCTATAATCCCTGTAAAGTTTAAAAATACATGGTTATCTTCCTATTTTTAAATACATTGCAGTTTATGATTGTCTTTTAAGAAGGTACTTTTAACTAAAGTGATACTTAGTATGCAGTGTATTGCAGACATTTCATAAACATTCACGATAGAAAATGAATGGTTGTAAACCTTTATTGCCGAGTTCTTTCCTATTAGGCCTAAGCCGCACGTCTTGCGAACTCAGCGATAAATGTAAATGTCGCTTTTGACTTTCACGTGTTTAACTTTATAACCTGGATGAATATATTACAATATTTGTTGTTCAATATTCGAATATAAAAAAAGAAAAGAAAGGGTTAAAAATTCAACACATTTTTATTTCAGCATAAAGACATATAAAAAAGAGAAGAGGAAAGGAGGGAGAGGCCTATGGCCAGGGAAATGCAATATGCTGATGATGATGATGATGACATATTAGAATGAGCTTTCTTTATGTACTTTCTGTATAAAAAAATATTAAACTTTAAAAAACGAATTCTGTATTGTGTTTTTTTTAATTATTACAATTGAGTGTAAAGTTACTATTAAATTAAGTTTTTTTCGGTAATTTCATAATCTTATGCGAAGAATTGGTCTCAACCGATACTGAATATGTTGGAGGTCTAATCATACTAATCATCACACTAATATTATAAAGGCGAAAGTTTGTGGGTGTGTATGTTTGTTACTTCTTCACGAAAAAACTACTGACCAGATTTGGATGAAACTTTACAGTAATATAGCTTATACATCAGAATAACACATATGCTACTATTTGCTAATGAAAAAAACTAGTAACATAATAAAAACATATTTGAAAACTGAGAAATAGAAATTTACAATAAAGATAAAAGTAACTGAGTAAATGTTAATAGGGCTGTCTTTTCTGGCCAGCAGCGAACTCTTAAAGTAATAACATTTAAATCTTCCTGATATTTTTTCAATACAGTAATATTTACATTTGTAAGTCCTAAGTCTCTTTGCTACAATAATAAAATTGTAAACAGCAGCAAATATTGAACAGGCAGCTTTACTTATACCCTGAAGCAAGACGCCATAAAAGCGGGAAACATTTATTCTTGATCTTTTTTGTTTCCATAATAATATAGCAGCAATTTGTCGCAAGCCCCGACTGCGTGGCGTGTTTCTCATACCGACAACATCTTCATCCATTATTGAGGCACATTGAATAGGCAGTATTCCTAGTCTTACGCAATGTAGTATCAGTATGTATTGTACTAAATGGTGATTCCTAACTGGACTGTAAAAAAGTGACAGAAAAATATTACTTGTAATTTCTTTTCAAGCCACCTAATGAGTTTCGGTTGGGAGTTGTAATTAAAACGGTGCCACTAAATATTTTTTTTAAACTCATATCTTTTTTTTGTAAGTAATTAATTTTTCAATATGTGTTGTATTTACTTACTTTAAATACTATTTTATGATTATCGAAACATAAAACATGCCATTAGTTCGCAGTTAATCGCCAAAAGTGATCGGGACAGGCCCGCTTTTAAACTTTGCAAAACTTCGGTTCGGTGATCATCGAATTGACGATTACTACTAAAACCACTGTTTTTGTTAAGCCGAACTAAAAACAGTACCTAAAAGTTTCAACACTAATAAATCTAGCTACACATTTTGTAAGTAGAAAGTATCTGCCTCGGTGTCGCAGTGGTAGCGTACGCGACTGCTGTTCTTGAGGTCTCGGGTTCGATTCCCGGGTCGGAACAAATGTTTGTATGATCTGCAAATATTTGTTTCGGAGTTTGGGTGTTTTCTATGTATAATATGTATGTATTTACAAAAAAAAAGTATATAAGTATTGATATCAGTTGTCTAGTACCCCATAATACAAGCTCTGCTTAGTTTGGGACTAGATGGCGTTGTGTGTTAGATGTCCGAAATATTTATTTATTTATTTATTATTTATTTTATCTTTATTAAACGTCTATGGTCAAACCAAATGAAATGGTAATAGTTTTGACAAGGTATGTAAATTTAAGTTCCACCCTAGCGTCTTAACTACTGAACCGATTTTAATGAATGAGGCATCAATACATTCGTAATAACAGCTCCGACTGACATAGACTGTATAAATTGTAGCAAAAGTTTTTAACGTAATCGGGTTATAGTTTTTAAAACTTTTTCTTTATTTGCCTGCTTAATATAAGTTTGACCTTAATACCATAACCATTAGTAGTCTCTCTACTAGCTAGTTATTATCTAACATCGTCGAAATACTTTCGAGTGTGTTTTAATAAAGTCGAATCAAGCTATACTACAGTTTAATAGAAAATAGATGCTAGGTATTTTTTTCAATATGTAGATTGAGAGAAGTTACTAGAAGCCCATCTCCCGTCCTAGAACTAAACTCACTTGCATATGTTCCACTATTTTAATTAACTTTATTTCTGGTTTCGCCATATGGTATTATCGAACCTACTAAGTTCCATCAAATGCCGACAATCGATAGTGTAAATTCCATCTTCCGTCATTTCTCTAATTCTGAAGAGGACACTATACAATAACACGGGTTAATATATCCACGTCCATGTCCTGTTTTGTCCATGAGTAGCCTTCACTAACAGACCTAACCACTTGCTCGTTTGCCCACTGCACCGTGCAAAAAAAGTGTTTTCTAGAAGAATCATTAATAATGAAAAGTGTTTTTACAGTAGTGTATGTATAAGTCCTTTGAAACCCAATTTGTGTACGGACTTCGAAACCCCTGATAAGACTAAATGAGATTGCAGTTGAATGTTTAATGTGTCATTAGTAGTAATAATGTTACTAACATGTCAGTTTATTTGTTAAGATTTTAGTTACGTATTTTAAACACTACATACTTTGTGATTTGTATTTACAATACGCAAAAATTATTTCACTGCTGCTTAAACTAAGAAAGTTAAAGTATTCTTATTTTATCATGTGTCCTGTTTTATAACTACTATTGAAAAGTTCTTGTATGTTAGAAAATTCTCAATTTAATCTATTTGGACTTCTTCTAAGTTATCAGTTATTAGTATAGTAGTAAAGACGTCTTAATATGACATGTATTGACTATTGATGATCAAATTTTAAAAATGAAGACATCAATTTTCCATATAAAGCACATTTATGAACCAGATAAGAAGTTTGACATAAAAAAAGTTCACAAGTCATCAAAGAGACTTTAAATTACACTGAACTTAAGATTAATTTGGGCCGCTGTCACATGATCCGATGAAAAGTACTACGACTATAAACCTACCTTGTGTTTTCGACTTGTTAAAAAATAATCTTGGCAAGAAAATAAAAGCTTTTACAGCTTTAATTTTATCCATTAATTTCTTACAATGGAGACTATCTTAGACGACAACAACATAGTCGACAGTTCTCTAGCAAGAAAAAAACAACTCGTTCTCATTATCTGAAAACGCGTTAACAAAGGCATCTGGATTTCAAAAATGCTGGTACGTATTCAACGACGACGAAGACATTTATCAAATGATTCGAGCCACTTGATCCTTTAAGTCTCAATGGAACGATCAAAGCCTTTAGGAGTAATGTTTATGCCATGACTTCGGATGCTGTCGTCGGAAAAATTAATGGTAACAGTAAGTACCTGCTCTGCCATTTAAAATACAAATTGCCGGCAACCCGTCACTAACTACGACCTGTAATAAGGTTGATATGTTTTTTACAGCCTCGTAAAAAAGTTATACATCGCGTAACTTCGAATTCAAAAGTGTTTGTTCTATTGTAAAAGGGAAATCAGTGTTAAGTAACGTTCTCGTACTCTTTAATTATCTACGTAAACAGAATTAGAGAACTTTGGAATTAAAAGCAACAGTAATACTGAAAGAGGATTATAGCCACGTCTAAAATAAAAATATTTTAAATTAGTTCTGAAGTGACCAGAGCAAACAAATAAACTACACAAAATATATATACTGGAGCTCAATAATCAGAGTCTTTCTTCTCGTAAGTTCTTCTTTGTAATAATCAGACTCTTTGAACCGTACTTTAGGCAATAAAAATACTTATTTAAATCTTACTTCGATAGTATATATGACTGTAGATGTATCATTATTTTATTTCTATATAACATTAGCTGACACAAATCTTTCATAATTTCCTTTTCAAAATTAATAACTTCCTAACCTGTTCTGTGTCTAAAGTCACCGTATCGGATGATAATATTTTTTTTAAAATTATTTTAGGCTTCTTAGGTGTGTAAAATGTGTGTGTTCTGTACAGAAATATTTTTCACAATTGCAATAGTATGTTGTTTTAAACCCCGCTTTGATATAATATAAAAATATATAATACAAAAAGATAAAATATGAAAAATGCGTTATATTACCTTTATTTAGTTCAACTCGCAACAAGATTAAAATGGCCTGCTGGCTAAAATTATATTACGGACTAATTGGTAATCGTAAAGGTAATATTTGTTGTTTACAAAGTGACACGTCTCATGATCGAGAACAAACTGCAAATAAACTTTCGGTTTTGTATAAATAAACAGTAGGTATGTCAGGGACCCTAACTAAACACTTATTTTACTTAAATAAATATAACGCTTTCGAAACTCGTTTGTTCGATCTTAAGTCTCTTCTTGACATGTACGAAACGAAAGAGCACCATTTTAATAATAGTATCAATAATAGTTGGATCCGAATAAATGAAACTATAATGGAAAACCACTTTCCAGTGTCTGAAACTCGAAGAAAAAGCTTTTAGTTATAAAAACTGTCTGAGAAAGGGACAAGATGGGTAGGTAACCGACTTTACCAAGTTAACAAAGCTAAGTACTTTAGTTCTTAGATGTGAACATTAAATTTGATTAAAACTGTGAAGTTAGCTAACGTGCCGCATTTTGTGGACGCCTCCTGTCTCGGTACTATGTGGTGCTAGCAATACCTGTACCCCACTAATATAAAGGATCAAAAGACACTACAAATGCCACTAAAACTAATTTTTCTTTCACTTATTTTAGTTGTATAAAAATTTAAACAATCTATAGATGTTCTAATTTCAAAAAAAAATTCTTAAGTGATTCTACTTATATTTACTTTTTAACATATTACAAGTTAACGAACACAATGGTCATCAAATAAAAATGTATGAGACTGCGAAAAAGCCGCTAAAGGAATTAGAATTTCCACCCCTTAAAAATACTACAATGTATTGCTGCATATTTTACTTTCATGATAAGTGGCCAATTTAAGTAAACGTTTGTATTAGAAGTAGACTATATTCACGTTGTATGAAATACACGTAATAATACATTTCAAGATCTATAACCCCTAATTTATAGGTATTACTTTTTTCATAATCCATTTGAACATAAAAGTCAAATTAATGGATTATTCACTTTTCATCTTTTTTCAACAAGGATACTTTTAATTCTAAAATATATTATTTTTAAGTGAATATAGACCATTCATTGCCTGTCTTTGAGGCGGGACAATTTAAGAATACAGAGTGGCATCACCCCTATTGGTTTAATGAGTGTCGTAAGAGGCGATTAAGGAAAAATACAAATTACTAAGGACACCTTTATGGCAAATAGAAGATAAACTTAAAAAAATCCTTTGCCAACCCCCTTGGCGTAGTATTGTAGGCCCAAACATCTTTTCAAAGGAGAAGCTTATGTCCAGAAATGGATTGTTAAAGGTTGTTGACGATAAGATGGCAAGGAGACTATGTTCTTTTCTTAAAAATTACTAAAAATTCAAGTACCATAGCTATAGATTCAAAGACAGACATAGAAGGTCCAAAGCTTTTAATGCCCTTATGAATAAACTAGTGACTCGTGTAAAAGAATAGAAGCTAATGAAATTCTTCGCTCGTACAACTGATTAATATTTTTTGTCTTTTTGATTCTTTATTTTTCATTTTTAACCTCCGACGCAAAAGAAATGGGTGTACAATTTTAACGTCAATGTCTGGCATCGTAGCTATTAAACGGATAAACCGATTTCGATGCGTTTTTTTTTTCATTTAAAAGCCAGTTTCCTTGCTATGTTTGGTTAATATCGGTTCAGCAGTGTAAGAGTATCAGCTCTTTTCCAAAATGATGTAAGGCATTTTTGGCGTATACTCGTTTCAGTGCTTGCGTAGGAAGTTTTTAAATTTTTAATTTTACCTTGTTCTCTCACATACAAAAGAATTGTTTTATGTCAATTGTTTTATATTAGATTAAGCGTTACATGTTCAATATTCATATACATAATTATTCAATGTAGTAAATCTGTTCGAGAAACTCATGTCTGTACAAGAAGATTTACCAGGACCTATATGACAATTGTTTTTGTTGCCCGCGGCTCCGCCCGCCTGTATGTCGGTTATCGCGGCAAATAGTATCCTATGTGCTATTCTGATGTATAAGTAATATTATGCGCGTACATACATTTCAGCGATTCATTTTTATAATATAGATTTATTTTTTCAGAGGGCGCCACATTAGATTCATTGACACGTCACATAGCCTATAACCAGCGGACGATCAAGATGCTTCTAACGATACCTCATTTGTCCTCCAATTCTAATAAATAGTTGAGGAGCTATGAGGGAACAGATGAACATACAAACATACATAGCATGTCAAAATTATAACCCTCTTTTGGCCTTGCTATAGTCGGGTAAAAAGAATCTGAGAATTTCAAAGACTTCCATTTCAAACCGAGTTGGGTTGCTAGAGTTATTATACAACACTCCCGCATTTAATTTTGAGAAAGTCGCTTCTCTCTTTTTCTCTTTTCTTCGTCTTCTGTTACTGAATATAATTTTAACTACAATCATTACTATGGTTTATACTCGTAGATTAAAGCAATTATGACGTACTGTGCCATATAATTCCATCAGTTATTGTAAGCTTTATATTGACAGGTATAATACTAACAACGACGAGTCATTATGAATCAATATGTCAAACATTAGATATGATTTTTTTTTAAGATAACTTACTTTCATGCAACTCAGTTGGCACTTCGTTAGCAAAAATGGATTCACGGTAACAAACTGCTATTTCTTCTTATCTTCCGAGCTTGAAGTCTACTACGATGCGGTTGAACTTTGATTTTTTTCGTGGTGCATCAATCATCAGACCTCCACAAACTAAGTACTAGACGCTATCGAATTTCTGTAAAAACACTGTGTAGTCTGAGTTTTTGGCAACAATTAACGATTCGCAAAAATATTCATTTGGCAACCGTAACCGAAGGCTTAACGAGCTGTCCGAAGTACGAAAGAGTCTTGATATGAAATCAAAATCAAAAATGTTTTATTTCATTATTACACATAACATTTACATAAAAGTTAAAGGTGACTTCTTTTAAGCATAAAAATGCCTGTGCCAGAAGACACACACATGAAGATTGGTCATCCATAGACTGGTTAAGATTGCTTAGCTGTTAATCTACTCGGTTACCACCGTGCCATGAGCCCTATGTTTTAAGTCGTCTTTAAATATTAACGCCACGACATAATATTGCGTCATGCATAGTGATGCCTCTCAAAATGAATCATTATGATAATACCGAGATCCACAATAATGATAAACTTCAATAGGACTCGTCCGTCACGTCATAATTACTGATAGCTTAAATGAGAACTGATACGACGAATATGAGAGCAAACAATATCCAGCGGACTGCTAGGACGGCTATCAGGATATAAATAGATATGAAAGTGGGGTACGTCCTAAGAGAAATAAGTTAAATCGAGGCGGATGAAAGTAAGTGAAAAAAATTATTATAGATATGATATATGTACAAGAGGTATAAAGGTTATCTGTATATTCATAGGCCAATGATCTATCTTGTAATCGTTTGCACTACACAATACATTTTAAATAAAAGTCCCTAATCATTTAAACACACATAAAACTAATTCTGAGAAAAAAATAATCTAGTTTATCTAGAGCAGTTTTTTTTTAAATGAGCGAATGCCACATTTGAATTTAAAAATGTTATTTATTTTGTTATTACTATGTTAAATGGCATTAAACATACAATACACTTTAAAATAAAATTAAATAGATTAAGTTTGAATAATAATTATAATCAAATCAGTTGATAAAAAAAACTGTAAAATTAATGAATAATCAGTACTGTGACCTATTGTATATATTAAAGGAAAAAATAAAACTCGAAAGTTGATTTAAAACCAGATAATTCAGCGTTTTATAGCCAATCGTAAACTTATTTAAGAGCAGTTCTATCTGTAAAATCGTTAGAACCAACAACATTAATGACTACCAAAAAAATCATCGCCGCAAAGAGATCAAAACGACTAGGTAAAGCTCAAATATCTGTTGCAAGAGCCAAATCGAGTTCAGCAAACATCAGCCAAATTGAACCGAGGCGAAATGGGCAACTACCTACAAATTAATTAGTGTTACTACTATGTAACAACAAAACGTATTTCTTGTTTAAAATGTTCTCCTTTTCTACTTATAGGTAAGTGCCAAAGAATTCAGTAAACAAAAGGACTTGCCGCTTCACAAAACCACTTAATGTGCCTACAAATTGTATTGTATTTGGTGTGTTTTTTTGGTTGTTTATAGACATGAATTAAGATGGAAAAAGGAAAATTTCTTTATTTTCAAGTACACTTCGCAGTGTTACAGTTGAAAATATAGGCATAAAAATAAAATTTAAGGAACTGAACCGAGGGTATTTTTTTGCAGGCAAAAGTTATCGTTGGAAGATTTCGTCCATTTCAAGTTCCTAGATGTTTTTAGAATGTTTATATCTGGCTTTTATATGCTCACGAGGTAAACAAAATATCACATTATTACGCGAAATATACGATACCAAACTGAAATTTAACAATTCTATGTAATTTTCAAGAGAAGAAGTAACGTTCAGTTCAGACCGACAGTAACCGCTGGTGTTTGTAGTTTTAAGAAATTACTGAGTTCGTTATACTTTCTGCTTTCGCTTTACGTAGGTACGTTGTACGTGCCACGCATAAAATCTACGTACAAATTATTTTCTAGCTAAAAAAAACAACATACTAAATTCTAGTCCTGAAATCAGGTTCAACAAAAACACTTAGCAAATTTTAATTACCATCAGTACTGAACTTTCATTTTATATTACATCAAGTAAATCACTTTAAAAGAATATTGTATTCATTTTGAAATGATAACATGAACTGTTGTTCGTTTCAACTTCCAAAAGAGTATTTTATTAACCATACTATCATTACAATTTTACTTAAATGAAATTCTTTGTATTTTTCATGAAAATAGAATGTGAATTGCACACTCGCAATGGAGCATATGAAGTGGAATAAACACCTAATTAGTCAGAGTATGTGGGTGCACGAACTTGAATTCTATTCACTCTCCCTCCCTCCCTCTTTTAAGTTTAAAGTTGAATGAGCACGAATAAAAAAGACAAAAACCATCCACTGATGCTGTAATGCAAGCTCGACTGTTGATCGTGGAATTGTCTATTTACGTATATTTCAGTAACACTAAGCAGAATTCCCTCTCAAAACAGAAAATATAAAACCATAAATATCTCAACTTTTATGTGAAAAAAAGTACAGTTAGTAAGTTTTCTCTCTCGAACCTATCGAGAGTGATGACAGAAATAAAGCATTCAAAAAGTGATTACAAAAATCTGTGGAAGTAACAAGTTTCAAAGTAATTAGGAAAAAATAATAAGGACTAATCTTACCTTTTTTGTTGATTAATTTTATATCTTCTGTTCCTAAAACATTAAATATTTAGTAATTTATTTTGTCGTTATTTTACAGAGTACTCCTGCTGAATTTGCGTATAATGTTTTTCAGAATTTCACGATGCGCAATTGGGTCATTAAAATATATTTACATCGAATATTACTATTGATTTAAACGTCAAAAGCTAGCTATAAAGAAAAACCAATTACAAAACAATAGGTGTGAAATATTTTGTAAGGTTTTATTGACATCTTATAAGTTCACAATAATATACTTTCTGGAAAGCAATCGCTGTCGCGATCAAATATTATTTTCGGTTTACATGAATTTCGTTAAGTTAAAACCCAGTGAAACAGTAATGTGTAATAATTAAATGTATTCCATTCTACTTTAGAATGTTCTCCAAGAGCCCTTAGATGTTAATTAGATGTCTCCATGTATCTCCCACAGGAGAATGAAACTTGTATTTCATGTTAAAGATTGAGTTGTGCCGAAAATTCAAAACTTGCATTTTAGGCACTGTAATGAATTAATCATTTTAATCTTAAGTTTGCTGAAAAATGTACAAATATGTGTTCAAAATATGGCAAAAAGTAGATTCAATCCCTGCACTACGAAAAATTTGTGTTATGCACAATCGTTTATTTCACGAATGCAAAATTATTTAAAATGTATAGGTATGTGTTTAGGAATATGGAATAATGTTTATCAATAGTTTCTATACTACAGTAGAGACTATGTTTAGGATAAAACAGATTTGCGTGATATCGCAAGTAATTAGTATTATTATTTATAAAATGTTTAGAAATATGTAGTAAGTACTATTATTTAGTAACCATATAAAGTGATGAGTATATCAAAGGCTCATTTAAAGTCACTACTATTGTATGGCTGAAAGCCGTATGCATTGGTATGGACATGTAATGAGACGTGATGAGCACGATGAGTGACGTTATAAGGAAACCCCTAAGATAAGAACGAAGGCAAAGAAGAAGGGCCGATCCCAAATCAAAAGGGAAAAGTCAAAGCAAAAGAAGTAGAAATTTATCTTCTTCTTTTCTTGATGAAAAGTCGTCAAAAATATCAACCTTTCCGTATTTGTGTGTTAAATGTCCGATTTTTTTTTTATATTTTTATTTATCGTATTTTATTAATACAACAACATACCTAATATTTTATTGTATAGTCACCACGCCAGCATTTATTTAACCGACTTTCAAAAAGGAGAAGGTTCTATGTTTCACTGCATGTATTTTTTTTTTGGTCACGGCTTTTATTGAAACCGCTTTCCTGATGTTAAGACTCGATGGAAATATAAACGTTTTCAGAGAGGACAAAGAAAGAATATACGAATAAAAAGCTTATCCTACCTAAACAAACAACAAAAACACCTTTACATTTCCTTAGAGAGTAACATGTCCTATTACAGTGAGTCATGATATAACCTTTGTGATAAGCCCCTCATGGCTACTTTATCAGTTATGTGCTCAAACACGCTCCAATAGGTCTGCGTGGCTATTGTATATCAGTTTACATAATTGCCTATCACAATGTATATATAAATAAAAAATAATAACTATTTCGGACATCTAACACACAACGCCATCTAGTCCCAAGCTAAGCAGAGCTTGTATTATGGGTACTAGACAACTGATATAAATTCATTTATACTTTTTTTTGTAAATACATACATATTATACATAGAAAACACCCAAACTCCGAAACAAATATTTGTAGATCATACAAACATTTGATCCGACCCGGGAATCGAACCCGAGACCTCATGATCAGCAGTCGCACACGCCAACCGCTAGACTAACGAGGCAGAATATCGATGTATTCTTTCTTAAACGGCATGGTACGAAACTGATCGTTCTGTTCCGTCGTATTTTATAACTGAGATTATCCGTATTTATGTGATATTGTGCCTAGAAAACTTCGATAGAACTTTCCTACTTAAATATTCTTAACTTCAACACGACCAAACGGCAGATAGATGTCACAGATCATTTGGCCCCAGAGGAATATAACTTCCAACTCCTATTTTAGACCACTTTCTTTTGAATGACGTCTGTCAGATTGTTTTATACATCATTGGTAATAATTTGAAACTGCTAACACTCATAAAGGTAATATTAGATATTAGGTATCATAAAAAATATTGATCTCATCTCTAAGATATTTTATGCGTTTCATATTATTGATACTACTAATCGATGTCAGTAATATAGCTTTTTCTTAACACAATTTTACCGAACCCAATAATAATTTATAATTAGAATAGTTATTTGTGTGTAAATTAACAAATATGAATGATATTTTATGAAACATGTCAAATGTAAACAATTGTTTCAGACAGC
Organism: Spilosoma lubricipeda; assembly: GCA_905220595.1. Taxonomy (NCBI): domain Eukaryota; kingdom Metazoa; phylum Arthropoda; class Insecta; order Lepidoptera; family Erebidae; genus Spilosoma; species Spilosoma lubricipeda. Next base: position 11,660,970 of record HG992275.1, read on the forward strand.
ACACGCGACATTTTTATAAAGCTTTACATAATGGAAAGCAAATCACTGTGATATTCTAGTAAATACGATTCCACTTCCTCACTTTACCAAAAGAGAGTTATCACAACTCTGAAACTAATCAAATGTACATAATCATATCGAAACTTGACTCTCATGTACTGCATTACGTATTTTGATGTAAGTTTTTATGATTTTAACTTATATTATTTACTGGCATTTGACCTATAAAAAAGATTGCATTTTATTTATTTCGCTTGTTCTCTTTTTAATTTTTAAATGCACTAAAACATCATTGGTATTAACGTTATCCAACAGCAAAATGCAAATGCAGCTTCGCTATGACTTTTATTTACAATCAAATTTTTATTCGTCATTAAGGAAGGAGTTTTCCCAAAGTAAAATACAGTGAAGTCATACAAACGACACCATCATGTTTCGAAATGTGTGCTCGGTCGGAATGAAAAACTGCCTCTTGCAGGTTCCACCCACTTGCCAACGGACAGGACAGCGTCACTTGTTGTTAGAAAATAAAACGCCTGAGTCAACTTATATAATATTTTATATTAACTTTAACCTCGCTACTGTCTTATATTCTGTATAAAGATAGTCTTGACATTTTAAAATGCCAAATGGTTGTGGATAAATTGGTTTCGAATTACTTTTAATGTGGTTTTAAATGTAAATCAGATTTATTTAAGTGGCGACAAACGTTCGAAATCTACATATTTCATCTACGGATTTATATTTCTTTTGGAAAATCAGCAATAAGGTATAATTTACAAAATTGACTCAATTTCAGATTTCAGAACACAAGGTAAATTCAAATACCGACACTTTTCACCTAAGTAAAATAATTTTTAATTATTTAAGTGAAGTTATATAACATTTTAAATATCGGATTATCCCGCAGAATGTAGTAACAAAGTTAAGATACCTCCAAGCTATAAACTATGAGAAAATATAATGTTTTTGCAAACACTCCCACGCCGGTCTTATTGGGTAAAACCACTTATATAGAAATTAATTTTCGATAACTTCAAACCTAAAGAGGAAGAAGATCTCGACCAATCTATTTGGATAAGAGCCATAACAACTTGCAAACCGCCTACTCCAAAGTTACGCGCTCTAAAAACAATCTAGAAATGTACTTAAGAAAAGTAGGTATAACCTTGCACTATGTCATATCATTGACTTAGTATCTGTCATCTTACTTTAACTATTAGGTACCGTACTAAAGTTGTTTCAACAATTACTCACTACGCAATCGGCAACGATATCTTACTTCCGAGAAATCTTACAATTTGTGAGATCTCAAATAAACGTATTACGGTACCTACTTAATATAGCAAAGAAGTCATACAGTTGATTAAGAGTCATTGTTTTATGAAAAAGCTATTATAAGTACAAATCTTTAATCAAATATTTGTTTTATTACTAAACAAGAACGGTTTTGCAAATATTTTTCATGGATATTAATAAATACGGCGAATCATTTCAAGCTTTTAAAGCAAACCTTTACAGTTATGTACTTTGAAATATCTACTTAAAGTTTAAATGTAGGAGTGAACTGAGCTTGACTTAACAACATATGCTGAACAATTCTAAATTTTCCTAAATCGGCTACATCTGCAAGACATTTTGATTGATAATGGCTATTGTAGTAGTATTTATCCAAATATCACAATAAGACTATTAAACATTAATGAAAATAAGTAAACTTTTCAAATATTAGAAAAACATTTTTGTTTATGTTCATTAGACATAACTAAAGCCACTATAAGGCTAAAACCGTTAGTTATTTCAATGATTTTGACTTATTTGATTATGATACAAAATCAGAAAGCTATATGCGTTGCCCCTATTGTCATTTAGGAGTAAACAAAACAGAAACAACTACCGCCAGCTCATTTTAAATCTTCATGTATAATGCTATGAATCACAAGACTCATGTAGTGTGCTTTATTACAAAAAACGCACACAAAGACATGCATATAGACACTCTTCAACAATTAATTCTAAACAATTTTACGCCACAGATTTAAAATGTGATTAAGTATTAATCGCTGGGTATCCTTTTAACGTATAAAAGTGAACCAAGTACATCAAAGTGAATCGTATGACATTCTTTCAATTATAATGAAAAACTAATTTGAAGAGTTCCATTGGAAAGCCAGAATAAATCAATAGAACTGATTTATTGTCCTTTGCAAACAGCTATAAATCATAGGCAGGCGCGGCTCTGAGCGCTGTGCAGTTCACAGCTGCAACACTATGTAAAACACTCTTCAAAACTTCACATGATGCCATAAGCTCCTACACGTCACACTAGTCAAATATTTGTCACTGAGTATAAAATAGACAGGTAGACGATGTCATTTACCCCCACGGGAATGTTTCCTAACATTTTCTGTCTTTTATTAACATGGATTTATAAATACTTTCGCTCTATTTTGATAACAGATATCAACCAAACCTTTTGTTCCATAAAGCATTATATTCCTACCATCATACAAATGGTTATATATTTTCTATAACTACTATTTTGTGGACCTCTTGGGAAGAAAGCGAAGCTTATATAAAATTAAAACCAATCTTTCCACGTTTGCAGTGCGTCAAGACAATAATCTTAATCATTAATAACGACATGAAAACACTATTGATTTGAGATTGTATTTCCATAGAGTTTTATTGAGAAGCTCTCAGCAATTTTAAAACAAACTGTAATATAAATGGTCATATTTTTAGTATTTTTTGTATTTAGTTTAATCATCAATAAACTTGGATAAATTAAAATTATGCTAAAATAGCACAGTCTGTTGAAAAAATCCAGTATGTTCGAGGAGTATTAGTAGTGCGAGTATATGGTAGCGATCTATTTCCAAATTCTCTAAATTTAATTATTTTCTTTGAATGTGCTTTGAGTTAAGATATTGCAATCAAATATTACACTAAATAAAAAAATCTTAAATAAAGAAAATTAAGAATCTTTTTCATTATTTTGTAGCTTCAGACGTGTGTCTAAATTAAAGAAGACATGTAACCTTATGTCATTGCTTAATCTTTATTGGATGGAATGGAAAATTACAAAACGATACAAAATCACGAAAATATATTACAGTTTAATCAAAATTTCTACTATTTTTATTGCCATTATTTTTAATAGGTTTATTTTGTATGTAGCTTATTACTGTAACTTTATTCTTATTATAAGAGCTGTGATATGTCAAAAGACGATTCCACTGAACATCATTATTTTTGTTTAAGGGGTGTATAATATACTTACATTATATAAATACATAACTTTGTGACGATAAAAAGAAGCTTTCCATTTGACTAACAAGACGATTATTTATTTCAGTCATGTGAAAAGATAAAGAATTTAAATACTTGTAATCCGACGGAAATATTTGTAAAAAATAATGCCACAAATAAATTGGTTGTTTAAAGAAAAATGCGTAAAAACTGGAATGCCAAGTAACAATAGTCAGTCTGGGAAAATGGACATTCATTGCTGATCTTAATTTTAAAATTAGGTATCTCGTCTTGCACAGAGAGGAAATGAAAAAAGTTTTGTACTTCATTTCAGTACTTATTTGTACTCCAAACAAATTTCAAACACAAATAATTTTTGAAAAGATTCTAATTTAAACTTGAAAATCACCTGTTCTCAGTGTGTAAGTAAATAAGGTACTTGTAAGTAGATAAGGTAACTTAATGAAGCATATATTATGTATCGCGTTTCTCGGTGGTACTAGCGGGTTAGTAATAATTCAGTTGTCGAAAATATGAAATTTCCGTGGGCAGCAGTAAAGCTGCATGCGGGCGTAATTTTAGATCAGGCCTCAACTTAGTTTAGGTAATTTTATCAGACTCGACTTGCAAACTACAGAGTACTTACGTACTATAGACGTCGAATGCCTTCCTCTACCTATCATTTCTATCTAATGTTATAGACCTTTAAACTTTGCACTTGAATCCAATAAATCTGGGTAGGATTTATCGCAAGTAAATTAAAAAATCATGGCAAATATGGTGCATTTTTCTTTCCTATATAGTTTTTATGAATATGACAGTGACAAATAAATTTTGTTCTTTCATTAATTAAGGGCTCCAAAGTGGCTATTAAACATAAATGATTTCCATAACCTATAACTCTAACCTTCTGAGGTTTTGAGAATATTGTATAGCATAATAGTTTCACTACTCGTAGAGATTTACACACAACTTTAGCTTTTCCTGCTATAATATAATGTCTATTTATAACCTTTAGAGAATATGGATAATGAAATATTCTCGTTCTCTCTCGTATCTCGAAATGTTGACACTCAATCATAAGAAGACTTCAACATGCCGTTGTCATGACAATTGTTCCCAAAAATTGAACACTAGACTTTCGGTCCGGCGTAACGAAGAGGAATCAAGTAGCTGTCACATTTTGACGGTATGTAATAAGTACAAATAAAAAACCTACTATTATTTGATATAGGAACTTGCTGCGAAAATTATTCCGTATTTGAGATAATTATTTTCTTTTAATTTAGTTTACGTTTTATTTTCAATCGTACTGACTGTTGATCGGATCCATACATGTAAACTCGATATAATATAAACATAATGGTTAATACGTTTTTATTTTTGTCATAATATGCAATGCAAACAGATACAAAAACAAACAATAAAAACCAATTATTGGTCGCAATTTAGGAAGGTCTAGTTGAAATCTAATAAGTCTAAGATAGAAACCTATGTACATAACCATAATTAAGAAGAGCAATAACAATATTTACATACAAGCGTCAAAAAACTCCACGTCTTCGCCTACTGGTAGCGTTCCCAAAAGACTGGCAGCATTACCACGTTGAATGGCAGGTAGCAATTTGCTAGGTAGTAGAGCCACGCTGATTTCAGCACGAATGGGCCGGCTCGACTGGGGCGATACTACCCTCGCACAGAAAATCAACGTAAAATGACAGCGATCGTGCTGTCGTGTTTCGTTGGTGAGTGCGAGACCGGAGGCCCAACGATGCAGAAGCATCACTAGCCCGCCATGGTGATGGTCACCATGCTGCACTATAGCATTGTCTGCATTAGCACTATGGTGACCACCACTCTTGGATTCTGCTTATGCTTTCCATCAGGCAGAGTAGAGTCATTTTGGCAGGGCAAAATATAAAAACAAAAAAAAAATGGCAATGCAGATTCTCGGTGCTAGAAAAAGGTCGACTTTCTGGTCGCGAGAAGCGTCAATCAGTTGCTTAGCTAGTTGTTTAAATACAGCGCGAGCACTTGGACCTAAAATTAGTTGTAATATTCAATCGAAACGGTGAGTAAAGAAAATATATGTTATTATTTTTTGGGAATATTAGCATCAGCGTTATAACTGTTCAAAGTCATTAAGTTTAAGAGCTATTGGTCCATTTAGCTCGAGGGATTCTTAAATCAATTTTTCAGCGCTATTTACTTGTGAAAAACCTCAAAGAATCACGAAACTGTTTGTATAAGTCTCTAACTTTATGAGTTTAATTTATACTATGTTTTTTTAAATTGCCAGCTTATTTCATTGGATTCGATAAGGTATACTAATAATTACCTTCTGTTTGATTTACATTAAAATATTAATTTAAAGCGTCAAAAATTTAATTTTCAAATGATAAATAATATGTTTAAATGTTAACTGAATGAACTTCCGTTTCTATTTTTAACCGACTTCCAAAAAGGAGGAGGTTCTCAATTCGTATAATTTTTATTTTTTATATGTGTTCGCGGATATCTTCGTCGTTTATATAACCGACTTTGATGATTCTTTTTTTAATGGAACGGAGATATCCCAACCATGATAAGTACACCAAGATCTGATGATGACATCCAAAAGAAATTGATCGGTTTGTTCGTTCTTGAAGTCGGTTTTTTATTTTGTTTAAATTACAGTTGTATTATTGAATGGCAAGGAATGCTTTCAACTCTAAGGCTGTAAGTTTAAAGTTGTTTTTCGCCAAACACTTTTTATATATTTTTTCTTAAATAGGGCGACGCCAAAAAAAAATTATGTACACGAAAAGATAGTTAAGTGTTGATATATAAAAAATAATATAAAAGCACTGCACAAATAAAATTAGAAACAACTGGTGAAGAATTCCCAATAGCTAAAGGTGTACAAGGAGACCCGCTATCTCCAAAAGTTTTCTCTGCAATCATGGAAAGTGTATTCAGTGAGCAAAAGTTAGCATAAATATAGATGGCAAAAAACTCAATCACTTGAAATTCGCGGATGACCTAGTCTTAATCACTGACAATGCAACTACGCTCCAACATATGCTGAAACAGTTGGCAGAGGCAAAAAAAGTAGGGCTCACTATGAATAAATCTAAAACAAAGGTAATGACAAACAGGGATGAAATAGCTATAACACTGGATGATGCAAATATTGAATATTTGAGAAATATGAGAGAACAACTAATGCGAGATGCACGCGCCCTTTAATTTTTTGCATTTAGTCACTTCCTCGCTGAGACGGGATGAAAAGTTACGTGTTGCACTCGAGTGCAAAGCTTTCACGTCGTGCTCTTTTGATTCCCTCGCTGACGCTCAAGATTCCAATTTTGGAATCCTTCGCTTGCTCGGTTATCAAAATTGAGCACGCGGTTAAACTCTCTCTTGTATAACAAATAATTATTTCTTGTTACTGTTTATTAATAAGAAAGTTTAACCAGTTAAACACATGATGAATTATTAAACAGCAGAGATTAGAAAAAATAAGTTTTTTCATGAATTGAAATTTGGCCAAACCTGGTCAGACTGTTTACACAGTGAAATATATCTAATAACTTTAAACGAGCAATACTTGTGTATATATAATATACCTATACAATCTAAATCTCGGAAACGGGTCCAACGATTTTCATGAAATTTAGTTAGTTCACCTTTTTAAACCAAAAACAAAATTCCGATCTAAGCTCGGTCATCCAGGTACTGTATGTTTATGATACAACTATGTTTAAATATAACTCATTTTTTCAGTACGTCTGAAAATATTATCATTTCTTTTGTTTCTCTTTGAAGCGAAATTTCCCAACTTTACCTAATTCCAATGTACGACGGCTAGAATGGCGAAATCACTCACAATTTTCCTTTAATCAAGGTTGTTTTTATAGTACGTAATAACTATCTAAATAGATTACATATCTGTGTGCGTAGTAATAAGTCGTGGCGGAATTTATACCCGATATATCGACGAGTAACAGCTGCTTGCATCCTCTCTTTACGATCTACGTTTAATCAAGCACCAATTACGTGTCAAATCCTCCTGGTTCATTAAAAGGGAAAGTTTAGATTAGTAACTGGTTCGGTGTCTAGGTGCGGATGTCAATGCCGGATTACTAGCTATACGCAGAGATGTACAAAATACTTTTGAAAAAGTATTTAAATACGAACTGCAAATACTTTTCTAATTACTATTTCAAATGCAAAATACCATTGCTTTTTGTATTTAAATACTAAATACAAAATAGGTACTTTCAAAATACTTTATTCAAATAAAATACTTTCATTGTGTTGTATTTTTTTTCTGTTGGGTATATATTGAGTACAGTCAGACCTGTGTCTTCTTCTCTATATTGGCGGCCCGCTGATATCCGCCAGTGGCGGGTATCCAAAGCATATGTGTAAAAATAATAATATTTTTTATATGCGAACTGTCCGAACTGGTTTGTTTACTTTTGCGCTAAAAAGTTTACCCATAACTAAGCACTTTTGGCAGCCCTCTAGTTAAACCACCTCAGGCTTTGTACCTCCTTGTTTAATTTTTCAGTTACTTCGTTAAATACCTATCAAATTTGAGAAAATTGTTCCATTTTACGTAAAGATTATCAAACTAAATTAGTATCCCTATAATACAATATCTATATTTTATGGCAATCCATTTCATAAAAATACAAATTCAATTCAATTTAATTGTCTTTTTTGTCAGGATTTTCTTTTTAAAATCGTCATATCAATCACCTATGAAAAACACAAAGAAATAAACAAATAGCTCATTTGTTACTTAGGACACTAACGTATTGATATAATAATGCGTATCACTTTTCAAATTTATTTAAGGTTATTTATATTTCTTCAATAATGTCATTTTTCCACCGACATTTTCTTCATAAAACCTTATATATATTTGCCAACTTTTTCGATTGAAATTCGGAGGCACGAAGTCCATAAGATTCGCAAATTGTTATTTAGATTGTCCCGGACACCCGCGGTTTAGGTGCTAATGTAATTTTATATTAGAATTGCATTTCATATTCGAGCACAGGTGTTCGTAGGTACAAAGTATTATTTTCTTATTACCTACCTGTTAACCATATTATAAGAGATGACCATAAGTTTTCTGTTTTTATGAGCAGTGTCCAAAGTCTCTAAAAGGGAATTCCGAATTTAGATAATTAATTTAAAGGTCTGGTTTATACATTTACTGTATTGTTGTTGTAATTTTACATCTTTTCAATCGGGAAAGAATTGTCAGTATTTGCTATCCAAAAATCAAAAATTTATCTCTCTAATTCTAATGGTATAGTTTTCAAATATTGGTAGGTATCAACTATACAAGTTTATGGTGATTGAACTTTACCAGTGGTAAAACTACTGGAAAAAATCCTCCAATTAGTCTGGCTCGCTTCGATTTCAATAGGTTATTCTCTAAATCTCCTTTGTCATGTTGTTGAAATTTAGGCGGCACTGTTCGAAAGTAAACAGTAAACGAAAACATGGTACATGTTTATGGGCAGAGAGTTTTGCATTTAAATTACTAATGGTATGGTTTGTACTACTTTGGTAGTCCTAATACCACCTTAAATAGCTTTATTTTGAGTCAAACGCATAATAATAAGATAAGAATAATATCGGTGTAGTCATGAATCGAATAATTAGATTCGAATGAAGAAACATTTAATGGTAATAAAATACAATAATTCTTTCCATTGACAACCTTAAAAGATTTTTCATTCAGTGCTAAATCATAAAAATACGGTAGAGATTTTTATCTTCTTACCATATCAAATATGCAAGCCTAATCTCTCAAATACTTGGTATATGACTAACGTTTGCTTTTGCAAGATACAGCAAATACATTCTTACTCTAGTTTGGTTATTTGTAGCACTTCACTTTATGTTGTAAATACCTTCATAAATAATTAATATTATCTTAAGATGTCCAAACATACCACTTCCACATAAGTAGGTATAATCACTAAACTAGTTTAACAACTGTCAATCCGGATTCATGTTTTTGATAAGGGCCGCTGAGTTACCCTAACACCTTGTTACAATAGAACTATTGAACTGACAATATCTGCCCTCCCTTGGGTAAATTAAACCAGAGAACTTCTTAACTAACATAGCGAACTATAACATAACTCTAAGATTGTGCACTGATTGATATAAACGATATCAGATTATTGGCATAACTGAAAACTGCTAAGGTTTAGTTTCACCACCTTCCAATAAAGTCCGTGATACACTCATTTCAGATTGATCTGTAAAAAACTACAGATATCAGTTTCACAATTCATGGATACAGACATACATATTATATTCCAGTTATACGTGGATTAATCAGCAACTTGATCTCTTAAACAGTGTTATACGATAGATAACTATTTGAAACTTTTTATGGAGCTGGAGAAACTGGGCCAAAATAATTTAGCTTTCTTGATTACAAAGCGAGTTATCTATGTGCACTATTTATGTATGAGCCTGCCATAGTGACTCTACTCTGCTCGATGGAAAGCATAAGCAGAATCCAAGAGTGGTGGTCACCATGCTCATTGCGAATGCAAACAATGCAACAATGCAGCATGGTGACCCTGACAATAGCGGCCTATTGAGATGCTTCTGCACGAATGCTGTCGTTTTGGATTGGTTTTTAGTGATCATCTCGACCGTACGCGCCTCCCTTCCGGACCGCGAAAGCGAACATACGTGTGCACTTTGTTAAATTAAGAAGAAAAACAGTTAAAATTAAGGGCTGATAAAAGATACCAAATACCAATCAGTAAATTGTTTGGCTTATTAGTTTTGGTTTGTAACTTTATTGTTATATATTGTTAAACACAAGCACACGCAAAATAAATAAATCAATTATTATGTAAGCTAAATATGTTTCATGTATGTTCCACTTATAAACATTTATTGTTTAATTATTTTTTTGGGAAGGTACTGATTCCCGACATACTAGCTCACGCTAGTTTGGGAATCAGGGCTTGCACTTGAATTGTATACATACTTTGTTACAATAAATATATTATTATATTATTATATAGAAGTTTGTTCGCAATTAAGAACAGACATAGATATGATAAAACGAATTTTAAGTCTGGGAGAGTATTGAAGTTAAACATTCTCACAACCGACCTTCCAAATCGCATTGGTAACAAAACTATCCGTGCGTGTTGATAATCCTACGTAATTTCTGATGTATGTATTAAAACTACTTGAAATAATCCATTACATTTCATATTATAATCTCAAAGTTTCTGGATTCAGATTTGTGGAATTATTCCTCCAAGAAAATTATAGATGTGATTTTGATAGATGTACTTCAGTAATATAATCCGTGAAAGGGAAAATGTTAGTCAGATAATATTATATTTCAAAGAAGTTTAGGAATCTTTTCTATGAAATAATATACATAAAAGATATCAGTAAAATATATTTGTTTTATTTTTTAAGAATTTTACTACGAACGAGCCGACTTGACCGAGGCGGTACTACTCTCCTACAGAAGACCAACCAAAAAGACAGCATTTGAGCTGTCGTGTTTCATTGTTGCATTGTCTGTATTTGCAATAAATAAGTAGAGTCACATTGATCCATATAAAAATAAAAACAAAAATAAAATATTAAGTTTTTTATTATTTACTCTTACTTACCTCAATCGTAACGTAAGAGTTCAAACATCGAAGAGCGTGATTAATCCTTGTTCAAGTCGTTTACGGAGATATAAGAATATTAATAAGTTCAGGCAACAAAACCTATATGAAAGTTTTGTTCCACTGACAGATTACGAAGTATGCCTTATACAGGTTTCTTATTCTTGAAGAAAAATCTCTAAAGTCTAAGGTAAAGTTGTAAAATAAAATTATGGTAAACTTCGCGGAGAAGTCAAGTATTTCACGAACGTCCACGAAAGAACAACTGATAACACGACAATAGTGGGAAATAGTCGCTTGCAGTAATTATTCAAAGGCCGTCACAAGTTCAACTATTGTTCCGTCTCTCTTGACAAACGTTTGCATTTTAGTTTAGCTGCAAACTTTCCTCGGGCTCTTTCATTCATGTTATTGTTATAACAGATTTCATTGTACTCCACTACAAACAATTATATGCCAAGAAATATGTTGTTTTCTGTTTTGTTACGAATCCACCTAAGTTTTATAATGTTTCAATTTGATGTCACATTTTTAATTGTTGATAATATTAGTCATACAGATTGTTAAATAGCATCGTCAGTGGGAGATGGATGTGTGTGAGACAGGATTATTTGAATGCTTTTAACACGGACTTAACGTATGTTAAGATATTGACGTCTATAAGAAACTGACATCTGATGTACGTCTAATTCATGACCTCTTTAATATATGTACCTAGCCATAGCTATTTCCAACTCATCCAGTTTTTCTTCTGATTAATTTCGTTGCGGGTTTCAAGACAGTTTAATTTTTCCTGGAACTTCTCGAGTGTCATAACTCGGTGTGTTCGTGGGTCACTGCTGTTGATCCTGGTGTACATGAGATACAGTGGTGGGCGCGATGAGTCTCATAGCAATAGCAGAAAGCAATAGTTATCATTTAATTTTTATTTATTAATAATTTAAACTACTAATTTTATATTTTTTAAATATTCAAATTATAGATCACGTCAAAGGGACATTCTTAAAACAATGTTTGTGTTGTGTGTGTTGTTTGTTGGTGTTTCTACGTTATAAAATATCTTACTCAATCAATTCTGAACAACTCAATCAATTCTTACTGCTTCGTTGATATTATCTATACTAATATAATAAATTCCAAACCAACTTCATCTGTCTGTCTGTTTGTTTGTTATGCTTTGACGGCTAAACCGCTGGATCGATTTATCACGATAACCTACATATAAAGCCGTGGGTAAAAGTATATCAATATTTTTTTAAATTCTTATTTTAAAAAAAATTCATTGTAATGCTGCATGATTAGTAAAACCATGATATAATATTATTTCTCTTGGATACGTACGTACGTGTCGTCTTCATTAACATTATGTCTTTCTACAGGTACTTTTTAAAACAAAATCTGTGTTATACTGTCTTTTATTTAAATATGTATATTTAATATCCTTTTAATTGTACAAGGTTTCTCACTATGCTGCCATGATGCCATCCGTAACTGCGTACCAAATGTTGTCTTTATAACATTATTGGGTAGTAAATTAAGTACATGTATTATTCTGTAAGTTATGCACATTACTTAACGCCAATAAAAATTTGTTACATCCCCCTTTTCAGCAGATATTTTGCTATCCTTCTATGATGATTAGAAATTGTGCTTCAACATTCTTGACCTTTTATTATCACAAGCGTTTATAAAAGGGAATACATGGGGACACTGATTGTAACCAAATCGAGAGATGCATTAACTATTGATATTATAAATATTCATTAAAATAAAAAGTTATTTGACTGATTTGAAAACAATCTATAGTCTATCTAACTATTTGTGGTGTCCTAAAGATAAATAAATAGGGTTTAAACATAGAATACACTATTATATATAGAAATGTACAAATGTCTTTTCATATATTTTACAGTAACGCAACTTCTCAACATCCTAGCCGTTGCAGATAACAAGGCTTGTCAGTTCCCAGATCCCTAATTGAAGATTGTGAATAGCAGAAATGTAAGAAAAGATCCACTTTGAGCCGACAACTTGCGACCCACTTATAATAAATCTACAATTACTTCAGTTGCAGCTTTCAATCACTCACTTCTACGAGTATGAGAGATAACATACAAGAATCTCGTTAGCTGCCGCCCTATCAACGTGAATAGATACTTAGATATATTTCTTGCAATTTAAAATTGCTCTTCCCTTTTTGTGCTCTGCTAGTAAAACTATAAAGAAATAAATATTTCGGACATCTAACACACAACGCTATCCAGAAAATCGAACCCGAGACCTCTAAGTCAGCAGTCGCAAACGCTACCACTGCCCCACCGAGGCAGTTAACTATACAACAATATGTTATAATTACTCACTCACTTGCTCATATCATCGTGGAGATTAAAATATATCGCTAAGATAACATTATTACATAATACCTTTCATTTTCTTTGTGTTTTTATCTTATTACTTACTAGCCTATATAAAAGACCTATGTAAAAAGTATCTTATGTCCGTCTCCCGGTTCTAAGCTACCTCCCTTCTATTTTTCAGCCATATCGGTTCAGCCGTTCTTGAGCTATAAATAGTGTAACTAACACGACTTTCTTTTATATATATATATATAGATATAGATTAGTATTCAGTTTTTTTAAAGTAAGTAAAGAGTTTTAAATAGAATGGTAGGCGTTTGAATAAAAAGTGTATCTGTCATTATGTGTCAATTTGTGTACGAAACATCATTAGGTATAATTAATGCATCTAAGTCTCTGCATCCTTTTAATTTTCAAACTCTCTTATAGATAGAAATCCTACTATAATATATATATCCTAATCCTATCCTACTATATTACAAAGGCGAAAGTTTGTGAGTGTGTATGTTCATTACTTCTTCACGCAAAACCACTGAACGGTTTTGTATGAAGCTTTACAGTAATATAGTTCATACGTCAGAATAGCACATAGGCTATTATTTGCGCCAATAACCGACATACACGCTGGCAGAGCCGCAGGCAACAACTTGTAATCCATAAATTCAAATTAAACTGATACTCAAAATCGGTAAAAAGCTAACATAAAGTAACATAAGTATATTATTACACAACACAAAGCTATTTATTCGTTTACTATTGTGATAATTATTAAAACATAATTCTAATAAATACTATTTTGGCAAGTATTTATCAAAGTTACCTTTTCTCGTCTTCAAAAAGACTTTTTAAAACCTTTAAGCTACCAAGAGACCAAAATTCAACAAATACAATAATTTATGACAACTCCTTGATTCCTTGTGTAAACGAGTTAAATTATTTAAATAAGTCACGCTTTTAAGCGGTTTCTGGTCACTTTGAATTGGTCTCTACTCAGTTAAATTATGTGACTTATAACTTGTTCTTAATTTGAAATAAGTTATGAAACAAAAGCGGTTAATGAAATACTGTTGTCTTTTATATGACAACTATTAAAAAGTAAATTTAGTTTGCCTATGTCATGTGGTTTGATTTGATATTTTTAGTATCGGTAATGTTAACCGTATAACGAAGATTATCTTTTTTTACAATTACAATAAAATTACAGTAATTTCAGGATTGAAAATCAGTAAGAAACTATTTCGTAAACCGTATTAGTGTATTTAAGTAAATTATTTTCCCCTTAGGTGAAATTAACAGAAGTTTCACCCTAATTCTCACAATGACTCCACAAATCAGGTAGATTGCTAATGGATGGTAGAGTCACTAAAAGATCTTGTAATCAGCGTTTCGAATCCGAAACTAGTAAGTTAATTCTGATTACGGAATATACCAAACTTAATTATATATTTTTAAATTTAAGACAAAACATTTTATTTTATAGGATATTCTGGATTTTAGATTTTTATGATTTCTATGTATTAGGTAAATACAAGCGTAATTCAAAATGGTATTTTAACTCAATCCTTGATTTCGCATACTTAATATAGATAGTTCTAAAATATATCTATGCATTATTCGAAACATGTATTTGCTAATTCATCCGGCGGAATGCTTATTTTCTATTAAATCAATCCTTTTACGCTGAACCTTTCTTACAGGAAGATTTACTTTCTAAATATTTTTGAATAGTTCAAATATACTAAACAGATAAAATAATTCTAACTAGTAAATGTTTTTTTTTCTGAGAGGAGACCGAAGCACAGCATTGGGAAATTATGGATTATTGATGATGATGATGTTACTCATTCAAAATTTTACGCAAAAGAAGATTTTGTTGTCGATAACTTATAAATGTATGTAACGTAACGTAAAGTCGTTTAAAACTTCTTTAAAAACTGTAAATTCATCAAATTGTATCGTTCTTCTATTTCATATTTTATTAGTTAGTATCCCATTTATTTATGCAGTCAAAAGTTACTCTTTAGTATCTTGTTAGATGATAAACTGTGGCGCATATTTTCCATTTCAATTTGTTGGTTTATTTAACCATTTAAGTTTTTTCTCATCTCGAGCTACACTTAAATTGCAATTTGATATAAATGTAATTTGTTAATTTATGACTCCGGTAAACATAAAACAATTAAACACTCGACGGAATCGAGAAGAGAATTGTATTTATTTATGTTTGTTAAATTACTGCCTTTTCATTAATGGCCAGCGCACTCATTCATTGCGATCGAATGCCATAATACTGTTTTATTTGTGAAGAGTAATTATCTTATTTTGATCTACGTGGACTCAATAGTATTTAAAAACTGACTGGGTTTGATGATTTTTTAACTTTTTTTTTATTCATGGCAGTAAAACTACGAATCAAACCCGTCCCGACGCTAACAACGTAAATGCTAAAATAACATTTTGTAACGAACATAACAAGCAAAGTTGTTCAAATTGAGCTACCTTCGGGCACGTGCTCATTTCGTAACATATTGTATCACATAAAAACCTAATGCCTCATTCTATCTTATCTCCTACTATTTCAATCAAATCGAAAATTACATCAGCCAGCGACGGTAATCTATTCATAAACATGAACAATATTATATTTACATTATTCATAAACCGTTTTACAGGAGTTTGTTAAACAAATTCAGATTCCTTGAGAACATGATTAATTAAACAGTTATTTGTTAATATGAACATTCAAAACAACATCTTTACTTAATGACGTTTTAACGCAAAACATCTGTGTTTTCCTATAAAAGTTATAAATGGTTTTTTTTAGAATAGTAAAATAGTAATAAATCTGTGGTAACTTAAGATATTTTTTACAATAAAAGAAACAAGCGCTCCTGCTAGAGATTGTACTAACTTTAAACTTAGTTTTTACTATTTATTAAATAAACCAAAAATACGGTTTATATTTATGAATGTAAAATAGTAGTTGGCCTGTAAAATTCTGTATATTCTATACTGAATAAAGGAGTGCCTATTATAAATATAGTTTTTATTATATTTAATATGGGTCTCGTATCTGCTACTAAACAGTTAGTTACTAACAAAGTAAGAAACGTTTAACTCACCTTCCACACGCGGAGTAGCGCGGCGAAAACTTCAAAACTAACGAAAAGTTTGTGTATAATGTTTAAAAAAGTTAAGTAAATCACTTAAAAACTTAGTCACAACTCACTCGAGAATATCGTTGTTGGAAAATAAATGTGTAAGTTATTTTGTGTGTCTGTGTCCGTCGCCAAGTTCTCTGTTAGAACGTTTGGGCGCGCCAAAAGTTGTGTGCCGATGGCTACGGGCTGCCAGCTTATATCTCTCTGAAAACGGAACCTGCGCGCATGCGCGACAACCATTCATGTCATTCCTTCAATGACCGCCCCCTAAACACGTCATCATTTTTAAATATTTTTTTTAACTTCAATATCTTTGACAATTCGAAATCTTAACAAAAATATTTCTTTAAATTAAAGTAAAGTCTTTAAATTTAAGTCAAGGATCTTACATTAAAGACTCTACCTGAATTTTGCAAGGTTACATAGATTGCTATAATTAGACCTAAATAGAATGTAATAAAACTAAAAATTACAATGTCGTGGTGCAGAAAACGCCTACTAAAGACGACCTAGGCGACATTTAGTTCTTCTAAAGTTACTACTACAGAACTATTTAATACTCGGTATAATGTCTTGTTCCTAATTTCTGTTTTCAACTTGGCAACTTTTCACCTCATGATGTTGAAAAAAAGCACAACATCACCGGTTTCGCTCGTACTTTTCTGTATTTTTTTCAAACATTTTTTATTCCCACGTTTTTAAATTTCGATGCAATATGAAGTTGGTTAGTTTAACTTTATATGCGGTCATCATTCATTATTTTGTTCGAGAACCCTAAATTTAAGAACCTTTAATTAATTTACAATTGCCGGAGTAAAATTCAATTTCCTGAAAAGCAAAACCCTTTAAAACAAATTTACTCAGTTCTTAAAAGTTATTTGAATGAAGAAGATTCGATTATTAATTAAAATTATATAAGGACATAGTTGTAAAGCTGTGTAGTATTTTGGAAAACGATTTTTTTCAACACTATCCACCCCTATACTCCGACAATGCAGGTAAATAGTTGAAATTCTCGGATTTGCTTTATTTCAATGTAATATGTGCATATTGAACTGCGTTGCGTAGTTTGAAAGATCTAAGCGCACAGGAACTTCATTTTGTGCAATGTACATAAAATCGTTTTATAACCACTCTCTCAAAATTTAATTTATTCCCTATATACTTATCTAATAGGTTAACAAAAACAAAAATATGTATCAAAGGCAAAAGATAAACCTTAATATAGCAACAGATAGAGAAAGAAAATTTTACTCTATATTTCAAAGATGGCTTCCGCGTGCATCTTTGTTTCTATTGGTTGTCATGAGGTACTTCCTTTAGTCTTTATTGATAAATTGGTTATTCAACATTAAAAATATTTTTTCAATTAACAAAAAAATTAAAAAAAAAAAAATATTGAACTAATGACATGAATTTAATTGTGGTTTGTATAATGTTTGTATTAAAGTGTATTAATTAATTGACAAACAAATAAACTTCCCGTTTATAATACTAACATGAATTTAGTCAAATGAGTTGTAGCAACAAATAAGTATAACTATTTCTATACTTTAAAAAAAACAGATATTATACATATTAAAATCAAGATAGCATAAAGACCAAAAACACGTCTCAATAAATTCATTTATATGAAGCATTTTATTTCTTAGTTGATTATTGGTAAGTATGTTCCTATTTCATTGCAAACCATTACTTCAGGTTTAGTAGATTTTTTACCCTTGCTAGATCAAAAGATTAGGTCAAATTAGGAATAATACTATCAACCACGTTTTAGACTAAACGAATTAGAAAAGCATATGCATGCAAGCATAATAGCGATAATAGTGATTTATTCTACTTAAGTACTACCGTTAAAAAGTTCTAAGTGTACTGGCTAAAAGGAGATCTATTCACAGCTACTAAATTAAAGGGTAATGTGGAAACTGGGATATATGATACATGAAAGAATATCGCCTTATACGGACAAGACTATAACTATGTTACAAGATTTGAAAGTTCCAAAGAATAATGTATGTTATTGCAGAGGTATTGCCAAAGTATATCTTGCTATTCGACTTACAGTTAATCTATTCATTTCATTCATATCATTTTCATTTGCCCTACAACCTTTTGTCTTTATCCTGTTATTTAAAGAATTCCGGCGACTCTTTTAACTTGTTGCATACGAACTTTTGCTGCGGCTGAACATTAATTATGACAGCGTCGACACATTCTAGGTTCCATTTTTCTAAGCTTCAATAAAAGGCCTACACTACAATTTTAAAATGGAAATTATATTTTTCTTCTCTACGCCTCAACACAGGACACTCGTTGAAAAACTAATTTTAAGATTTAAGTACTGTTCGTACTAGTAACGTTAATGAAAGCGAATAGCTTAGAAATGAAAACATTATTTCCTACCCACCTGCTGATTTTAACAAAACATAAGTAAATACAAACAACTACAAGCAACAAAAATGATACGGAAAAGTTAGCGGAACTCGTTTAAGTTAGTAGAGCTTGAAGAAAACTTTATAAGAAAGAGTTTCTACATCCTAGAGTTTTATCCCAAAATAAACATTGTACAAAAATTATTATTACAAATTTTACGCTGTATGATGTACATACTGTAACATCAAGATAGCCCATCACAAACATGAAGATTAATTTAAAGGAATTCGAAACAAGACATCAATGTGTTTTCCCTGTGTTCATGAAATTAATAGATACGGCATTGTTAAAGAAACGCTATCCCTTTCTATCTCAACCAAAGAATCTTAGTAAAAAGTGATAGATAGATATTTTCAGTTTAACTAAGCTCAATATAAATAGGTATCAACATTTAAGTTTACAGCCCCGTATAGCGCGCTGTTTTCGCAATGAAGATGCTCATCATAAACATTGAAATTACAAGAGTTTTATTAATCTATCTAAGTTATTGCCCTTTAAAAAATATATAAAATAAAGTGTGGTTTCAGGTGTATAAATAGCTTTCGTACAAATATACTGACACTCACGTCAGTATCCCTGAAAGGGTAATTAGAAGTATATTTTAACGATCATAAGTTAATCCAAGTGACGTAAATATGTAGTTATGAAAGTATAATTACATTAGACTAAGAGAAGACAAGGGCATGTATGGGAAGAAAGGAATTCTCATACCTTTAAATGAGCTATTTTTGTATATCTATAATTTGAATCTCGGAAACGACTACAACGATTTTCAATAAATTTACTTTGCAGGGAGTTTCGGAGACGATAAATCGAACTAGCTAGAATTCATCTTTAGTTTTCTATCAACCACCAAAAAAATATCGGTCATCCAGGAATGATTGCTTTTTTATGGAATAGAAGGCAAATGGGAACACGTATCGCCTGATTGTAAGCGATTACCGCCGCCCATGTACACCCGTAACACCAGAGGCTTCACAAGTGCGTTACCGGCCTTTGGGGGATGAGGGTCTCTGGCACCCTCACCCATTACGAAGAAGATATACGAGTAGATAAATATATTAAATGAGAGTTTTTCTAAATTGTATCTGAACGTAAATGCTTATTAAATATGTGTACGCACCTAACTAGATTACTACCGCATTTCAAAACAATTTCTTGCTTTGTTATTTTATGGCACGGGTCAGCATTTGGTAGAATTCAACTCCAATTTAAATTCATAAGGTACGATATCCTTTTAGTTACCCGAACTATCAGCCGAATTACATCAATCGTCGTCACGAAAGAAGTTGATATTAGATAGCACTTACCAGGAGTTGCCTATTTCGATTCAATTCGATACCTTTCATTCACAGCGTAGAAATCTCGCATATAGTGAACTACCGTTTGCGCGGCTGCCCCCGCGTGTCAGTCGGTTATAGCAGCAAAGAGCATATGTCCTTCCTCAAGAATAAAAGTATCTCCATGCCAAATTTCATTGAAATCGGTGCAGCGGTTTGGCCGTGAAAGCAGGACAAACAGACAGAGTTACATTCGCATTTATGATATAAAGTATGGATGAGCAAGCAAAAACCTTTTTATTGATACATATCTTTAGATCGCCAAAATAGTTTTACTGTTAGTAAAAAGATTCTAATAACGACATTAGAAACTCACTCACTTTATCACATCACAACAGCTAAATATCTGACTTTAAATCCCTACAAAATGATTATTTATTATTACAGTATTAAAATATTGTTTTATGGGTATAATTCCCTTTTATTATTAATGAGATTTTTGAATTTGATCCTGTAAACAACAAGAAAACGTTTATCTTGCATTGGTTCTCAATTTTACATTTTAATATCTAGCAACATTTTAATAACAGCACGTCAATAGATCATGTGATAAACACCTTTCGATGAAATAAAAATGAGTTATTATCGTTAGAATGGGTGTGCGAAATAAAGAAAGATATCTTAAAAATATCCTAATATCCACCTCAATCCAAGTATATCGACGATTTCAGCATCAGGAGGACAGGAGTTCGCGCGAGTGATCAAAGTTAATCAGAGTTTCGTACAATAGGAGAGGCCTATGTTCAGCAATGGACTGCAATAGGTAAACAAACATGATTGATACCACATTGTAATTTAATCCAGTCCAGTCGCACTTCAAATTATCTCTGTGTTCTGTAGGACTAACAAAACGGAGTTACTAACTTGTTTTAATTTTATCTTGTTTCACCTAAAATATGTGGGTATATTAGGATTGTTGTTTATATATTTTTGTCTTTTGACCATTAATGTCCGTTGAACTCGAAATCTGCTAATCCTCTTTCAGCGTGTCATTCATTTTCATCAACCCTAGAATTCTTCATTATTGGACGTATTCAAAGTGAGAGGGATATGTGCCATGTTTTGCCTTTATTTTTATTTTTATTTAGTCACTGTGTGGTTAGTTCATTTTGGTCATGTTGGCATACTTTGACATAACATTTCAAGGAAATTAGATATCATTACTTAACGCACTAGTTCTTGATGTCCTGCTTTGCTCCGTGTCCTGCACACTCAGACTCAAGACGAATATCAGGAGCTACAGCATCGAAGTAAAAAAAATATTTTTATGTTAGATAGCCTATTTATCGAGAAACGCTATAGGAATTTGATCATCTATAAACGAAGTTATGTACGTGTCACCTGTTTTGTTTTTCTATAGTGGATGTGTTTACGTAGTTTTTATACACCTAGCCAAAATATCGATTGTTGCGCTTGGCAATGACCCTTCAAGGCCTGATAGAAAAGTACAAATTAGGTAATGAGCATCTATTAGACCGTTTCAGGTCATTGCTCTTCTATTGTTTCAAACAAAAAATAAATGGGATTTTGAAAATTAGAAGTCATCGCTTTTCTTAACATTCATAAAGCACCTTGTTTTCAACAACTGTTTCGAATATCAGTAGTCTAGTATGTACCCATAAAACAAGCTCTTTTAGTTGTTTTTTTTATTTTATTTAAAACGGATTTGTAAATTGCTGTTTTATGAAATAGTAACCCTTCTTTCTCAGTAGAGCCTTGTATTCGGTAGTGGTCTATTAAGGCATGTAGTTGTTGATGATATAGTCAAGAATGTAAAATTACTAACTCTCCAACTCAATCTGAAATCTCACCTACCAACTGTTGTTTAACGGGTTTGTTCGATTTAGGACAGATTCACTTTAAGATATATGCGCTTTACGGCAAATTCGCTTTACAGCAGAAATACAATGGTATCGGTGTATCTGTTACGGACAATTTGATAAGTCCGGGCACTACTAATAATGGCCGGTTTGTATTCATAATGCTCGACTCAATTGGGCAATGTAATTAAAACATAATGATTAAGCACTTTTCCCGGCCATTATGAATAATACCCGCTCTATGTTGGGCTAAGTATGGTTATGATTAGGTAAGGCTTTTTCGTATTTTTAAACAGAAAAAATCCTAACCTAACCATAAACAAAAACACTACAGTTCTCCCGCGCATACGCCCCTCACATATTGCAAGGCACGGCCGCGACCCAATTTATCACATTGCTCGGCTACAAGAAGGGGATTATAAATACTGTCCGATCCATGTGATAAATTCAAGCTATCTCAAACACTGACTTCTTACATGGACCACGGGCCATCGGGCAATATTAATAATGGCCGATCAACATGATAAATTAATCACTTTGGCCGAGGATCATGGGCACGACTGTGTGTGTGTGTGTATGATACGGTGTACGACTGGGTTGGGCATAGCTTGTTACGCCGATGACACCCTTGTCACAGTCCGGGGGCGAATTTCCAGGAGGCGGTGCGCCTGACCACCATTGGTGTTTCTCTGGAGGCGCTGAGTTTGCGGGAGGCCCTTGACTAGATGGAGGCCCTATAGTTCCATGGGCCCCGTCTTGGGCAGCCCCCCGGCGTCTCTATAGTGGTCAACTCGGTCCTCGTACCGGTTCTGGCCCAGATGAGGTATTTGGGCTTCGAGGTAGATGGCTCTTCGACGAGCACTTCCGACAGCTTGGTCCGAAGCTGCCTCTGCCCTTGGGCGACTTTTGCCCAATTTGGGTGGAGCCAGCGTCGCAACGCGCAACACCTCTACACGGGGGTGATCCGGTCGATGGCGCTGTATGGTGCACCGGTTTGGGTAGCGGCTCTGACTGCCCTTAATAAGGCCCGCCTCTGGCGGCCTCAGAGGGTATTGGCAGTCAGAGCCATAGGCGGATACCGCACCGTGTCGACCGAGGCCGCTTGGCCGGGACACCCCCGTGGGATTTGGAGGCGGAAGTGCTCGCCGAAGTTTAGGTTTTCGCCCTCCGCCGGAAGAGATACGCGAGTGGCATGAAGCCGCCCGTCGAGCGACGATGGCTAGATGGTCATTCCAGCTGGAGACTCCGCGCGCTGGCTTTTCCATCGTGGAGGCATACTCGAGTGGGCAGGGCTGTAGCACGGTACCCATTCCTTCCGACTGACGCAGGTTCTTTCCGGGCACGGTTGCTTCGGAAAGTACCTGCACTCGGTCGCTAGGAGGGAACTGAGTTCCGCTTGCCACCACTGCGACTGCAGTGAGGACGCTGGCGATTTGCCCCGCATGGGCGTCGCAGCGCCGGGCCCTCACTGCAGTCATCGGAGGAGATCTCTCGCTACCGGCCGTCATACGCTCCATGGCCCGTAGCGACAGCAGTTTTACCACGGTCGCAGCCTTCTGCAAAGACGTAATTTCGCAGAAGGAGGCGGCGGAGGAGGCCCGAGAGCACGACCTCCACTCGGACCCGATCCGCCGCCGGTGAACCGGGCGGATCTATTTTGTAGGTATAGGCGATCAACACCTCCTAAAATGTTAATTCACCGCAAATACTATTAGGCCAGGTTTCCTAAATTTTAACAACATATAATATTTCTTTGTAATACTCAGACAGATTAGCCGCATGACCACCCTGGGCATCTTATAACAGATTAGTCAATCGTAGCTTAATTAAGATAAGGAAATTAATCTGCCTAGCCACTACTTATAGCGCCTGACTGCCTGACTTGTTTGCAGGTGCAAGACAGTCTCTAGATACAAACACAGTAAAGAAGCTCCTAATAAATAAGGCTTTCTAAGCCGATAATATACCACTTATTAGAAAAACATAATAAACACTAAACAGTTATTTTATGAGGCCCTCATGACAAGATAGGCACGTATTTTTCGAGTAAAAATAAAATTAAAGCCACATTACAACTATTCGTACAATATATTTGGTTAATTTTTTACAGGTAATCGTAAATTTCAAATTCGTGCATAATTTTTGTTTTATCTGACGTTAGTACTAAAACAGTAAGTAACCCACAAGTATTATTAATCGAACTTTGAACACTTTGCGTGTAACACCCGCCGTTGTCGTTGTACCTTTACATCAATAACTGCCATTGAAGTTTTATTAAAATCGGCCCAGTCGTTTCGGAGATTAGCCCCAACCGACACACAAAAATTATAGAAATTGCTTTTTTGAAGTAAGTAAAAAAGTAAAAAAGTGAAAAACAATTTGAAATTAAATCAGACACCCCAATATTTTTTATTATTTTTATTTGTATTTGTATAGATAATCAAATGATAGAATTCCACTGCAGACAGGTATATAAACTCGAATCTTATGATAACTACAGAATTCACCTTACTAAAATTATAATTTGCTAAAAGTAATATTAGTAAGTACTCTTTTGAATTGAAAAGGTTTCATTTTTCGATAAATAAAATTGCACTATTTTCAATGCTAATATTTTACTTTTGCAAAACGTAAATCAGAAATCGGAACAACTATTTGATCGATATTGGAAATTCCAATATCGATCAGTCAATAGCTGTTGAATGAAAAATTTAAACAGGCACTTCAATTTTCCATTTTCCATTCCATTCCAATTTGCCGAGGTTTGTAGTGTTAGATTTTTTTATTTAATCTATCTACCTATACAAATAAATAAAATTTAAGTGCCTGTTTAAATCTTTTATTCAACAGTTTTGACTAAATGCATATGAAGTATATACTGTACTTCCATGAAAAAGTCAAACTTTTTCAATTTTTGTTCGTCTGTCTGTAAATATGTTTGTTCCAGCTTATCTCTGGAACGGGTGGATCGATTTTGACGGGACTTTCATTGGTAATATAAGGTAGCTACATATATCTATTTGGTGATATAATGTGATAAAAGGCAGATGCCTAAGCTACTACTTAGGCTACTTTTATTTTAGACTAGCATTGATGAAGTCTGTGATAGTCTCAAAACTCTAACTAAAGAATTTATTGAGGGGTAAAAATGTAATAAATTGGTTAGTTGTATTTATATTTATGTAATATTAAAATCTACAGTTACCTACTCCACTAAACACCAGTTGAACGGTTTATTTTTAAGGTTGTTTAAAGAAAACCAACTACATACCAGTAAGGCTGCACCACGGAGCAAATACAAAGAGGAGATGGCATAAGCGCATCAGCCCCGTGACAAAATACTGCCCCCGACGTCATCGCAGTTGACGCAACTTGCAAATTGTACTATTAACGTCAATGTTCTAGAACTGCATCGAAAAATCGTAATACTTGAATATTCTCGGTACAATCAAGTAAAAAGATAAAGTGCTGTGTTATACCTTGTACAAATATCTCGGATATACGTTCTGGTACCATAAGTGGCATCATATTTCTTTTATAAGTAATTTTATAGCTAATTTTTAAAAAAGTTCTAGAAAAATCTCTTAGTGTTTTATTGAAATGTTATTATATTTACTCGCCACTAGATGGCAAAACTTTGTGTTACTGGAAATAAAAATACAATGGTACGTTGAGCTGAATATTAATAAAACATACCATAAGAAGATACGGAAATGAGTTCTACATTCTTACCTAATGAATTTTTATTCATCATGGATTTTTTTTTTGTATTTTTCTTAGTTATATGTGAACAGACTGACATCTATCGCATCTATTCTAAAATAAAAAGACAGGGTCGTATTTAGAATCCAAATATTTTATCAAGTTACGACTATATTAATCTTGCATTGAAAGTTGTTACTTTAAATATTGAAAAAAAAAAACTTTTTACTTATGCTGATGATTTGACGGTTTTTTTTTTAAATTCATCAAAAAAATACAATGTACCAGTACACAGGTAATGTTCTGAATTTTCATCTAAAGATAGTATTGAAGAGCAATGGATCAAAAAAATAATAGGCAAAACTGGACTCCTACAAAATACACCAATATTTGTTCTTCCCGTTGTTATGATAGTGATTCATTTCAAGGAAAAATCATAAAAAATCAAAAAAGGAACTTATTATCTAAACCCAAATTAGGCAAGATTAAAAGTGATTAGATGTGGATATTAGAGGCAACTTTGGTATGACCATTCAATTCAGATTTAGATTAGTTGATTTTCTAAGATTGGCGTTATTTAAGCATTCCAATTCCGAAGTGAAATAAAATATAAATTAATTTATTTTTTAAATAAAAAGATTTGCTCAACATATATTAATTTTTGTTCTACATAATCCACGTGTAAACCAAACATATTGAACAATGTTTTATTTAGGGTTATTTATTAGAAAAAAAAGGTCACTTTTGCAAAATTATTTACGAATGATGTTTTTTGTTCAAGATGCTTACAAAATCGACCTTGAAAAAACTACTCCTTGAAATTCTGAGTACGTCCACACTAGTGTCAGCTAGCTAAACTACATAGCAATATACTCGTTCACCGATGCAAGAAGTTTTGCTATTGTCTGGTAGATGGAAAAGTGTAAACTAACACCCCCTCACCCCCGCAAATTGTCACGCATTGCTTCATACAAAAATCTCATTAGGGCATCTCCTCTTTGTATTTGCTTCGTGGGCTGCACGCATGGCGTGAAGTTTAAAAGGACATCTCGCTGCTTTCTACTGCGCCAGGTGTTAGGAGTTCAAACCCTACATAAGACAATATTTTGTGTATTGCACAAATTGTTGTTCTGTATCAATGTTCCTTGTGTCCGTTTTAGGTATGTTTGTAAAGCCCCCCTCGACCCAGGAATATTCCTAGTTCGCAAAATGTTTCTAAAAAAACTTGTAACAACAACGAATATTGTATGGTATTCAAAGGAAAGTTAATTTAAATACATAGTGTTATGCACGAAAATTATGAAATATTTTTAATTTGTGCGTCTAATGGCATAATCTCTGTTAGCAAACTTAAACTGTAGACTGGACTAAATACAAATACAACTCCAGTAAATTGCCGTTGCTAGTTCTCAAAAAGTTATTAGGAACCAACTGATTCGCCTATCGCCTATTCGATAATTCAAACACGGTATAAAGCCCGCTTCAACAGGTAGGATAACTTTTAACCGTCTTGCAAACAACATAGATCCTAGAATTGCTAAATTTTAAAGTCCATAAGTCGTTTTATTTCTCAGACTCCTATGAAGCAAGCAATCTAAACATGTTTCTTGTCACAAATGATAAGTTCGACGTGCTGCTGATTTCTTTGAAATATACAAGAAAATGGAATAATTCACGGGTATCTCCGGGCATTTGGATAGTTAAAAAAATGTATGTCATTAAAAGCGTAGGCACTAAATGTTTCATGTTCAATGATTGTTTACGAGGAGACAGCAATTAACATTTTTATTAACGGCCTTCCGTTTTCTCATCAATATTAAAATTCCCTACAGATTGATCTCGATGTTTATGATTATCTGCGGATCGCATTTATTCTTCACGGAAATTTCCGATAAATAAAAATGCTCAGTACATATTCGATAGCTGTGGGGACAACTAACAACGAATAAGGTATGTTTTTATTTAAAATTTAAATATTATTTAGAACAAAAGTAGCTTAATCTGTGACATACTTAATATATCCATATTAGTTATTATTATTATTAGTCGTCTATGAACTCTATCTCGCGTATTGAGTCAACACAGAGTCAAGTGTTTCGAGAGACACGTTCAGAAATTGATTGACCGGCGGGGATTAAAATTCTAAGACATACTTCATTTCCACTTTCTCATAATATAGTTGTAAAAATATGAAACACAATAAATAAAGACGGCACTAGAGTGGTAATGACACAATATCAGGAAACCTGTATAATAGTTATCTTTTCAGTCCACTATGGATAGCTTTTGGCATTTTAACTCAAAAAAACTCTCAGAAATTCCAAACAGACCACGTGAACACTTTGACAGCAATCAACAAGGAACAATGATGATGAATACTCCTGCCGTTATAGGAAATAAGTTCCATTTGTTTTCCGCAAAATGGTGAGGTAGTTGGGCCATAAGTCGCAGTGATGGATCATAGACGTTTATTATGTTTTTGTTTCCTCCATTCCATTGAGTAGGTAATAGGGAAAAAGACAAAGCTACTTCTTTTCTACTCGTATTACCATCTAACTTTACTAATGTATCTATTATTTACTTACGATATAACAAATTGTCGAATTAAAGAGCTGTCTTCAACTAACTGTGTAAAAGTAATATTATAAGCAACGATATCTTTATTTTCAGATATTTTCATTCCCTGCTTCGCAAGTCAAGTTTTCCTAATCTATGTGATTAGACAAATTTTCTACGAAACCCTAAAAAGTAGATAAGTTTTTTTGTTTACTTAAAGTCACTTGCCTATAATCGTAGACATAACCTTTAAAACCTCTTTAAATATTCTGAGAATAAATTACTTACATTTAAAAAAAAGTGGTAAGATATAAAGTGTAATTTCTCGTCTAGATTTTTTAAAAGGATCACTTAGAGTTAGTCGTTTGATGAACAGCCGGTGCAACTAACGACGAGATGGTCTCACTGATTTGAATTAACATCATCTTCTTCTCTTATTCATTAATATACCATACATTAATCACTTGGCTAACGTTTAACATCTGTTTAAACCAATGGCAACAAATAACTCTACTACACTGCAGTAAAATCAACAGCAACGTATTCAAAATAAATTCCTCCGCCCAGTCCAAAAAACCTCCGTAGATGGACCGGGCGATTCGTCGTAAGTGGTAGGGATCAATCCATACATCTATACAAATAAATAAAGTTGGAGTGTCTTTTTTGTAATCTGTATATATACTAATACTAGCTGACCCACGCAACTTCGTTTGCGCCTTATATTGCCCGTATCGTGAAAATTTCCCCCGTTTTTGAAACATTCTTCATTGTTGCTCCGCTCCTATTAGTAGTAGCGTGATGATATATACCCTATAGCCTTCCTCGATAGATGGACTATCCAACACCGAAAGAATTTTTCAAATCGGACCAGTGGTTCGGTTCGGTGGTGGTGGAACAAACAAACTCTTCAGCTTTATATATTAGTATAGATGTAGACCTGAAGAATTTGTTTGTTTGTTTGTTTGAACGCGCTAATCACAGGAACCACTGGTCCGAATTTAAAAATTCTTTCAGTGTTGGATCGTACATTTATCGAGGAAGGCTATATATCATCATGCTAAGGCCAATAGGAGCGGAGCACCCGTGAACAATGTTTCAAAAACGGTGACGCAAACGAGTTAACACTGCGGGACTCAGCTAGTTCTATACTAAAAAAGGGTACTGCTGGTTTTTACTCAAATAACCTGATTCTATTATAGTGTCGCCAAAAAGTTTGCAAGCAAGGTAAATATTGAACTATGATTTTGTGATTGACATTTTGTTGGATGTCATAAACAACAATATTAATTTATCGGTTGTACTTTGTACTGTGTTGGTGTAATTCATAAGTAAATACACAAAAATGAATAAATAAGTGATTCCAGGAGATTTGTCAACAAAAACATCCCACAATATGAGGACAGTAATATTGGAACTTTTGCCTTAGGTGAGACATAAGTTTAAAATATATATAGCTAAAACTAACTGCGGAACTCTCTTTCTTATGTTTATTTCGTGTGAGTTTGACTAACAAATGTATTTCCTTCTTTCTTTCTTTTTTCTTTCAGAAAATATTGTATTTTCAAATACATTTATAAGGCTTGGGTTTTTCTTTATTCCAATCAAAACTTGTAGTACTAGAGAATATTCAACAGGTATTTGTTTGCGAATTTTCTTCCTGCAATGAAAAAAAATTAGGTGGGAATAGACTCAGAAATGTGTTATTTTGTTCCTTTACGTGTACTTTTCATGTGTAACGTACGTGCTTCATAGTATGACTTGCGTAGTCAATGAAGCACGTACCTACGTTACCCATGACATACATTTATATACATATATTCAAAACTTGGTATTGATAGGCAGTGCATAAAACACAAATAAACACATATTTGTTTTCACAAAAAACGTCTATTTTGGTTATTTCTTTTTTTATAGAATATGGTCTTGTTAACTTTAACACCAGAGGTGTCGCAAGTGCTTTTCTTGAAAGTTTCATATTGGTCCGGGAATACCGCAAGTGATATTTAATTCCACAGTTTTGCTGTGCGAAACAGAAAGTTTCTGGCAAAGCGTAGAGTTGTGTACTACTAACCATCTAGATGATGGGGATGAAACTCCTGCCTGTCGCGTAGGACGTTGGCGGAAAGAGGGATCAGTTCGAAAAATTCCTCGGAGCACTGCCCATAGTAAATGCGTTAGAAGTTGTATGGCAAAGCCATATCTCTATGCAGCGCCAGAGAGTCTAGCCGAATTGAAACTTCTTGGCAATCGACGATTCGAGTCGCTCTGCGTTGAATGCGGTACAGAGGGAGGAGCTGGTACTGGGGTGCCCCCGCTCAAAGATGAGGACAGTATTACATGTGAGGCCGAACCTGCGCGTTATAAAGCAGAAGCGGAAGGCCGGAGTGAATTACTGTCTCGATCTGTGGAGCACGCCAAGCTTCTTCGATGTCAATTTGGCCTTACCCTCCAAATGACCACGAAACTGGACTCCACTCGATATGTCGACACCAAGTATCCCAATGTTGGCTGAGGCAGATAATGGAGTGTCTTCAAACCGACGACATAGGACCCACGGCAATGTTTTAACGGTGAACGCGCAAATTTGTGTCTTTGTGGGGTTGAATTGGACTAAATTATTTAGTCTACCTCAATCTGAGACCTTTTCCAAAGAGGTCAAATTTAATTTTAGTTGTAATTATAGCAATGTATTAATAGTACGTTCTGCAGAAACATGTTTTACATTTAAGATTGATAGAAATTTTGTAAAATGTGAAAAATAAATGAACAATTTATAACAAAGGTTCTTAAGCAGATATGGTTTTAATGAAAATTAGCCGCATTACCACGCGTAATGATTAAATTATTCCTAAGTGAACAGGGGCTTCGCTTTATTGTACTTTAGCAAAAGACTTAGCCATTTACCTTGGAATAGTTATTTCGACCCTTAATTATGAAAGTGGTTCTGTGTAAATGATAAATTGTGACAATCTTTTACGAGTTACGTTTTGTGAGTTACCATGCAACGTCAATTTGAATCAAATATTCTGTTTACGAATTACATAAGCGATCTTCACATTTCTTATAAATTGCTTTTTAACGAGACCAATGATCTACAAATACCTTTTCAATAATAACTAGCCTGTAGTCATTCAATAAATAAATAAATATTTCGGACATCTATCACACAACGACATCTAGTCCCAAGCTAAGCAGAGCTTGTGTTATGGGTACTAGACAACTGATACAAATAAATATATACTTTTTTTTTTGTTAATACATACATATTATACATAGAAACACCCAAACTCCGAAACAAATATTTGTAGATCATACAAAACATTTAGTCCACCCGGAAATCGAACCCGAGACCTCATGGTCGGCAGTCGCACACGCTAACAGCGAGACCAACGAGGCAGTTAAAGTTTAGTTTGTTAATGTCAATTTCTTGAGCAATTTCATTTCTTTAGCTTTTTTTTATTCGAAACTCTGTGCTTTACGTGACTTATTAATTTTTACCATTGCTTAACGCATTTTATTTATATACAAGTTTAATAGAAAACAACGATTTACCATTTCAAAAATTCTCACTCACTAGGATTAAAGACTTAAGAATACTTTGCAAATGACGTTGAAAACGTTGATTACAAAGTAATAGACTTTGTAATCAGAATATTTTCGTACTTTATATTCCGGATTTTATCTGACCAGTGAATATTTATGATGTTCCGAAGCCAGTGCATGTAAAATCAGTGAAGTCAAAGTATATAAGATTTCCGATATATACCTACACCAGGTCAGGAGCAACAAAGTAAATATATAAATACCTAGTTGCTAAGATAGATTATGAAATTCATTTTTGCAACTGTTATCAAAAGTGTTGGCGATTCTGATCGAAAGGTCCGATTTAAATTTTATGGCAAAAGTATACACCTATTTAATTTAGGGAAACTCTTGACTGTAATAATAACTTGACCGACCGCCTCAATACAACACTAGGCAGAACCTGTCCTGTATCGACCTGATTGCTGCAGGAGATCGTCCTCATTAAACACCTATTTATCCTGAGCGGCAATTGACACCACAAATGCTGTCTTAACAGTCCCTAAAAGACCAGTCAATAGGGTAGATGACTGTATCTATACAAATAAATAAAATTGGAGTGTCTGTTTGTAATATTAAAATAACCGCTTTTTACTAAATGTATACACGGTACATATGCCAAAAATGTAGTTAAAAATTTTTTTGTCTGCCTGTCTGTCGGTCTGTCTGTCAGTCTGTCTGTCTGTTTGTTCCGATTAATCCCTGGAGGGCTGGACCGATTTTGACGGGACTTTCACTGGCAGGTAGCTGATGATCCAGGGAGTAACTTAGGCTACTTTTTTTAGACTAACTTTGTCCCGCGGCGTTACTCGCGGTACAACAATAACCGCAGGTCCTTCATTTAAACGATCACTACAAAATATCTCGGAAAATCTTCGCCGCAGGGCGAAGCTAGTCTAAAAAAAGTAGCTAAAGTTACTCCTTGAATCATCAGCTAACTATCAGTGAAATTCGCGTCAAAATCGGTCCAGCCGTTCCAAAGGTTACCCGGAACAAGCAGACAGACAGACAAAAAATGTAAAACTGTTATTTTGGTATATGTACCGTATATACATACATATGCATTTAGTAAAAATTGTTTATTTTAATATTACAAACATACACTCCTATTTTATAATTATTAGATTCACAAGACATGTAGGTCTTGACTCAAATCATTAGTTTCAAATCTCAACTTATTTGCGTGAGTAAATTTAAGCAGGTTAAGTCTAAACAGAAGTCATGGCCGTATTACATCACTTGCGTATTAAAAAAAAATGGTCCTCCATCTGATTTCGAGCTAATCAGACAGAGTTAGACGTGAAATGACGCAATAAAAGCTTGACGCGTCGCAGCATATGACCGGCAAATTTACATTTTAATTGTGGACGCTATGTATGGTTTCGGTAAATGAGTAGCAGTGACGCGACGGCCTCTGGAAAATCACAGTCTGGTGAATGACGTCCAATCGTGCATGTGACATTCTCTTAATGGGTTATTATAATTTTCGTTGAACCACTATCAGATTGGTTAAATTGGATGCACGTCGGCGTGAATAATCTGCGTTGTTTTATTAGGCCCTTCAATACTTTTTTTTTTTTTTTACGTGTGGAAACCCCCTCGGGCCGTCACCCCGCCGGGGTTTGCGGCGGGGCGGTGTGTCGGAATCGAACCGACTAAAACCACACGGTGTGCCACTCTGCGCCTGAGACGGGGGGGATCCGGGAACTGCTGTTATTAACACATCCGGACCCCTCCCAGCGCTTGCCCGCACTAAAGCGGGCACCGTCTGCTGGTAAAAACTCTCAATATGGGCGACGTACGGCACACGCGTAACGTCGCCCCCTCGCGGGTAGCCACTAGAGCGGATGGAGGGGAAAACCCGTCCCGACCATCCGCGGCCACACTCAGGGCGGCATGAGGCGCTGATAGGCGCGCCTCCGCCGCCCGGTTCGCCGGCGGCGGATCGGGTCCGAGTGGATATCATCCTCCCGGGCCTTCTCCGCCACCTCCTTCTGCGAAATTACGTCTTCGCAGAAGGCTGCGACCGCGGTAAAACTGCTGTCGCTACCGGCCATGGAGCGTATGACGGCCGGTAGCGAGAGATCTGTTCCGATGACTGCAGTGAGGGCCCGGCGCTGCGACGCCCATGCGGGGCAAATCGCCAGCGTGTGCTGGGCCGAGTCCTCACTGCAGTCGCAGTGGTGGCAGGCGGGACTCAGTTCCCTCCTGGCGACCGAGTGCAGGTACTTTCCGAAGCATCCGTGCCCGGAAAGCACCTGCGTCAGTCGGAAGGAAAGAGTCCCGTGCTGCCGCCCTGCCCACTCGTGGATGACCGGCTGGAGAGCCTCCACGGCGGCAAAGCCAGCGCGTGGAGTCTCCAGTCGGAACGACCAGCGAGCCATCGTGGCTCGACGGGCGGCTTCACGCCACTCGCGTACCTCTTCGGGCGGAGGGCGAATGCCTCTCTCCGCCCGGAATTCAGCCACCCGTCGATAAAGGCCCTTCAATACTACCACAACCTGACAACTCGCTTTCCAGTTTATTTACAGGGGTTTAATTAAAACTCATTTCAGTCTCTAGATACAAAAACGTGCCTTCTGTATATTGTATACAATTTACTTTCCAAGCACACATGCTTTCCATCAGGCAGAGTAGTGTCGTTTTTGTAGTCTTCAATGTATAAATATATTACACCTTTAAGGAATACTTTTCAAATGTCTTGAAGGCATTTTTTTATATAAATTACCTGCCACAGTGACTCTGCTCAGCTTGATGGTAAGCTCAAGTAAAATCCAATAGTGTGGGCCACCATACTCACTACGAAAGCAGACAATGCAGTATGGCGTCCCACACTGTGGCGGCTTAGTAAGATGCTTTTTCACGCCCCGCTTAAAGGACTCGGGATCATAGTGGGAGGAAAACACGTGCGCTGGTAGTGAGTTCCACTTTTTAACTGCTCGGCACAAGAAGGAAGAACCAAACCGTTTGGTTCGAGAGCATATTTCTACGACTCTAAGGCGGTGGCTTCCAAGGCCAGCACGTGTTGTTCTGTAGAGGAAGGGAGAAGGAGGGATCAACTGGAAGAACTCTTCAGGGTACTCTCCATGGTAAAGTTGGTAGAGGACAATATACTATAGACTAGACTATAGGGATAATGCGTACTATTCGGCATTGCCAATCAAATGAAAAACACGCGGATATGCAAATTCGGTCATATCGAGCTATCTACTGAAGTTTTTGTCCTGTCTCTTAAACAACATAGCTTCGACCATAGACTCAAGTTTATTGAATATGCGACTGATGCTAGATTCATATTTTATTATCTTTATAACTACTAGAATAGACATCTTTAGACAACCTCACCTAGGACGATTTATCGTGTAATGAACAACATTTGTTCCGTTCATTGTTATGTAATTTATCCTGAAAATCTGTGTAGATATTTCCATATTTAGCAATAAATAAATTGCGCTCTGCTTACCTTAGTGTGTCAAATGACTATTTGCTGACGACCCAATACGCTGAAATTTGTAATACAAAATATATAAAGCCGTCATAGTTTTGATACAACATGGTACAAAGTGACACAGTAATAAAAATGTAGCTTTGTTTCAGAGCTCTTTAAGCATCTACTTACAACTAAGAATCTAGAAGAAATCATGCGGCTGACGGTCGACCTAAAATCTCTCTCAAGAAGTAATCCGAGTTTTGATCTGATGATATACACTGTATTGACGTTCTTCATTGTACTCATCATATACATGGTGACTCAAGAATGGAAAGGCTATACGTGTCCCGAAGAGGTAGATCTTGGAACTGTTCACATACAATCTCTGCATTGTCAGCGGAAGTATGGACATCGCCGTAAACATAGCTGAATATAAACTGTTATTGATAGGGAGTTGTAGATTGTATTAACTTTCAATAGAAGAAGTGTATTAAAGTTGGTGAAGCATGAAATTTGAATGGAAGCGCATTATCATCATCACATGACATTAATGCGGTTTAAAATCCAAATGCTTCGGCCTTCCTTAATGCTACCAATTACTTAAAAATTTATTCCGAATAAAGATTAAGAGAAGACTAAGTATTTTTTGTTTTGTGACGTGGCTCCATTAGTAATGTAATATTAAAATTATAAAATAAGGGTAAGAACTTCTTAGTAAGTACTAAGGGTACCTACTTACAAGGCGGCAATATCATGTTGGTATAAAACTCAAGACCGCATTTTCATTTTATCGAGTTAAATTCACATTGAACGTGGATGGATATTTACAGTTTTATCTCCGCTGTACTGTGGTAAATAATGGGTTTTAATGGATACGCAAAGTTACCTACAAACCCATAAAGTGAATATGCATACACTGAATTTAAAAGCCTTATCTAACAACTGAAGGAAACTATGACTCCCGAGGGTGATCACATCACGTCAATGTTTTAGTTTTTTTCTACTTAGAGGGCCAATAAGCAAACTATTGAAATAAATATAATTGAATAAACTGCTTGTAATTTCAAATTGACAGATTTCAAAGAAAGTCGTTTGCCTGTAAAAGTTCCGTCAAAATCGGTAAAGCCGCTTCAGAGATTACCACCCAAACAGATAGACAGCCATTTTTTTAAATAACATTTCTAATAGAAGTACCGTATACGGTACTTCCACAAGCATATGGAAGTATTGTAATACTTCCATATGCTTTTAGTGAAAAGCTATCAATTTGAAGCAAACAGACACTTATTTATTTGTGTAGATAATTAAAATCTGTTAACTCTCAAATCTTGATTCTTAATTAGCGTAATCGGGGTAGCTACTCAAAGCGATTAAACAAAAGTTGGCTTAAAAATTAATTCTTATCAATAACACTCGACCTCATAACTAATCAGATGAAACAACAATACTGTAATTAAAATTATTATTTAATAAATACAATAAATAAGGAACCCACAGATGTAGTTTTATTTTTGTATCGAAATTCAAATCCTTGTCTGCACGGATGCTGTCTGTTCGTACCTCACATGCGACGAAACTTTGTGTGACCCACAATTGTTGTTATAGGCCTGGATTTTCTAGTGTTCACTTTATGGACGCTTTTCTCACTTCACAGGATTAATCCTAGTGTAGGAGTTGTCTTTTAATATACCTACCTTCAAATATTTTCTTCACTGTTTTTTAGTTTAAAATTCAGTCAGACATTTTAAGTTTGAGCCTGCATTATGTACTTATTATAGTTTCTATAGTATCATTTGGTTCTACATTTCTGAGCAAAAATATAGGTACACAATTATAACTATAGTGAGGAAGTAGCCTAAAGCGTTCTGTATCTAGACCATCTACAGAATTCTTCAAACTAAATTCAATAAATTTTGTTTTCAATGGTAATATCGGCGTCGATTTCTTTTAGTTCTCGTTTCACAGGATCTAAATTAGCGCAAAAGGCTGATTTATTACGCTGAAAAGCAACTATTCCGAAT
The DNA here is from genome assembly GCA_905220595.1 of Spilosoma lubricipeda. Taxonomy (NCBI): domain Eukaryota; kingdom Metazoa; phylum Arthropoda; class Insecta; order Lepidoptera; family Erebidae; genus Spilosoma; species Spilosoma lubricipeda. The sequence continues at coordinate 11,698,288 of HG992275.1, forward strand.
AGTTTTCCTCGTTGCAACAATAGATCTCCAGCGTGTACCGAACAGCGCGTAATCTCTTTTACAATTAACGTGTAATTGTAATTGATATTCACATTGCGGTTTCCAAGTGTTTGAAAGCTTTTATCAATCAAACTAATACGCTGTCTGGATAAAGTTCTCCCATGAAGAGATGGCCTACCGATTATATCAACAGGTGACTCCCAGTCCAACTCATTACCAATAATTATTGATTTCGAACATTCTGCTATGTTCTCATAACTAGATAATAGTACTAATTTCTTGGAAATAACTCCTGGATGACGAATCGACTCGGACACGTCCACAGAGAAGCCTTTTCTGCAGCGTGGACTGAAATTTAAAAACTTACTTACTACTACTAAGAATAAACCATGTAACACTTTGAACTACACAATATTTAACTATAAGCATGATGTATTCCGTACGCACTAACTGTCACTTTATGTGAATAGCAATTTTCATTTTAGAAGTGCTTACACCAAAATAGGCTAAAACGGACTTAATACACATTTTACTTTGTCATCTACCCCGTCGTCCCTCTTCACCGACAAATGAAACAATCACAATCAGAATCTTTATTTTATTTATAACGCGATATCACAAAAATACAGGTCCCATTGACCAAATACAGAATTGATTGATTGATATTGTTCGATGTTGAATTTAATATGAATCGTTTAGAGGTCATATCTCTTTCTGTTCATGTTATAGTGGAAGGTAAATAATTACAATATTCAACATCATCTACATTACTACGTATGTAGACGTTGATATGTTAAGAAGATGTTCTAGTAAGGAGAGGCCGAGAGGTAGCCAGTACTTATGCTCTCCATAGCCAACTATGACTGACGTCAAGGACGTACGAGTTATAAGAGTACTAGTTATAAAAGGGATTGTACGAGACTGTATGTTTACAGACATATGAATAAAAAAATAATAAAGAAATAAATAAATATTTAGGATATCTAACACACAAAGCCATCTAGTCCCTAGCTAAGCAGAGCTTGTGTTATGGGTACTAGACAACTGATACAATTACATATATACTTTTTTTTTGTAAATATATATAGAAAACACCCAAACTCCGAAACAAATACTTGCAGATCATACAAACATTTTGGTCCGACCCAGGTTCGAACCCGAGACCTCATACACAGCAGTTGCCGTACTGCTACCACAGTGCCACCGAGGCAGTCAAAATCAGTTGGGCAGATTAAGAATCTATGATTAGATTATGGAACAAACCTCCATATCAATCATTGCTTAAAATAAAAGTCTTAAAAAAGATAACACTTACTCAGACGTGCTTCCAACGTACATTCGTAATTGGCCGACTCTGACACAAACACCGTTAACTAGAACTGATGATGGGCTAACAACTGCACCCAAACACAGCAACTCATACGTGGTTGCAGACTGAATTCTTGCCACGTAAGGCAATTCATCCAACCGAAGTCTGTAACAACTTTTACCAGTATTTTTATAAGTTCTTAGAGATGTAAATCGTTTGTAATGCATATGAAAATTATTAATCACTAAAGCCATTGTAACCGTGAATATTGAAATAAGAAGAAATACAATCCAAAATTTGCTTTTAAAAGTGCGGTCGTCCCATGGTGTATTTACAAAATTATATTTAAATTCCGACTCATCTTGTTCATTATTATAATCAACTATTTTATTATTGTCTGTGTTTTCTTCCATTTTTTTGTATTTATAATGAAGGACTAAGGTAAATTTTAAAATCAACACACCTGACCATCCATAACTCAAAAATCCAGGTGGCTACTCAAAGATAAGATTAAACATATAGAACGCACGGATAGGGTAAATACCCATGCACAAAATATTTCTAATGGGGGTAAATTTCTAAAAAAAGTAAGTGGTATTTAATTTTTTTTTGTTGCATTAAATGTTGATTTTAATCTTGAATGTTGGATTAAATAAATAAGTTGAGGTTTCACGTTCAAGTTTTGGTTAAGCGAAGTTCGTGTAGCTTCAGCGTTAAGTTTTTCGTTGTAATAGCCCAAGAGGCGAGCCAAAAAAAGTCTCTGAATTTATTAAGCCTGTTTTTTTTCTCAGGTGATTATAATCATAATTTACAATAAATTTATAAAGACTAGCCGCGTGTAACGTCCATAGAGAGCGAAAAAAAATTATTTCTTATTCACTGACTGACGCCACTGACTTGTTGTTGTTCTACGGAATGATTGACTGACCATTTTATTTAATAATAATTTAGTCCTATAATAAAATAATTTAATAATATAAATCTCGCTACGTACATTACAGCTGACTGATCAGCCTTATAACGAAAATTAAAAAAGAAAACGATGAATTTTTATTTTTATAGATGTATATAGATAATATGTGGGTATTTATGTTCTTACATAAAGAAACTACTAGTTTGTTTACATACATAAATACATGTTATTAGGTTTTAGTCTTTATTGTTGAGAAGTATGAACGCCTTTTTCTTTTACGTGTGGAAACCCCCTCGGGTCGTCACCCCACCGAGGTTTGCGGCGGGGCGGTGTGTCGGAATCGAACCGACTAAAATCACACGATATGCCACTCTGCGCCTGAGACGGGAGGGATCCGGGACTGCTTTTATTAAAACCTGTGGACCCCTCCCAACAGAGAAGTATGCACGCCTAAGCAGTACACATGACGCATGTCTGCCGTAAATATGGCAGAGGCGTTAGTTCCTATAAACTGTAAACAAGTCTGGTACTACAAATTTGTCTGGGTCATTGGAAAATATGTTACAATATTATAGTTAATGATTAATGATATACATAAAATTCAGGTTTCATAAAATGACGTAAGTTAGCAGGGTTTTTTTCCACCTTTGATTCTTGCTAACTGTAAAATGGCACCGCTTTCAACATAGCAAGTGTCCATTCCTTTCTGAGTCTAAGTTAGACTAACGATCCTAAAAATTTCATCTTGCCTAATATGACGTAAATCTGGGGTGACTGGGACCTCAGTCTATACAGACATAATATGAAAATTTTTCGTTACCTTGTATATTGAAATTATTATAATAAGGAGTACATTCAATTTTAATAACAGTACTTTGAATTCCTACTGGAAGTAATATTTAATTCAAACAGCTGTCAAACAAAAAATCTGTTAATTTTTAAACGAAAATCTGCCAACCAGTGCTGCACACTGCTCTTATTTTTACCATAAAAATGGGATAATAGCCCGTACTCGATTTTTCAAGGGAAATATATAATGTTTTAACAGGTGACTCTTAAATAACAATTTTCATCAAAAATTTTGGAATACATAAAATTTCAAAATATTTTGTGAATTGATGATTATATTTTATGTATATATGACATTTATTACATTATAAGTTTAATTACTCAAAATTGCATTTTATACGGAGATGAAACTAGAATTTCAAATGGAAAACAAAATTTTCCGTGGGTTATCAATTTCTACAATTGGCAGCACAGTTCGGTTGTCACCGTCAATTGACAAGTAATATGACCAACTAAGACAAATGTCAAGCGTGCATGTAAATATTTGCTTGCTCGCCGAGTTGCATTAAAACTTTGTAATTGATTGTTCAATTTATGTTAGACTAGTTAGTAAACAAAATGCCTACTGTAATATTATTAGACGTTTCACTGTCAATGTCGCGTCCTGTACCGACTTCTGATACGACTGATACTCAAACCCGACTTACCATAGCCACAGCAGCTGTAAACACATTCTTAGATTATCTGACTGTTCATGCTAAATTGGAGTATGTAGCACTAATATCATTCTCGTCTGTTTATGAAGGTTAGTAACTGAACATTAAATAAAAAAAGTAAAGTATGAATGAAACCTTATAACTTTTGATAGTAGTTAAATTTAAAGTATGGTTTTTAGTCACACATGAATCAGTCGACCCAGCCTGTTATTTAAGCACTTAGTTGGGCCCCCAACTAAAGCACTAGGTAGGGTTTTGCTCAACTGTTTATTTCAGAGATATTCATTAAACAAACAATTGATCAATAACTATTTGTTGATTGTCACTTTACAAATCAGGTTTTTTTTTTAAATTAAGTTTTATCTAGGAGGCTGTTGCTCTACATACACAGTTACATTGCCTTTAAAAGATCTCTCTTATCTCTATGTAGTAGCACAGTGGTGTTCCTTTGTTTGTTGTGTTGGACTGCTGGTGGCGCAATGGCAATGAATGTGACCGCTGTGTTTGAGGTCTCAGGTTCAATTACCATTAAGACCACACATTTGTATGGTCTGCAAATATTTGTTTCAGAGTTTGGGTGTTTCCCATGTATATAATATGTATGCATTTATTAAATATATATATATACTAGCTGACCCACGCAACCTCGTTTGCGCCTTATATTACCAGTAGCGTGAAAATTTCCCCTGTTTTTGAAACATTCTTCATTGTTGCTCCGCTCCTATTAGTAGTAGCGTGATGATATATAGCCTATAGCCTTCCTCGATAAATGGGCTATCTAACACTGAAAGAAATTTTCAAATGGGACCAGCGGTTCCTGAGATTAACGTGTTCAAACAAACAAACAAACTCTTCAGCTTTATATATTAGTACAGATATATATATATATATATATGTGTTCCATATAAGTTATTCAGTACCCATAGCACAAGCTCTGCTTAGTTTGTGTGAATGTGGTAGAATATTAGATTATTATAGTTATTTCTAAAATTTGGAAATATTTTTGCTTTTATTCCCAGAGTCTAGCTTAAAATTTATAATTTATTTGCAGTGTCAGTCCCATTCACTCGTGATTTTGATAGTATTCGCAATAAGTTACTGGTACTAGAAGAAGGAGACAAAACATGCATTGATACCGCCTTTCTTGGAGTCAACCACGTTGTACTGAATGAGTGGGGATGTCAAACACCTGTCCAAATCATATTGGTAAATTAAAAAAAAAACAAGTGTCTACTTGTTGTCATTATTAATATCAAGCAAAAAAACTGCAGAAATAAAATGTGTGCTGTATTCTCTTAATATGGAACCCTATCTTAGTAATTTTAATGGAACATTCTCTATTGTACGTAATGAACTTTAAGCTTAGTAGTGCAGCCACTTTTAAACTTATTATATAACTTAACTTTTTTGAAATATGAAATTAATTTATTCTTATCATCAACAATTTCTTTATATTCTTTTAATGGTTTATAATATAACACATTATCACAGTTACTTTATTATTATTACATTGGTGTGTGTTCAAAATTAAAATTATCAAATTGTATAAAAATATGAATTTTAAGCTAAAGATAAAACATTTTTTTTATATTTACAGATAACTGATGGTAGCATTGGTGTTGGGTCCATAGGCAGAAATCGTATAGTACAAGCTTTGCCTTTACCACCCTCCTACCCAGCCAAAATACATGTGTTGCCTGTAGTGTCTCCACACGATACCTCTTTACAACATGGTAAGTATGTTGACAAAAAAGTTAATAGTGGCTAAAATAATGAGACCCGTTGCCGTATTCAATGCTGCAAAACACCATTTTACAACCGCACTTGCCCAGACAAAGGTTCGAGGGTAACTGAGCGTAATATTAATGATGTTGCGATATACGTTACGATGTGCGCTGGTAGCGTCCGAGTCACCAGTGCGGTGACAAGTTTACACGTAAATATAGCATTTACATTACCTTATTTAGATTTCTGTGGTCTTTACCTATAAAATTGCTATTTTTATGTCAACTAACTGTAAAGGAAGTTCAAATGCACCCCCTTGCACTCCGCCTTCCGGCGTCCATAATTGAGACAAACAATCATAAATTGTTTAAAGGTAAAATTGACCATTGATATCCTTGTAGTGGCGTCCTATCATAGGATAGACATATTATTTCTATGTCTTTAAGAAGCCGTTTCTATGGGCGAGAGAATCGCAACTGATACGCGCTTCTATCGTTTGTTAATCTCTACAAACGACCGATTATTCTTTCATCTTATCGTCGGGACTCGTAACGGAATCGCCGAGTGTATAGAAATACATGGCGCGACGATAATATCGCCGCGATTATCTCGCCCATGGAGACAGCCCTAGCCAATTTTTTCTACCGTCTGAAAATGATAACATTCTCTACAAGAGATGAGGTCCATCAGGCGGATAGTTAAAAAAAAATAATCAAATAGTAAAAAGGGAAAAAAGAAACATTTTCTCTTCATGATTCAATACTTACTCTTATTTAGTTTTCCCTACCATTTTTCTTGATGCATATCAATATACCTAGAGATTCACATGGTGTCTAGTATAATCGCAAATTTTCTCCTTTCAGCAATGCCACTGTACCAAAAAATAGTAGACTTGGCTAATAACACGACTAGTAATTCAAACGGAAATTTGTCACGTGGATCAATATTTTGCCCTGACCAACTCAGTGTGCCTGGAGTAAGTAAGAATTATTATTAACTTTAAATAACCATTAAGTTTTGAAATAATATGTAACAACATCATAATAATGTCCACTGTGGCAAAACCAGCCTTCAAAGTTACAGATGACATCAAGGTACACTAACTGTTATATGAACTGTATGTTTTCACACTATCAATTTCTCGGATGATTGAAATAGTAGATAGGAAAGGTCATAAGATAGATAACCTATAAAGGGAGTCCCCTAATTCATGCAAAAGTTAGAGTATTGCATCAGCAACTTGCGTGAGTTAAAAGCCAGATATTAGCTAGTATGTATGAGGTTATTATAAAATTTTAATGTTCCAAACAAATAACATTAAGCCTCTAACGGAGACCTCTATTCCATAAAAACAACATATTATAAAACAAAGTCCTCTGCCGCGTCTTTCTGTCTATCTGTTCGCGATAAACTCAAAAGTTACTTCAGGAATTTTGATGCGGTTTCTACCAATAGATAGAGTGATTCTTGAGGATGGTTTTCCTTTATAATTTTTTTTTTTTACTATATTGGCTGAAATCTATACTAATATATAAAGCTGAAGAGTTTGTTTGTTTGTTTGTTTGTTTGTTTGAACACGCTAATCTCAGGAACCGCTGGTCCGATTTGAAAAATTCTTTCAGTTTTAGTTAGCCCATTTATCGAGGATGGCTATAGGCTATATATCATCACGCTAAGACATACAGGAGCTGAGCAACAATGAAGAATGTTACAAAAACGGGGGAAAATTATTACGCTACGGGCGATAGAAGACGCAAACGAGGTTGCGTGGGTCGGCTAGTATAACGATATTTGGGGAAGACGTCTTCTCGATGTAACATGGACTATATTATATTGTCCGTAAAGAGCCCGTGCGAAGACGGGGCGGGTTGCTAGTATAAAATAAAATATTTTTTACTCTTTAACTACTAATGGTTGCCTCTAAGAGACAGACTGTAAGCTATAAAGCCGCCACTTGAACTTATCTAGTATTAAGTTATCTTTTTTAATTAACTGTTGTACAATTAAGCAATATATTACAATTCTATGTCAAGGTAATCACAGCAATGACACGCCTCTGTGAACAACACTACCAGGAGTTTTGGTGTACACTAAAATGTGGTCAATTGGAGACTCGAGTACAACTGTTTCCTGCGCCACAGACTGTATCGCACGAAGGCATAGCTACTACATATACTCTCGCCAACCAGCTACATGTTATTGGTTTTGTTCAACAATCAGAACTAGGTAAAGTAATCATAATAATAACATAAAGCTAACTTTACTTTTAAAAGTGTTGCAATCTAGAATTTTCTAAAAAGTATAATAAGAAGTCACTGCCACAAATTTTCTTAAAATTACATGTCATTGTAATATTTTCCGTTGTCATTGTTGTGTATTGTACAAACGAACTCACAAGACACTTTTATTAATATGACGCTAATGACTATAAATAAAGTTTTTTGGATCCTATAGTCACAAAAGCTTTGTAAATTACAGCACGTATTCCTAATACGAAAAAAAATGAGGTAAGAACCTTAAATTTTTCTTGTAGAGTCACCAGAAAAATTGCTAATAATTCTGGCATAATGCTAATTTCTAGTATAGATAAATAATCTTCTTAAGGTGGGTACTATGGGTATGAATGTAAAAAACAATGTGATACATTATTTCAAGAGATAATTTGTAGTTGATTTTGGTTTTGATATTGGTCAGCGAGGAGAGTCGTAAGCAGTAAAGACCCATAGTCTCATAATATCACATTTTTTTTAATTTATGGGCTATTTTTTTTATTACAGGCACACCTATAGCAATAAGTAAACACTTAGTAATACCACAAACTCAATCAGGCAACACAACAGCTAGAGAAAATTATGGATCTAAAACACCTACAAAGGTAATAAATTTTGAATTCAAATATTTTCTTGTTTAAATAAAGTTTAAAGTTGTATAAAGTAATAGATTTATTTTTGTAAAACGTTTTTTTTAGGAAGGGTCTTCCAGTAACGATGGTTCGATAGCAGATGAGGATATGTCAGATCCAAGCAAAGTTCCCAATTTTTGTGTGCTCCTCCACGGAGCTTTAAAGGTATGACATCATAAAAATATATTATTAGTATTTTACGATATTTATGTTAATGTTAAAGAAATCTCATATTTTAAAAGTATATGTATTGATTAAGAAACTTTTTTGTTGATGGAAAAAATCCTTTCGGATCTCCTTCTTTGACTCCATGCAGATGCCATCATAACGATGCAGGGTGGCTCCTTTGGTTTCAAAATTCTGCCCTATAACATCTTTCTCCGTCCACACTATATTACAACCTAAAATATAATTACACCACCCTGTATATTCTATCGTTACATTTGTTTTTGAAAGCCTGCCAAAGTGACTCTACTCAGCCTGATGAAAAGCTTGACTAGAATCTAAGAGTGGGTCACCATACTCACTGCGAATGCAGACAATGCAGTATGGCGACCCTCACTGGCGTAAAGGGCTCGCGATAATAGTATCTAAATGTTTTTCATACTTGACTAAATATTTAGGTGGAAGGAATGGCAGCCGTAGTCCTCCTGGGCGCGGACTGGTGGGGTACTCTGTCTGCGTGGTGCGAAGCGTCAAGGGCGCGACGCTCGTGTCTGTTGCTCAGTGTTCTACGCCCCGGGGCCAACACGTCACCGTGGCTTGGTGCACTTGACCAGCTGGGTCCTGCAGAAGATGGACTTACTCCCGGTACTTTTTACAAAAAATTTAATAAATGGAAAAAAAATTCGATACACCAAAGATCCGTTACCAAAGTGTTCATTTAGAATATCTATTGAAGTAAACGGACACCGAAATGGAAGTGCTTCAACATTAATAATGTTATATCATCAACAACTTTAACTAATCAACTGATCATATGTTTTTCCTTAGAAAGGAGGTTTTTTTTTTTTTTTGTAACCTGTGGAAACCCCCTCGGGCCGTCACCCCGCCGGGGTTTGCGGCGGGGCGGTGTGTCGGAATCGAACCTACCTAAAACCACACGGTGTGCCACTCTGCGCCTGAGAGAGGGAGAGATCCGGAAACTGCTGTAGTAAGACCTCCGGACCCGAGAAAGGAGGTTTAGGCCAACCATACAACACTGGCCAGACTTGTTGTTCTAGAATTTGTTTCTAGTTTTATTTGTTGACAGGTTGTCAAGCCTAGTTCACATAGATAACGTTTTATACCATGTGTATATCCCTTTCGTTATTTTCTAACAAATCAACCAACAGCAACTGATTCAATAAACTTCCGTATTCACATACATTTGCATTTTTAACAATTATTATTAAAATAAATCTGAAGTGATGTTGTAAGTTTTTTTTATCTGTAGCGGAGACATTCCCCATCCGTTCATGGCGATCGTATAGTGGAGGCGGTTCAGCCTGCGCTTGGGCTCGGTCCCACGCTCTACTAGCTGACGTGCAAAAAGTACTCCGACATGCCAGGAAGCTTCCAGACAAGACACAACATCTGTACAAGGTACTTAATATCTCCAAATTGTAAATACTCGGCAGCAATAATAGTAATTTCAATGTAGATCTTATTATCTGTTTGGATAAGATAAAAAATCGATGCAAGGGTTCTTTCTTGCTATGTAATCGTAGCGTGTACAACAACAATTTATTGACATACAAAAGAAAACATTGCATCGGTAAAAATTTGTTAAAATACGAAATTAAGTCTAGTAGCTTTAATTATATTTATAATAATTCTTATACACTACTAAAGCTTTGTGATTTCCCTTCTGGACTTTATGCATCGTCACCAAAATTGTTTCGGATTTTCAGGAGTTAAACCGTCTTCGACGTGCTGCTATTTCCCTCGGTTTCGCAGAGCTACTGAACGCTGTTGGCAGCGCGTTAGAGCGAGAATGTGCCGCCTTACCTCAAACAGCTCCTCCTGAATGTGCTCTGCAGCTAGCGCATGCTGCTCGAGCTCTGCAAGATCCTAGAACAGCCCTAGATATCAAACATACACTGCAGCCTCTTGGGACTAATTTTAGTGTTACACCTATGACCCACTGACAACAAACATTAGTATCTTCACTAGATCACTTTTAATTTACGTGTCGAATTATTAAAAAAGTTTTGTAAGCTAATTATAAAATTGCATTCTCATCCTTTAATAATATTTAATATATGATTGTAAGCTAGTTCTTAAAGAAGGTAATGTGCAAAACACTGCTGTTTAATTGATGTAAATACAGTATTTTCTTATTTGTCTTATTATTATTTGTAATTATTTTCTAGTTAGTAGAATCACGCTGATTTCAGCACGAACGGACCAGCTCGACCGGGGCGGTATAACCCTCGCACAGAAGATCAACGTAAAATGTCAGCAGCAGTGCTGGCGTGTTTCGTTGGAGAGTGCGAGACCGGAGGCCCAATGATGCAGAAGCATCACTTGGCTGCTAGGTCACCATACTGCATTGTTGCATTCGCAATGAGTATGGTGACCACCACTCTTGGATTCTGCTTATGCTATACATCAGGCCGAGTAGAGTCATTTTGGCATGCCAATTCACAAAAAAAAAACTGTAGCTCTGCGACAATAATCACAACCAATGACCACTTAGTTCCTAAATATGAGGTATCAGGGAGGTCATATAACAATTAGCCACTAAATGCAGAAATCAGGACAAAGCACAAAGAAGAAATTAGGATCGAACTCTCAAACTCGTGACTCTTATGTAATAAAGTGACGTAGGTATTTCGTTTGCATATCTTTTGATTACGCTTAGAACGCCCTACCGGTTACAATAAGACGTGCACAAAAATTGGCTGCTTTAAATTGGCTGGTAAAGGAATATGGAGAGACCATCAATGCAATTTGAAGATAGCGGTCCTCTGACATATGCATATAATGTACTAGCTGCTAGATGAGAGAAATTTCTGAGTCTAGTGTACATTACTTTTTGTAAAAAAGTTTCTAATAAATAATAGGTACCTATCTAAAATTCTTACTCTTAGTTGAGATAATAGTATTTCATTTTATCTGTGAGTATGGGTAGATTAGTGACCACACTTCTTTATCTGAGGACCACACAATAAAAAATATTTGACTAAATATGCTATAATAGTAATGTTAGTGTAATTTCTACTATTAATTTAATTGCTTTATTGTAAATTTTTGCTTAGCTCTAGCTGGGTTCATTATGATTCCAGGTTTTCATTTTTGTGTTAGTAATTTTTATTGTGGAACGCAAATAAAAAGTACTGAATAATATGAGAATAATACTTTGTAATGCTGTTAATTGGCTACATATGAATGAATTGCTATTTTGATCTTTATATTCTAATATTGTTGGTGCGATGCGGTGACGTCTGACCCAAGAACATTTGAAGGGTAAATCCCTCAAAGTTAAAAAGAAAAAGGCATTGCCAGATTTTAAATTATTCCAGGATAAACTCCACTGAATAAGTTCAAACCAATTTGAATATTAACCTGCAGATCATGCAGCAAATCATCTGCAAAAATGTCTCACGCAATATGACCTACGCGAACAAATAGACTGCATTAGAGAAATCTGATAAACTTCATGTAGTTCTAATACAAAATTAGAACGCAAAAGTTTTATTACGGTAAAGATCAAAGGAGGATATCTGTGTGGTAACTTGGTGAGGGATTAAGAGTATAGTGTGTCTCTACCCCTATTTATATCCTAAAAGCCGATTATGGGAACAAACTACGCAGCATGAGACAATACCACTGCATAGAGAAAGAAATCTTGATGCAAACTTTGAAATAGGGCTTTCATCCGGGCAGCGTAGTTATGATAGGCCGAAATTATCTTTCTGTGAACTCTCATGTTAAGCTGTGGACTATTAAAGTTGTTGAATACAGCACTAAAACAAGTACTTTACTTGCCAGTTATGCCCTTGTCGAGGTAACAATGCTTTCAGTTTCAGAGAATATACCACTATTTTAAATCAAATAAAAATATTAGTTTCATATTTTATGTAAGTTAATAATTACTTTCAAATTCTCCAAGATGATTTGAATTAAAAAAAAGAACAATATGGTTAACTTCAATTGATGGTCGTGCGTTTTGTAACAAAAGTAGCAACACATGTAGTTGGCAAAATCAAATTTTGAACGACTGACTTAAAAAGTCGAGAACTCAGAGCCGTAAAACCTAGTAAAAAAACTAAGTCAACTCAAATGACAGATTATTGACACTGACACTGACAGAGTCTTTCTAGAGATGCACAGACCACAAAGACTTATTGGGTCGTACTAGGTAAATCAGATACTAGATCGACCTGTTCTACATACATTTGTTTTATGTCCAATACTATTAAAATATGTATATCTTTTTGTATCGAATTTTTTTTGTATTAAAAATGTAAAAAAGACTTATTTGAAAAGGAAATTTTTATACAGTAATGTTTTTTGCTTCATTGTTCTATGTTTCGTATCATTTTAATTTTGTTTCAAAATCATCAATTGTTGAACTCTTCTGTGCCCAAGTCTTGTTCTCCTATCACTTAGCAAGAAACCACATGCAGAAAATATTCTTTCGCATGGAACGCTTGTTGCCATTACATTAAGTTTTCTTACCGCTAAATTGTACAAGTTGGGGTAAACTGTTTTTTGTTGTTTCCACCAGTCAAGAGCTGAGATATTGTCGTCTGGTATAAATCCAATTTACTAGTGGGTGTCTTTTTTTTAATGTTTCTTTAAGTTTGATACTGTGCTTTTAAAACTAATGTATTTTACACTCGGATATCCATTCGCTTTTGTCAATAAAATGATCCCAAGTGATACTACTACCCTTTGGGAACTTTTTTACTGACTTATAAATACAAAACAGTAACACAACACAATTAAATTAGGTATAGATTAAAAAAAAACCACTTGAGACTTTACTGAAACGGTACTCAAAACACTATTCAAAATCTTCTTAAATTTCAACTTTTACCTAAAGCTACCTACCTACCTAAAGCTGTAGCTTTTTTTAACTACAGAACATATGGAAACAGAAGATCAGTTCCTCTAAATTAACAAAGAAACTTACCTTATTACGTGAAATGTCGGCATTTACAATGTGTCTAACTATTATTTTATTTAATAATAGTTACTAGAATAATTTAATCATAATTAGGCTAAAGTCTCGAGATGTATTTACGAGTGTATAGGCAAATCCCTGAATGCAGCCGTTATACGAATTTAGTCTTCTTTCTATTATCTGCTGTTTGACCATGCTCTCCCGCGCAAATCTGATAAATATAATGGCATGTGCTGAGAGTGAGGAAGAAAGAAGAATCAAAAAGATGTTCATTGTATAGCGCTGTCTCGCTTTTTAGATGTGTAGTGGGATGGTGACATACGATGTAACGTGTAAGTGAGATAACGCAGGAAGCAGGAATAGGTTGGAACTCTGGGAACGGATACTGAACATTCGATATGAAGTTTTAAGAATATAAAAATTAGGTGGAATAGGTGGCTTATACACATTGACAAAATGGGATTAGGTGCAGCCTAATCTCGTAAAATACCTAATGCTTTGATCTGTTCTAATAAATCCGACTCATCTCTATAATATTATGAATTTGTCGTTGTCCGTCTTAATCGTCTTCGTCTGACGTTTTGCAAAGTCAATAAATGTGAATAGAAATATCTTCACGATGTTTATTAGATGTAAATGTAGCTGAAAAACATTATTGCAATGTTCAAAAATATATTAATATAAGTTTCATGAGCTGACTTAGTGGTTTTCATTCATTTCTATGCAAAATGAATAATAAATTATCGGTAATCGTGTGTTTGTCGTCTTTACCGTTTCTGTTTACTTTAAACGGCGACTTTGTATTTGATGACTCGGAGGCTATAGTTAAAAACAAGGATATTACCTCTGAGAATTGGACAGACGTGTTTAATAACGATTTTTGGGGTGCTAATGTAAAATCTAATCTAAGTCACAAATCTTACAGACCCCTCACTATACTTTCCTTCAGGTGACTTTTTTTTAATTTTGCATGATCGTTATTGGTGTGACTTATAACAAATTTCTTTGCTGGATTATTCTAAGGTTAAAATACTTTCAAAAGGACTAATAAAGTAGAAATGAAAATTTGAATCATAAAATATAATCTTTATATATATAATTCTTCTGTGAGTGTGTATGTCACTGAACTACTCTCAAACGACTGGACCGATTTTGATGAAATTTTTTGTGTGTGTTCAAGGGGATCTGGGAATGGTTTAGATTCACAATTTTGTCTGCTGGACTATGTTTTTTAATTAATTTTTAATTTATTAGTAGTTATGGCAAAACGATGTTTGCCGGGACAGCTAGTATATATATATGAGCCAAATTTGTCTAAGCAACATTGCATTGAAAAAAGTCACAAAATTAATACAAATATATTAATTGTTTCAGGCTCAACTATTTTCTGAACAAAAGTAGTTTGTCGGCATTACACTTCAAAATCACAAACTTAGTGTGTCATGTAATATGTTGCATATTAATTTGGAAGGTATTTGAACATATTGTTTATGGTAAGAAGTCTAATCAGGGTATTAAAACGAGGGAGAAAAATACTTCTCAGAATGGATTCAGTCAAAAGTGGTGGATGGATGTACCCTATTTGTCTACATTATTATTTGCAGTGCATCCAGTACATGTGGAAGCAGTATGTGGTATAGTCGGCAGAGCTGATCTTCTAGCTTCTATGTCATTTTTTTTAGCATTTTTATCTTATAATAAGGCAACATCTAGTCCACATTGGAGGTACATTTATTTAGTATGTACGGTAATGTTATCTGGGATCTCTATGCTTTGTAAGGAAAATGGAATAACTGTTTTGGTTAGTATAATTAAATGTTAATACATATTACTTATACACAGTAGTTACACATAATTAAATAAACAAATATTAATCTTGCTTAAAAAAATCAACCTGCTAAAGTACTTTAGAATAAATTGTTCATGCTGCTTTAGACTATAAAATATATAATTTTTATAAGGTACATGCCTATACTGTCTTACTTAGTAAAATAATCACACAAACATATAATGGCGAAAGTTTGTGAGTGTGTATGTTTGTTCCTTCTTCACGTGCTAACTACTTAATGGATTTGGATGAATCTTTATAGCAATAAAGCTTATAAATCAGAATAAAACAAAAGCTTATATTTGCTGTGATATTCGACATACACACGGGCGGAGCCACGGGTAACAGCTAGTCTATACTATAATTTTGTAGCTTTCAATAATTTAGTTACCAACTTTGTTGATGGCTGCACCAAAACTGGTTTTTGAACTATTTATTAAATATCATGTCCATCAAATTTTACCATGTTCTGTTAACCCTTTGAACTCCAAGAATGATGTAAAATTACACCAAGAACATACTATCATCACAATCTGCCGTTGTTTGTGCAGCAACCACATTTTCATTTGATGTGGATTGACATCTCCGATAGTCAAAGTGTTAAGACAGAAAATTATCATAGTAAGCTATGTCATGTTACTTTACTATGCTTGCTTTGCATATTATTGTTTACAATAGTTCTTATTATAAATTATAACATGTTTTATTTTTTAGGGATTATGTGTAGTATATGAGATAGTAGGAAATTTAAAACTTAAAGGAAGAGATTTAGCGAAAACCAAAGGATTTAATTCTACACCAGTCCATCTAAGTGCCGACTCAATATTTAGAATAACTTTTATCATGCTATCTGCAATAGGACTTTTGTATGGAAGATGGATTGTTATGGGAGGAATGAAACCAGAATTTAAGCCGACAGATAATCCAACTGCCTTTTCTGAAAATCTGTTTACGAAGGTATAGTATAAAATATGGTATGTTTCTTTTAGCGCTATTTTGTTATATTAGGTTCACCCGTAAGGGGGCGTTCATAAAATACGTGAAATATTTAAGGGGTGGAGGGGGTCGAGTCAAATCTCATCTAATCTTGCGTTGGAGAGAGGGGGCCTCAAATATCACGCAATTTTTTTTTTTATTGAAACAGAAAAATATACTATTTTGTTCCATTTAATCCAGATTGTACATGCTTAAGATTTAATCTTAAGCGTAATCGTAATACGATTAAGATCATTCACTAATTCGTTTGAAATAATTTCATTCATACTTAGACGTTATACATCTACTGACTGTCAAACCACCATATTTGTTTTATACCAAATAGCTCAATTTAATCTGAATTAACGGTACAGTGTAGCCCGTTCTTTGTTTTCGCGCCACTGTCAGCCGAACTCGCGACTCAATATACGAGAGCGTACGAGCTGAGTGGCTAGAGTGGCAGCGACACACGGACAGATTCCAACCTGCTTTGTTTATTCTTGTAAATGTTTTACTCGATTCAGTGCATGCTCTTACTAATTTAAAATGAGTTATCAAGATTAGTGTAATGAGTTATTATAACTAGTCGTAAATAAAAGCACGAAGCAATTTATTGTTTTTCTTGTTACTGTAACAATCCAACGCGTTTACGTAAGAAACCCACATTTTGAAATATCTCACGTGACTAGGGTATGGGGGAGGGGGTTGAATAAAATCTCACGACATCTCATCAGAGAGGGAGGGAGGGACAGAAAATTTAAAAAAACACCTCACGTAATTTATGAACGCACCCTAATTAACAAACACTTTTTTATCATATTTTGATTTGCCCATCTTAGCCAAGTTCAGAGGCGCCTCTAGCCCGTGAAGCGCCCGTGTGCAATTATAATTCTAGCGCTCTTTAATATGCGTAGCGCCCTTCAGTAAGTGCGCATATTCATTAAAAGTTATCCGTGTGCACCACACATCCTGCACTATAGGTAAAGATGCCCCTCGCCAGGATGCAAGTGTTTCGCTTCGATTCTCTTCCTGCAATCGCTAACGCCGCTATTCTCTTGTATTATTGACTGATAACATGTCCACATGACTTAGCATTGAGAGACATCATTCCAATACATTTATTAGGTTTCGGTTATTGAGCGTAGCAAAGCTAGTCTAAAAAAAGTAGCCTAAGGTATAGACCAAACTTTATGGCGTTTCTGAAGTAAGCTGCGCAAGGAGGTGTGCGCAGGTATAGTTAATTTGAAAATAATTAGATGAGTGGATATAATTATAATATAAATATATAACCATTAAAAAGTTTACGTAAAATACACAAAACTACAACAGTCAATAATAAAACAAGTAACCAAAAAAAAAATACAAAGCAAGTAGCTTACGAAAGTGGCGAAACAGTTCAAAACTATTAACAACTAGACTGTATGTAGCCCCACAAGGAAGATGCGCAGTGTTTTGAGGTTTAACTGCACCCCTGTACGTCCCGCTGATACCTAAAATTGTATGCTTGCTGCGCAGCTACACGCACGATGTTCCGAGCCGCCATACATTTTGGTTCGGACTGTACTCCTAATATAATTACATAATAAGCTATTTGCCAGTGAAAGTCCTGTCAAAATCGGTCCACTCGTTCCAGTGATTAGCCTAAAACAAACAGACACAATAAAAAAAAAAATGATATTTTGATGTAAGTAGCAAATATCTAGTTTCATTTAAATTGAGTTATAACCTGCTAATTTTAAATTACAAACAGACACTTTAATATTATTTATTTGTATAGATAACTCTAATAGGTATATAAAACGATTTTGACATGCCCCTAACAAAAAGTGTTCCTTTTATTTTGATCTGTAATGGTCTGTGTTGGCTTTTATACATACAAAAATAAAAGTAAAATCTAAAACTCACCTACGACAAAAAACCACTCTGAAAAAGCAGGCAACAAGTTTCAAAAGCCGTAGTCACGCGTTGTTGAAGTGTTATGGACATTACTAAGTTTCAGAAGTCGTAGTCCATTTACTGTAATGTACCATAGTCCATAAACAACGCGTGACTACGGCTTTTGAAACTTGTTTCCTGCTTTTTCAGCGTCGTCGACTTTGCCGTACTCGGGTAAAAATATAATTGTATTCCATATTTAAAAGTGTTATTGTTACAGGTAGCAACATACAATTATATATACTTTCTAAATGTTTTACTATTTATTTGGCCTAAATGGCTCTGCTATGATTGGTCAATGGGATGCATACAGTTGATAAAAAACGTAGCTGATGTCAGAATATTTCCAGTCGTCTTGATGTATATATATGGAATATTATTATTAAAAGCCCTTTATTATAGTAAGAACCGAAAATCCAATAGGTAAGACACCTGTAAGCTATTTTTATTTTGTTCTTTACTACTCTACAGTTCATATTGGTAATGATGTCATAATTCTAAGGTATAATAGGGATGTTGACACCTTAGTCAAATTAGTTATTCTATCATCTGTCAACATGATAACTTTGTATGGAAAATGTACTAAATACAAACTTGTGACGTCAGTGTTTTAGGCCATTCAATCCATACTTACATTATAAATCCGAAAATAACTCTGTCTGTCTGCCTTTCACGGCCAAACCGCTGCACCGCTTTCAATGAAATTCTTGAGGAAGGACATACCGACAAACACGAGCCCGCGCGCAAAAGATAGTTGAGCTATATATTACAATGTTAATTTGATTAAAATTTGTAATAGAAATGAAAAGCTCTAATAATTATATTTGCCGAGATGTTTTGTAATATTCGTTTTAACGAAGGAGACATTGGTATTTATTACCATAACATAGTACTAACTAACTTTTGCCTGCGGCTCCGTATTGGTTAGTGCAGTGATTCTTCGAACTGATATATATATTTTTTTATTTATGAACCTATTTAAGTAAAACAAACAAAAAATGTTAGGTGGAGCAAACCGCAACGCATTAGTAAAAACCACATTCAAATCGGTTAAGCATCTGAGATTAGCGTGCACAATGGTATAGACAATTTTTGTTTTTTTTTTGAAATTGCGTTCACAAAGCCGCCCGTATAATACTTTTCCTTATATATCTTCCATGACAGACATACGATTATATAATATGTATTCATACTTTACTTAATTATTTTGTTCTTCCGTGTTTAAATTGATATAACAAATTAATAGACATGAATATATTTTTCAGATCAATAATTCTAGCAGTATCATTAGGAGTCATACCATTTCTTCCAGCATCCAACGTA
Organism: Spilosoma lubricipeda; assembly: GCA_905220595.1. Classification (NCBI taxonomy): domain Eukaryota; kingdom Metazoa; phylum Arthropoda; class Insecta; order Lepidoptera; family Erebidae; genus Spilosoma; species Spilosoma lubricipeda. Next base: position 11,717,816 of record HG992275.1, read on the forward strand.
TTGTATCCAGTGGGTTTTGTAGTAGCCGAAAGAATATTGTACATATCTTCGGCTGGATACTGTTTGTTAGTGGTCATGGGGTTCAGTAAGTTGTTGCATCGAAGATCATTGTTTACTTGTAAGGTGTGTGACTAACATTATACTTACGCAGAACTATATTAGGTTATTGTAGCTATGGCGCGTGGTCATTTTATGCTAGGCCTTATAAGAATAAAGGGAAACGCAGATTCAGCTATTAGCTATTATTAGAATCGGAAGAGCTTAGTATTTACATATACCTGTGTTTTCTAAAATAGCACAGTTTTTTTAAGACCATTCGAGCACTGAGAATTATTCTGTGTGGCCACAGAGCATACAGTCTCAGAACAAGTATTTGTGGATCACGCAATGTGTTCGGCGACTGGCATCGGGCCTCTGTAACCCTGATTAACTGAATTCGAAGGTTAAACTAGTTGTCAGCACTTTTGACGGCAATTTTCAGTTACGATTGCCAAAGTGTTCATGACAACCGGGACCGACGATTTAACGTGCTCTGTTTAAAATTCCTTAACAATGCAATACGATACAAATACCTACTCTTAAGAATTTTTATCTTGCTATCAGGATGTTTCAGTGTTAACCACTCCAACTAAGCTAAATGCTTAAATATCTGCCGTATATTATGTTCGGTTTCAACCAATTACGACTTTAGGTATTAGCTACACTATTCTTGGCTAAGCCCTCTTTACAATCAAGAAACAAATCATATAAGAACAAATATTATTTGGAACTGATTTATGCTCGTTTACCTATGTACTAAGTGGTTTGAAAAGTTTCCCATCTGAAGGTGAAGCAGACCTCGTTAGTAAAAACTAATTAATCTAGTTGTGTATCTTTACATTTACATTGTAAATCGTAGTAGTGCATAGACATAAAAAGAGACTATTGTAGAAAAATAAAAATAGAAGAATTTATTGTATCATCGTCAGGTCGGAAACTTTACAGACTACCCACGTACATTTTATTTTGGAGGGATAACATATAAACACCTTTTTTTTTAGATTGCAGTTTTTATGTTCCTATTACTGTTATTGATATACGCAGTACGAAGTTGGTCAAGATCAATAGCATGGCAAAATGAATATAACCTATTTGTCAGTGCATTAGCTGTGTGCCCGTTAAATGCTAAAGTGCACTACAACGTTGCTAAAGCTGCCGATGCTAATCATGAAACAAGTTTTGCAGTGGCGGAATACAAGGAAGCTATTCGGTAAGGGAACTCGGTTATTATAGTAACGTAACTAGCAAGCCCCGCCCCCTGACCAATCAGCTTCAAAGGTTTCATACGAAACGATAATTTCTTAGATCCTAATTGGTCTGAAGGCTGAGCGTGATCGATGCGTCTCAATTTTTTTTTAACACGATTGGTCTTTAGTTCCATAGCGTCTTCATACGCATTGAAGCCGCAAGATAGAGATGTTCTCTACCTATTAGCGCGTAATTGGATCGAGTTATGTAGAAATCAGCCATGTCGCTATTTTGGGATAAGCAGAGAACAACAACAACAGCTATCCGATATGGCTATGTTCTGCATAACTAAATAAGACTATACTTTGTACTGCTATATAATATAATAAATTTCGACTTATTCTTGGTAAACTTATCAATATTATCGCATATGTTCCAATGTTAGAGAGATTATAAGCTGTATCATATTAAAAGCAGCCTAACGCCATTTTAAGTAAATTTTGTTTTGTTACAGATTATACCCGGAGTACTATCAGGCCATGAACAACTTGGCAAATATTCTTAAAAATCAAAAACAGTTTGCTGAAGCTGAATACTTCCTTCGAGCTGCCGTTAAACATAAGTATGAACATTTTTAATAACTTGAATTTCTCTGTACACTGTATTGAAATTGTATTATATCTGTTGGTATCTATGTAGTGGCTACAGAGTATCACCGGGGGGGTATTCATATTCATCCTATAGGTGTCGTAGGCGTTAGGCGTCAAGGTAGTAGAGCCACGCTGATTTCAGCACGAACGGGCCGGGTCGACCGGGGCGGTACTAGCCTCGCACAGAAGATCAGCGTAAAATGACAGCGATCATGCTGTCGTGTTTCGTTGGTGAGTGCGAGACCGGAGGCCCAATGATGCAGAAGCATCACTATAATAGCCCGCCATAGTGTGGGTCACCATGCTGTATTGTTGCATTGTCTGCATTCGCAGTATGATGACTACCACTCTTGGATTCTGCTAATGCTTTCCATCAGGCAGAGTAGAGTCATTTTGGCAGGGCCAAACATAAAAAATAAAAAAAAAAAAAAAAGTAAGAAGCGACTAAGGAAGCAAACTACGCCGTACGACTTGACTACAAAGTGAAATACAACTTGAAACAAGCTCTATACCGACCCGTCGCGCCAACGTGGTATAGTACACTAAAGCCTCTTTTCTACGCAGAGGCCTTTGTCCAGCAGTGGATTTTTATCGACGATATTTAATCTTTATAGAATAAACAATTAATCAATTAGGCAATCATTTATTTCCTAGTAAGTAAATTGATTCCAACTACTAATATTATAAACGCGAAACTTTGTAGGTATGGATGGATGGATGTTTGTTACTCTTTCACGCAATAACTTTTGAACGGATTTGGATGAAACTTTATAGTAATATAGCTGATACGTCAGAATAACACATAGGCTATTATTTGCCGCGATATCCGACATATACGCGGGCGGAGCCGCGGGCAACAACTAGTACTATTATAAATTATCACTATGGGTTTCTTGGTCGCTAAAAAGACAGAAGAATAGCGCGTGGTTGTATGATTTAAATGGCGTTGTTCTTTGTTTTCACAGAAGAGATTTTCCAGCAGCTTGGATGAATTTGGGAATAGTTCTCGCCCATACTGGACGATTTGACCAGTCTGAGTCAGCTTATAGAACAGCCTTAAACTATCGAAGAAAATATCCAGACTGCTATTATAATTTAGGAAACCTGGTAAGAAAATTTCACACATTATTAGGTACATGTTATTATAAGGGAATGCTGGAGAAGCCCAGCCGGCTTGATACCGACCTAGCTCATTACTTTAATATCTGGCATGAAGGAGTATTGTAATATAAAAGTAGCCGTCTATTATTATGATTCGAGATAATATGGCGAACTTCGTACTACCATATTTTTCTTTTCGTGAATATTTTGTAAATTTTCGAAATACTTGTAGTATTATTATATTATATTATACCTCAGCTTCGCACAGGCAGACACGAACTAATCTATATAAATAACAAAAATGTGCATAAGTTCCGATCGACTGAATTAAAATCGGAGGTGTTATATTTTGTTAGTCCACTTGGTCCTAAAGAAGTTTTTAGGTACCTAATTTAGAAAATATTTAGGAAAATAAGAAAATACTCGTATAACATTTCCGATTTTCTTTTATGCAAACCTTGTTCTAATAATAACAAACATGAAACAAAAAGAATTATCCAATTTGGTGCAGTCTGTCAGAAGTTATGCGCGTTCATACATTTCAGTGATTTATTTTTATGTAGGTACTAGCTGACCCACGCAACTTCGTTTGCGGCTCCTATTGCCCGTAGCGTGATAATTTTTCTCCGTTTTTGAAACATTATCCATTGGTGCTCCGGTCTGATGGTCTTAGCGTGATGATATATAGCCTTCCTCGATAAATGTACTATCCAACACTGAAAGAATTTTTCAAATCGGACCAGCGGTTCCTGAGATTGGCGCGTTCAAACAAACAAACTCTTCAGCTTTATAATATTAAGTATAGATTTAAGACAGATTGTATAGTGTTTTTATTACCATAATGTGTATTGTAAAGTTTGTGTGCGTATGTGTGTGTTTCTTACTTCTTCATACTCATACGGCAGGACTAATTTTACATAAAATTTTGTATAGAGGTAGCTAGCTACCTGAATTAAAATGAAACAATGGAAACACTATATTTTTGAGGAAAGAAAAGTGGATATCACAATAAATGGAATATTTAGTAGTATAAAAGCTCTCACATTTCTCAATTATTTCTTATCTATTATTATCAATTTTAAATTTCAGTACCTTGAGTTGAATAAAACCGAAGAAGCTATAAACAGTTGGTCTCAAGCTATAAATCAGAATCCAAAACATGTGCTAGCCTGGACCAATTTAATGGCTTTAATGGACAATACAGGTATGGTTTTAACAAAACTTGGTAATAAACGACTTATAATTTTAAAAATAAATCTAGGTCTAAATATAAACCTTCATCACACCCTTGTACATTCTTAACAAGTAAAATTTTAACAAAATAAAAAAACCGACTTCAAGAACGACCTAATCGATCGATTTTTGTTGGATGCCATCATCAGATCTTAGTGTACTTATCATGGTACCTCCGTTGGGATACTTCATTTCCATTAAAAAAATAATCATCAAAATCGGTTCATAAACGACGAAGTTATCCGCGAACACACATAAAAAGAAAAAATCTATATATACGGTCAAATTGAGAACCTTTCTTGAAGTCGGTTAAAAAAGAACAGGTCTTTACAATAGAGTAATTTTACAAACAAGATGAATACAAAAATAAGCCAACGTTTGTCTCTGTGTGTCATGCATGTATCATGCATGTTAATTCATTAACATGCATATTATACATGATTTTTTGTATCGGTTGTCTAGTACCCATTGTACAAGCTCTACTTAATGGCGTGTGACTGTGAAGTGTGTTAAAATATTACTATTATTTATCAAATATATTTTACAGGTCAAATCGAAAGAGCATTGAAAATCATACCAACAGTTCTAACAGAACTACCAGATGCCCCATCCATTAATTTTGCCATTGCTAACATGTATGGCAAATTGAACCGGTATGGTGAAGCAGAATCACATTTCAAGAAAGCTATCAAATTACTCAATGTAGAAGTGCAAGCTATACATTATGCGAATCTAGGTAAGTTGAATATACCTTAGGTATGTTAAGATTTACATCTGAAACAATACTTTACCCTTTTTATCTATACATCTATACAAATAAATAAAATTGGAGTGTCTGTTTGTAATATTAAAATAACCGCTTTTTACTAAATGCATATGTATGTTTACACGGTACATATACCAAAAATGTAGTTAAATTTTTTTTGTCTGTCTGTCTGTTTGTTCCTTGTAATCTCTGGAACGGCTGGTCCGATTTTGACGGGACTTTCACTGGCAGGTAGCTTATGACCCGGGGAATAACTTAGGCTACTTTTTTTAGACTAACTTTGTCCCGCGGTGTTACTCGCGGTACAACAATAACCGCGGGTAACACCGCGGGGTTCAGCTAGTTTTAAATAAAGTACATACTACTACCGATAAGCCTCTTCAATGTTTTATTTAGCTGCATGCATGGCAAAGTGGTTTAAGCGATCACCTTGCCACCTGCCACTCGTTTGAATCACAAAACTACTTTCTACTAGTCTTGAGGGTTCCAACCCCACATGGGACTTTACTTTGTGTGATCTACAAATTGTTCTGATTCTGAGTGTTGCTTGTATCCGTTTCATGTACGAAAATAAAGAAATCCTTGAAACTCCGTAGATAACCTAACTCAATTTAACCGTTCTCTCCAGAATATATAACTAATAATATGGACAGGCACTGAATGGCCTCGCGCTTTTTCGTTAACAATTTATTTTCTAATTTTAATTGTTTGGTGGAAGACCAGCTCTGTATCAGTTGACTTCATCAAAGTAGAACCTCTTTCATGACCCGGCGATCTTCGTACCGCCATATTTACATATCTGTCTCAGTTTCCCACAGGCAGTGTACAGTCGCGGACAAAAAATCCTTTTCCGTTATCTTTTCTTTTTTGTTGTACACAAACCTTGTCCTAACATTAACGAACATAAAAAAAAGGAATTATTTATTTTGGTGCAGCCGATTGGAAATTATTAGTATATTTCGGTAATTCATTTTTACATAATACTAGTTGATGCCCGCGGCTCAGCCCGCGTGTATATCGGTTATCGCGGCAAATAGTAGCATATGTGTTATGCTGATGGTTAAGCTATATTACTGTAAAGTTTCATCTAAATCTGGTCAGTAGTTTTTACGTAAAAGAGAAACAAACATTTATCCATCCATACTTACAAACTTTCGCGTTTACAATATTAGTACTGATGTATAGATTCAATGAAGTTCTTTAATTTATTAACAATCTGTTTTGAAAATATGTCTTTGGTTACAGGAGTACTTTATCACCGTTGGAAAAAATACAGCTTAGCTAAAGAAATGTACATGAATGCATTAAAAATTGACCCAACTTTCCACACAGCACGAAAAAATCTTGATAGTTTACCAAGAAGCAATAAATAATTTACATACAAACAGGTTTTATTTTTCCTTTCATATATTATACTTTTCCAATATTTTAAAAATGAAAGAGTAGATTTAAACCCTAACTGACGTATTTGAACTTACTGACCTAGCTAGATCGAAAATCAATGAGAGCATTCGTGCTGTTGTTTCGTGTGTTGTTGTAGTTGGTGAGTGCGAGACAGAAGGGCCAATAATACAGAAGCCTCTTAATAGGCCGACATAGGGTCAACATGTTGCATTGTCTGCATTCGCAATGAGTATGGTGACCACCACTGAAGGATACTGCTCATGATTTCCATCAGGCAGAGTACACACTTTGGAAGGTTCATTGATTAAAAAAAAGTAAAAAAGCTTTTGTTATTTCCAACTATCCAATCACTGATGTGATGTATCGTGTGAGTTTGTTTGCAACCCTATGGTGTTATTTTCCTCTGTGTATGAACACGGTAATAGAAGCGCGGGTGCGCGGTATCGTCAGCGGGATAAAAGGGGTTGCGTTAGCAGGGCGGGGGCGGCAAAATAATTTAATTTAATCGCTCTTGGCGTCCAGAGTTAGTTGAAGTTGTCGATAATTATTTTTGTAATATTTCCAATACGTGTTTTCTTAAGTATTTATTGACATTTGGGTGTATTCAAAAAAACTATCTTCATACTATCTCAATCTGGCACATCTGTAGATACATATTGTTGCGCCATAGAGGTAAACGGGTCTCGTTAAATCTAATTGATTCGAGATTATTAAAACGCTGAAGTGGAAGTGGGCCGGTCATGTCTCCATTCGGAGTGATGGTCACTGGAGCCGACAAATGTTAGAGTAAAGACCGTGATTAGACAAACGTAATGGAGGGCGCCCTGCAGCAAGATGAACCGACGACTTGAAGAAAATGGCTGGCAGCAGACAGATGTGAATGGCAGTATGCTGAAGTGAACAAAGTAACAGCTCAAGATGCCCAACAGTTTGTAAAGAAGGTAGGTACTTATTTTAAATGTTGATAGTTAGTGATAGTGAGTGAGTAGATTTTTGACCCTTAATATTTCTAATTAAGTAAATTTACTTTTGTTAATATTTATTTATCTAAGAGAGGTAGATGAATGAAAAATTTTCGATGTAAGTATTTTATTTCAAAGACGATTACGGAGAATGGATGTTTTCTCTTGGATGCTATCATCAGATCTTAGTGTCCTTATCATGATACCACCGTTGGCATATCTCCTTTCCATTAAAAAAAGAATAATTAAAATCGGCTTATAAACAAGAAGTTATCCACGAACACACATAAATAGAAACAAAAAACGTTTGCACTGAGAACCTCCTTCTTTTTTTGAAGTCGGTTAAAACAAGTAGAGAAATAGAATGAGGTTAAATCTTTTATCTGTTATATTGAGAGTACGCTGTGTTTTTCTTTATGGAATAACAGGCACACGAGCAGAGGTATCGCCTGATGGTAAGCGATTAACGCCGCCCATGGACACCCGCAACACCAGAGACGTCACAAGTGCGTTGTCGGCCTTTTTAAAAGGAGTACGCTTTTTTTTAAGGTTTCCGAACATTTCCGACTTCCGGGTCGGAAGAAAAATGCTGCTTTATAAAATTCCAGAAGCCGTTGTAAAACAAATTCGGTGCCAAAGAGTCATATTTATCGTACAGACAAAAATGATTCGTCTGAAGAAGACGAATTCATTTAGAATAGTTGTTATTGAATAAATTTTATGCTGATTTACATACAGATAGTGTATTTTAATGCAGTACCATGTTTTTTTCTGGTTTTCTGGTGGTTTTAAAAGTTGAATCTAGTGGAGAGTTAGCTTATCTGTTGGCAACACTGTACATTTTATGTCACTTATTGTCACTGTCAAACTAACATAAACATCATTTTGAGCTTACCTGCTTTTTACACGCATTTCTTAAATTCGAACCGGCACAAACGTTTCGAGAACAGCTGATATTAAAACAAAATACGAAAAGGTTGTGATCATGGAACATTGTCACGTAATTGCATCTTTTCAAGGTGCAATATTGTCAGCGGACCATGTAAATCCGTTACCCAGCTTGACTTCTAAAGGCGGTAAATAAACTTTTTTCTAACTTCAATCATTTAAGATTATTTTATCGAAAATATACGTACTTTTACTGTATATTTTTCACAATTTTTTCCACTGCTGCATAAAGGACTCTCCATATAAATCAGTTTTTGAATTAGTTGTAAAAATTAAATTGTATGTTACATTATAGAGTGATGGTACTTTTTAACTCGCTATTTCCTTCTTGTGAACCATAAATTTACACTGAAGTCATGTAAAGAAAGATGTAAGACTTTTAAAACGTTATAAGTGGTTATAAAGCAAATTTGTAACGTTTATTAAGTATGTCCAAGTTGTCTTAGTCACAACATTTTAGACATGGTCAGTCACACTGCTGACTAGCTCAGGGATTAGTCCGCTTGATGAAATGCACTTTATCATGATTAAAAATTTTGTAATTAAATTTAAAAATGTTTGAATTACCCACTAATAAAGATGTTGATGATAGATCTTACGGGTAGGGAATTAGTTAGTTTACAATAATTGATTTTACTATAATGATCAAAATATTACTTCTTGTGTCTTACTCTGACTTAAATTTTGAGGCCATATAATAATTCACAAATTCACACTAATATGTAATATAAATTTATCTGTTAATATTTCATGACTTAACCACTGAACCAATTTAAACAAAAGATGTCTTCATCAGTCAATTTCTGTATAATAGCAAATAATCATCCTAGCCTTTATTATATTCCCAAGATTTGGGGTCGGCTACTAGTTCAACCAGTTTTACTTCTTCATCAGGTCAATTTAAAGAATACCTGAAAGTAAACCTATTATTATTATTTTACCCTGTTCTGTTACCATTACTTACTTTTGACATAAAAATTTTTGAAGATCTTGCCATGAACAATATTCACATTCATTTGCAAAGAAAATTATCCTGTAGCCCTAACAATGTGTAATGAATGGTTGTACCGCTTACAAACTGAATTATCCTCAGTACTTTTATGTAATTGTCATATTTTTATGACTTGACTAAATTTTAAATATTCTAAAAAAAGATTTAAGTTGCTATAACTAAACTTTCATGTTGTCAATAAAATACATTCCGAGGTTTTCTAAACTACATGGGTGTTTTGTCAGATGTCTGAAAATCTTATTATAAAACTAGCTGAGCTCCATGATCTTACAAGCTAGTAAATGCCGCAGGGTGAAAGTAGTCTAAAAAAGTAGCCTCAGTTACGACTTATACCATCAGCTAACTGCCACTGAAAGTCCCATCAAAATCATTCCAGACGTGTCAGAGATTAGCCGGAACAAAGAAACAGACAGACTTTTTTTTATTTACATTGTGAAAATGTTTGCTGCCAGACCAGACTGCCCATTCTAGAAACACTGGGTGGAGACAGTCACAGGTCTATATAAAAAGTAAACTAAACTAAATATGGGCTTTGGTCTGAAATAAAAGGTTTATTATTATTAGCTTTTTGGGTGTATGTAATTTTACTTTGATTACACACACTAGACTTTGACTTAAAAGATTATAAAGTCAGCGAGGCATTTTAATTGACACAGCGAATATGTAAGTACTACAAACTACAACAGTCAACAACACAGAAATAAATCAGGATAGAATGGCTAAAAAGGCGTGGCGCGTGTGCCGAAAGCATACACTATAGAAAGCATACACATCGCAGGAATTTGCGATGCGAATTCATGCCGCAAAGCGTTGGTTCAGGTGACCATACTTTCGACGGTAGTCAGCGGTATTCTAAGTGTTTTTAGGAATAGTGACATAGATCGCAATAAAATTGTTTCACTGATGTTATTGTCAAAGAGAAAAAAAAAAGATTTTGGGTTCATCCATTTATTACGATTATTAACGCTCATGGGAACTATTTTACTTGAAAATATTATGTTTTGAGAGTAGAACATATTTTTTTTGATTCTTCATTTGAAGAGCTTTTTGACTTTATTGTCACCATCTCTACAAATACGATCGTACAAGGGAAGAATTCCTGTTATGCATTTGAAAATGGGGGTGACTATTAGGTAAAGTTAAATATAATTGAATTATTTATTCTCATTTCAATTGGTAACATTAAACTCTTCTTTTGTTGACATTGCGCTATAGGTGAAATAAATCATCATTAGTAGAAGGTGAATTAATTTGATACTTGCCCGTTTGATGATTGTTCATTACGTTTTTTACGTCTTTCCCTTACGCTGTCCCAGGACGGACTAAAATGAAGTCAACAAGTATGATGTAATATCACAGGAATGCACGATGCGATTCAGATCGGAAGTTCTTGCAGTGCATTCGTGAGAGCTCGCATGTATTTCCGATGCGTTGCGAATTCGCAGTTATGTGTGCCCTTACATTTGTTTTATTTGCTACGTAATCAAATCTTCGAATTTTCTAACAAAATCTTAGAAATACTAGTATATAATACGTAGTAGTTAGTTAGAAGTTTAAAAAAATATATTAAGCGCCTTAAATACAAAAAACATCATTATTTCGATGTAGCGCAACGAAGTTTCACTTTTGATTTCAGCTTAAAGAAATTGTTGGCTCAGAGTACCTAACTGTTAGTTTAGTTTCAAAAGACTTTTGCGCCTTATAAATATTAAGCAGTAAAATATTTATTCGTCTCGTCTTTTGAAAACTACCACACCTCGGAGTATTATTCAATGTTTATTTAAGTCAAAGTGATTTTTAATATGGCTTAACTTCATCTCCCCTCGACATACTAATGTTTGAAAGTAAACAAACACATAAAATATGGAAAACAATTGCATTTAATTAACAACAGAAGCACAATAAATGTGAACAGAGTAGATACACCTATTAAGCATGTTTATTCGGTAAATTACTAACTTCACATTAATCTATAAATTACTAACAATAGTTTTGGGTATCATCCTCATATAGCCTGTCCCAGTATGTGTTGGCCATGAACGTCTATGGCAATCAATATACTGACAACAAGTTCAACTCGAATTCAGTTCGCCCTCAAGGTTGCGGAGGTCCAGTCGCTTAGTGGAAAGACTGATACTATCTACTAGCTGAGCCCCGCGATGTTACCCGCGGTATAACATCAACCGCAGGTAACGCCGCGGGTAGGAGCTGGTCTAAAAAAGTAGCCTAAATTACTCCTTATATCATCCGCCGGATTAGCCGGAACAAACAGACGGACAGATTTTTTTTTATAAATATTTGGCCCTGCCATATTCTTCCTGATGGAAAGCATAAGCAGAATCCAAGATGGTGATGGTCACCATACTGCGAATGCAGACAATGCAACAATGCAGCATGGTGACTTCTGCATCATTGGGCCTCCGCTCTCGCACTCACTAACGAAACACGACAGCATGATCGCTGTCATTTTACGTTGATTTTCTGTGCGAGGGTAACCGCCCCGGTTGACCCTGCCCGTTAGTGCAGAAATCAGCGTGTCTACTACCTTGATACTCTATACTAGCTGAACCCCGCGGTGTTAACCGCGGTAATATTAAATTACCCGCTTTTTACTAAATGCATATGTACGTATACACGATATATATACAAAAATAACATTATTTTCAATTTTTGTCAAAAACAATAGGCCAATTGCGAGCCAGACTCGCGCAGTAAGCGTTCCGTAACATTATCTATACATTTCAAGCATCTACCTGTTGCCTTTATCAATATCGAGCAAAAAATCACGTTTGCTGTGTAACAGAATAAAATAAATATTCAAGGGGAATATTTATTTTATTCTGTTTTTCAGTATTTGTTGCTATAGCGCCAACAATACATCATCTCTGAAAATTTCAACTGTCTAACTATCACGGTTCATGAGATGCAGTCTGATGTCAGACGGACGGACAGAAAGACAGACGGCGAAGTCTTCGTAATCTGGTCCCGTTTTACCCTTTGGGTACGGAACCCTAATAGCACCCTAGGGCGGCCTGCCAATGATACATCATCACTAGCTTTTAGTAAGGGCGGTAGTCACTTGGCATTTCAATTTAAATCATTCTATGTATTTTTTTTACAGGTAACGAAACAAAAGTCCGCTATGTAATACAGAGTTTACAGAGATTCCTTAAGGAGGAAGGGTATATAGACGAAAAAGGACTGGTTAAAGAAAAAATACCAAAAATGCGGAAATTAACTATGTATATCGTTTTAAACTCGGATATGACTGTAATAAATAGCATGTTAAATACCAACGAATTAGAACCAGTATTGTTTACAATCCCACCAATACCGAAATATTTAATGTGTGAAATGATCTGGCAACTTCATATGGAAACATTTCTTTATGAGATCATACCAAAATGTATTCCACAATTAGGAATCGATATCGCAGAAGCATTTTTGGAAAACTTTAAATACTTTCGCCCAACTGAATGTCTTAGTCAATTAGAAAATATTTCTGCAGCATGCTACGCACTTATATGCAGATTAAACTGCTATAAATTAGAAGATAGCATGGAATTAAATTCTACCTTGAATAATATTTATGAGACTTTTCAAGGTTTTGTAAAATATTATACAGAACCACCAAATTTCCATTTGCTAGATCAACTTAGTACTGATGAATTATATAAATACAAAGGACAACGCTTCAAAAGTATTCTGAATCTAGTGCATAGTTGTATCAATATGTACACACAAGATACGGATCCAAGTTCCGATGACCCCTTATATAAATTAACGTACAAAACAGCCGCTCTCCAAAATACTTCATGCAAAATTTATAATACTCCATGTCAGTTACTATTGGATTTTGTTGACAGTGGTAATCTACACTTATTAGAGGTTTTAAAAGAAGTTGTTATGGATATTAGTGTAGATATATTTTGTGCTTGGAGTGAATTTGAAGAAGAGGGCAAAAGTATGCAGCAATCTATTGGAGAGCTATGTCATAAAGTGCTAGTAAAGTTAAAAAGTGTTGGAAATGTCGCTGATCATTCTGTTGTATCCATGATTGAACAAATGGCACGGCAACCTGTCGATATAAAAGATATGATTAATTCAATGGGTGTCGTTGCTATATTGGACAAAATAACCGAAGTTGGACGAGAGTCTGTGGATATTATACGTGCTTTAGTGCACAGAGAAAATTTACTGCGAGATTTGGAACTAGTCTCTGTCGTTTACACTTTTATAAATATATATAATGCGGAAGAATGTTTTCAATTATTTAAAGTATTTGAAGATGTCGCAATGGATACGACTAACCCTGAAAATAGAAAGCTATTGCTGTCTACAAAAATTAGATTATTTCAGAAATGTAATTTGTTAGACAAGCACAAAATAATGAAGGAACATTTCAAGGAAAAGACATTTATCAACGTAAAGATGGAACAAGACTTTGATTCAAGATTGAATATTATGTTTAACAAATTCATTGGGGAAAGCGATGTAGATTTCACGGATGTATTTACTTTATTTTATCAAAACCCCCGTAAAGTGTATACCAAAATATTTGGATTGGCAACACAAAATACTAAGTTAATAGAGCCAATGTCAAAAATGATGCAATTGTTAGGTGACTATTCAGAATATTGTTATAGCACTGAAACAGAACCGTGTATAATCACCGTTATGAAGTTTATAATTAATACATGTTCAGAGGATAGTTACGATAGTAACATTATCAATTTTATTTGTGAGTTAAAAACGAATTCCATCATATCTAATTCACAGTTATTGATGTTAGTTATCATGCCGACTCTGCACGAGGCGTTACTGGCCAAAGACGTTGAAAAAATGAATATTCAGATTGACCTACTAATAAAAGCTTTGCCTGTCGATGATTTATTGCCGTACAGACCACCTATACTTATAATGATGGCTCAAATAATGGAGTCTGTGCGCTTAAAGAACCTCGTAACCTTTCGACTACTTTCAATGAAAGTCCTACAGAAAGTAATTAACTTTGTAAAATCAATCGTTGCTTCTTATGTTAGTAGATCAGAAGTAATATCAGGTCAGTATAAATATGTAGATAAGACACATATTTACACACCGCATTAAGAAGGTATACAAAATAAATAATTAAATGTTTCGAACATCTAACACACAACGCCACCTAGTCCCTAACTAAGCAGAGATTTTATTATGGGTACTAGATAACATATAAATACATGTATACTTTTTTTGTAAATACATACATATTATTCATTGGAAACACCTAAACTCCGAAACAAATATTTGCAGATCATACAAACAATTGGTCCGACCCAGGAATCGAACTAGAGACTTGAACAGCAGTCGCGCACGATACCACTGCGCCAAGGAGGCAGTCAATAAATCATTGTATCATGTTCTTATTCCTGCTTATTAACTCGAGCTTTCAACTTTTTTAGCTTCGGAAGAGAAATGGTTGAGAGAAAAAATTCAAGAAATGCAATTACACCTATTAAACTATTATTATATGAGGCCTCTGTGGAAGCGAGATAACAGGTGCTATTTTGAATCCATAACGAATATTCAGTTCCATGATGTCAGTTTAGGCAAGATGACGTTGCAAATAGCTATGGTAAGATTAAAACTTTGTTTATTGAATTGTAGATTTTTTACTTTTGAATACATTTTAGTGGCGCAACTATTTGAGGGTCAGCTCAGGTCGATAGAAGTGCACTGGATACTAACTAAGTAACTTAAAACTTGCTTGCGCAAACCCTATCCGCCCTCTGCACGACGTACACTTTACATTTAGGCCACCATAGTTGACATCTGTTAACGCTAATATTTAGCAACATAGCAGTACGATTATTCTTATCGATCCAGATTATTCTTGTCGGGCTTGTTTACATGTGGAAAACCCCTACGGGCCTTCAATCCACCGGGGTTTGTCGTGGTGTGTCGGAATCGGACCGACTAAAACCATACGGTGTGCCACTCTGCGCCTGAGTAGGGAGGGATCCGGGAACTGCTGTTATTAACATGTCCGGACCCCTCAGCGCCTGCCCGGCTGGCCACTTAAGCGGATGGAAGGGAAAACTCGTCCCGTCCATCCGCAACCGTACTCAGGGAGGAATGAGGCTCTGGTAAGCGTGCCTCCGCAGCCCGGTTCGCTAGCGGCTATTTGGGTCCGAGTGGAGGTCGTCCTCACAGGCCTTCTCCTCTACCTCCTTCTTTTTTTATGGTATAGGGGGCAAACGAGCAGACGTATCACCTGATGGTAAGCGATTACCGCCGCCCATAGACCCGTAACACTAGAAGCGTCAAGTGCGTTGCCGGCCTTTGGGGGATGGGGAAAGGGATGTAGGGAGGGGTTGGGATATGGGCCTCCGGTATCCTCACTCACTCGGTGAAACACAGCGCAAGCGCTATTTCACACCGGTTTTCTGTGAGGCTGTGTTAACACTCCGGCAGAGACGGCATATTCATGCCGAAGCGTGGCTCTCCCACGGTACCTTCTACAAAATTACTTCTTCGCAGAAGGTTGCGAGTACAGGTACTTCTAGAAGCAACCATGCCCGGAAAGGACCTGTATCAGTAGGAAGGAAAGGGTCTCGTGTTGCCACCTTGCCCACTCGTGGATGACCGGCTGGAGAGCCTCTACGGCGGCAAAGCCAGCTACGGGACGACCAGCGAGCCATAGTTGCTTACGCCACTCACGTAATTCTTCTGGCGAATGGCGAAAGCCGTCCCCCGATGAACTTCAGCGAGCACTTTCTAGCCAAGGCGCAGACCGGCTCGGTCGACACGGTGCAGTATCCGTTACATGTACGTGTACTTTAATTGCCTCGTTGGTAGTGTGCGAATGATGTGCCGAGGTCTTTAGTTTAATTCCCGGATCGGACCAAACGTTTGTAAGCAAATATTTAATGCAAATGCAATCTATATGCTGAAATAAACCCTTTAATCTTTATGTTTCAGGCGATTGCTTTCATCACGTTGGAAGAGTGGTGTGAAATATATGATAATTTAATAGAAAACCACATATCATCAATGGACGCAATACGATTGTTCCATTCCGCAGTAAATGTTGTGACATTGAAAATTGGAACCGGTACCCGAGCACAAAATGCTATGAATTGTCTGCTCTATATGTACACAAATCTAGTTCATATTATAAGGGTAATTTATTTTAATATTTCTTAGTGTTCTAGAGTCCGCAGACGATTATCCAAAGACTTGTATTCTTTCTAAGGCCAGGTTTTAATTTCTAGAAAATTATAAGAGAAGGAAATCTTAAAACAATACCTATACCAACCTGTTTGGTCAGCTTGGTGTATTAGGCAAAAAACTCCTTGCTAAATAAATTGCTATGTCCAGCAGTAGTAGACATTTTCGCGCTTAAAATACACTCTTAGATGGTCTTGGGATATTTGTTTATAGGTGCGGTCTGAATGTTTTAAAGGAGCTGTCCCCAGATCCTGTCCTATTTTAGGTGCAGAGTGGCAGAACATCTTGTTTTAGTCGATTTGATTCCGATGTACTGTTCGGCCGCAAAACCCCAATGGGGTGACGGCCCGAGGGTGTTTCCGCACGTAAAAAAAGTATACCATCATAAACTTGGCAAAAACTTGCCATAAACTTGGAAGGCATATCCACAGGGTGTAGGTTAAGCGTTTAAAAGGGGCCGGGCTGAAATAAGTGAAAAGTGTTTCTTTATCTTTTTAATGAGGGTGTTCAGTGAAAAAACATTCGATTGATACAAATCTCGTGAGCAAATGCCATAGGGCCGAGCCATCCTGACAAACTTTGAATTGTAAGAAAAAATATTAATTAATTCAATCTAGATACCTGTACTATATTATACTATATTTTAATTTGATTGTATGAAATTATGAAAATACTAGACGGATGGTTTATGTCGTGTAGTCATATCGGCTGTAAGCCAATCGTAAATTATTTATTGTTGTTCACAATTTCCACTGTCTTTTCACTTAGATCGTGTAAACTACTCAACGGATTTCGATGTAGTTTTTAGCAATATATAGAATAATTCAGGAGATTTAGTCTGTTATACATAGAATGCAGGAAACATAATGATACCAGCTTATACCCGCGGCTCTGCCCACGTGTATGTCGGTTATCGCGGTAAAGAGTACCCTGTGTTCTTCCTCAAATATATCCATGCTAAATTTCATAGCCGTTCATAGTTCTCACCCCGTGAAAACGTCACAGAAAAGCAGATAGACAGAAATCTAATATGTTTTTTTTTTGTTTCAGCGTAAATTCTTAATTGAACCTCTTTCGAATGAACGCGTGTTGACTATTTGCGCTTTATTAGGAGTAAACCTCCATTCAACGGATGCACGAGATGTTAATGCAATTGCAACTGTGGTAATGCCACTGTTCGCGTACTTGGCAGAGAGAAAGAACGACTACAAAGTAGATGTACCCAAATGTTTTGTAGGTACTAAATATCTTCATATAGTCCACAGATATATTCCTAGTGATTATGTCGAATAGATTTAAATCAATTTGAGAAATGATTTGTGAGATAAAAATAATGTTAAAAGTATTCTACTTGAATTCGCAATTTTAGTATGAATATAAAATGGGGTACCATCGTCATATTACAACAAAGTTCTTTCTCGCACCCACTCACACTTTCGTAACTGGAAAAAATCTGTGATAGAGAAAAAAGTGTCATAAGTGGTCATAAGGATAATATTTTTCTTTTGTGGCGGCTTCTATCTCTATCTGTCAATTGAGGTTAGCGCGTTAAGAAACTTTTTTGTAAGAATGTGTAAAAACAAACATATTTTCAGAAAGAACTGCAATAAAGCACAGCACTGTCATTGTATTATTTTTACTATTATGTAATTCAAGTTTGAAATATAAGGCTAAATTTTTGTTCCTAAGGATTCTTCTAGAATTGTAGAATAAAATTGCATTTTACAATTAAAGTTTATAGTAAACGTAAGTGAACTTTGTATAATTAAGGACATATAATATAAACGCGCCAAATAATTGAAAATACAATCGTGTAGTACTAAACCATATTCTGAATTATATATAGATGTACAAATAATAATAAGATATTGCAGTTCCCGTCGTCAGGGTCGTAACTAAGGTTATAATGTGTCCGGTGCAAACTTCTGTTTTTGCGCTTTTTCATTTCTACGCCGAATAGGGTCTGCGTCCTGTGCCTTAGCGCTGCTAGCACCCGACTAGTTACGGCTCTGCGAATCGCTATTCACGAACTTTGAAACATACTGAAGCCACGCCCTGCTTCATCAATATCGTTAATCGCACTGTTAAAATCATAGTTTTGTGTTGTTTTTTTGTTATAAAAAGAACACAAGAACTGACAATTCACGATGTGTGACAGCTATTTGATTTTGCCACGCGCGTTATATGTAGCCAGTAGAGTATAGAAATATGCCTTTTAATTATTTCAAACGTTTTAATACTGCTTTTCTTTTGGACGTATTAAAATATATGTATATTTAAAAATTGTAAAGATCTGTGTAGATTACAAAAGATTTTGAATATATTTTTATATATTCAAAAAAATCTTTTACACTATTGTCATAGTAATAAAGACTAAGTACCTATAGGTTTCTTCTCTTGTCTTTGATTATTTTCTTTTTTTAACGCCTGTCATTTATAAACCAGTTATTTTTTAATATGTAGTTAGGTATTGGTTATACAAGAGTATAATATAATATCGAAAAGCAAAAATACTCTTTTCGAGATGAGGGGATAATTAATAAATTTGATGAATGCTAATAGAAAAATTTTCACAAATTCTACCTAGTTACATGACTACCTCATTGTTACGTTTTAAATCACTATTTCATCATAATTTGTCATATACTGAGTTTTCTTAGTATGTAGATAGTTAGCAGGTACACTAGGAATATACTATTTCTAAAGATTTGTTTAATAAGTCAAGAGATCTCTGCTAGAGTATATAATAAAGCAATTTAAAAGGATTTTCAAACAAAAAGTACCAAATAGTTAACTATACTTACTACATATAAGTGCAATGTGGAGGAGGCCTCCAAATAATTTTGTTTTGATTTTATATAAATGAAAGTATATATGATCAACAATTAAAACGACAACAAACAGCATTTTGATGATTTTGCTAAAAAAATGTCTAAAACAATAAAAGTGTTTGTGATTGAAATTAAATAATAATAAATTACATCTGTGTATCTGTGATAAAACCTCCTTTTTAAACGGTTTTATTTAGCTTGATCTGGTTGTTGTTTGGGTCCAATCTTGTAATTGAAATTTGACCCCCTTCCTGTTGATTGGTCTGAAATTTGCTATACACCCTCAGTTCTGGAGACAATACAATTAAATTAATTCTGTTTCATTGTAAGTCCGAGATGGACGCCGCTACAAAATAGCGGTTTACACATTTTGTCATAACTACTTCAATATATCTATCAAATGAAAAAGCTTGACTAAACACAGTTCACTATGAAAAATTATGAATTATTTTGTAGCTGCGGCCGAGATGGCCGCCGCTACAAAATGGTGGTTTACACATTTTGTCAAAGGTATCAAATAAAAGGGCTTGAATAGTAGAAAACAGATGAGAAGTATAGTACTTCGTAATGAAATTAAAAACTAAATACTTGAAAAATGATTTTTTTTAATCAAACAGTTTTATAGAAGATAATGTACTAAAACCTAAAAAATATTCGGTATAAAATCGTTGGGCCAGTGTTTCCATCCAGTCATCTCAGTTTACGCTACGCCCAACGATTTTATGCCGAATATTTTTTGCCTAATTATTTTTAGCTTTTAGTAAGTATGTACATTATGTTCAATGAAACCGTTTAAATTTTTTTTCTTAAATTATTTTTTGTATTTATTTTTTATTCATACTTTTTTACACCGCTTACCTACATACCACAGAGCAAATACAAAGAGGAGAAGACAATAAGCAACTGTGCACTGTGATGCCAACTGGGTCCTGACGTCATCAGAGTAAACGTGGCTTAAAATGATCACACGATCACCGTTCGTATTTTGCACGTGTGACGTGTCGAAAACATATATATACTTTCGTGGTATTAAAAAGGAAAGAATGCAGTGTTATATTTTATCACAGAACAAAAAGATATAAGTAGAAGTGTTATGTGTCATAATTTACAGCGGGACGACTGTCGCCAAACTCGAACAAATGAAAGAACTATTTATTATTGCACACTAATAACGAATTGTTTTGATTTGATGTTTGTATTTTGCCCAAAACTAGCCTACAATACATTAAGTCACACGTTTAATAATATTCCTTCTCGCGTAATGTTAAGAGTTATTTTGCCATAGGGGAAGAAGAACTTACAACGTTTCGTAATATTGAAAGTAAGAACACTTAATTGCAAGCTATTCAAAAACAGATGGCGTTATTCTTAATGCACGCAATTATAACATGAATCTCTATAGGAATTAATTCGATATTTGTGTCATTCTCCGACATGTACCGCTACTCGATTAGCGTTGTAGCACATCTATAAAAATAAATGAAATTGGAGTGTCTGTTTGTAATATTAAAATAACCGCTTTTTACTAAATGCATATGTATGTAAATACAGTACATATACCAATAACGTATTTTAAAAAAAATGTCTGCCTGTCTGTCTGTTTGTTCCGGGTAATCTATGGAACGGCTGGACGGATTTTGACGGGACTTTCACGGGCAGGTAGCTGATGATCCGGGTAGTAACTTAGGCTACTTTTTTTAGACTAACTTTGTCGCGCGGCGTTACTCGCGATACAACAATAACTGCGGGTGACACCGCGGGGTTCAGCTAGTTGATAATATTCTAATACTAGCTGAACCTCTATTGTCGTACCGCGAGTAACGCCGCGGAACAAAGTAAGTTTAAAAAAAGTAGCCTAAGTTAATCCCTGGATCATCAGCTACCTGCCCGTGAAAGTCCCGTCAAAATCCGTCCAGCCGTTCCATAGATTACCCGGAACAACAGACAAAAATTTTTTTAACTACATTTTTCGTATATGTTCCGTGTATACATACATATGCATTTAGTAAAAAGCGGTTATTTTAGTATTACAAACAGACAATCCAATTTTATTTATTTGTATAGATATTTAATATCGATACCTAGCTTCTGTTTGGAGTAGCAGAATATAAAACATGAATTGAAGGATATCTGAGGCGGTAACAATATAAAGGTAAGGAAGCTAAAAAATAAGTACTTGCATAATAATGTTTATTAATTTCTAAAGAATCTGTATTAGAATCATAATTCTACTAATCACATCACACTAATATAAATGCGAAAGTTTATGAGCGTGTATGTTTGTTACTTCTTCGCGCAAAAATAATTGAACGGATTTGGATGAAACTTTAGTTATGTAGCTTATACATCAGAATAACACATAGGCTACTATATTCCGCGATAATCGATATACACGTGGGCGGAGCCACGGGCAACAGCTAGTAATATTAAATATAATATAGACTGTTTAAGCACTTAACAAAATTCAAAACAGTGGTTCCTAACATAATTAATTTTTGGCATAGTATGTACCTACCTATATTAGTAGATTTTAAAATGTTAAAAAAATTACTATATTCATTTTTATTTTTTAGGAAATACATAGTATCAATAATCATAAATTGGTTGCAATGAACAAAAATGCAATATGTAGTTATAATATAATTGATTAGTTAAAGTTATTGGCATGTATGTGTATATAAAAATGTGTGTTTCTTAACTAGAAACACACATATTTATATACATACTAGCTGTCCCGGCAAACGTCGTTTTGCCATAACTACTAATAAATTAAAAAATAATTAAAAAAACATTGTCCAGCGGACAAAATTGTGAATCTAAACCATTCCCAGATCCCCTTGAACATACACAAAAAATTGCATCAAAATCGGTCCAGTCGTTTGAGAGTAGTTCAGTGACATACACACTCACAGAAGAATTATATATATAAAGATATATATTTGTATAAAACTTTACATATATATTAGTTAAAACTACCGCACCGTCAACTACTGTCTCTCCGATACATTTTTATCCATCCTAAGTTTGCCTGGAAGAGATTGCTTTAGCCAATAAGGCCGCCCTTTGTACATTACACTTATACGTATTTTATAATCCGTTTAAAAGTATGCATTTCGATAAAACCAACATCCTACCTGACTACATCTATAATCGAGTAGCGTTGCTGTGTGTTTGACATCGACACAGTACCTACGACAGTTCGCGGCTTTTTTCAAAATTTGATCTGAGATCCAAACGATCTCAGATCAAATAAAAAAGGTTGATACTCGAACGGCCATATTGTTGTTGAAGCAAAAACAAACTCAGCTGCTACTCAGTTACCTACCAATAAAGAAATTTCATTTGGGATATTCCCAATATTTGATTAAGGGTTAATCAGTCAATCAAAGATGTATAGGAGTACGCACATTATAACGATTCGGTATCGGCCGACAAATAAGGCAAAAGCCAACTCGATCAAACTATCGGGCGACTAAAAAGTGTGTAGTCTGCGTGAGGCGAGGACTATATGGATTACAGGAAAAATGTTATTACAATGAATCATTGATCTAAGTAAACAAGGTCTCGCATTCCGAGAGTGATACAAACTGACGTCCCTATCCAGTTACCACCTAACACGAAATGATGGAAACATTTTCAGTCATCATTCTATTTCAAAAAATCTAAAATGTATTGAAATTGTCGTTTTGTGTATGTAATTAAACAAACTATTTAATTTTAAATATGTATAATTGATTAAGTAAAACTTTATTGTTTTATCGAATTCATTCTTCTTCTTCTTCTTTGATGAAATGGCAACCAGCCGGATCTCTCGAATCAGCTATTTCTGCCAATGTCAAGTGTTTAGAGTCTTCAAGTTATAAGTCTTCAAGTCAATAAGTCTTCGTCGTGATGAAATTAATGATATAAAATATAAAAAATGTGGATGAGATGAAACGGGGACCGTCTTCCGAAAAAACAAAAAACGATCTCCCTTATCGAATTCATCCAGGTAATAATTGTGGTAGGGGAGTTATTACTTCACACTACAGGCTGTGTCAGAGTTATTCCGTCATACCCGTCATTCATTATGGCGTATATTATATCGCTATTCTCGTTACACGCCTAAGAATGTCTCGGGAAGAGCTAGTACTCAGTGATTCTCAAATATTTATTTGCATTTATCAAAAATGGTTGGTTATTCTATTCAGAACTGATTTGGCTGCATTGATGACTATTAAATTTTTCATGGAAATACTTTGATTCTTAAGAAAAGGCTACGTAAAGCTACGGAAATTGTCATGATAGCTGACATACACGTACGCGGAGCAAAAGCTAGTACTATAATAAGAATTTGTTAACTTTCTTTTGTGTGTGTTACCTTATAACTTCTTACTGGGTATACGAATTTTGAAGATTCTTTTTATATTCGACAGCTGGTACTAGTTGTGAGGTCTCATTTAGAATATTTTGTTTGAAATCGTTTTTTTTTGTTAAACTTTTTATTATTTTACAATGTGATTGAGTGTTAGTTTAGTAATCCCTAGAATCCGTGAGTACTATGTGCGGCCTTGCAAGGCTTGCGAAGATAGGTTAAACAGTAGTGGGTGCGCAAGTAATTATACTTACATAATTATAAAATCCTACTAAATAAGCAGTATTTTCTTACCTGAAATAATAATTTAGGCTATAAATATAGATAAAGCAATAATAATTAATATAAATTGAAGTACTATCCTTTAGCCTATAATACAATTAATACTAATAGTTTCGTCAGTGAAAATATTAATGAATAAATTAAATAGGTTATTAAATCTCCCTGTAAAGTAAACCTGTAAACCTGTAAAGTTTGAGAACCAGCGATAGCGGTAATAAAGACATAAGGCTAGTTTCAACCACGTGATCACCGTGTCTCGGCATGCTATAGCTGGCGAAGTAGGTAGATTGTTAAACCTTGCAATGAATCTTGTATTATTTTTTATTTCCTTTAGCTACATTTACTAGAAACGCGTCGGTCAGTAGGTATCCATTGTTGCAAAAAAGAAACAGGTTACATATGGCTTTGTTTATTAGTCTTAGGTAAATACATCTGTCAGGTTTAGCTAGATTTTCTAAGGCTTTTACTACAGTGATAACCGAGCTGTTTACATCTCTGGCATAGTTCCTCTGGGTGTTTATGATAGGAGTCTTTTCTTCGTGTTATATCAGACGGACGCACTTCCCTCTGAAAACGATGAAATTATATGTTATATAGACTATTAAAATTAGGGTGATCCCACACAGCAGTTATAAAATGTTATACAACATTGTGTAACACGATAACATATTATAACATTTGTTACAACATGTTACATGATGTTGTATAACATCAGTAACATTTTATTACATTTGTTACAACTTGTTATAAAATGTTATCCAACATTCTCTAACATTTTATAACTGCTGTGTGGGAGCACCCTTAAACAAGAATAGGTAAATAATGATATGGCTTTCATGAATATCGGTTGAGTAGTGTAAAATAGTGGCATAACGTGGATTTTCGCCGTCCGAGGCTAACCTTATATTTACTGCCCTCTTTTCTTAAATATTTAGTTAGAAAAAAGACCGTCTGATAACCAGATAGGAACGAAGTTCAGTTAATATCAAACAATATAGTCATCATTTGTAATAAAAAAAATTGCCAATTTTAGTGGTAATTGTTTGTTTTTTGTTATTTTCTTCGAAGTTTTCTATTTCGTGTTTGTGACGATCTTGATTGCCCCCAGGATTTAATTAACACCGAGTATTAAATCCGTCGGAGGAGTTAAGTTTCCATGCATTTGATAAATTTGCTTTACCAAATAAACGACAAGTGAAGCAAAATGGGAGCACCCTTAAACAAGAATAGGTAAATAAAGATATGGCTTTCATGAATATCGGTTGAGTAGTGTAAAATAGTGGCATAACGTGGATTTTCGCCGTCCGAGGCTAACCTTATATTTACTGCCCTCTTTTTTTTAAATATTTAGTTAGAAAAAAAACCGTCTGATGACGAAGTTCAGTTAATATCAAACAATATAGTCATCATTTCTAATAAAAAAATTGCCAATATAGGTTTTTTTTAGTGGTAGTTTGTTTGTTTTTTGTTATTTTCTTCGAAGTCTGATTGCTATTTCGTGTTTGTGACGATCTTGATTGCCCCCAGGATTTAATTAACACCAAGTATTAAATCCGTCGGAGGAGTTAAGTTTCCATGCATTTGATAAATTTGCTTTTCCAAATAAACGACAACTGAAGCAAAACAGATAGTCGAAAGTCTTCAACCAATGTGTGTTCCCTGTAATGATGTAGGTACAGTGCCGAGATCTGTCCGGTCTTAAACTCACCAACCGAGCCATGCGGATTGCGGAAAAAGTTAGTAGGTTGAAGATGCATTGGGCTGTTCATATATTATGTCCGACAGCCCTCAGCTTCCTAAGAACTCTGCATTCACACTTTCATTATACCGTAAAATCTGTCTCCCAGATGTGGCAAATGTCAGGCAACTTTTTATGGCAGGAGCCATCTAATTTCTCTAAAGAGCGCAACAAATCTTTTGTTTGTAAACTTTAAATTTGTAAAAAAAAATGAGGTCGGGTTTTTGTTCGTCTACGCCTCTCTTACGTTTCGCACAAGTGGACCAAAACTATTTGTTATGAACAACGTAAACATTAAAAATTAAAACAATCAGTCTTGACTTGAAGACAGTTAAATTTCAAACTTTTTAACTAGGTGCCTACTTTTACACTTGTTTATTGCGTTATGATGTTCCGATGACTGGATTTTTTTTAAAAATTATGTGCAAAAATCATGAATTGAAAAATCGTGTCGCTTTCCGCCGCCCCCCATAGTATGCCGCCCGGGGCCCCCTATATTAAACTCTCTTTAAATACTCTGTACGCGAAATGCATGCGCGAAGTTTTTATTTGTCAATTATGTATTTATTACAGGTATAACTTATCGTTGGCGAACTTTGGGCAAAGGCTCGGCTAACTTCATACCAAATATTTTTTTGTACCTAGATGATGTCATGATTGTCATGATCATTAGATTCGAAAAGTCAGGACATATGCGTAATGGACATAAAAGCTGACAAGTAACTGCATTATCTGCTTACCTGATTTCTTGGTTGCACATTAGTCCCACATTTTCTACAAGCCTGACAGACGTTGGACCAGGTTAAGAGGCTGTGCCAAGAGTGACCGCAACGTGGACAAATAAATTCACCGTAACAGGACCTTGAAGCTCGTGAAGGTACCTGTGATAGAGCAGATGACGTAAATTACAATTTTGAAATACCAAGTGCTTCTTTTTATTGCCATATTATTAAGCAGTAACTATGTACCTAAATCAATAGCCTTATATTCTTCAGTTCATTATTTTCTTCTAAAATAACTACCGGTTTCGTGCACCGATTTTGTTTTGATAAAAACAATTGGCAATCACACTTACCACAGGAATGTACGTTTGCACAGGAGCTTGAACACTGCGTACGACAGGACTGCTGTTATAGACCGTTTCATGCACATGTCTTTGAACACTGCGTACGACAGGACTTCTGTGATAGACCGTTTCATGCACATGTCTACGTCTCGCCACTTCAACCTCGACGTCTCTTGATGCCTGCAAAATATCTCTCTTTTTTTTCTTTTTTTTTTGATTGTGAATAATTTGAACAGAATGGTAAATTGCTATACAATCAGGTGCGCACGCTTTTCTCGTGTGCTATGGGACTCTCGAGCATTCACCATCAGAGCTCTGATGGTGAATGCTCGAGAGATCGATACAATTTAGTAAATTTGTATTTAGCTAAATACAAATTTACTAAATTGTATCGATATTATTATTTTCATCATCAATCCGACGGATAAATCATCGAATTTCGTTGAAAATTCAAAGCTGAAATTTTGCACGTATATATGTATACACAAACTGCGTGACAATGGAATACTATGATGATATGAAAATTATCTGATGATGGAACTGAAAGGTGGTCATGGGAACTCTGCAATGAAGCGACGAAACCCCACTGAGTTTAAATTAGGAATTTGATATGTCTTGACGAGTTCTTTGTCTTCAAAAATATCCAGGGTCTGATGATGGAACTTGAAGCTGGCTATAGGAATTCTGTCATAAAAAGCTATAACCTTCGTCGATTCGTCCTAACGTGTACTTTGTCTCTAAATTTTATCCAGATCTGATAATGGAGCGAAGGTGCCCATAGGAAGTCCGTATCAAACACAGAATCTCATCGAATTTAAGGTGGTTTGATATCGAACGAATACTTTAGTCCTAAATGGATAATGGTAACCGAGGTTTGATGATGAAAATGACCACAGTTCCCTTAAATACTTTCAGGTACTATACTAATATGTAACTTATAATGTTATTACACTATTTATGAATATAACTAAAAAAAAATCGCCAAAATGTATGTACTTCGGATCGACTGCACCAAAATAGATAATTATTTTTTTGTTTTTGAAAAGAGATTGCACGAAAAAGAAAATGGCCGTACGAAGTTTACCGGGTTAACTTGTATGATATAAACGCTTGTCGCGGTCCACATTTGTAAATAGATAGACAAGTAGGTGCATTAAATAATTCGATTTGATTGATTTGATTACTTTAAAATCATGCTACAAATCTTTATATCATTTATATTGTGTAATGACGTAATCGTTTTTAACCGATTTCAAAAAAAGGAGGTTTCTCAATTCCACCTTATATATATATTATGTTTGTTCGCGGATAACTTCGTCGTTTATGAACTACTTTTGATGATTCTTTTTTTAATGGGAAGAAGATATCCCAACGGTGGTACCATGATAAGGTCACTTAAGATCTGATGATGACATCCAAGAGAAATCGTGTCAAACCTTGAAGTCGGTTTTATTTTTGTTAAAATTTTACTTGTTTAGTGTGAATGTAAGTTTGTTTGTTACGCTTTCACGAAAACAACTTAACCAATCATCATGAAACTTTGTATACATATTCTTGGAGGTATTAGAAGTAACATAGGATACTAACTTTTTATTAAATGCGAGCAAAGCCGCGGGCGAGAGCTACTATTTTATATTTTAGCGCATTTAAATAAAAGTTTTTTTAAGAGAAGTTCTATTACTTTTCATTTCATTATCTGCTTACCGGAAAAGCCCATTATGGAGAAATAATTTTACATTAAGTACTCGTAAGGGAACGCAAGGCATTTGAAATTTACTAGTTCAGTAGGAATGATTTTGTTGATTATATTCATCACTAGCTTATTCTGCGGGGCTAAGTTGGACTAAAATCAAAGTAGCCTAAGTTACTCCTTATATCACAGGCCTATTTGTCAGTGAAAGTCTCGTCAAAATCGGTACCGCCGTTCCTGAGATTAGCCGCAACATACAGACAGAGAGACAAAGTTTTAAGAATTTATATTTTGACGTTAAGTACCTACCGTACTGTAATGGATTACGCCAATGATATTATAAAAATAAGGAAGATATCGCACTATCGCCCGCTAATTGTTGCAGACAAATGTAGACAATTGTCCTGATTTCATTTAGTCGGTTAATAGAAGCTAGCGAATAAACACTTTGTCAGAGCGTTTTCGTGGAGTGTTTATTATTACCAAAATGCTGAGCTGTGTGTTAATAAGGTGTAAAAACTATGGTTCGAAGGAAAAGAAAAATGAAGGAGTTACATACTACGCGTAAGTATTTATAAGTACGTAATATTTGTATTTTGTCACGGTTTTATTTGCCATTTACCGAAATTATAACATGAAATCCTGTATTATTAAAGACACGTTAAAAAAAGGATAGAGAATATGATTGTAACTGCAGTGCGACAAGGACAAGTAACGGGCACCTGGCATGCGTCATAGAATCATCAAACAGAAGGGATATCGTAGGCACAATACATAGCGTCCGCGTCCTCCAGTACCTTGTAATTAAATCTTAGAATTTTTTTATTCCATAGATATGCTCAAATTACTATTATGTTCCCTATTTAGTTGTCATTGTCTTTCAGTTATATAATGATTACATTAATTGGCAATAATAGTGTTACAATGTATGTTGATAGAAAAGACAGCGTATATGGTTTTATATTTTCCAGATTTCCAAGTGAAGATCTTATGAGACTGAAATAAATATATATAGATGTGAAACATCTATAGCGGCGGATTGGAATAACTAGGTAACCTTCTGCATACATATTGTGATTGGAAATAAATTGAAAATAATTTTCTTCATTGTTTTATTTTTTCTACATAAATTTTTTCGGAACACTAATTACCAATCAATAACCATTAGCAAACATGCAATTGGCGATATTCAATATCACATCTGTATCAATTCTAACTAGTTAGTCTATAATTTACCATGCATTCCGTATTATCTTTTGCATTCGTAATCGTAATGAATGTGTATACTTATAAACAAGTACATCATGTCATACCGCAACAATAATCGGACGTCGTTCAGTATGAAAGTAACCTATCCTTCTTATAATATCATTGGATAATAATTTCAGAATATGCGAAATAAATATGTGAAAAGTTGTTAATGAGAAATTACAGACACTTAAATTTTATTTATTTGTTTACATTATACCTATCTATTAAGGTTATGTGGGTACTTTCATTGAGAACTATGTAACTCTAATTTTAATAAAATAACTTCACTTTATTTTGAAACCCTGAAATTTGATTGTAAATCATGATTATTTGAAATTCAAAATGTCTTTCCGTAAACAAGTCTAATCTCGCTTTACAGTGTTTACAGTTGTAGGTACGAACTTAAGAAGTAGATTCCCAATTTTCAAGTCATTAAAATGTTACTTACCGACCAACATGATCCCATGTTTAATTATTTAATTCACGATTCACTTGAATTTGTCAACATCTGATAGGTACTAATATGCCGAGTCGTCAATTAAAATTGTACCAAACAATGATTTTACGAATGAATATGTTTATACATAACTACAGTACCTAAGGAACAACTTTTTTGCAGACGAAAGATTTCTTATTTAAAATTACTTGTAAACTCTCACGACACGCTGATGCTCAAGATTCATGTAATTATTCACACAATATGAATCTTTTCTATTATACAGACAGACTGCTGAGACTGCTAAGAAACGATGTTAAATGAGTTATGGTTATGTACCTTTTGAACCAAGAGTGTGTTGCCAGCTTTTATTTATCTTTTAGACTAGCTTAACTGGGAAAACACACTAATTACCTAATCATGTGATCCCCTTACATTTGTAGTTGCTAAAAAAAGAGACATTATTACGAAATTCAAAAAATTCTGTTAACATTTCTATTTATTTGAGATTTTCGTTTGTTTTCTGTTCATTTTGAGTATCCCATCGAATTTTTTTCTGGTAAAATGCCTGATTTCAGGTTATTCTTTATTATGGCAACACTGATATAAAATGTGTGAGTTCAGGGTTGGGTGGATGTTTACATTGATCATGTTTTATTTCTTTGTGTGAGTACCTATCTATACACATAAATAAAATTGGAGTGTCTGTTTGTAATATTAAAATAAGCGCTTTTTACTAAATGCATATATATGTAATGTATACACGGTACATATACCAAAAATGTAGCTAAAAAAATATTTGTCTGTCTGTCTGTCTGTTTGTTCCGGGTAATCTCTGGAACGGCTGGACAGATTTTGACGGGACTTTCACTGGAAGGTAGCTAATGATCCAGGTAGTAACTTAGGCTACATTTTTTTAGACTAACTTTGTCAGGCGGCGTTATTCGCGGTACAACAATAACCGCGGGTAACACCGCAGGGTTCGGTTAGTCTATACAAATAAATAAAATTGGAGTGTCTGTTTGTAATATTAAAATAACCGCTTTTTACTAAATGCATTTGTATGTATACACGGTACATATATCAAAAATGAAGTTAAAAAAAAATTGTCTGTCTGTCTGTTTGTTCCGGTAATCTCTGGAACGGCTGGACGGGTTTTGACGGAACTTTCACTGGCAGGTAGCTGATTATCCGGGGAGTAACTTGGCTACTTTTTTTAGACTAACTTTGTCCCGCGGCGTTACTCGCGGTACAACAATAGACGCGGGTGACACCGCGGGATTCAGCTAGTATGAAATAAAATACATGCAATGCAGAAGGTGTACTTCTGAGAATTTTACGATATGATCAAGTATAATGTTACTTACGTATGTTTAGGTATTTATATTAGATAGAATAATTATTTTACTTCATTACATAACTAGGAACTATCAACTGCCTCGGTAGCGCAGTGGTAGCGTACGCGACTGCTGTTCTTGAGGTCTCGGGTTCGATTCCCGGGTCGGACCAAATGTTTGTATGATCTGCAAATATTTGTTTCGGAGTTTGGGTGTTTTCTATGTATAATATGTATGTATTTACAAAAAAAAATATTTAAGTATTCAATTCATATCAGTTGTCTAGTTCCCATAATACAAACTCTGCTTAGTTTGGGACTAGATGGCGCTGTGTGTTAGATGTCCGAAATATTTATTTATTTAGGTAGTAGAGCCACGCTGATTTCAACACGAACGGGTCGGCTCGACCGGGGCGGTACTACCCTCGCATAGAAAATCAACGTAAAATGACAGTGATCATCACAGAACAAAAAGATCTTTCTGTTTTGTGGTGATCATGCTGTCGTGTGAGCCGAAACGTGGACACTTACGGTACGGCT
This sequence comes from Spilosoma lubricipeda, assembly GCA_905220595.1. Classification (NCBI taxonomy): domain Eukaryota; kingdom Metazoa; phylum Arthropoda; class Insecta; order Lepidoptera; family Erebidae; genus Spilosoma; species Spilosoma lubricipeda. Next base: position 11,749,852 of record HG992275.1, read on the forward strand.
AGTTCACAAGTTTAAGGTCGCTCAGCGTGCTATGGAAAGGGCTATGCTCGGCGTTTCTCTAAGGGACCGTATCAGAAACGAGGTGATCCGGCAGAGAACCAGAGTCATCGACATAGCCCATAGGATTAGCAAGCTGAAGTGGCAGTGGGCTGGCCATATTTGCCGTAGAACCGATAACCGTTGGGGTAAACGGGTTCTTGAGTGGAGACCGCGATTCGGCAAACGTAGTGTAGGACGTCCACAGGCCAGGTGGAGTGATGATTTGCGAAAGACGGCTGGCAGGAGCTGGATGCGAGAAGCCGAGGATCGAACTAAGTGGCGTGCAATTGGAGAGGCCTATGTCCAGCAGTGGACTGCGATAGGCTGATGATGATGCTGTCGTGTTTCGTTGGTGAGTGCGAGACCGGAGGCCCAATGATGCAGATGGATCACTAGCCCGCCATGGTGTGGGTCACCATGCTGCATTGTTGCATTATCTGCATTCGCAGTATGGTGACCGCCACTCTTGGATTCTACTTAGGTATGCTTTCCATCAGGTAGAGTAGAGTCATTTTGGCAGGGCAAAACATAAGCTAGTATGTAGCATAACATAGCTAGGAAAGTATCAATTATAAAAATGTCTTAGCTGCCAAAATGACTACTCAGCATGATGGAAAGCATGAGTAGAATCCAAGAGTGGTGGTCGCCATCCTCAATGCGAAAGCAGATAGTGCACCATGGTGACCCACACAATAGCAGCCTAGTGAGATGTTTTTTACGCGCCGCTATCGCTAGAATCTCTCTGAGTAGTAGTCGGTACAATCAGTTTAAAATATGTGAATTATGAATATTTATTGCACAGAAAAGGAGATGATGAGCTTTTTTTTACAATTGAGCAATATTTTAATAAACAAAATGATCGAATTTATGCTGTAAGCTCTAAAGAAGCTTTCCAATTAGTCAACAAAGTACAAAATGGGAATGAGCCGACTACAGTGCCCAGCGGGTGTTAGCTATGAAGGAGCGACTCGAGCCATATTTTTGTGAAAAGGTATCAAAACATCAAGATATCATTCTTAAGAAGGTAGTTAGTTAAGCCCCTTAACCACACCATGTTCAATAGCCAAGAATGGTCCTTTCAGCAAGATTCGGTGCCGCCAAGTCATAAAGCTTGATCCACCCAATCTCGGTTAAATACGAACGTTCCGGACTTCATCAGAGCTGAAGACTGGCCGTCATCTTGTCCTGATCTTAATCCACTGGTTTATGATTTACGGTCAGTTTTAGAGAGTGAGGCTTGCTCTAAACGCCATGATAATTCGGTGTCCTTAAGATAATATATCCATACGATTGGCAGTGAAGAATTTTCCCTTAGAAAGAGTGCGTTTATAATAACTGGCCTCAACTTTTAAAGGACTGTATTGCAGTCAATGGAGACCGCTTCTACTCGTAATAAGCTTTATATACTTTAAATGGTTTTATATTAATGTATTAAACTAACACTCTGTAATCGTAAAAAATATTACGTACAATAAAAAAATTAGTTTTTCTTTGTAACAATTTGGTCCAATGATGCAGAAGCATCACTAGGCCGCCATAGCGTGGGTCACACCATGCTGCATTGTAGCATTCGCAATGAGTATGGTATGGTGAGCCTCACTCTTGGATTCTTCTTATGCTTTCCATCAGTAGAGTAGACCGGAGTAGAGTCATTTTGACAAGCTCAAAAAGAAATAAAAAAACAATATTTATGGCAAGACTAAGTAGTTTGCTAGCTACATATTATTTTAGGCTGCTGCCCCACCCTGAGCTCATGGCTGGCTACGCCCATGGGTACCAACGTGTTAAATGCTGTTTCAATTATAGGGTTTAATGGTTGGGTATAGCTCAAGTAAGTTTAAGCATAGCTAAGTATAATTACAACATTTACAACCAACCTTTATGGATGCAACTAAATAACTTCAAGTTATTCGTTACACTAGCCACAGAGTAGGTACCTACCTACGTATAAGGAATCCTATCCTATTATTCCTACCTCTATGGTAGGTACCTACAATTAACCATAAAAGTAGGTCTATGGCAATATATATTGATTGACAGATAAATTACAGTAACAATAGCTATGTACCTCTACGCAATTTCATTTTGCAGTTGCAATGAACCGGAACAAAAGTATGAGGACAGTTTTCCAACCTCTGACCAAATATGGGGAATGATAGGAACAATAGCGGCCACATTCGCGTGCTGGATTGTATACACCCAGGTACCTATCACTAGTTGTAGTTTCTTTGAGTGACCTTGGATGAAATATTATCTACATCTTAAACCAAGATCTGTTTGAACCATAAATAACCGATTTGCAAGTCTGCTTTAGCTATTAGTTTTATAGGTATACACATGCACTTATAAAAATATTCACTAAAGTAAGTGCAGCGAGAAGTTGATTAATTAAATAAATGTAATTCTCAATGTTTACACCAAATATGGATAACAAACAAAACATTGAGATCGATATTAAATATATAATGTGACTAGCCGACCCACGCAACGTCGTTTGCGCCTTATATTGCCCGTAGCGTGAAAATTTCCCCCGTTTTTGAAACATTCTTCATTGTTGCTCCGCTCCTATTAGTAGTAGCGTGATGATATATACCTTATAGCCTTCCTCGATAAATGGACTATCCAACACCGAAAAAAAATTACAAATCGGACCAGCGGTTCCTGAGATTAGCGTGTTCAAACAAACAAACAAACAAACAAACTCTTCAGCTTTATATATTAGTATAGATAAAACGTTAGGGACTTAAAATAAATTATTTATCAATGTAATGCAAACATTTTTGAGGCATATTTTTGGCACTAGTGCATAGCATAGCCACAACCTGATTAGATAAAATAAAATATTTTATGGAGACGACAGCACATTCTGTCCGAAAATCCTTTCAGTCACTTAAACCCATCTCACAAATAACCTGCACACACGAATACACATAGTACTTTCGAATTAAATTATGTAGTAGCCAGTTGTATAAACGTAAGCTTATCAGCTACTAAATTTAATTTATTTTCGTCCTAACAGGTAAAATGTTATAAAAACTACTTCAGAGCGCCACATCCTGTGCAGAAATCTAAAGCCCCAGCGACACGTTAGACACAACATCCGAGCCACCGCATTCTGGGTGATTTTTAGTTAGACGATTGTTTAGTCGCTAACCACTGAACACCATCGACGTACAGTTCGTAGTGCAGGCCAGAAGCGGACTGAATTTTTTTTGTAATACTGGCTTTAAATACAGTCCGCGCTTGTATACTTTACGGATGGCTATAGGGAAGACCTGTTTGATCGGTCGATTTCGTTATATCGATCGCTAGAACGAACCAACAAAAGCTGATTAAAAATCATAAGTATGCAGTGGTTCTTTATAGAAATAATAACTAATAAAAGAGTAATATATTTTTATTAGAAATAAATTTTTACTAGTACATGTCTTTATACTTAAATAATATGGCAATTGTATAAAATATAAAAGTACAAAAATAAAATTTCAACTAACCTACCCAAACACCTCCGCCACAACAATAATAAGAATAACAAAATTTTTAGATAACTCATTGTCAGTGTAGTCAAATTCGTTAATAAGGTATCAGTCGTGTTACTATTTGAGTTTTTAGTCATCAGTCTGACCACATCGCACATGAACACTATGGTGTAAGAACTAAAACCGGTTTCCGTGCTAAACCGGCCATCGGTGCGTACGCTCGGTTCTCTCTCCTGACAAAAAAATACCGAACGGACTGCTTTTGTCAAACGGAGATGATACGAACATCCGTACAGTCGGTGCAGCACTGAACTTGTTGATTTGTTTCCATAGCGCGTGGGCCGATTGACGGCATGCATACGCACGCACTCAATCGACGGTCCTCGTACGCAGTAAGTAGCATTATAGGTGCACATGCGTACGGTCGGTTCAGCACTTAATATGAATGTCAAGCGCGACTGACGTCCGATACGCACAGACGGTCGGTCGAGCACTGAAACTGGCCTAAGTGCAATTAGATTTAGATATAGTTCAAACTTTAAATCGCTTTAACCCCCTAAACTTACTTTCTAGAATTAATGTTCACCGTCTTTTTTTCTTTCTACATTTCTAATTGTTGCTTACGACAATATTATTTATGTATATATGTAAGTGTGTACTATGTTTTAGATTATGTTTCATATACATTGTATATTTATATATTCATTATCTTTATATTTTATATTTTATTTCTCCTAAAAATTCGATCCACCCAAATTTGATCGAAATAAATTGCACTTAGCAAAAAAGCTACCCTATTTATATTGCCTGACATCTTGCAAATTGGAGCAAAAATAGTGTTTAATCTATTTATCTATTCTTAAAAAGATGCGACGCGATGATCATGCCGTATGAAATAGGATATAATAATAATCTCACACAATTAAATTCAAACTAAGCATTGCCTATTATATACTATGGCAACAAAACTGCTGATAAATATACTTATATATTTCTATATAAAACCCTATCGTTTGTCCTATATCTGGGTGATTTATCTACGATATATGTACAGTCAGCAGCATAATCATTAGTGCTCTCAGGGTGCTCTCTCTAACTGATAGTCAAGATAATTTTGACCACTTTGAATGCGTACAACAATTTGAGTACCATGTCTGCCAATATAAAATTGAATTGATGTTTTTTACATAATTTTGAGCACACTAAGATGACAAATGATTATGATGCTGACCATACATATATCGTAGATAAATCACCCATATATAGGACAAACGATAGGGTTCATCACACAAACATTTGTCATGGGTAGGAATCGAACCCACGACCTCTGGCACAGAAGTGTCGACCACAAACTACTAAGCCAACAGGCTTGTCAAAGTCACGTTGATAAAGCCTACGCTCAACGATAAGATATACCGAAATACCATCAATGTTATAGCCCGCCCCTACTCAAGCTGATATTCTAAAAACGTATGAAAACGTATAAAAAAACTAACAAAAATGTATGGGAATGACGTCATCTCAACACTAATCACGTGGTCAAAACAAAATATTAGGCAACAATAAAAGGGAATAATGGCGTCAGCGATTAAAGAAAGAGACTTGACGCAAAACGCTTGAATAGTGGCTAAGGGTCAGGTTATTAGCTATTATTTATTCTTAAAACGACCAATGTGACTCAGCGGTTTAGAGCTTGACTTAAGAGCCTATCACACGCGCATATATCACCATAGCTTTGCCTGTGCAGGCCGGCAGTTGTACACGGAACACCGTACGTGTGTTTGGTAAAACTATCACACGCCAAACAACTGTACCACGATAGTTTTACCTGCGGAGTTATAACTGTTGTGACACTTGCGCGTGTGGTAGGCACTTTAGAGTCAAATTACTGTTCAGTACAAAATTATAAGCAAAATAGCTATGATTAAAAAGTTGATAAAATTATCGTAATACAAAACCGTATATTACAATATTTCTTATCTGCATAGCTATGCTTAGTTTGGGTAGAGATAATAAAACAGAACACAAGCATATTACAGCAAGTGATATAAAAATATATACAGGGTGGATATGACAATGCTACCTTAATTTGAACTAGACCTACCTACACATGATACTATTTTATCTACAACTAGCTGAACCCCGCGGCGTTACCCGCGGTTATTGTTGTACCACGAGTAACGCCGCGCGACAAAGTTAGTCTAAAAAAAGTAGCCTAAGTTACTCCCCGGATCATCAGCTACCTGCCAGTGAAAGTCCCGTCAAAATCCGTCCAGCCGTTCCAGAGATTACCCGGAACAAACAGACAGACAGACAGACAGACAAAAATTTTTTTAACTACAGTTTTGGTATATGTACCGTGTATACATACATATGCATTTAGTAAAAAGCGGTTATTTTAATATTACAAACAGACACTCCAATTTTATTTAGTTGTATAGATATTTCATTAAAATTGGTTCAATAGTTAGCTCTTGCAGCTTGGAGACTGTCTGTTGCGCAGTATGGAGTCGCACGTTGTCGCTTGTGCGCTGCAAGAGCTGGGGTTGGAAGCTCTCCCTCATCCGCCATACTCAGCAGACCTTGCACCTACCGACTATTACTTTTTCCAAAATTTAGACAACTTTTTAGTGGGTAAAAAATTCAATTCCCGAGAGGCAGTACAAAATGCCTTTGAAGAGTTTGTTGCCTCCCGTCCAGGCATCAATAAACTGCCAATGCGTTGGTAAAGATGCGTCGATTGCATGGGTGATTACTTAGCATAACAGAAATAAAAAAGTATTGAAAAAATAAGTACTTTCACTTATTGCATATAAAACGGGAATTTCATAGGCAAAGTCCTATTATTTACAGTTTTTGAATTATATCAGGGAGAAAGCATGATACGGAATCCCAAACATAAACAACACAAAGATAAAAATAAGGAAATAAAATGGCCCATCATGTAGAGGAGCCGTAATTTCTTTATATCCGTTTTCGGATATATTAAACACTCCCAAAGTTAACCAACACATTTAAATACACACGGTTTCATTTAAGGTCGTATTATCATATCCACCTTAAATATTACTATACATCGAAAGCATTGTCATACGCGTCTATCTGTTACTACCGTTGTTTCTCAACTGACAACTGGTTGTAATAATGTAAAAAAAATATATTGTCAATGAGACAACAGACTTAGATAGCGAATATATTAGTCTAAAACAGATACTGAACACTATTACAAGTTCTGTCATAAAGAACTTGCCAAAAAGGCAATATTACAAAGGCCCTTAGTATGTGTTGTTCAATAAAAACATTGTGTCTTTAGAATATTTCTTACAGTCTTGTAATAGATACTTGTATTCATCCTCAACTTGCCCTCTCTTGAGCAAATATACCAATATGTATTGGTACGGAAATACGGGGACATTGTGACGGGCAAAAAAGCGTAGCTTTACTCTTTCAATGATTTTCATGTCAACGAAACAGTAGTCAGCTGTGCAACAACTGCCGGGTGTCCTGTAAATAATAGATTTCAATTAGGTATTTATTTAAATGCAATGATTAATAATGTAGGATTGTTTACTGAAGTGTAGTTCTTGCAACTAGAAACTTATCAAGCCGTGAAAGGTGTATTCTTGATAGGCTCAATTTCATAAAGAGAATTATATTTAGGATATTCTTTTAGATAAACAGATTTCATTTATATGGTGCAACAATTTAGTTTCTGTAAGATCAGGATTGCTTTTTGTATAACCATTAATTGGCAAACAGTAGGTCAGATCTAAGCTAAATATAGCTAAGAAATATTTTGTTAAATATTAATTTTCATCTCTGTTTTGGGGGGAATTATTTTAATAGTGCTCAGGAATTGGAATGGAATCGCAGCATCAAGACTAAAGTAATCCTTATAAAAAGTTGTCTTCTGTTGAGTCTCAGCACATGGTTATTGTTGAGTTTTCCAGCCTTATTTCTACAAAGCTTGAATTTAGCTACATAACTCGGATGTACATGTAGTGACTATGTAAAAAAAAGTTATACCGTGGATCATAAGTAACGGGTTTCGCTTTCAGAGTCTTGAATATCATCTGATAATATTGTCTATACTTCTTCTTCATGATAAGTACTATTTGTTTCCCTTCGAAAGGATACTGTGCACTACATTCATCTAACTCAAGATGCCAGTAAACCGCCGCCTTAGCTACTTCGACGCTGGTGTGGTCTATTTCAAGAATCTTGGGGTGCTTCAACCATTCATAGAGATACTCCTGAAAAAACATTATCTTTGTTAATCTTTTAAAAAGACAACTCCCGCACACTAGGAATATTTGTATCACGGAGGATTTAACAAACATACATGAAACAGACACAAAATGTTTTTGTGTCATTTTCTTGTATGTTTGTAGTTAAACAGACTCAGAATAATTGATAAATGTCGGAATGAGGGTATCCGAAGAATAACAAAATTATTACAAGCATGTGCCACAATCCAACGGTTCCATGAGTCAGGCGAGGTGGGGACGAAATCAAACAGGGGACAGTTTTTCTTCAGATCTCGCGACGTCCACATCTTTTAATTGTGACATGGGTCATTATAGATTTTAACCGACTTCCAAAGGGAGGAGGTTCTATGTTCCACTGTTTGTATTTTTAATGTATTTTCACCGATTACTCCATCAAATGTGGACCGATTATGAAAATTATTTTTGTATTCGAAAGGGTATGTTTCCGTAAAGGGTATGGTGCATACATTGCTACCATATCAGGATCTGATGAGATCCCAGGGAAATCGAGGGAAACTCTCATTTTGTTTAGGAACGTAATATGTTTTATGTACATTTTCTGAAGTTACACCGGTATTAGCGCTTGATATTCATCATTTTATGATGATGAGCTGATGATGTAAGGTACAACTCGGAGGATAAATCTTTAAATATCATGTATATATGTTGCCTTTAGTCGAATTCTTTCAAATTATTTAGGTAAGATGATGATGAAGAGTACAATTCCTCAACGGTTAGGAGGAGGATAATTATTTGACAAACAGCAAGCAACACAAACGCTTTGCAGGTGGTGCAAATCTCGTGTTCTTCGATTAGCTTTATCAGCTTGAATGTGACCCAAGAAAGGATAATCGCGGGTTTTTGTGGGACTTTTGTACCACCTGGAGTATTCTTACGGTAGCTGGTAGTATCGCCGACAGCATTTTAAATTTCAAGTTTTGGATTTCAATGAAAAACATGCATCACGAATGGTTTGTCATTATTGCCAAGATGGCGTAATACAATGTTTTAAACTTAAATTAATTCGCTTACGATTACAAATAAAATAATTATCTTCTAGTAAATACATTAATGAGCTTATTCCTAGATACTGCTTTAAATATTTTATCGTTTCTATCAACAACCCATATCGTCCCACTGCTGGGCTCGGGTCTGCTCTTAGGAGGTTTATTTTATGTAATTTTTGTTTAAAAATAATTTGAAAACATCTTCGCAGATTTGACATAAATGACATTTTACAAGGAAATCTTTTACAAATAATTTTACACGTCGGACTTTAGAGCTAGAAGACGCCGCCATTTCCTAAGAGAATATCCAGAGGTTTCTTTTTTTTAGTTATAGTGGTTAGTGACGCTGTGTGCTTCATAACGCTGAGACTGAAGGACGTGGGAACTATTTTCACTAAGGAAAAATATGTTGTGTTATAAGCACAATGATTTCGTCTGTGTGTAGAAAACAGCAGATCATAGAAACATTTAGTCCGACCCATGATTCGAACCCCAGACCGCACAGCAATCGCTTGCGCTACCACTGCGCCACCGAGATATGGTTGACATTAGAATTACAATAACCGTGAAATCCCTTACCTGAAGGAACTTTTTGCATCTAAAGCTGTCGTAAATAAAGTTGACATGAATTAGCCACTTGCCGGTAGCTAAAGCGCATACCATCATGCCAGTGAACGTGTCATTTGGCAAAATAGCTATAAAATGTGTTGCCAACATTTCCATTTTTGTGTTTTCAGCTACAACTCCACCCAACTCGGTGATCATTGCTGCTATTCTGTCGCGATTCTGTAAAAAGGAATTAATTTATTAATAGAACTTCGATTGTTAAAATCAAAATTTATGACATAAAAACATATAATGAGAAAATATTAACTTACATTTAAGGACTCAGAAAGCATGAATACTTTTTTGTCACAGGCACATATTAAATTCTGTTTCAACCTCCATGATTCCTCTGACGTGCCACTTGGAGAATGATAGTCACTGTCTATGAATTAAAATTAAAAAATAGTATTATTTAAATAAATATTTTGGAAGGAATTGCTATGAGCAATAAGGACACCCTTGTACATCACATTTTCTTCTTTTTTATTCAGGATTGTATATTGTTTGTGAACCCTGGTGTGTACACCATACTTTATTTGTAAATAAAGTATTATCTATTTATTTCGGACATGTAACACACAACATGATCTAGTCCCAAGATAAGCAGAGCTTGTGTTATGAGTACTAGGCAACTGATATAAATTATTTTTTTGACCCCAAACTCCAAAACAAATATTTGCAGATCGTATAAACATTAGGATCGACTCGGGACACGAACCCAAACCCTCAAGCACAGCATTCGCATATGCTTTACAGAGGCAGTCTTAATTTGACTTTTACTTTGCTTTTTTTATTAGTTAATTTAAGTTTTTAAATTAACTTTGCTCTTAATATTAGTTTGTTTTTTGTATTATTGTTTTAATTTACATTGTTATTATATTTGTACATTGATAATTTGTAATTTCAAGGTCCTAAATTCCTGATTTAAAGTGTGACAAGTATTGGAAAAGAGCATCAATTACTTCATCTATTAACATCTATAAATATATATAACTAAACAAATAAATAAAATTGGAGTGTCTGTTTGTAATATTAAAATAACCACTTTTTACTAAATGCATATGTATGTATACACGGTACATATAACAAAAAGGTAGTTTAAAACATTGTTGTCTGTCTGTCTGTTTGTTCCGGGTAATCTCTGGAACAGCTGGACGGATTTTGACGGGACTTTCACTGGCAGGTAGCTGATGATCCAGGGAGTAACTAAGGCTACTTTTTTTAGACTAACTTCGTCCCGCGGCGTTACTCGCGGTATTACAACAATAGCCGCGGGTAACACCGCGGGGTTCAGCTATCTATATATTAATAGGGGTATGAAGGAGGAATCTATTTATTTTATTACTATAGAATTTACTTTTACACTTATCTATTTACCTGAGGTCAACTCCGGCAATGTTGTTTTAATTTTTGTGGATACTTGTAACTTGGTCTTGATGGGGCTATAAGCATTTGCTTTCTTCTTCATTTTGTAGTTTTGAATATATTTCTGGAATGGCAAATAATTTGCAGTTTTCTCTTTTCCAGTCTCAATCAACTTTCGAAAGCTCACCTTTTTGGGAGTACTCTGTCTACTACTTCTGCGAACACAATTACATCTGAATTAAACACATGGGAAGTCAGGATACAGACTTTTATAGCAATAAAGGCCTGTTTAAACACTATGACAGCATAACATTACTAAAGATCAGTAGCTCTATGGGATTTATTTTTTCTTAATGACATTGAGTGATTTACAGTATGATTTATAGCATCATTTTATCAAATAAAATTAATTACATGAATTTTCATAACACACCCAAATTTTTTTTTTAAAGCTTTTCCAACATTAAACATCAGAGAGCCTAGTATGAGTTTATGTCGTGTCTACTCAATCATCATGGTGACCATGTTCAGCGTTGCTATTGGCGAAAAGTTCAGTGCAGGTCAATCGCAATGCCTGACGTTGGTCGCCGTCATGAGCAAGTGGATGTGAAATAAACTCACACTAGGCCATCTGCATTGACTCAGAAACTTTGACACACTTAGCACTGTTATGTCATAGTGTTACTCCACCATAACTACAGACAGTATCACTATTTATTTGTACAGAGTAAAAAGATTATAAGTCATTACACACCATCTGATTACTTAAAAACTAAAAGAACCAGTCCATCTTAAAGTAATAAGTATAAATAAAAGTAATTGCTGTTTCCTGCAGTTTCACCTCATCGCTCAATTCACTCAATGAGTTGAAGAATAAAGTTACACATTCTCAATAGCTAAACAAACAAAGACTATTCAGCTTCCTTGTTTTAGTATAGATTGAACAGTGAAATAGTAAATGAAAGTTACCAAGTAAAGATTGAATGATATCTACATAGAAGCACATGTAAGTTTAGTGACTATTTACATTTTGTGGAGCCATAAAGCATTTGTTTCCCCATTAGTTGTAGCAGAAGTAATGTTAAATGACTGAATACTTAGGTAGATGTCCCAGGCATGCCAAAACTTAAATTGTAACTCACTCATTCCCTAACTTGGAAAAGAAATTTTTTAAGGGACTCGCGGTGGGTGTTTCTTCTTCAACCTTTTTTTTACACTCAATTTCTTGGTAAATATCTTCAACAGACCAACCTATTTGTCGTCGCACTGCCTTTGGTCTTCTTATCTTCTCTAGGGTTGGCACAAAATCAACACAATCCTCCCCAGGATCAATAAAACCTGCTGTATAGTGGACTACTGTCTCCTTGGTGGTGACCTTAAAATGTTGTAGTTTAACATGTTCTAAATAAGCCAACTTCTCAGTAAACATGTCATGGCAAGCAGGACAAACAAAGTGATGTAGTTTAACATTTGTAGTGCATCTATTCAGATGTATAACATATTCATCATACTGATCATACTTTTCATCACACAACACACAAGTGATGTCAACATTTTCTGGAATGTCTGGCAGCGGTTTTGTTGGCCTTGGTAGCAATGGCTGCGCAGGATGGGCAAGTGGTATCAGAGGTCTGACATCAGATGCCACAAGAGTTTCATTACTACTTGATCGTTGCAATTGATTCTGTTCAATTGTACATGTTGTTCTGCAAGTGTGAGTGCCTATCTTACTATAAGACTCATTACAACACACACACTTAATGGAATCAATATCACTGTCAGTCTCATCACTGGTCTCTTGGATACTGTTTCCGTCCATGTTGTCTTTGAAGAAGTTCTGATCATTGTCACCCTCAGCAGTGACATATTCCTCAATGGTACTATCACAACCATCATGCATATGAAACTCTTTGGTAAAGAAATCATTGTAGTCACTTACAGATGATTCGTTTAAGCTGGTATCTGGTAACAATAATAAAAGGTAGTATTTAATCTTTTATTATCTCATAAAAACATATAGGATCCCTTTGTTGTGGGATCTAATCTACTCTGTTCGGTTGCATTAAGTGGCAATATTATAGAGGTGAGATAAGATGTGGTGTGCTTTGATGTGATGTCATGAGGTGAGATGTGGTGATGCGGTGAGTTAGGTGACATCATAGAGCGTCAACAGTTATAAAGCCCAGTTAAATACTAGAGACATTTGTGAAGGATAGAAAAAATTCAAAGAAATTGTTACTATTGGTTCAGAAAACAATAAACTTATAGACATACATTTTTTTTTGGCCTAATTGGTTTGTATAGAAGTTTTATCTCATATCTTGTGTTAAGTGCCTCCCGCCCATATAAGTTGTATTTTTAAAACATACCTGGACATTTTCTAAGCAACATGTCGATTCTTTCACATTGTTGTTTAAATAAGTAAGCGGTGCTTAAATTTTCAATACACGAGGTGCATACACGGTCTGATAACCCATCGCCTTCATAAATCTAAAAGATAACGGGAAAACATTTAGCACAGCATGTCATTGCGAGGAACAACTTTTAAGGTCACAACGACAGATCAATACTAACCTGTATACTGGTAAAAGACATTACCATATCCGATAACTTTATGGAGTCATCTTGGTCGAATATAGAACAAAATTCGCCAAGTTTCAAACACAATCGACACTTTTGGAAGCGGGAACCCATTTTCTAGGTCGTCTTAGCATCAAGTATCATAAACGGCTTTCCCCAATATTTACATTTAATTCACACCTACCAACAGTACATTTCAGAATCGATTTCTATCATTAGAAGTTTTTAAAATAAATTAAAAACCGTCGTTTTCAAATTTGACATTTAGTAGGCATTTGACACAAATAATTTATTTACACCACCTATTAGTTGTGTTGCCAAGACTAAAAAAAATCGCTCTTTCAAAGGAAATTATTTCCAAAGTTCAAAGTAACTTAAAATACGCGATATTGCTGATGCGCTGAAACTTTGTTGCATTTTAAGGACTTGTGACGTCATGCAAGATAAAAACTACAAACATCTTCCTAGCCTTTATTATTCCCAAGATTATTTAGGGTCGGCTACTAGTTCAACCGGACTTACCCTTAGAGCATTTATATGGATATATATATTCCTGTATTGTATTTGGTGGGAAATACACCAACCGATCAGAAACTTGCGTGGGAGAGACAGACTCTAAAGTCAGTCTTTCTCTACTCCAATCGCGCTTTCGTTCAGCAATCCTCCCATGTCTATATGCTCTGCATGCATGCATGTGTTTAGTCCATCCACTAGTGCTTCGTTTCCCCCTTAAGTTGAACGAACCCTTGTTACCAGTCTATACGGCCCATAGATAACCTAGTGCTAAACAATCCAAAACCGGTCACTGGTGCACGGAGGTCAACTTGAGGCGCTTCACCTTGTTCAATGTAATATAAAAAAAATGATTCACGGATGGGGCAGCGGAGAATTATTCTTTTTTTTTTTTTTTTTTTTTTTTTTGTTTTAGCTGCGCCAAAATGACTCTGCTCTGCCTGATGGAAAGCATGAGCAGATTCCAAGAGTGGTGGTCACCATCCTCAATGCGAATAAAGACATTGCAGCATGGTGACCCACACTATGGCCGCCTAGTGAGATGCTTTTTTACGCCCCGCTTAAAGGACCCGGGATCATAGTGGGAGGGAAACACGTGCGCTGGAAGTGAGTTCCAGGTTTTGACCGCTCGGCACAGAAAGGAGGAACCGAAGCGATGAGTACGAGATCGAATGTCTACCACTCTGAAGCGGTGACTTCCAAGGCCGGCACGTGTTGTTCTGTAGAGGAAGGGGGCGGGGGGGACTAGTTGGAAGAGCTCTTCAGAACACTCTCCGTGATACAGGCGATAGAGTACTGCCATAGAGGCGACATCTCTACGCAACTGCAGGGGCTCAAGGGACTCGGTGGCTTCGGGACTGTTTACAATGCGGATTGCTCGTCGCTGCAACCGGTCGAGAGCGTCAAACAGGTACTGTGCGGCACCATCGCAAAGATGAGAACAGTACTCCACGCACGAACGAACCTGGGTCTTGTAAAGAAGACACAGATGCCCAGGCGAGAAGAACCGTCTCACCTTGTTTAATACACCTAGCTTCCGCGAGGCCGCTTTAGTGACGCTCTCAACGTATTCTCGTGGGTTGAGGTCTCGACAGATATCCATGCCCAGTATATCGAGCCTACCTTGTAATGGCATTTGAGTGTTCTGAAAAGTGGGAAGGCGAAGGAATGGAGACTTTTTGGCAGAGAACGGGCACACCTGTTTTTTCTTGGTGTTGAACTCGACCAGATTCTCACAGCCCCATTGAAAAATGCGGCCAAGAACATGGTCGAGTTCAACGACAAGCTCCTGTCGTTTTTCCTCGATATCTGCAAGTTTGGCCACAGGGTGTCCGAAATATCGCCCATGAACTGTACTATCGTCTGCATAGCAATGAATGTTGCCAAGGGCTAGCATATCATTGATATGCAGAAGAAACAGTGTGGGCGACAGGACAGAGCCCTGCGGCACTCCGGCGTTAATCGGCTGGAAATCGGAGGCCGCACCGTCGCAAAGGACTCTGATGCGGCGCTGGTGCAGAAATGCGGCAGTCCAGTTGCAGAGTTTGGGGGCAAACCAAAAGTCGGTAGCTTGGAGAGAAGCGAACGGTGCTAAACCCTATCGAAGGCCTTGGCCATGTCGACACTGATGGCCAAAGATTCCCCATGCCTGTCAATAGCCTCACCCCAAAGGTGTGTGACGTACGCTAGAAGATCACCCGTAGATCGGTTCGGCCTAAAACCATACTGTCGATCATTTAGTAGGGAGTGATCCTCTAGGTAGTGGACTAGTTGTTTGTTAATTATCCGCTCAAACACTTTGCAGATAATGGAGGTGACGGCTATCGGACGGTAGTTGGTCGGGTCAGAGCGGTCGCCCTTTTTGGGGATAGGTTGAACATTCCCTCTCTCCAAGCCTCCGGAACAACTCCCGAGGAATATGACAGGCGATACAGACGCGTCAATACCGGAGACAACTCTGGTGCACAATTCTTAAGAACCACCGCTGGGATACCGTCGGGTCCACTGGCTTTCCGGACGTCGAGTGACCGAAGCTCCGCACGGACATCATTCAGCCGGATGCGAATATCCCGCATTGTAGAGTCGCAGGTCGGAATTGTAGGTGGGTGCTTGCCGCGGTCATCGATTCGGGAGTTAGCCGCAAAGAGATCAACAAGCAGTTTCGCTTTCTCCTGCGGCTGATGAGCAAGTGATCCGTCGGGATATTTCAGCGGTGGCAGCGAGGGCTGGCAGAAGTTGGACTGCACGGCTTTAGCCAATCGCCAGAACTTTCGGCTACCCGTAGGGTATGCGACGAGTTCTTGGCCAAGCCGCGTGATGCGCTGGGCATCCGCTCTGTTGTAAGCCTTCTTGCATTCCCTAGTGGCTTTGTTAAACGCTGCTTTAAGTCGATCCACGTCAAGCCAGCCATTAGCGCGAGCCCTGGTCCATGCACGGTGGGCCGATTGCTTTTGTGAAACAGCATGGGCGCACTCGCGATTGAACCAGGGACGGGTAGTCTGGCTGGCGACCTCACTGTAGGGAATATAGTATTCCATTCCGACAGTGATTTCGTCAGCCACGGCGGTCGCATTTTGAGACAGATCTTTGTCTTTGAAGCAACGTTGAGCCCACGGGATGGATGCAAAATAATCCCGCATTCCATCCCAGTCTGCTGACGAGTAGTGCCATAAACGTCTTTTTGCTGCCACTGGTCGTGGTGGGGCAGCAAGAGGCACCGTAGTGGAAATTAGGCAGTGATCGGAGGATCCCAGGGGAGCGAGCACCGATACACTGTATTGCGCCGGATGACTCGTCAGCAGTAGGTCCAGCAAGGAAGGCGCTTGACTCGATACGTCTGGTATCCTGGTGGGCTGGAATACCAGCTGCGTCAGGTCATGCGTGAGAGCGAATGCATGGGCAGTCCGACCCGCGTGGTCAGTTCTGGAAGATCCCAACCAGGACTCATTGTGGGCGTTAAAGTCTCCCAGAAACACCAGTTCAGCGGTCGGAAACTGCTCCTGCGCTTTGTCCGCTGCCTGGCTGAGATACTCAAAAAGTCGAGTTGTCTCAGAGTCTCCAGAGTGGGACCTGTATAGGCATACGTAGATTCGGCTCGTACAGCCAATATCCACGTGGAGCCAGAGGGTGGAGAAGGATGGGTCCTCAAGGCAGCGCAATCGGCGACAACAAACATCCGCCCTGACAAAAAGACACACCCCAGCCTTCGCGAGGAAGCACTCCTCAAGCACGTAACCGGGGTAATGAAGATATGTCGTGTCGGCAGGGCGGCGTATTTGAGTCTCCGACAAAAAAAGCATGGCCGGCCGTGCCGTCTCAAGATGCTGGTGGACGGCATTGAGGTTTGCATGGAGTCCACGGATGTTTGTCAACTCCACCTCAAAGAGCGGGTTGGTGGGAGAATGGAGTGCCGCTGTGCATCGTGTGTACTTTTTTTGTGCTGCCATGAAAAGAAAGAGTAGGAGGGGACTGGGAGCGTAAAAGGCATGACAGTCATCGCGGCAGTGTAATACTGAGACTCGGAATGCTGTATCGTCATACAAGGGTGAGGCATGACGGTGACCGAACCGCCGGACGGAAGGGCCCCCGTACCCTCCCGGAAGTGGTCGCCTGGTCCCACCGTCCGGTCACCAACCGGCACGACGAGCCACTCCGTGGATTATGCGCGACTTGACGGGGCAGCCTCCCAGGGTGGTTAGCCGCGGTTGGGCCCCTCTCTATGCCGCGGGCGGCCAGCGGCACCACCGTTTCTACGGGTCTCCCTGGCCGACGGTTCGATCTACGTCACCCTCAACATGACTCTACGAGCATTCCACTGCTCACACACTTACCGCGATAACTGTCACCCCTGCATCTTTGGGCCTCCGGTCTCGCACTCACCAACGAAATACGACAGCACCAAAACTGCCATTTTAGGTTGGTCTTCTGTGCGAGGGTAGTACCTCCCCGGTTGAGCCGGCCCATTCGCGCTGAGATCAGCGTGGCTCTACTACCTCTTCATTCTTCGCTGCGGATAGGTGCGCACCTTGTCGAATCACGCAAATCATATCACACACCACCATCCGTTTACAAATACAATTACACTCCTACGAAGTCGGGGCGGATTCCCGAAGCCAATTACACCCGATCGCGGCCTCGCCGCCCGGTCATTACATTCGGTATCAGAAATATTTATTTATTCTCATAAGAGTTTGCAAATTTATTTAAATGAGAACATATACATTGTTATCTACAAAACATTTCGACGAGCGTGCATTAGTATAAAATAAATACATATTCCGAGACAAAAAAAAAGAAATAAAAAGTTAAGGACCAAGAAATGAGAAATAATTACCTTTACTGCACTACATAAACTTGTTATAAAGGCAAATTTCAACATTATTTATTATTTTGAATGTGAAAATAGTTTATTTTTAAAACGCATATATCTAAACATACAATTTGTTTGTACTTTTAATTTATTATGTTTGCTAAGCAGGTGGGCTTTTAATAAAGTTTTGAATAGATTTAAATTTTTTCTTCCCTAATAGAGCTTGGTAAATGATTATATAACTGAGCACTCGCATAGATTATATTGTGTTTACCATAGTTAGTTCTAGGAGGGCGTAGTACTAAATTATTAGCGCGCCTGTGTCCCCTTAATTGATTATTTTCACTTCATAATTGGAATGAGATATTAGTGTGTTTGTCTTTTGTTAGTATCTTTCTGTTGTTCTTATGCACACATTAGAAACAAATCGATATGTATTGTTTTTATTGATAATTATATTGAGATGACAATATTTGAATATTTGAGACGTGTAAGACAATCTTATCTTATCTCAATACTTAGTGGACCTGGCTCCGTGGGGGGAGGTGGAGGGTGTGGGACTCCGAACAAATCAGTCTATCCTCTAAACCCCGCGGCGGCCTAACTCGGGTGTCTCGGGTCGTTTGCAGTTACCAGATTTCCCCAGGATGCGGCCACAACAACCCTTTACCGACGATTAGGGAGCTAGCGGCTTCTACCGCGCCCCCTTTCAAGCGGGATCGGCCCTTTCCCGATCACGCTCTGCGGACTCCTTCTGGAGCATAACGTCTCCACAAAAGGAGCCCTCGTACTCACATCCCTCACTACTTGCCAGTATTGCCGCGATCAATGCTGGTGACAGGTTTTGACCGATCTGTCCGTAGTGGTGGCATTGTGCCGTAACAAAACGTCCGATTCTGTTCAGATATTCATCGAAGCAACTGTACCCGGTAAGCATCTGAGTGAGTCGGTACGTGACACAGTCAATTCTCCCTATCGAAGCTTCGAAGCTCGTCAGAACGTATAGCGCATTGGCTGGCACAAATCTGGGCGAGTATCAGACGATGTGGCGCCCCTGCTACCACTCGTACTCGAAGGATTAGCCCGAAAATGACGCCCGACACGCTCTTCGAAGCTCTACCGACTGTCCAGGATGAGGCCTAGGTACTTTATGTACTGGCTCACCTGGGCTTCAGTGTCATCCACCCGGAGGCATGAGCTGGATGGTTCTTGGCGCTTACATAAGCCATGGAGGCACCACCTTCAGGCTCAACTCACGAGTCTTATACACAACACAAGCCACTTCTTGCTCGGCGAGCAGAAGCACCTCCCCGAAGCGTTACCCTCTAGCCTGTATTATTATACAGTCTACATAGCAGGCGACACCGAGGCCAGAGGCAGACTATTGCGAAGACCCGCATCGTATGCGAGGTTCCATAACAATGGGCCCAATGCAGAGCCCTGGGGAACCCCGCAACTCACCTCCCTTCGATTTGCCACTCCGTTCAGATCAACTAACTTCACTGCCTTCACAGATAGGTCTCTATGACGGCATGCAGGTGAGGCGGCACCACGTTCAAGGGTCGCCCTGATAGCGCGCTAAGGAACGCTGAAAGCGTTAACGATATCATGGCTAATTGTCAACACGACCCTCCCGATCACAGGTCCCGATCAGCCCGCTGATACGGTCAGAGACAGAACGCAAAGATAACATCTGCACCTAATTTTTTGTGGAGCAGCAGTCTCGCTTTTTTTCAATCGAGGGGGAAGATACCGAGGCCGAAACACTGAGTGAAAATTTGCCTCAGTTTATTGTTTTAAACTCTCATTCATGGTCAGTAACATTAAAATAGGAATCTGCGGCTGTTGCAAGCGCCAGTTACTCCGTGATCATGGCGCTTGCACCAGCGCCGAAATATCGGATACTCACAAACAAAAAGGTACATGGTAGCAATCCCGCAGATTCCTATTTTAATTGCCTCAGTTTGTCTCCCAGCACCAACCTGGAATACCATGAGGGTGGCATTCAGGTCCAGAAGCGGTGTTGCGGGAAGCCAGTCTCCATACGGCTTGATCCAACACTCACTCCAATGCATCATACACGTCGGACTAGAGTTGCCGGTTCAATTGCGTCGGAGGGATTGGAGGATAGTCCTTGGATAGAGCGTATCTGTCTAGCACTCTTCATAGAAACTCTGGTCCAGACTAGAAGTGTCATTTGAGTCTTTATGGTAGAGCAAGCCTGAATTACGGGTCTTGGAGGGCTAAGTTTTGTTATCCACATTTTGTTACAGTTTTAATTTATACGTGTCAAACAATTCCTATCCTTTGATTTATTACGATTGAACAATTATGGAAACTGAGGAAAAATTTTTTTACATGTGTACGATTTTGGGGGGGGAGTCATGTCCCCTGTGACCCCCCCCCCCCCCCTTGGAACCGCGCCTGATTTTGGGTTAGTTTTATGTTCTCTATTAATGAATTAAATTTTTCATAATCTATTGCTATATTGAATTTTTCAATATGAAGCAATAGATTATGATATATATATATATATCAGCTAGTATATATAAATATTGTCACGCGCAACATTGTCCTCCCCGCCACTACGCGTCTCTCGGCTGCCCTACCTGTGGATCGCTGCCCTACCACCGCTGGGAACGTATAAAAGGACGAGCTCAGCTGTTCTATTCTTGGAAGGGATTATGTAACAGGGATCTGAAGTCCCCACCCAATCAACGTCGGGTCTGACTAAACGCATTCTTGTTACAAGAGCTCTGAATATAAAGTAGTCGGCCACAAAATGAATCCACGCTCTATTTAAGGCTGTAAATTCATTTTTTTACGAGGGTTACTTTTTTATTGCTGTAGCCAGTGTAGCTACAAACTAGATTGTCTCTCTGTATTTTATTTTTTGGTTTTAATTGCTAGATTATGTGACTTGTGAAATGTTGTGGGAAAAAACCTTGTAAACTTAAAAGCAAAACTGTCCATCAGCTGTTTCCAATCAAAATATCAACGACTAGCTTTAAAGGGCTAGAACCCAGAGCCGTAAAAGTTAAAACCTAGTGGAAAAAGAAATCAGTAAAAAAACAGCTGTTTACTATCATCATGCCATAATGCTGTCATTATCATCAAATTCATCAAGTCAGATTCCCTAGTGTTTTGTTAATAATTGATTTGATAGATTAGAAGTTATTAAAATGCAACCTGAACTTCATGTTGAGCCTAATATTTATATAAAGGCATTCCCTCATTTCGGTCGGCCTAAAGTTATCGGTTACATAGGTCTCGAAAACTTAAAGTTTGCCCGTCGCATAAGTAATGATAGGGTTCACTATGATTTAAATTTACATTTGGATAAAGCAATACATCGACCAGCAGATTTAGACGTGAAGATTACAGAATTGCTTAAATTCTTATTAGAAAATGAACGTAGATTAAACTATCCTTTAGAGAAAAGTTTAGACCGCGCTAAGTTCTTCTGTTATCGAGGGCTATTAACTTGTGTCGCTTGTACTCCATATGAAAACAGAGAACCCTGGAAAATCGTTGCAATTTTATACAAAGGTAATATTTACCTGTGCGCCAGAGATACAGATGATAAAATTAACCGAAAACTAAATATGACTGACAGAGAAAAGCAGTTTACTTCATGGGGCTACAAGTTTGAACAATATCTTTTATCAGGTAAGGATTTTAAAACAACTGATTTGGAAACAATTACAACCAATCCCAAAACATTAATCCTTTCTCATCCTCCCATCTCAAACTGAATCCTTTGAAAACACAACAAAGAAAGCAAAATTCATTATCACTCTGACTTATGTGATATAAACATGTGCTCATCAAGGAGGATCCTTCAGTCTTGTTTATTTTACATTTGTTAATACACAGCTCACTCTTGGAGTGCCTAATCTAAACCTCAACTGGTCTCATCAGCGACACATTCTTCTTTTATAATTATATATTTTTCTACTTCTACTCCTACATATTTTTTTCTGATAATTGTGATATACCTGACTCACCGCTTTAGGACAGAGTTAACGATAATATATATCACATCATCAACTTAATACAGTTTGTCAACTGCAGGACATACATCTTGCCATATACAAAGGAGGCGAATATTAGAGTTTATTCTGTTTATAACTTACTTGCAACATACATTTATAAGTATTATCAAATGAAGTCACTTATGTTTCCTGTCTGCTTAAATCTTCCAAAGTACCCAACGCACTTCTGACGCCTCTGGTATTGCAGTTGGCAATGGGTGGTAATAGCTTATTATCAGGCGATACATCTGCTCGTTTACCCCCTATTCAAAAAAAATAATAAAGATAGTCATTCAAAAGGAAGTTGGAGAAAATAACCGAAAGAATTCAAAGAAGCTAGTTGACTAAAAATATTTATGTACATATTGTAACTATTTATTTTTCCTGACATTACAATTGTTACATTTTCGAAGCTACTTTAAAGAAGCAGACTTCTATGATAAGTCTAATTCAAACTTTTTAAACTGTCTTGTTCCATGATATATTAACAACTATTTTTATGGGAATTAATGTGATCACTTATTAAAAGGTATTACATATCTCTGAATTTGCCCTAACCTTCGACCAGGTTGCACTGACCGTGGTCACTGTCAGCCTGTGTAATACATTTCAATATGTGATCGCATAATTTTTATAAAAATAATTGTTTATAAATCTAATTGTTTAATGTTCTGTTTCAGATGAGCCACATTCGGAGCCAAATCCTGATGTACCAGTAGATGAAAATGAGGAGTTTTCTTTGGTATTCACCACTAATTTGAACAGTCACACCATAGTTTATGGTGCAGAAATGGATGGTTTGAGATGTGACCAAGGCCCTGTTTCTAAACCTCCTACAGAACAGGGTCCAGATGAAATAGTAAATTATTTTAATTCTAAACAATTTATAGAACTAAAAACAAACAGGCATATAGATCATCCAAGACAGGAAACAAGTTTTAGGTAAGCAAAGCAAAAAATCTTTCCAAATCTATATTTTAAACTATGAGTATGAAGCTGAAGAGTTCTATTTTTTGTTTGGTTGAACTCAAAAATCTTGGAAAGAACTGGTCAATTTCAAAGATTCTTTTGGTATTAGATAGCCCAGTTGTCGAGGAAGGCTATAGACTGTATATCATCACACTACAACAAAACATGTGTATCTATGAAAAATGTTGAAAAAAATGGGGAAAATATTTTTTTTTGAGAGCTATTGTATGCACTTCGTAAACAGTTAGACAGTAGTTTCTTACAGCAGAGCATATATATCTTTTAAAGATGGCTTACTACAACCTCCTTTATCATAAAGAAATTTGTTCATGATGTAAAACATCTCATTATGGAGAATAGAAGACGCATAGGAGGATTATGAAAGTCAGAGGCAGCTAGCTGTCACTGATCTGAAGTACCCGTGGGAGACCCACACTTCGTCTTGAATGGGCCGTCTCGACCAGAGTGATACCACGGCCTCACAGAAAACCGGTGTGAAATAGAGCTTGTGCTGTGTTTCACCGAGTAAGTAGACGATACTGCAGGCCCTTACCCCAAAGAAAGGAGGATTTGACCTACATAGTGTTTGTTTAAAGTAATAAGTTTGTTATTATTGATAAATTAAACTTGCTTTCTAGGCGTTTCAAATCAAAGAAATGGTGGTGTCAATCTTTTCTTGTTGGAATAGACACAATATTATGTGGATACAGAAATGATGATGGAATTGTGGAAGAATTGAGAATATGTGACGTTAAGGACTTAGCGAAGAAAGCACAGGTATGAACTTTTAAGACATGAATGTACAAAAACCGATCCTTCAATCATGATCCATATGATACTTATGTCCACTCTACTTATTCCAGAGTTTAGATTCCTGTGTTGTATAAGATTTACTGAAGTTTTTTGAAAGTAATTAAACAGTTGTGACTTGAGTTGTTTCTTTGGAAGCATAGATGGGTTTAGGTGTGTTAGGTCACCTATCCAAAGACTGAATTCCTGTTTACTTAACTTTGGAATGTAATAGATAACCAACTCAGTTTTCATTAAGCTACAAGCTCCTGTTTAAGTTATAACAAATGCATTGAGTTAAACTTACTGCAAAATTTAGTCTGATTCTGTGGGTCAACATACTCTATGTATGTATATTACAAGTAATCTATACAAATCAATAAAATTGCAGCGTCTGTTTGTAAAATTAAAATAACTGCTTTTTACTAAATGCATATGTATGTATACACAGTTACATCAATTTTTTTTATCTGTGTGGTTGTTCCGGCTTGATCGCTGGAACGGCTGGACCGATTTTGATGGGACTTTCACTGATACGTCGCTGATGATATGAGGAGTAACTTGGACTACTTTTTTAGAGTAGCTTCGCCCCGTGGCGGTACCCACGGTCCGGCAATGACCGTGGGTAACACCGCGGGGTTCAGCTAGTATTATCCTACATGTAATATTAAGCTATGCAATAATAACAAAGAAAAATCTATTAAGTTTTAAAGTTCTAATAACTCATACTTTCGTTCAGTCTGAGTAGTCACTTTGGCAGGTTCTAAGGTAATAAATGTCATCTCATCATCATCTCTCATCATCAGTCTCCTATTGCCCGTCGTACAGTACCCACCCTGTAGCGTGATAATTTTCCCCCGTTTTTGAAACATTCTCCATTGGTGCTCCGCTCCTATTGGTCTTAGCGTGATGATATATAGCCTATTGCCTTCCTCGATAAATGTACTATAGCCCAGTCATATTAGGTAAAAAAAGGGGTCAACCTCGGAATGAAAGATAATAAGCTGCAAATTGGTATGAACCTTTGTTTTGTCATTCTAAATGTTGTCTCAAAAGTCACAATCGTTATCGTGTCCGCGTCTCAAGATATTCAAGGTCAAATGTCACAAAAATCGGTTTTTCGCGAATATCTGGCTTCCTATCGGTTAAATGAGATTTGCATTTATTATAAAAGTTGTAGGCTATAAAATTCCCTACAACTTTTGTTTAAACTTTTTTTTCATACGACTTTTTGAAGGTAGAGCGCGAAGAGTGCACATCGTACAGTCATATACGGTCTAATGCAAGGTCAAGCGTGAGTTATGGTTATCAGTACGTTATAAAGTCAATTATTTACTTGGAAATTATAATTATTAAACAATGCCTATTATTTATGTACTAACTATTAATTATTTATATTTAATTAAAGTAAGTAACTTGATTATTTATATATAATTATTCATATTTAACTATTTAAGTATAAAATATTATTAATTCTGGATTATATATTTTAGTTTTATTTTAAGTTAACACGACATTATATATTTTTTCTTTAAAACGCGTAAATTTCTCAATACTTATATACCTGGATATACTTGTCCCTACCCTATGCCTTTTTCTATTCATTGCCGGGACAGATGTTCTATAGTATTCAAGGCCACTCTCTCCACTTTGTATGAGTTCTACACGCAATTCATCAAATTTACAAAACTAAATAAACCTGTACAACTGTCAACACTTCCACCAACAAGTGTAGCAGCTCATCAACACATAAAACGTGTCTACTACCAGATTCAAACGTGGTTAGGGAAGGACTTAGAACCTCAAGAATGGGGCTGGATGCTTGAAAATGAAATCCTGGAGCCCATACGAACGTTATTACCTCCAGCACCAGCCGAACTACTAAACGTAATATTTTGCAATTGCAAAAATGGTTGTGGTTCCCGCTGTGGATGCAGAAAATCAGGGCTACAATGTTCTTTAGCTTGCGGCCAGTGCAACGGACAAGCTTGCCTCAACGCTTTACTGTATCCAAGTAATCCCGATGAAGAAAATACATATGATCCCGATATTCTGGAAGGTTTGGAGATGAACATGACAGATAATGAGGATGATGACAATGAATCGAACATTTTTGAGCGACAAGAAGAAGAAGACGACGAAGAAGAAGAAGATAATTAGCTTCCATTTCCAATTTCATTACAATTAAAATCAACAAAGATACTTTTGATATTTGAACTCACATTTTGATAAATGTATATTATGCCGTATTTAATAATAAATAAAAATATGTGTAAAATATATACTCTTACTATCATTTTAACTTAAAATAAAACTAAAATATATAATCCAGAACTAATAATATTTTATACTTAAATAGTTAAATATGAATAATTATATATAAATAATCAAGTTACTTACTTTAATTAAATATAAATAATTAATAGTTAGTACATAAATAATAGGCATTGTTTAATAATTATAATTTCCAAGTAAATAATTGACTTTATAACGTACTGATAACCATAACTCACGCTTGACCTTGCATTAGGCCGTATATGACTGTACGATGTGCACTCTTCGCGCTCTACCTTCAAAAAGTCGTATGAAAAAAAAGTTTAAACAAAAGTTGTAGGGAATTTTATAGCCTACAACTTTTATAATAAATGCAAATCTCATTTAACCGATAGGAAGCCAGATATTCGCGAAAAACCGATTTTTGTGACCTTTGACCTTGAATATCTTGAGACGCGGACACGATAACGATTGTGACTTTTGAGACAACATTTAGAATGACAAAACAAAGGTTCATACCAATTTGCAGCTTATTATCTTTCATTCCGAGGTGAAAGCCCTAATATGACTGGGCTACTATACAACACTGTAAGAATTTTTGAAATCGGACTAGCGGTTCCTCAAACAAACAAACTCTTCAGCTTTATAATATTAGTATTGATGTGTTAAGAAACACCTGACTTATAAGCATTTTTTGTTGTAGCGATTTTGGAATCCGAATGTCTGCTTCAATTTTCTGGACACATTTTTGGTATATGTGAAAAGATGTCTAGCAAGAAAAGTGAAACATACGTATGGAGAAAAAGCTTTAAAGAATTTAGAAACATTACCATTAATAAGCATACTATTTGAGTGGCAGCCTGATATGCCTGTTCAAGTATCAGAAGATTATTCACATGAAGATGATCCTATACTGATGCCTTGGTTCTTAGAAAATTATGGTAAAGTTGTTTAAGTTACTAGCTGTCCCACGCGACCTCGTTTGCGTCTCCTATTGCCCGTACCGTGAAAATTTTCCCCCGATTTTGTAACATACTTCTTTGTTGCTCCTCTCCTATCGGTCTTAGCGTGATGATAAATAGCCTTCCTCGATAAATGTAATATCCAACAATAAAATATTTTTTTCAGACAAACAAATTCTTCAGCTTTATAATCTTTATATATATAATTCTTCTGTGAGTGTGTATGTCACTGAACTACTCTCAAACGACTGGACCGATTTTGATGAAATTTTTTGTGTGTGTTCAAGGGGATCTAGGAATGGTTTAGATTCACAATTTAGTCCTCTGGACAATGTTTTTTTAATTAATTTTTAATTTATTAGTAGTTATGGCAAAACGACGTTTGCCGGGACAGCTAGTATTAGTATAGAATGTTAATTTGTGTAGCTTTATAATAGTCCAAGGTCCCAGTCAACCAAGACTTAGGAGAGATGAAAGTTTTAGGATCGGTAGTCTAACATATACTCATAAGGGAATGGATACTCACCAATCTGAAAGCGGGGCCGTTTTACAGCTCCGAGTTAATGTGTTGTAAGTTTTTCTATGTCGTTGAGAAGTATGAACGCCTACGATAACTTATATAGCAATCAATACACATGTCGCGTAAGTCTGCCGTAAATATAACACAGGAGGTGTGTTCCTAATCTGAGTCTGGGAAGGTCTTAGGTCCCTCAGATTGTTTCTGGCTGATTAGAAAATATTTTAAAATATTATACGTAACGATATTATATAAAATTCAGGCTTCCTAAAATGACGTAAGATAACATGGTTTTTTTCCACCTTTAATACTTGCTAACTGTAAAACGGCCCTACTTTTAGCTTAGCGAGTATCTATTCCTTTCTGAGTAGATGTTAAACTACCGATCCTAAAACTGTCATCTCTCCTAAAATGAATTTTTGGCTGACTGAGATCTCAGTCTATAATATGACATTTAAGACTTCCATGATGTACACAAGGGTATAGAAATTCAATTATTGTTAAACTTATTTGAACATACAAATGTCTTTCAGTTGTTCAGGGTCAAAAAAAATCTGATTTAAAAAAAAATGATTTAACAAGAAATGTAAATAAAATTTAGTTTATATTATTTCTGAGATTTAAAGGTGCTAATAAACATATAATTTTAAGTACTTGGGATTTTTTATTTTGTATTATATGTACTTCAATATAAATATAAAAAATTGTATTCTGAAATGAGTCAATAGAGAATTTGGATAACTTAATTGCCGGCCGGCTTTTTTAGTCTTGTTCTTGGTTATGATAAGAAACACAAACACGTGTTGGCTTTAGAACAAAAAAAAATGATCAACTTTGATAAATAAATATTCCTATATTACTTTAATAAATATTCCTATATTACTTCAATAAATATTGCTATATTCGGATATTCAACGTTTAAATTTATAACATGGCACAATAGAGTAATTATTTGGCTCTAAAACTGTTTATTGGGGGTTAAGGAAATTAGAAACAAATGTTAAGAAACCCTTCTTAGTGATGTGATGACAAATCAGAAACATAAAGCGAACCATACATAAACGTTAGGTTGGTATACTTTTTGATTTGTTTATTTAGTACTAGTAGACCCACGCAACCTCGTTTGCGTCTCCTATTGCCCGTAGCGTGATAATTTTCCCTATTTTGTAACATTATTTATCGTTACTCCGCTCCTGTAGGTCTTAGCGTGATGATATATAGCCTATAGCCTTCCTCGATAAATAGGCTATCTAACACTGAAATAATTTTTCAAATCGGACCAGCGGTTCCTGAGATTAGCGTGTTCAAACAAACAAACAAACTCTTCAGCTTTATATATTAGTATAGATTATAGTACATCATTGTCTCATTGACTGCCTCGGTGGTGCAGTGGTAGCGTATGCGAATCTGTGCTTGAGGTTTTGATTCCCTGGTCGGACCAAATGTTTGTATGATCTGTGTTATGTATGTGTCGTAGATGCGCGCCCCTCTCCCCTGCGCGAGCCAACCGACATATTAACGTGTTGCAATAAATCAGTGCATTGCGAACCGCGGCTCGTTTCATTACCTACTCCCGATTAATCCCGATATTGAACAATCTGCAAATATTTCTTGGGAGTTTTCTATGCATAATATGTATGTATAATATGTATGTATGTAGTATACAGTATATATAATATGTATGTATGTAGTATACAGTAAGTAGTAAATAAGCATTCTATCAGTCAATCTAGCTATCATAATACAAGCTCTGATTAGTTTTAAGCTAGACACAATCCCATTGTGTATGAAATGTCCAAAATATATATTTATTTATTACTAGCTGATGCTGACCCATGCCCACTTCGTTGGGCCGTAAACACAACACAACACAAAAATACTTATTTAGCAGCCACGAAAAAGAGTTTCAACTTTTCGGGTTATTATATAGCCTATGTCACTCACAAATAAGGTGGCTTCTGTTGCTCAAAGAATTTTCAAAATCGGTTCAGTAGATCCAGAGATTACCCCCTACAATGTCACAAACCACAAACTTTCCCTCTTTATATAATAGTACTAGCTGTTGCCCGCGGCTTTGCTCGCGTGGATATTATTAAAATTGCGACTATAATTTGAGATTTAAACTATCCTATCTCTCAAGTTGGATCGAACTGCACATGGTGTGCGAATTTTATTATAATCGGTTAAGTGGTTTAGGAGTCCATTGAGGACAAACATTGTGACACGAGATTTATATATATTAAGATAGAAGATTATCATATGAGCTGGCGAACTGATATTTTAGGTCACAACCTCCTTTCTGCTGTTGATGTGATGTGATATGAGCTATTGAAATATATATTTTTTATTTTTTTTATCGAATTGGCGGGCAAACGAGCAGACGGATCGCCTGATGGTAAGCGATTAACGCCGCCCATGGACACCTGCAAACACCAGAGGCGTCACAAGTGCGTTGACGGCTTTTGTGGGATAGGGAGGGGAGATAGGGGGAGGGGGTCTGGGTTATGGGCCTCCGGTATCCTCACTCACACGGTGAAACACAGCGCAAGCACTATTTCATACGGCCCATTCATACCGAAGCGTGGCTCGCCCACGGTAAATCATTATCATCGGTTCGGTCATTAAACTGCTAAATAAAATGACTGAAGACTTTCCAGACGATACGGTCATTTAATAAAACAATAGCAAATACTATTATACCATTTATTATCACTGCATAGCAAATGGTGTAAATCAACATCCATAAAAGACTAATCAACAACATGGATATCTTCACTTAAACTAAATATACTTATTATAACTAATTAATATAATATGATACATTCATAAAAAATATTTAGAAAATAAAAACAACTATTAACAGAACAACATAGAATAAAAATAAAATGGTGTCATGTTATAATACGTCTACCAATGTCTGTGTATTTACATAACGATTTTTTATCATTTAAGCAACAAATCTCATGTGTGATATTTTATTAAACTGTACCTATATTCAAACATCGTACTTATTACGAAAAAAATATCAACGACGTACAACATTTAATACTCCGCAACAATGTCTTGCGAATTTTTCGCATACACGACGTAAAGTAGTATATAAAATATACAAACACTTTTATGTGAAAATATAAACAAATAATGCGCGATGATCACAAAAAAATATTTTAAAATAATTTCTGTACAAAAAAGATTTATTCCCTAAAATCATATTTACATTGAATTCCCATTTTATAACAAGCATAACAATTTTATGCCTCGATTTTTTCATGTCAATATAATAATTATAATGTAATAATAAAATATGTAGTTGTAAATTGCAAATTAAAATATAAACACAATTCATTATAATGAATATAACATGACAATAGATATGATTATGTAGTTTATTACATAATATTTTTTTTAAATCCATGTTAGACCGCTTTTCACTAAGTGAAATACAGGCCAGTTTCTCTGCTTTATTAGCAGCAATTTCTTCAAGGCCTCTATTAAAATATTATAGAATTAAGTAGGTATGTAATTAGTCCCTCATTCTTCGTACTCATTAAAAGAAGAACTACTAAAATGTCTAATTTTTTTAAGGAGAATGTTAACCTTTTTTTAGGGCGTAAGTGTTTACTGACCAAAAATAAGAACTGGTTATAGCTTATTAGCAAGGGAAAAGGATTCAAATAACCTTAGCATTACCCTATTTGGAAAACTGTTCTCGGTACAGAACAGCGACAAAAACATTATTTATTCACCCAATGAGCAAGAAAGCGAAGGATAATATACATCCAAGGATTGTAAGTAACACAACCATTGAAATAATCGATTTTGGTGCAAGTGATTTTATTTCTTTAATTATTAAAAGGCGTACAGGTACATCTTGTTAAAAGAAAGCACGATTAGGGAATTTACCTGTGTCGGTATTCAAAGGGACGACTGTTTAATTAGGGACGTACGTATATTTAAAATTCCAAATAAGCCTTTCGATCGGACGATACAGTAGTAGGTATATACATTTCAATTTCAACAACACAACACATAAACAACATTTATCCTATGTGCAACAACACACGTGATTGATCGCTTTAATTACACAATTGTCATTTTAATGTACTTACACATTCATTCTGACATATGTATTACAGTTAGGTACTAAAATATAATGTGGATGACGCAACAAATGATGTACATATATTTCTATAATATGAATTTATGTTAAAATCGTATCTATAGTTGAACGACTATTAGCATCGCGTCGCAAATCGATCAATAATCTTTTCAAAAATATAGAGAAGAAAACTAAAACAAAGTAAGTAGCAACAATTCTCATCCTTGGTTACAATAAAAATTTTATTTAATTTAATGATGACAATACAAATAATGAGGAATGATATAAACAGTGAAATAATTATTAGTATTAACCGCATTAATCTTACGAGAGACGAGCCTTAACAAAATGTACAACTTAAATTAATTAGGTACTAGTCGATTTGGTATGTTGTACCAAATTGGAATAACACTGATTTGATCACCGAGGTTATTCGTTATCTACCCTTTGCTCCTCGTGTGTGTACTGATCATGAGAAGTCGTTTCTTTGTGTGGAAAATATGCTACAAACTTTAAACAGTCTTCGGTTTCACTTACATATATCTATGTATATCCCTGTCCGATCAGTGTTTTGTACTAGCATTATAACAAATCAACATCTAAGGTTTTAAACATATTCGTTTCTGAGTCATAGGTGGACGAAATAAATACGAATACGCGGCTTTCGCTCCTATACGTCGCAAATTATAGTTGAACTACAAAAATTAACAAACATATACATCATATTTCCAGAAGCCATGTTTGGTTTTTAACCTTGAGTTGATCACTTCGAAGCCGGTCTTGTTATCGACATTTTAAGCGTCATCGACGAAATCAGTCTTTATGTTAATAACACTTTGGCCACGACATTAATACTCTATTAGGTATCTCATCTCAATAAAGCGTACTACAGCTACTACACGTGTTGTCGACTACAATTCATTTTAACAAAAAACACAGTCGAATTGAAAACCTCCTTCTTTTTTTGAAGTCGGCTACAAAGTGTACCGAGACTTTGAATTGTAAACAATTAATTAATTGTAAATCGATCAATTGAACTTTTGCGATGTCCAATGAATTGATTTAATGTAATTACTAATTAAGAATTATTCAAAGTCGCATAAGATAAGTTTTCACTTCAAGTCGTCGATGTCGCTTAACTTTTTTTTTTATTTTAATCATGAACTATGTACGTAGATACAAAGATAAAACTGACACTAATGTTACGACTATAGATTGATTGAATATGTCAAATACAATATTGTATATACAGTTATTTCAAACGAAGTGTAAGAAAGTGTATTTTAATCAATAATAAAAATTGCGAAACTAGTTGCAATAGGCGAAAGCCTGATTAAAAAGAAATTTCAGAATGCACTATTTATATTTAAATATTGATTTTTGAGACCTGCCATCTTATGGTATACCCATATTTTACATTAATATGCGAACGAAACCTTAAGAAGTCCAAAAATTAGACAGCAACATTCTAAACATAGTAACTAATAGGGCCTGCCTTTCAACACCATGTCTTTTAAGAAAAGAAAAATAAAATTTGTACTATATAAATACAAAGGAGTACTTTAAACAGATTGATATTGGCTGTAATTACCGGACGACAAAATGTGTAGTCCTTGTTGATTAGTTATTAGTAATAATGTCAACAGATACCTGAATACGAAGAGTACGGAAATAATAAAGCACTCAGCACATACT
Organism: Spilosoma lubricipeda; assembly: GCA_905220595.1. Taxonomy (NCBI): domain Eukaryota; kingdom Metazoa; phylum Arthropoda; class Insecta; order Lepidoptera; family Erebidae; genus Spilosoma; species Spilosoma lubricipeda. Next base: position 11,783,357 of record HG992275.1, read on the forward strand.
ACTGTTATTTCTAGTAGCGTAATATGTGTAGAAGCTAGATATGTTCTAAGACCTTATTTACGGAGACCGGCTTCTACGATAAAAGAACAAAACAGTGAATCAGTAATTTCGTAACGCCCTATAAGCTCTCGGCAGCCTTATTGGCAGGTCCAACTCTTCATTCCGCATTTTATGCGATCAATGTAAATTTAGTATATCAGTAAAATCCCTATGTGATATTAAAATATATTAAATCTTTGTGCTAACTTACAATAAATTCATTTTTTCATAAACTATACACTATTTTATCATTCTTCTTATGAAAAACCAATTCTAATTTACTAAGCGCGCTTGGCACGCTGCATTGGTCTGGTTAAATTCTATAACTACGTAGTACAAACCCCAACGGTAGAACAACCTACCTTCGTCTCATATTAATTGAGTACAAGTTTCATAAATATTTTGGGATGTGGTACGAATCAATCGAAAAATATCTGATGTACTTGTAACTTCAAAATATTAAAATGAGGTGTTTAAAAAAAAACAATTAATTTACCATATCTGAAAGAATATGGTCGCCTATGACTTACTGCGCTCTCGTTTACCACGGCGGGTATAGACACGAAATGTAAATGAGGGTAGGTTGTTCTCCGAAGGGAAGCTTGTATTATTATACTTTACTACATTCATATGAAGTTGTTGGAAATGGGTCACTAGTATATCACTATTGACGGTATCTCACTAATTTATATAAAATAGGTATCAAAATTTCGATGTTTATACTGATTATATAAATGAGCGCAGGTAGTTTCACGAGGCACATACCACCTTTTTCTCTTAAAGTAACTGTAGAATCAAAGCATATGTAGACGATGTTAGAGAATTAAACGTGAAACCTAACTCTTACAATGTATGTATTTGTAGTGACTTGACTTGGAAAATTCATTAGTAAGTTATTATAAAACACAGAAAATAAACGTGAAACTATTCTAGTGTACTATAATGACTCGAAAATCCTCAAATACACTATAAAATGTAACAGTAAACGAAGTATAACTGACTATTTATTATTAATACACAACTATTATAATTACAATACATCCATTTAATAGTTAATTTCAAATTATCATAACAATACAATTCATGTCAACATGCAGTACATCTACAATATAATTTTAATTTTAAAACCTTATGTACAGTGTGTAAGTACCCTTATATTACGATTGAGCGTAGTTTTCAAGAGCTCTGCTTATAGAAAAAATACGCTTTGATTACAAGAAATGAATCTTGAATCTTACATCCCTATCGCTTTGATAGTCTGTAATCTTGTTATTAAGACAACTGTACATTAGGTCTGAGGTGGTATATGCTCAATTTTATTTCTGTATACAGTTAGTAAACACTATCTACTAGCTAGAAAATAAAACAGTACTTGTGTATAAACCGATAGTGCGTTATATTGCATGTTATTATTGGGCCTATTCTAGGCTGCTTTTTATAAATTTCCATCTTATGAAAAAATATATCACACTATGATGTGGTCCGTTTCATCGACAGCTGAGCTACAGTTGCTCACGACATAAAATATTATCATTTTATCCAGAAAATGTAAGAATTAAAACAAAAATTAACTTATATTTGTATAACCTGTTGGCTTTTATAAGTTTATTACTACGCTATGCAAATAGCAACCAGGCAAATGACAGCTTGCAGTTAGGCAACCTAACTGCAAGCTGTCAATTGTAAGATTTATTTCAGTGTTATGTCGTCACTTAATGTCTAATAATTGATGTCACATAGCTTTTCGATTATCACAATATTTCAAGTGCATTGTTTATTGACTCAATTTTTAGGAGTGTGCGAACCAAATTTGAACTAGGTTTGCACAATTTAGCACTTGCCTTCACTGAAGGCATACATATACATTGTACTATTTCGATATTCAATTTATCGGTATCTGTACAAACGAAATCAAACTAATATTATTTTACATATGTACAAGTGATGTCATCCGGAACGGTTGACTAGAGATCGACATATGCAGTTCCATCAATTTTATCAAGGTCGGCCAGCAAAGCGGGCGTGAGCCGGTCAAGCATGTCCTCACGAAGCATGTCGTGGAGCGGGGACGCGAGCCCTTGATCACTGTCCACCACTGACTCGGGGAGCTGAGTCGAACCGCACACCGAGTTACCATTTATTAGAAAATCTCTATTACTGTAACTGAATACGCTTCTATCCTCTGAAAACTGAGGAGTTGATGGCACAGATTTTGAGGATATGCCGTTAGATACATTGGAATAGTTTTCGGCTGGAAACAGTTCCCTAGAGCGGCGCGAGTCAATTTCTAAGTTTGGTGCGGTACGTTTGTAGGGAAGCGGTGTACTGGGAACCGAACGTGATGTATAATATTTGTTCTTGTCTGTGGTAACTAAGTCGGATAAATCGAATTCAACACTATTGGTTCGCTTAAGAAAATCTTCAACATTATCTGTAGCAGCAGTTTCATTGGTAAATGTTTGATTGAACTGATTACTTCTTTCAAGTAAATCGTCAGCGGTAGGTATTATCAGTTGATCATTAGCAAGTATCTGGTGCTCAGGTAAGGGGTCACAACCATTGCTCAAAGTGTCGTTAGAATTTAATATACTTTGTGGTGGATTAGTAAGAACATCATTACTGCTATCGATAGCGTCATATATTTTGTCAAGTGTTTCTCTATTGAGTCCAGCTCTTGATATATCACAAGTATCTGCGAGGGATCCGAAATCACAAAACTCATTCGGCACTGGAGTAGGTGGTACAGATCCCACTGGAGTGTTGTTGTAACTCAACATTCCCATATTACCGATACCGGGTTTCAGAGGAACAGATTGTGATCTAAAAGTATCGGGACCTGACCTATAAACTAGCGAGTCTTGGAAGAACTGACTAACTTCACTCGACAAAGGATCAGCTGACAAGGGAGGATCTCCATTTAAATGATCCCGAAATGGTGGATTAGGCAAAAAATTTAGAGAAAGATTATTAGACCCGTTCGTCAGTCCTGAAGGACAAGTGAACATGTGATTTTTGTACTGTGTAAGTATGTTTGGTGAAGGAGGAGCTGAAATTGGTTGGCAATTGTACTTGCCTGTAGCACACATTGGCATTTTTGACAAAAACTTTTGATCATTTGGTATGGCAAATTTTGAATTCTGATCAACACCTATTACTAAAGGATTGCGTCTTCTTCTGACATTGTGTTTAGGTATAGGTCTTGGACACAGTCGAGATCGCGGCACTGGCGTGTTCCTTGGACTTACAAATGGACTGGCAGCAGTGCTATGCGAAATAGGCGACGTTTGAAGAGAACCACCCATTATCATCTGTTTGTTTACTTTCGTTGGACTTTGACTCCTTTGTCCAAATCCCAATGGTGACTTAGAATGGAAATTGCCTGGAGAATGACAACCATCAGAAATAGGGACGAAGTCGTACTGTTGTGTTCTTGTGGTTGGACTTTGTGGCTCGTTATGGCAATGTCCATTGTAAAGATGGGATCCTCCGACATTTATATTGGACTGGTTCGATGCCACATCATTAACGTAATTTACAGAAGTGCCATTCTCAGTAGGTAGAGAATTATTGTGCTTTGTAATGGACACGTCGGTTTGATTTGCTAAGGTCTGTTCTGTTTCCACTGTACCAACGAGGGGCTTGAAAGCACTTGCAGAAATACCCGTTTTAGGAAGCTGTTGCTCTTGCTGCTTTTGCTGAGATATTTGCGACTCCTGATTTACTATGGTTTGATTTGTCATGGTCTGAGAACCGGACCCACTCTGATTTTTTAAATTTTTAGCGAGTAATTCTCTTAATTGTGATATTTTCTCGTTTTTTCCTTGGCTATGGTCATCATGTGGGTCCTGGCCTGCTTCTAAAAAAGTAACTGGGTTATCGGAAGTGCTAGTGGTCCCTGTAGCTCCCGACTGGCTAGCACGTTGATGGTGAAAGTATTGCAATAATTCTTCTTCATGCTCTTGACTGTTACCCTCATTTAAATAATCGTCGAGGTCATGCTTATCTATATTGCATATACTAATTACGCGCTCTCTATTAAGAATTTCAGAGTGTTTTTCCTCGCAAATCATCCCAGTACGAATGTTAATCCCATCCAAACCGCAACACGAATCGGGAGTTGCGGGTCGCTCGGGCGATTTCGTCTGATCCGGCGAGGGTCCACTCGTTCGGCCGCTCGGTTTCCGTAGTTTATTGCGTTCAGACGTCGGAACTTTCATCGACCGTGTCTGACTCGCCGCCTCCTGTTCCTCCCGGGCCAGCGCCGCGGCGGTGCTTTTGGACCGGCTCGTTAAGTTTTTTGGATCCTCTAAAAAAGCAACCTCGGGACGAATGGGAACGTCGGCGGGCGTCGGGGCTGAAGAAGGTGCCGCTTCGGCTTGTGCATAGCGTGCACTAGCTAGTTTGCCACCCATGATTTCAGCGGCTCTCATCTTTTTCGGGAGGTATTCGGTGCGCGGGAATTCTTCTGTGACGTGGGGCAAGCGAGCGTCTGTCTGTGCCGAACGTGGTGAGCCGGCTCTAGTTTCACTCTGATAGGTTTCCAGAATCAACTTCTTTCCAGGAAGCGGTAACCGAGCCGGCGGGGGCTCAGGAGGTCGACGCCGCTGCCAGTCAGTTCGTTCGGTAGACAGATCCAAGGATGCGTCGCTGCTCAAATTGATGGGAAGGTTGTGAGTAGCGTCTGCAGGGCGCGTGAGGTCTCGCGGCGCATACGGCGGTTCAAATGCATAAGGATCTCGTAAGGGATAATCATGTATGGGTATCGCGGGATGCGGCGCGGTGGGTACATGCGGGGGGTGAGGCGGGTGGGCGCGGGGCGGGGCCGAGTAGGGCGGGAAGGGCGGCCGCACTTCGTATACGGTCGGGTAGGGCGGTTGATATCCATAACTGGGTTCTGATAATACTTCACTCTCGTGTTTCATAGGTGGTGGGTGATGCGCTGCATACGATGTTGAAGGAGGAGACTCTCCCGGCGCTTCCTGTCCTTTGTTCTTTTTCGGTCGACCAGGAGTGCCGTGTGTCTGTAAGTGATAATGGAAACTTAACAATATTGGTAAATTTTGGTAAATTCGCATTTACGAATATCTGTTCACGAAGACTTGTATAGTAATTTATGTAAGAAAATTTATGCTCACGAATACAGGGCGATACATCAGGTTTAATTTAATAAAAAAATGAGAAACAAAATATAACTGATGTTTCAAGGGTACTTGAGACCAACATTTTATTTCTAATAATCAAAACTTACTTGTATTTTTCGTTTTAGATGCTTAATAAGCTGTCGACTTGTGGTTTCTTCCGTTGGCGCTGAAAGGATATATAAAATAGATTAATAAACCTTAATTATTTTATTTTCGTAGGTCATTCACACTTTTCCAATTCCCTTCATCAATTGATATCATTTCTTAAAAGTTTTTGGCTTCCACAGGATTGTTTCAGTATGTTATCTGCGTCCATAAATAGTTTCAAAAACCACACATGTTGTACAAAAAAGGGCCTTTTGTACATGTTCATTTTTTATTCTTCCTTCATTTGTTATACCTATGGGTACTGATTTAATAGTTTTCTATTTTTTATTATCACATATTTAAATTTACAAACTAAAGTACAGTGTATTCAATGTCCTCTCTGCATGTGTTTTACTCATCATCATGATAAGAAAACACATGCAGAGACAGACTGATTGACATAACATTAGGCCTCTCCTTCTTCTTCTTCGACTTCTCGCATTCAGCCTTCTACTAATAAAAAGGTTACCATGAGGTTGTGCTAGCGGCGGGGGTGAGGCGCTGGCTGGCCCAGGTGGCGCGTGTTGCGTAGTCGCTGTCAGCAGATGTCGCGACAACTCTGCTACACTCGAAAACTTGATGCCTACGAAACGAAAATAAATAAACCAATATATTACAAAAATCCCAATTTCAAGAACTGGACCAAATTGAAATGGGATAACACGGGAATCACCAGCTTTCAAATAAAAAAAACATTGAAATCGGTTTACCCAGCCGAAAAAACAAAAAAAAATACAGTCGAATTCAGAACCTCCTCCTTATTTTGAAGTCGGTTAAAAATGTTAAAGATCTGGAAGATGAACGATGATAGTGATACTTTTATTGAAGGGAAACCTTCTATATGTGGGTTTGGATGGGGAGTAAATTTATGTAAGTTGTCATCGACATGCTCACGTAACGTGACCTCATTCACTGGATGGAAAGCAACAAGAGAATTGACTAACACTGGTTTTCGGAAGCGTGACTTTTCCATGATTATTTATTTTTTATTAATCGATGAGCATTACTTCGAGTCGTTACCGATATTTAGAATATGTTTATACATGTAGCTCGTTTTAAGTTATTAGATGTATTTTTCTAATAACATGTTTTAAAATGATAGAGATACGAGCTAGGCCACGTTTTTAAAAAAAGATAATGAAAAGTTTGGCTGTAACTAACGTAACGAATAGACAGGACAGCGTAGTGGATCACATACCTAATTTGCTTTCGGCCCAATCACAAACGATCCTTTCAGTTTCTCTCGACGGCGCTATAGTTTCCTGCAACAATTAATAGAAGTTCATTCATCAATTTATTTACTCGTACTAAGTAGGTACTTGACATTGAATACTATACACGTGTAGAGTTATGTAATAATAATAATAATGTTCTCCTAGCCGATAACGGCCACGGCGGCCAGTCTCAACGGAGACCAGCCAACTCCGCAGGAGATATTATAGTGCACAAGTGTGTGCGCAAACACAGGTGTACTCTCTGTGCCCTCTCTTTCCTAATCCGATGGGACGGTTAACCGACACGATCGGCGAGAGATCAGGCGCAGGATCGACAGATTTACGTGTTCGGAGCCCAATTTCCAAACTCTGAGCTGTTATTAAGTATTTTTATAATCAGAAAAACTTATAGACACTTTTGACCCGACCCGGGATTTGAACCCAAGACCTCTTGATCGACAGTCGCATACGTCAACCGCAAGACCAACAAGTCAGATGTACAGTGAGTGCAGTGAGGCAACGAGTAATAATGTGTAAACAACGTTATTAAACATTTCCATTTGTAAATAGACTATTGTAGTATTTGCATATACTTCTCAGTGTTACTCTTATAAAGTAAAAGTAATGGACTAGGTACAAAATAAAACACGTAATAAAAAATACAAATCTATACAAATAAATAAAATTGGAGTGTCTGTTTGTAACATTAAAATAACAGCATTTTAAACAATGCATATGTATGTATACACGATACATATAACAAAAATGTAGTTAAATTTTTTTTTGTCTGTCTGTTTGTTCCGGGTAATCTCTGGAACGGCTGGACGGATTTTGACGGGACTTTCACTGGCAGGTAGCTGATGATCCGGGGAGTAACTTAGGCTACTTTTTTCAGACTAATTTTGTCCCGCGGCGTTACTCTCGGTACAACAATAGCCGCGGGTAACACCGCGGGGTTCAGCTAATACCTAATATAATAACGTTAGTATTATATTGACATCATTCTAAGAGAGTAATTCCTCTAGGTTTTATATAGATAAAAAAAACGAAATAGGGACTATGAATAAAAAAATTATTTGTCTCAAATATTTTTTTCTAGATTCCTTATTGTCTTTACAATATACTTAAAAGGTATTTTTTTTATTTTGTAATTATTTAAACCAAGAAAATTTTAGTTAAAAAAAAAAAGTTAAAACTAAAACCCAACTACGACAAAAAACGACGCTGAAAAAGCATGAAATAAGTTTCAAAAGCCGTAGTCACGCGTTTTTAAAATGTTATGGACTATTTAATTATTCAACAAATAATGATGTCGCACAGCAGCGTTGCAAGATAGGTTCTGCACACTGCAAAGTTATAGCAGCATCAACAATATATATATATAGATATAAAAGAGGAAGGTGACTGACCGAGTGACATACACAAAATCAACGCATAGCCCAAACCGCTGAACCTAGAATCCTTAAATTTTGCATGTAGGTTCTTTATGTAACGTAAGTGAGCATTAAGACAGAAATTTTGGAAATTCCACCCTTAAGGAAGTAAATCAGCGGATGAAAGTCAACGTGAGCGAAGCCGCGTGCAAAAGCTAATTCTGTAATAAGATACAACTCGCACTGCGCGCTCAGTCTTAGATAACCCAACATCACTGCTTTGAGTTAGTGTGGCATTAAATAATTATGCTTATTTATTACATTACTCTAAATAATTATGTTTATTTATTACATTACTCTATCTACGGGTTATCTTCAAAACTCAGTGAACATAGATTGTATAATACTTTTATTTAATTTACTAATACTGTCCATGATAGATTTTCATCTATACAAATAAATAAAATTGGAGTGTCTGTTTGTAATATTAAAATAATCGCTTTTTACTAAATGCATATGTATGTATACACGGTACATATACCAAGAATGTAGTAAAAATTGTTGTCTATCGGTTTGATCCGGGTAATCTCTAGAACGGCTGGACCGATTTTGAAGGACTCTCACTGGCACGTAGCTGATGATTCAAGGAGTAACTTACGCTACTTTTTTTAGTCTAACTTTGTCCCGCAGCTTTACTCGCGGTACAACAGTAGCCGCGGGTTACACCGCGGGGTTCAGCTAGTAGTTAATAAAGTAAAAAGTTTAAAAAAATGACTCTACTACGTAAAAAAATTTGATAAAAAATATTGGCTATGTCCCACGGGCAATTATTACAACTATATAGGCACCCCATTTATTAAAATTGACTGCCTCGGTGGTGCAGTGGTAGCGTATGCGACTGAGGTCTCGGGTTCGATTTCCGGATCGGACCAAATGTTGGTATTTTCTGAAAATATTTATTTCGAAATTTGGGTGTTATCTATGTATAATATGTATCTATTTAAAACAAAAGTATATATGTGTGGAAAAATGCTGTCATGTCCCACCAACAAATGCGCTGTATGTGGGAGTCGCCACATATGTATTCATATCAGTTGTCCAGTACCCATAACACAAGTTCTGCTTAGCTTGGGACTTAAGATAGCGTTGTGAGTTTGATGTCCGAAATATTTATTTATTTATTAAATCGGTTGAGTAGTTTAGGCTTTACGGTTGAACATACACACACATTGACTGCTAAAACTATTAATACCCTTCCTTTTGACTTCGCCCTAAAAGCTAAAGCAGTACTTTGAATAACAAAAAGAAAGATATCGCCTACCTTAGATGATTCGCCTAAGTCAGGGAGCTGTGGTACTTCCAATTTAATTTTTTTCCTCAAACCAGCATAGCAGTATCTGAAAAATTATAATACATGATTAATACACGACACTTTGAGTTAATTAATTAATAAAAAAAACTATGAAATAAATAAGTTTTTACAATTTTGTGTAGAACAAAGACAACTAAATAAAATTGAAGTGTCTATTTGTAATGTAAAATTAACAGCTTTTCACTAAATGCATATGAAAGTATATTTGGTACTTATATTAAAAAGGTAAGTTTCAAATTTTTTGTCTATCTCTCTGTCCTTTGTTCAAAGTGACTGTCGCTGAAAAATCGGAGCTCTATTACTAATCTATCTCCATCTCAATCTATACAAATAAATAAAATTGGAGTGTCTGTTTGTAATATTAAAATATCCGCTTTTTACTAAATTCATATGTATGTATACACGGTACATATACCAAAAATGTACTTTAAATTTTTTGTCTGTGTCTGTCTGTCTGTTTGTTCCGGGTAATCCCTGGAACGGACGGGACTTTCACTGATAGGTAGCTAATGATATGGGGCGTAACTTCGGCTACTTCTTTTTAGACTAGCTTCGCCCCGCGGCGTTACTCGCGGTACGACAATAAGCGCGGGAAACGCCTCGGGGTTCAGATAGTCTATAATATGAACGTAACTTTTATGACCTGTCTGTCTGTACGGGCTAATTTCAAAAAAGCTGGACCGATTTTGACAGGACTTTGACTGGCATATAGCTGATGATGTAAGGAGTAACTTAGGCTTAAGGCATATATTGACTAACACTTGTGCTAGATGCAAAATATACTTTTAGATTTCGAACACATTATTCAAAAATCTTTTATAACGAATATAGAGAGAATATAGAAATAATATTATTGACTTCAATTTAACTTTTTTTTTATATATATATGCCTCGATGCAACAAACCTCATTGTAACAATTTACATGGTATAAAGAATGTTTTTTTAATCCCCTTGAGTTTCGTCATATCGAGGTTGCACTATAATATACCTACAGTAAGACATGTCACATTATACAGCACGGTGACGTCACAACTATATCAATCATAATTATTGCACTGTGATTATGATTTATTTATTGATATATGTTTCGTGAGTCTTGATTGCAGTCTATAAAAAAAGCACCGATCTTGATTAAATTAGATTATGAATGCAACCAAACAAATTATAATAATGTCGTTCAATCGGAGCGCGGTACGTCACAATATATGAAGAACCACAGACAAGTTGTCTAAAAATTGTTGTCAAAGTCAAACTATCATGTTTGTTTGTATTCTTTTTGGGCTGTTTTGAGGCTTATTTGCTAAAAGTGCAAAAATAATTTAAATTAATTACGATGGAGCTTGGATTTATCAAAGGAAATCGTTCAAATTTACCAAAAGTAGATTCTTTTCTTCTTTTTTTGATGGTGGCAAGTTTCTTTACTAAGAACAAGGATTTTTGTGCAGCAAAGTTCGCGAAAACATGAAAGTACTGTTTTTTAAAAGGCGTAATAATCAACAAATAAACACAACAGTTATAAAACTTGCAATTTATTATTTTTGCTTATATAATGAGTGTAATTAATATCTTAGAATACAAAATAGCACATAAATACTACAGCTTTTAATCTAACGCCTTTGACAGACAGTTTGACAACAGTTTGTTTATTTAATACACTGTTTCGTCATCAAGACAATTAAACATTAAACTTATTAAAGTTGTTTTTTTATTTAAAATTAATGAAAAAAAATGATATAATTTATCGTAATACTTACGTTCCTACCTATTAAATGAAAATAGTTCCAAAAATTTGTCAACATCCCTTTTGTTATACTTTATTACATGTTATAACTAAGAAACGGTACACAATCGCAACTCCATTTTGTCACACACTTCCTTTGATGTTGCCTACGTATCCTAGACAAAAGTCTCTATAGCAGTCTGCTGCTATATTTCTGTATTGTCGTTTCTGAAACCCACAAGCGATTGTCCTAAAACAACTTACTTTATTTCTTCCATTAATTCTTCATATTAATACTATAAATTCAAAAAAAATATTTTATTGGAATCAATGTAGTGGGCATTGATTTCAATAAAATAATTTGGCATGGAGATACTTTGATTCTTGAGAAAGCACATAGGCTACTTTTTACCGCGGTAAACGATAAACACCGAGTGGAGCCGCGGACAAAAGATAATAGTCTAATAAGAACCAGAATGGAAAAGAAAAATCATGCTATTCATCCATTTCTTTATTTCTTCTATGCATTCATCGACATTCTTGTCAGAATACTAGGTCCAATTAACATAATTATTATTGTCTGTGGTAATTGATCGCCTTCGCAATTATCGTTAGAAACTGTAAGCGCCGTGTGCATGTGTTGGTATATTTATGAACACGACCTGTACTTAGATATAATTTTAAGACCCCGGGGAAACACGACTTTTATGCGAAAATGGTAATATTTTTAAAGTAATAGTAAGTAAACTGTGAGATCATTTAGACCCGTATTTTAAAAGGCTCTCAAGAATCCGTTGATCTCAGATCAGCTGAAACTAGTTTTAAGTTCAAATCAAATCTCAAGCGTCGCTCTTATCATAGAATGCGCTTTAAGTTCTACTTAGCTGAAACTAGTCTCAGTAACCAATCTCAACTCAACAGTCCGTTCTCAATTACGTTTCAGCATTATCGATATTTTTGTTCCGTATCACGCATCGAATTTTAAACAAAATATATTTAACAAATATAATTTATATATTACTAGTTATTAGTTTATATATAATACATTATTGGTTGGTGTATCAATGTAAACATAATAATAAGAAGCAACTCGCCCTAAATTAAAAAATATAAATATTAAACTAAAAATGACTATAGACACCGGAACCGGACCTATAACGGAACGTTCAAATTATTATTAATATTTGTTATGTGGAATTGTCAAACTTTGTTTTTTATCAGAAACCAAAAGCTTGTGGGGGATAATAATTGAAACAAATGGTTGAATGTGTATTTTAAGTGCATTGAACATCAATTTAATGTTATTTAAAGTGAATTGAAATGTGTATGTTAAGTAATTCTTTTGTTATTAAAGTAAGGTAAAGTAAATCTTTCGTTGTAATTCAGAAACATCATGATAGAATACGTTAATTTACCAAAAAAGTCCTTAGAAATTACCACTTGAGACTAGATTGAGCTTGTCTCAACTGAACAGAGATCACATCTGTCAACATTTATTCCTGAGAGGAGATTTGCGTCATTCTCAAATAAGCTCTAAACAGAGATTAATTGATATTTACTCACTTGATTAACGATCAGTGAATCTTGACTCAAGAGAAGTTCAATAATAAGATCTCTTGAAACTAGTTTTAAAACTAGATTCATGACTGACATGCCTTTTAAAATACGGGCCTTAGACTTTCTTTCACGCTCCTACTTTCAATTCTTGATCATGCAGATTGCCAGTTATCCAGATCTCACTGATAAGATGTCAGACCCATTGGGCATCTTCTAAATTTTATAGGATCAAAAAAGTACGATGTCGTAGATATTACCACGTCTCAGAAATTTGTGAAAAGGCCAATTGGTACAAAATGCTCGTATGATTTTTAAAATTTGCTGTTTTTAACTACGCTATATGAAGGGGATCTTTGAGAGTCTTCATGATAAATGTAAAGCCAAGAAACATCGTGGAATGTGAAACGTTTAAGATTCCATTTTTTTGCTATCCATTTTTTTTATTTAGGTATTAAAAGCGGCCTTTACTCTAATTGTAACTATTCTAGTCAAACTAGCAAATACTGCAAGTTTTTTTTGGCAAATATGTATTGTCTCCATATATTATACCCATTTTATTACTGTAGTATTTCTACAGTAAAAAACTATCGAAAAAGTGCGGGTGGACGAAGAACCTTCTACTTCACGGATTCGACGACGGAGGGCGTGCGTCGTTAAGCCAGTCCGCCTGTGACCACGGCCAGTCCAACCTGGTCGAAACGTCAGGCAAATCAGAGGTGTGTAATATCTTTTAATAAGTGATCGCGTTAATTCCCGTAAAAATATTGTTAATAAGATAAATTAAAATATGTATTTTGTCCAAATTGTTAATTAAGGATAATTATTTTAATATAATTATTCTATTAAATTTATCAATGTGACGACATGACAAGTCCTATAACTTACCTACCAAAGGCAAAAAATATGTAGGATTTAGTCCGTTAAAAGTTCAGTCGCAAATATTTCTGATAAAACAATTACTTGATAAGTGATAACCTTTGCAGTGTAACTTGATATGACTCCCAATAACTTCTGTGTGATATAATGATAAGAAAATCTAAATAAAATGTCACGTCTGTTCCCCCACGTGCGTTGACGCATGTCCTAGTCCCTAGAACGCCTATTGTGTCTAAGATAAACCATACTTATTTTATAAATTTGAAATTAACTCTGGCTGGTTACGCTTTTACGGCTAAACCGCTGAAATTTACCATGAAGATCCTTTGATTTTTTTTACGGCGGCGAGCAAAGGCTAGTATTCTATATGTTCAGCATAAATTACTGTTGTAAATTGATTGATATTAGTTGAAAAAAAATTCCAAACTATTTATCGTAGAAAATCCAGACCAATCCACTTTCTGTATCATATTGTTTGTATTCCGTCGTCTGTCTTTCGTTGATCCTTATCTACGTATAACAAAATTCAAATGACCTCTGTCGAATACAGATTATCTGTGACATATCAATTGTTCCATATATCCCTAGTGATTCCTACCCGTAGGGATACCGAAAACTTTAGGTATATATAGGGTTATACACCCATTTTTGAAAAGTGTCATAATTAGATTCTATAGTGCTATTAAACCACAGAAAAAAACACAAAAATGCATTTTAATTTTACATTTTCAAATTTCTGCTGGACGCAGTGGACGCCATATTGCATTGTGGTATGACGTCAGTTCGCTTTGTAAAATTTGCATGACATGAATATAATTTCAACAAACAGTTTATACGCTGATCAGTTGATACTTTAGTGTACTTACAAAGCGGTGTGACGTAATAACATGGCGTCTAGCATTTCATGGTATTATAGAACAGATTAAAAAAATGAAATAAATTATAAAAAATATTTTATGAACTAAAATGAACATATTCCGACTGGGTTTTGCCTAAGGTATCTCAATAGTATTTAGAATTTAGAAACTTAAAACCCCATTGAAAACTTTTCAATGACATTACAAAAAAAAATATTTCACTTATAAAATAGAGATACTGGAAATAATATCCTTACTTGTACGGATATTTCAGTAGGGATATGTGAACCAGGGACAGATATCTCTGTGATAAGTTCGTCAACTGTTATCATCGGCTATTAATATATTTGTAATATAGACAATATAACTTGTTGTATTTGTCTGATAAATGTAAACGGCGTCTATAACTGTAAATCATTCATATGTACTATTCCAGAAAATAATTTTGCTATAGTCAAGTAAATAGTTCGATTAAAAGCGCCCACACATAACTGCGAGCTCGCACGAATGCACTGCAAGAACGTCCCATGTAATTCGCATCGTGCATTCGTGCAATGTTATGTGACAGTTGTTGACAACGTTTTTGGTCCAATCTGAGACTTTACTAAACAGCACTACTTTCTTTCTATTTTTTCTTTACTTTACTAGATACCACTGTGTGTTAGTTGTCCAAAATAATTATGTATTATTATTTTATATATATGTAGTGCAAAGTTACCTAACTAGGTACCTATACACTACGCATATTTTGCAGGATCTGAGATGTTATTTTATTTTGGTTCAAATACTGAGGAATATAAACGAAATATTTTTAAAAATATTTTATTTTTTTCTTTTAAAACATTCACATTCACCTCACGTCACAATTGTATTCATTTCTTAAAAAAGTTTCAGTAAACTCTCTAAGTGTGTAATTGAAATAAAAATGCAAAGGTTCTTAGGGCTGAGTATTTGTAAAACAAATCATAATTTTAATGAAAAATTTACTAAAAATTTTACTGAAAATGTATTATTTTTGTATTTTATGTAATCATCATCATTTTGAAAACAAACTGACATCTATCGTCATTTATACCACAGCAAAAAGACAGGGTCGTAATTAGAATCGAAATATTTTATCAAGTAATAACTAGCTATATAAGTTTTAGGTATACCGATAATTTGAAGGAATTTTCAAAGTTTATTGAAA
Source organism: Spilosoma lubricipeda (assembly GCA_905220595.1). NCBI lineage: Eukaryota > Metazoa > Arthropoda > Insecta > Lepidoptera > Erebidae > Spilosoma > Spilosoma lubricipeda. Next base: position 11,798,843 of record HG992275.1, read on the forward strand.
TTGTTTCGTTTATATATTCTTCTAAATTGGCAGACTGGCAGAGAATGCCCTATGGCATTAAGTCCGCCTATGTACAAAATGTGCATTAAGCTTAAATAAATAAAAAAAAAAATACATCCAAAAACAAGAGCAGTGGTTCAAAAAAAATATTACAGAAGACTAGAATCTAATTAAATTCACCAAGATTTGTTCTTAACATTGTTTTGATGATGAAACTAAACGAAACCATTTTATTTTTAAAGAACTCCCGCATTAGGAATATACATCCTGTGTCACGGAGGACTTTACAAACATATATAAAAAGGACACAAAGAACACCCAGAAACAGAATAATAATTTGTGGATCACACAAAGTCTTGTCCCATGCGGGATTTGAACCCACAACATTTGGCGCAGTGGATCGTGATCTTCGCTCTAACCACTAAGCCAACTCTGCAACCCAACCCATATTAAGCAAGAATATAAGTGCATAATTGAGAATAATAGTGACACTATATTTATGACCCAAGTTGTCAGTTTCTAAATTAGTTTCTTTTCTAAAGTTCGCATATTTAATGGTGCCTATAAAATATTTTCATTTTATTTATAAATAAAATGATGTACACTATATTTCTGTATTTCTTGTTCTCTCTCAATATATAAATAAACTAGCTGTCCCGGCAAACGTCGTTTTGCCATAACTAGTAATAAATTAAAAATGAATTAAAAAAACATTGTCCAGCGGACAAAATTGTGAATCTAAACCATTCCCAGATCCCCTTGAACACACACAAAAAATTTCATCAAAATCGGTCCAGTCGTTTGAGAGTAGTTCAGTGACATACACACTCACAGAAGAATTATATATATAAAGATAACACAAGGTTATGAGGAAGAAAGAATACACAAACTTTCACTTTTGTAGTATTATTTTTGTTATGAATGACATTTTTGTTATACATATGAAGATGGTTTAAAAAATTGACCTTGACAAATTTATTTTAGGTAAAAAAAATCTGAGTACGTCTCTTACATTCTTTACCCAGTGTCAGGTAGTTAAATTACATAGCAACCTTAAAATAAATAGATGCAAGTACTTTTGCTATTGTTTGGTAGATGGAAATGAGTAAAGTAACACCCCCTCGCCCCTGCAAATTCTCAAGCATTGTTTCATACAAAAATCTCATAAGGGCATCTCCTCTTTGTGGTCGAAAGTATGGTCACAGTCATGAACCAACGCTTTGCCGCACGATTTCGTATCGTAGCAAAAATTCGCATCGCAAGTTCTTACGATGCGGAGTTGCATCGCATCGTAGCTTTGTGTGGGAGCCCTTAAACAATGTAAAAAACTCTTCGTTCAAGCAGTTCTACTCCGGAAACCGCTTGAAATCCGGATGTCCACTAATCGTTTCGTATTTAAAAAGAAGGTACATGACCTCCTTCTCAATGCCATGTTAGAGTCATCGAAGCGATAGCACACCAACTTATTTTCTAATATTCATAGTTTACGAATGCTCTGTAAAGATATTTGTGTGTATATGTAATCTATCTATACTTATAAAATCACAAGTCCTGACTGACTGACTGATTCATTATCGCCGAGCGTAAACTATGATAGTTAGAGCTATGAAATTTGGTGATTAGGATCGTTTTATTGAGTAGACACCCACTAAGAAAGGAATGGTTGGTTTTAAGTTAAAAGCATGACACTATATTTTTGGGCTACTGATTGAAAATGAGTGGATACCTATTTAAGCGTTTCTGGATATTCTACCCCTAAGGAGGTGAGATAGGGGTTGAAACTTTGTTTGGAAGTCCATCAATTTTGGTGTTCGAAACATTAAACTTTATTTATGTGCTACTGAATATTAAAAAAAGTGTAGAGACATATTGAAACGTTTTTGGATATTCTACCACTAAGGGGTGAAATAGAGGTTGACATTTCCCATATAGGTTAGTCTGGAGATCCGTCATTTGTGAAGTTCGAAACAAGAAATTTTGTTTTTAGGCTACTGGTTGAAAATGAGTTGATATGTATTTAAGCGTTTTTGGATAGTCTACCCCTAAGGGGGTGAAATAGGGGTTGCAAGATTGCACGGACGTCTGTCATTTTTTGAGTTGGAAAATAAAATATTATCTTTGGGTTACTAATTAAAAACGGGTCGATACGTATTTAAGCGTTTCAGGATATTCTACACCTAAGAGGAGAAATAGGCATTTCATATATTGATTAGTTTGGAAGTCAGTCTTTTTTTATTTAGCAGTCCAAAATCTTTCGTCTTTATGTTTCTGATTACAAATAGAAGAATATTTATTTATGCGAATTCTGTTCCTAAATGGGATGAAATATGGGTCTAATATTTGTATGAAATTTCTTTCAAATGGGCTATTGATCAAAAATAAATAAATACGTTTAAAAACATGAATAAATTACTGATACATACTTTTACACAGTTTTAATTAAATACATATAACCAACTTCCACGCGAGCCAAGCCGCGGGCAACAGCTAGTATTATATACAGTTATAGTGCTTAAATATGTACATAATATAGTTGTTTCAATCACTCGATACCCGTGCAATAAAATAGGTGTATTACAATAATTATTAGCAATTATGAATTCAGAATGTATAAGGAAAATGCGGAAACATAATAACATACAATAACTCCCACTTTAAATGCTGACTAATGTGTGAGCTGCATTACAAGTGGGAATAAGCGAACATTTATTATGTCATTCTAGTAATTAACACAAATGTCCCAAGTTTCAATGGATAAATAATTTTATATGGAAGTATTTAGCAGTACACAGCGCGTTATCTCGTGGGCACTTAAAGAAATTGATAAAAGTTATTAACAGTAGTTGCATAATCGGCGAAACATGGACGATATACATGGGTTTATCAGGAGATACACGATTAAGTAAAAATCACATTGAAAATGGATATTGGGTAGGTTGAAATGTGTTTTCAAGGCAAAATAGACTCCGCTTGACTGGGTTTTCGTGAATCGCAGAAGTACATAACACAAGAAACTTGGTTGAAACAGAACTGTTGCAAAGGACCGAATTGCAGAAGATAAGCAGTAGAGCCGCGTTGATTTTAACACGAACGGCCCGGCTCGACTGCACTTGCACTGAAGATCTATGTAAAATGACAGCATTCGCGCTGTCGTGTTTCGTTGGTGAGTGCGAGACCGAAGGCCCAATGATGCAGAAACATCTCAATAGGCCGCCATAGTGTTGGCCACCATGCTGCATTGTTGCATTGTCAGCATTTAAAATGAGTATGGTGATCATTAATTTTTGATGCTTTCCGTTCCGTTGCGATCAGGCAGAGTAGAGCGACTTTGGCAGGCCCAAATATATAAAGAAGACCACGGATGTTCGAAATTTCGGAAGTAACCTTGCAATTGGTTCTATAAAGACCAATACCACAATTTTAAAGACCCTTTGTTATGAACAGATAGTGTGTCATTTACGTAGTGTAGACGTAGTAGTCTACACGTGTAGATTACTCATTTTCCATTTGCATGCTGTATTTATTATACCGATATATACAATAAGTACGGACGTGAGTAGTTGTAAATACGAACATGTTAAATATTTATTTTAATGTGTCTACCACACACAATCCTGACAATATAGATGATGTTGTTCATGTGCATGGAACAAGTAAAATTATTTAAAAAAACCAGTCATCTTTATTAAGTTCAGTTTTTTAAATAGTTTTTTAAATAAAACATTTAAGTTTTATATATAATTATATATATTCGTAGTATCCGTTAAAAATCTTTATTTTGATACCAACTCGATGAATTTTAAAAACATTTGACGAATTGAATTTTGATGTACCTACCCATTGTCACTCTCACGACTAAGACGAATTTACTGACACCACTCACATAAAAATACGACAAGCCGTTTTGGCTCCAGGGCGTGCCAGACAAATATACGTACATACATTCGAAAAACCTACTCCTTTCTTCGCAGTCGGGTAAAAAGTAGTTTGATATCTCAAATGATACGTTTTCCAACCAATAACATTTAAATTTGCTACTACTACTGGTAAATTTACTAATCTGTCTCTATTTGGCACGCATGCATGAGCATGTTAAAATTAAATACAGTTAATTTTAGTGTGTACACCAAATAAGGAATTACCATAAAAAAGATTTGAAAATAATTATCTCCTAGGAGAATTGCAAGATTTTGAAGATATATCTAATATATTATGTTAATTCTAATGTACAAGCATTGTTTTATAGTTATCTATTTTAAGAAGCTATATTTAACTTTAAGATTAGGAATTACGATTTACTACGGTTTTATTTATCTCTATTGGATTACGTAGCACGTGCTAGTGATGCTCCGAATCGGTTTTTTTTCTTGTAATGTCGTCAACAATCGTCGCGCTTTTAATTTAATTTTTACAAAGCTTAATAAACTATGTCCATTATCTGCATGAATCATACTATTAAATCGAAAACAAAAATGAAAATCCTTCTTAAAGTTTATCGCGTTCAGACAGCCGTGGCGGGGGACTGATACTCGTAATAGTTGTACATATATAGAGATATTGAGCTTTTAAAAACCCAAGATAAGGTGACGTATCTATGTATTTTAAGTTACCGCGCTCATATTTTCATATTCATTTTTTTATTATAGACTAGCTGAACCCCGCGGTTATCGTCGTGACGTATAAGATCTAAGTACACAGACAGCGGAAGCGCCTTCATTTTATACTATGTAAAGACATCTCGAAAACGGCGTACATATCATTAGCAAATCAACAACAACCCATAACGTCCCACTGCTGGGCTCGGGTCTCTTCTCAGGAGAGGGTTAAGGCTATACGTCCCCACGCTGGCCAAGTGCGGGTTGGGGACGGACGGACAAACGGATTAGCAATAGCACTGCAGAACAAATGAATTTAAAAAATCAACCGCAAAAATTATCTAATTTAAAATGTAATGAATTCCGATAACTACGAGTATACCACGACCAACTGTTAATTGTGAAAATGACAATATTTCACGATATGAATTATAAAATAGTTAAAGGTAAAGATTAAAAAACTAAGTAATGATACCCGAGAGTCATTATCAAACTACTCTACTCTATAATATTAAACACATATCAGTGATTGATTAATGCGAACGAGATAATAAGACTAACTTATCTTAATCATAACTTTTTAGTTACCTATTGTAATATCACACAATCCAATGGCACTAAATTTCTTTTTCAGGAGTTAGAATTATTAATATACTATGATGATAAAAATAATCTAGATGGACAGACACAGATAAAAGTATACTTTATTATCTATTGTATAGGACATATTTACTAATGCCATCTGTTTACAGTTTTGACATCGCAATGGCTTTTTTTTGGGGAACTCTCCTTGATGTTACCAAAAAGCAGAAGCGATTTATAAGGATCAATTATAAAACTACTAATTGCCACTAAACAATTCCACCTGATATTCATATATTTGGTAACTTTTTATATTTTACTAGCTGAACCCCGCGGTGTTACCCGCGGTTATTGTTGTACCGCGAGTAACGCCGCAGGACAAAGTTAGTCGAAAAAATGTAGCCTAAGTTACTTCCTGGATCATCAGCTACCTGCCAGCGAAAGTCCCGTGAAAATCCACCCAGCCGTTCCGGAGATTACGCGGAACAAACAGACAGACAGACAAAAAAAAATTTTTACTACATTTTCGGTATATGTATCGTGTATACATACATATGCATTGATTAAAAAGCTGTTATTTTAATATTACAAACAGACACTCCAATTTTATTTATTTGTATAGATTAATATTGTAAAGGTGAAAGTTGAATGGATGTTTATTATTAAAAATAGGCGAACAGATTCTTATGAAAATTGTCACAAAGATAGATTATAATCTGGAATAGGCATAGGCTAATTTTTATGCCAAAAATATAGTGTTCCCGTGAGATGATCAGGGTATAAATGCAACCGCATATTTAAAAGGTTTAATTAAGTTATGAAATTTCAAATATGAAGATTTTAGATTGTATAATATATAATGTATTAACTTACCTGGAGTTGCCGCGAGTCCCGAGTCGCCGCGGTCGCACGCTTGGGTATACCTGCTTCATGACTTTTCCGAAATCTGCAGTAGAAAGAGGTTTCATATTGCTGCTCATACAATGTGCTCTGACAAAACAAAAAAAAAATAGAATATTAGATTGAAAATCAACCTACAAAACTTCTATAATGTGTACATCAATTTCAAACTGCAACCAACATAGTCATACAATACTTTACAAAAATACGAAGTCCAACAATATTCCAATTGATTCCTTTGCATCTATATTTTAAAAAAATATTAAAAATGTACATTCAAACAATACAGAATATTATTATTGTTGTTACACGGTTCTACTATTTTTTTAGTTTAAGCAAAGACAAGCTACGAAACAAAACCTCACAAAAAAAGTATTTTATGAACTTAGTTTTTTCTAGGCGAAATACGATTATTAACAAACTAGCAACCTTGGTAAAAACCGCATAAAAATCCATACGGTAGCTTTTCAGTTTATCGCGAACAGACAGACTCGGCGGAGGACTTTGTTTTATAATATGTAGTGATAGTGATTACAGTAGCGGGAGATAATATAGCCTGTTGCGCACGCGCATTTACATATTTAGGTAAATAATATGGATGAAAACAATAGGGTTAATGTAAATAGATTAATATATTAACTGTTAAAACATATTAATGATTATTTTTTCAATAAATTATTATTTTGACGTTACTCTTCCAATTATTTTCTATACAAATAAATAAAAATTGGAGTGTCTGTTTGTTATTTTAAAATAACCGATTTTTATTAAATTCATATGTATGTATACACGATACATCTACCGAAATAAAATTTTATAAATTTTTGTCTGTCTGTTTGTTCCGGGTAGTCTCTGGAACGGCTGTACCGCTTTTGACGGGACTTTCACTTTTTTTAGACTAACATCGTCCCGCGGCATTACCCGCGGTACGACAATAACAGCGGGTAACACCGCGGGGTTCAGATAGTATTAATATAGATTTTAAAGTTACACTTGCTATTGCTCGCAGCTTCGCTTGCGTGATTATTTCTTCGTATTTTTTACTTTTAAAATTACGAACTTCTATACTTTTTCGGGTTAATATTTAGCCTATCACATTTACAAATAATGTTACTTTCTCTTCGTAAAATAATTTTCGAAGTCGGTTCAGTAAAGCCAGAGTTATCCCCTATAACCTCACAAACTTTACCTATCTATACAAATAAATGTCCGTTTGTATTATTAATAAATATGTATGTATACACGATACATGTACCAAAATATCAATTTTTGTCCGTCTGTTTGTGCCGGGTTATGTCTGGAACGGCTGGACCGATTTTGACGGGACTTTCACAGGAAAATAGCTGATAATCTAAGGAGTAAAGATAATAACCACGGGTAATACCGTGGGGTTTAGATAGTTTAATAAATAAATAAAAATGAACCGCCGAAATATATGTAGGTGTGTACCTACATACATTTCGCTTTCGCAAGAGCAATAGTCGATCGGAAGTTATGCATGTGCATATATATTATGCAGATATATTAGTTATGCATGTGCATAACTTCCGATCGACTGCACCAAATTGGCTAATTCTGTTTTCCAAATGTTTATATAGAAGAAAATTAAATTTTTGCCCACAACTGTACTGTGGGAAGTTGAGGCGGGCATAACCACTACTCACTACTTTTTTATAAATCAAGAAAATATTTACGAAACAAAACTATGGCAGGACGAAGTTCATCAGGTCAGCTAGTTTTATATTAGAATAGATTATAATGTATATTTACATGAATTCTAAGAATTTTATTTAGGGAAGAAATAATAATACTGAGGGCTCTGATGTTATATGGAACCACTGTTTTACATCTTTAGTATAAATTTACATATGTAATATGGCAATATTGAAACTATTTTTCAAATAAAGATGTGCAGGGAGAGATTTTGAGTTTTAGATTATTTTAATTATATAAAAGGAATTTGGTATTCAGTACCAAAATATTAATTTCCCTACATCCAATACAGTTTATGGCGCTAAATAAACTGTAAGTTATTATATTTAAACTAGCTGAACCCAGCGGTGTTACCCGCGGATATTGTTTTACCGCGAGTAACGCCGCGGGACAAAGTTAGTCTAAAAAAAGTAGCCTAAGTTACTCCCTGGATCATCAGCGACCTGCCAGTGAAAGTTCCGCCAAAATCGGCCCAGCCGTTCCAGAGATTACCCGGAACAAACAGACAGACAGACAGACAGACAGACAGACAAAAAATTTTTTAACTACATTTTTGGCATATGTACCGTGTATACATACATATGCATTTAGTAAAAAGCGGTTATTTTAATATTACAAACAGACACTCCAATTTTATTTATTTGTATAGATATTGTTTTATATTTAAAAATAAAATTTATGCACAATACTTTACGGATGCATAAAAATGTTACTCTAAGATATATTAGTTCATAAATCAAAATGTTTACAAGCCATAAAATATTTTATCAATGAGAAAAAATTAGCTTAATGACAAAAAAGGTTTTTAAAAAGATACTCACATGTACTCATCATAGACATCCTGTTTGGGTAATGATACATCGGGGTCTACTTCTAAATGTGTCTGTATCCAAGTTACAGTCTGTTGAAGTTCAGCCCTGAAATATAATTTTTACATTAAAATATGCTGACTGTGCGGAAAAACAGTTTATGAATCCTTTTTTTTTTAAGTTTCAAATATCATATTTAATGCTAGCTACCCCAACAGATGTTGTTCTAACTTTGAATATGGAATTCACATTTTTGTTCTGTTTCTGTTTGTAAATTAACAAGTTAACTTTCTTCTGACAATAACAAATGCAAAAAAAGTGATTAGCAATATTGCCACAGCTATACACAGATGGTGCCATGACCAAGGAAAATAGAGGAAATTAATTTGTTTATTTAATATTTTGATACATATCTGTATATTTATAACAACAAGATACAAGGTGCTTACCGTGAGCCCAGCGGATTAATTGGCTGCTTTAAAGGATCATGTTGTGCAACTCCAGTTGGTAGCCGCAGGTACAAAAGTAGTCTTTCAGCCCCACTCAGTGCCTCTACAGCCTCTAAAAGCTGAGCTACCCTCTGTCGACCCTCTTGACTAGACAACACAAAATTAATTTATCACTTACTTTTGCGAAAAAAGCTATTTGATCCAAAGACTGTATTAATTTATTTACCATTTGACAGGCATTTATGTATTGTAATTAGATATTAATAGAAATTGTAAACTTATATAAAATTCTTCTTGTAAGAACTACATTTTAAATTAATATTGAAAAAGAAATTAAGAAAAGGGATTGTTAATGGTGAATTAGGCAACTAAAATTTGACTGTCAACAATAGCACAAGTGTTGAATAGAAAGTGATTAGTTGAAATATGTGTGTACAACACCCTCAACAGCTGTCTTACTGATAACAGTGGCCTACTATCATTCTTGAGCTATATTTGCTGATAAATCATGTGTATATGAGAGTCCAGTAGAGTTTTCCAGTATAGTTTAGGTTTGTAAGCATTACCTGAGGGTGTTCTCGACGATTTGTTGCATAGAAGCTATTTTGCTCGAGTCCATGTTGGACTCGCTGCCCTGAGCGGGATCGGCACCGCCGGGGGCCGTAGCACTGGATGATCCCGGTGCGTTGCTTGAAACAGCGACACTTTCTTTATTGTAAGACGCAGTTTGCCTATGTTTTGGATGATTGACATTTTCCCGATGAAGTTTCGCGTCATCCACTAGTTCTCTTTCATTTTTAACATTTTTCGCACTATCGTCGGCAGCCCAAGGTTGAAATGGACTTGTACTATCCATTCTAACCCGAGCAGGCTATAAAAATAATGTTTTTCAATTTCATATTGAAACTTTTTCTAATCTGAATTATAAAATGCGTAACAAAACTCCATTTTCTTGACATTTGATCAGCTGTGAGGTGAGGAGGAGTAAAGAGGGGGTTTAGGGTGAACAGTATAAAAAACTCACGAAATGAGTAGCTTTTTAACAACTGTAGGTATGTCCTTACAAAAAAAGAACTCCAAATGTGTAAATTGTACTTTGAGGTACCTAGTATTTCCAACTGTGTCAGTTGTCAGTTGTCTGAGACTAGATGGTGTTGTGTGCCAGGCGTAGGTCTGAAATATCATTATAACAGGACTACATTTTCGCGTTATACTCAAAAGCTTCTGTACCGATTTTTTGCGGTTTTTATCTACACAGTTATTCTTGAGGAAGGTTTTCGTACATAATTTGTTAATTTTTTGATTATACCGGCTAAAATATAACGATAGGTATTTGTTGAAGGTGTCGGAAAAAATTAAGCAGCACCTCTTCTCAGATTAAAATGGGCTATATTATATTTTCTATAAAACTAAGTTGACTAAAACAACTTTAGAGCATATATATCTGAAAGGCGAATAGCGTGATTGGAGTAGAGAGAGAGACTGTGTTTGGGTAGTGTCTATCTCTCTCACGCAAGGTTCTGATTAGTAGACGCACATACCAATTAGCATGACTGATTTGGTGGGAAATATACCAACCAATCAGAAGCCCATTTAGAAGCTTCACAGACAGACACTACCTCAGTCTCACTATCTCTCTCTCTCTACTCCGATCATGCTTTCTGCCAGTTCCGCTGCCCCTCCAGATAAATGTGCTCTAAGGAAACAACATTCTATCAACTCGGCAATTAGTGCAAAGTGCAACATGGCAACTATTGACTGACATTCTTTTCTTGAACTGTCAGGATTTCAAGAACTTAACTTTTTGTGATTTTTTTACCAATACACCAAAGGGTTTTACTTGTTATTAGCGTGATTGTTCTTAATTTAACACTATACACAATAAATACCGAGTGACACGAAGTAGTATGCAATGTTTAATATAATGGCTTGCTATACAGTCCGTAGTTTTTATGTTAGCTTATTATGTTTGCTATCAACCGTAATGTAGTACTTTAAACGCTTTGAATGCAAAATTCGTAAATATTATAAATATTTATAACATTGCAATCCTTAAGACCATAACAGAATTAATTACATGTAAGTATTAATTATGTGCTTAACTTTTCACAACAAAAATTATTACATTATAAAGGTTAATGGGCATGTAAAGTGTTAATCGAGTCTAAGCTTACAGAGAATGTACAAACAAAGCTAAATGAACTTGCAAAGAATACTGAAAGTTTAACTAAAAATATACATTCAAGATGAATTTGGGTGATATGGTATATAATGGTTGCATTAATATAATTCTTCAATGAATGAGCTTATAAAGTACTTAAGAATATTATTAATGTCTAGTTGTTGCCCGTGGCCCCACCCGCGTATTTGTCGGTTATCGCGGCAAATAGTAGCCTACATGTTATTCTGATGTATATGCTATATTACTATATAGTTTAATCCAAATTCGTTCAGTAGTTTTTGCATGAAAGAGTAACAAATATCCATCAATCCATCCTAACAAACTTTAATTTTTTAAATATTATTAGGACTAGCTGAGTCCCGCAGTGTTACCCATGGTTCTTTTTGTACCTTTACAACCGCAGGTACCGCCAAGGGGCAAACCTAGTTGAAAAAAAGTAGCCTAAGTTACTCTTTATTATATCAGCTGTGTGTCAGTGAAAGTCCTGTCAAAATAAGCCATTTCAAAGACTGGATAGCAAAAAATTTTATTTTGATATATTTATGTATTATGTACTGTCTTTACACAGATATGCATTTAGTAAAAGTAGTAGGTTATTTTTATTAGATTACATTCAGACACTCTGATTTCATTTATTTGTAAAGCTGTATAGGTTTGTTTTATACTGTATACTGTGGAGTTAAAGTTTATATGGAAAAGGAGTGCAGTAAACTGAAACAAGAAAATATTATGGTCGAATTTCAACCACTGGCAATCATTAAATTTATAATAAATATGAATTTATTTTCAGCACATCATGTCTGATGAAATTGATATTGAAGAGCATGATCTATTGGATAATCCAAGTATCAGGAAGATATTTCCTGACCTTTCCATTATAAAAAAAGAAATATCACAGTATGAAGAAGGTAATTCATGTTGAACTAAACACATATATTGATGGTCACTTTTTTGATTAACATTGAATTATATAAACCCTGTCAGTATATTATAAACTGTTTTGGCATTATTATCAACATCCACTGCTAGGCATGGGCCTCAACTTCTCTTCTTTTTTTACCCATGAAGCAAAAAGAAGGGTGTTATAAGTTCAATGTTGATGTCTGTCTGTATGTCTGTGTGTGTCTATCTGTGGAATCGTAGATCTCAAACTGATGGATCCATTTTGATATGGTTCAAAGGTAGAAGAGCCACACTGATTTCAACACGAACAGGCCGGCTTAACCGGGGCAGTACTATCCTCGCACGGCAAATCAATATAAAAATGACAGCAATTGTGCGAGACCGGAAGCCCAGTGATGCAGAAGCATCACTAGCCCACCATGGTGTGGGCCATGCTGCATTGTTGCATTGTCTGCATTTGCAGTATGGTGACCACCACTCTTGAATTCTGCTTATGGTTTCCATCAGGCAGAGTAGGGTCATCTTAGCAAGGGCAAACATAAAAAAAAGGGTTCTTGCTATGTTTGGTTAAAATCAGTCCAGCAGTGTAAGAGTATCAGCTCCTTTCCAAAATGATGTAAGGCATTTCTGGAGTAGGCATACTAGATTAATTGCTTGACGGGTGCCAGTATAATTGTTAAATGACAATTAATTGATAACTGCACCCTAATGCTGCATAGGGGGTTCTTTAATTTATGATTATGACCTACTATAGCAAGCTGGACAGAATGATGTGTTGGTATGATTTGTTTCAAGTTGTTCTTCTCTTAGCAATGTTGTTTTTGTTGTTATACTGCTTACTATAAACACAATGTACAATGGTCTTCACTACATTTAGCTTAGAAAATAATTCTTAGGTATAACTGGTTTTGCTTAGAAAAATAATTTGGTTTATAATGCCTGTATTTTTCTTTTCTGAAATTCCTATTAGCCAACCAGCTTCTAAATGTCTTTCAAACAGAACTAACTTTAGACACACCTCTCCAATTCTCGTTCTGAGTGACACTAAAGTTGATGTTAAAATTGCTACTTCTCTTCAAAAATATTAGGTACATAAGGCATGCTAAAACTTAAAATTGTGCTGTTAAAATAAAGGCTTTTATTTCACAATTCAAGTGGTTTTTATACCTTTCTACCTACCATTTCTAGCAAAAGGTGTTTGGTCATTTAACTCATCCACTTATCGTCTTACTTATTACACTTCAATAAAATTTATCTACACTTATTTTTAGTGTTTACAAATAAGGATTCACTCAATATTTAATAGTCATCTTTTAACAGGATTAAATACAGCTGTTGAGACATCCACTTCAGCAGTAGATACTGGTAATGATGCAGAGGTAGAATTAACAGAGTATCAAGACAGTGACTCTGTTACATGTGAAACAGAAAACTCAAATCCTCAAAAGAAGAATACTCAAGAAGTAGATAAAGATAGCAAACTAGAAGTGCACCTTAGATTTAAAACATTTCTTGACTCTCTGGCTGATGATGGTTTGCAAAATAGTGATGATAGTCTCAGTATTGCTTTTGAAGATATCATTCCTCCAAGTCCCAAAAAATCAACTGATTTTATTAAGAATCAGAATAAACAAAATGTGAAATCATCACATAATAATAATGTTTTAATATTAGGATCAAAGCCCAATCTAAAACCCCCTGAAACTAAAAGATTCAAAACAAAACGACTGAAAATAGAACTAAAAAATATCTGGCCCTATTTAAAAGGGAGCAAACTGTATTGTAAACAATGTTTTATATTGTTCCCCCATATTGAGGCTTTGAATTGCCACAAGAAAAATATACATACTACTGGCAACAGTGATTGTTTAAAAACAAAAAATAATAAAAAGAAAAAAATATTTAAATTTACTGCAAGTGATACTCGCTGTGACATATGTCGGGTTACATTATGTTCAAAAGGCAATCTTGTTAGACATTTAAAAACAGTTCATAAAGGAGAAGAACCTTGTTTGTCTAAAAAAAAAAGGTTGCCCAAACAAAAAACTACAAAGTCATCACAAAAAGAAAGAAATACGAATTTGGATGAAAATAATCATTGTTTTCATTGCCATAAAAAATTTGAATCTCAGAGTTCTCTAATTGAACATCTTTATGATGTTTTAAAGCCAAATAATGTAGCTTCAACAAATCCTAGAGAAAGTCCAAATGCGAAAAGGGCACGCACTGCACCACCTGCTAAAAATTATGATAATATTAAAAATCAAGAAGATACTAAATTGAATGATTCTACTTCAAGTAAAGACATTAACAATGATTCATATAAAGCCTATTCTGCATGTAAAGTGTTAATCGAGTCAAAGCTTACAGATAATCTACAAAAAAAGCTAAATGAACTTGCAGAGAATACTAAATGTTTAACTAGAAATCAAAGAAGCACTATTGCTAAGAAGAATAGTGAATCAGAATCAAAGAGTCATAATTTTAATGAACAGAGTAATGACTTTTCAGACTCTTTTTCAAATACGAGTGATAGCCAGGATAAAATTGAGGAAAGTATAAACATTATCAGTATGCAAAAGATACAAGCATACCAATGTTATATATGTTCTCAATATATGAAATATTGGAAGCGGTATAGTACCCATATGGCTGGTCATAATATAAGGAATTTAATTGCTGCAGACACAGTTATATTTGATTCCCATTGTCAATTTTGCGATATGAAAATGCCCTATGAAATACAGCGGTACAACACTCACATATCGAATTTTCATCGGGAAAGGGTATTTAAGAAGATAAATACACAGGAGAAAGCGTTTGACTCGGTTCTGTTTAAATGTCTAAAATGCGAAATATGCTTCTTGACTGCCAACACATCAAAGAAACACTCTGAACATGTGGCAATATTCGTTAATTGGAAATGCCCTGAATGTCATATATTATTTAAAATTAATGATAGAGCAGTACATTTAAAACAACACTTAATGGCAAAAAATATAACTGTTTATGCTTTAAGTAACTCTGCACTGGACAGAGTTCTATATAAATGTTTGAAATGCGCAGTACATTTCAGTGAAAAGGAATACTTTAGTCATTATGCTACATGTGATTTAAAAACCCCTAATTCAGCTTACTGTAAGACATGCGATATTTTAGTTAACAGAAATGATATAGCTTTACACGAACTAAAACATAAAGATAAAAAACTGCAGTTAAGTGATTTTTCTCTTATAGAATCACATATCATAAATAATAGAGCAAAACATAAAAAAATCATGAAAATGCCCCAAACAAAATCAAAATTCTCTCTAACTTTTTGCTCTAAATGTAATTGCTTTGTACGCAACCTAGGAAGAAGGAGTCAAGCACACATTGAAGGACAATGCATGTTTATAAATCCTAGATTGTGCAGAAAATGTGGTCTTATATTCACATCCAGAGGATATCTATCGCATAAGTTTTTGCATGATAAAGTAAAAAATTTAAATTTGCAATCTTTCTATTTTTATGACGTCAAAACTGAAAAACAAATTCGACCACCGATACCAAAATATCCTAGTTGCAGCATTTGTGAAGTACACTTTCTGGGTAAAAAATATATTAAGGAACATTTATGTACCAAACAGAATACTGTAACGTGTAACTACTGTAAGATTCAGCTTACTGAAGCTGCGTTTAAGTTGCATATCAATTTTCACAACTATAAGTTGTCATCGACTAGACTGAATAAAAAGAAAGGAAGTTACAATGCAGAAAACTCTATAACTAGCACTACGGATAACCATAACGGTCCTAAGAGTCTAGTATCGACGAAAACTTTAAAGAAATATGAGATTTTAAGGTCTACTCTGAAAGGTAAAAAAAGTTCGAGTTTGGAAGTGGAAGAAACTGTAACTAGTACCACTAGTACTAGTATCGTTAATAATTCATCAGCACCAAATCTGATTTCAAATGTCCCAGAAAGCACTAATATAAAGGAACCCTCATTATCATATACATGTATCATTTGTCAGACTACAGTCGATATGTACGACAAAGCAGTCGAGCATTGTCACGATCACTATGATTGTAATAAAAGTCTAATAAGACAAAAAAATAGCCTTCCTGATGGCAATGTTTTTGAGGGTGTTGGAACACAAATAAAATTTGATCCGTTTTATATTCGATTCGATAGAGATATTTGGATGCAACATATTTTTGAAAAATTAACTGCTGATCAAGTAGCAAATATACTTGATCATTCCAAATATAAATTCGAATACAGACTTAAACTGGAAAAAATTCAACCCGGTTCAAATTCTATCCTCAACGATTTAACACTATATAAATGCGAAATATGTCGGTGTTATGTGGAACCTGATGAATTGTACGCACATGTTGGCAGCAACTGTATCACTAAGCGAAAACACCCTTGTTCTGTTTGCGGCTTACGTTTTTACTCTGAAAGTTATAAGAACACCCATGAAAAAACTCACGAAGGCCAAGGTCCCATGAAAAACAAAAGCTCGCACAAAATAATTTTATTCAATAAACAGGTACACCACCAATTTACTCAGATGATGCTTGATTCGCGTAATAAATTTATTTTGTATCAATGTAGAAACTGTAAAGTCGTGATTGATAAATTACATCGTGAAGATCATCTATGCAGCAGTCATGAAATAATTAAATGTTTACATTGTGGGTTACTTTTTTATGAAAAAGAATTGAAGCTACATGTTATTAAACACGAACTGATTAAAGAGTTCCAAACTGAAAAAATAATTGTTATTATGTTTGGTAAGTTGAGTTGCAAAATTGACAACAAAGTAGAGCCTTCGTTCAAGGGAACCATTTATGATTTTACTTTTTATAAGTGTACAACGTGCGGACTGTGTTTTAAAACAAAACCTACAATAGAAAGGCATGTTTGTGTAACCAATTCAAGTGAATCTCAGTGCCATAAATGCTGTTTGCGTTTCTTTAACAAAGATTTAACAGAACATTTACAACTACACGAGAATCTTTTAGAACTAGTGGCAGATGATTTTAAATCTAACATTATCAACTTTGCTAAAGATGTGGAAGTAGTAGACACCCCTTCAAACGAAATGCAAACGGAAATATGCAAACAAAGAAATGTAGATAATTTAATAAACGATGACATGACACAAAGAATATACAAATGTGGGTGCGGCTTGCATTTTTTAGAAGAATTAAATGCGAAGAAACATTTTTCAAATTGTTATCCTAGGATGAAAATATCAAAGCAAAGTTGCTTTAAATGTGATTTGTTATTTACGCCTGGGGAACTATTTAATCATTTATTGAAACATCATAGTAATAAAAAGTTGCAATATCGGTATGATATAGTAAACATATCGGAAGTAGGTGAAAGTGAAAGTAGTGATGTTTTGTAAAATAGATTAGTTATTTCTTAAAGTAATAAATAAAGCTCGGAATATTGTTATTTAAAACAATAAAGTGTAAACGCGATCAATTACTTCTCTGGTAGATTTTTATGGTGATAAACTATTTTTAACCGACTTCAAAAAAAGAAGGAGGTTTCTCAATTCGATCGTATATACTTTTTTTGTGTGTGCTCGTGGATAACTTCGTCGATTATGAACCGATTTTGATGATTCTTTTTTAATGGAAAGGAGATGTTCCCACGGTGGTATCATGATAAGGACATTAATATCTGGTGATAGCATCCACGAGAAATCAAGTCGACCCTTAAAGTCGGTTTCATTTTTGTTAAAATTGTACTTGTGTTTAAAAGCTAGTTGTTAAACATTTGTAATAGGTATGAATTTTTTTTTAAAATAAATAAGTATAATGTATGTTGAATGTGTTAGGTATGTAAAGGTATCAGTCAGAGGATAACATTTGTTACGTATCGTTTTTTGGTCTTTGACAATGTTAAATGACAGATTACAGTAGTATGCAGGAACATGCCTAGAAAACAAAAATTACTTTATTGTTGTTATTTGTTATTGTTTAAAATAATATTATAATTTGTTAGTGAAGCAAATTTTAAAAAGTTTAGGTAGGTACTTAATTATTAAGCTGTTGTATGTATTGTTTTAAGTTTAATAGATATTAATTAGATATAGAAATATAATTCTATTAATTATGTGAGGCATTTGCGCTGATCAGTTGACAGCTGATATTTTAGTTTACAAAGCCGTTTGACGTAATAACATGGCGGCTACTATTTTAAGGTGTTAAAAGACAAAATAGAAAACTGAAAACTTTGAAATAAACTAAAAAATATATTCATTATTTTATGAACTAAAATTATCATTTCCGACTGCTTTTTGCGGTATTTCAATAATATATTTTTAGATTTTTTTATATACAGTAAAATACCCTATTTTAAAAGCTGGTCTTATTTTTTTTCTTTTTAATATCGATCTAATAGTCGTTGCTCTCACCTAATTAATGAATGACCAGATAGTTCATATATTTACTAGGTTTGAACAAAGTAATGAAATAAGATAGTTATTAATTTTCAAGCATTTTAGCAATATAATTTTAGGTAAGTTAATTGTCTGGTCTTTTGGGAACAGGCGGCCATTTATATGAAACAAAATATGCCATTTCCGAAGCACGCTAGACTTGTATTAAAGCAGCGAAAACTTGTGAAATAAAATATATTTTTGCTGATGTTTAGTTTTTCTTGTTGTTATTTTTGTTTATGTTATAATTGGGGAATGGGCCTCACTCACTCGGTGAAGCACAGTGCAAGTGCTATTTCATGCTGGTTTTCTGTGAGGCCATGGTATCACTCCGGTCGAGCCGGCCCATTCATGCCGAAGCGTGACTCTCCCACGTGGTGTTGTTTTTTTGTTGTTTTTGTTATGTATAATCATATTTTACACGTAAAACGTTGATTTAATAAAAGCTAATTGGACAGATTCCTCTTAATTGTGAGAGTGATACTGGGTGAATCGAAATTAAAGAAATGTAGAAAAGTCCAAAAGTTTTGAAGCTTTGCATTATTTGAATCAATCGAGCCGCGGGCGCGTATGGGGATTCCGAAATCTCTCAAACTGGTCGATTGTTTTACTTTTGGGAATTCGGATTAACGCAGTTTTTTTCTGTTTTAGCCTTTTCATGTTCCGCTTAAAGGAGCTGGGTTCATAGTGGGAGGGAAACACGTAGGCGGTGCAGTGAATTCCAGGTTTTGCTCCGCTCGGCACAGGAAGGAACAACAGAAGTGGTAATTAAGAGAGCATAAGTCTACCACTCTGAAGCGGTGACTTCCGAGGCCGGCACGTGTTGTCCTGTAGAGGAAGGGCGAACCAGTTGAAACAGCTCTTCAGAACACTTTCCACGAAAAAGGCCATAGAGGCGATTTCTTTATGCAACTGCAGAGGCTCAAGGAACTCAGTAGCTTCGGGACTGCCGACAACGCGTATTGCTCGTCGCTGCAACCAGTCGAGAGCATATAACAGATAATAATAATATAATAATAATAATAATCTTTATTTACAAAGATACCTAGATTCCGCGAGGCCGCCTCATTGACACTCTCAACGTATTCGCGCGGATTGAGATCGCGACAGATATCCATGCCAAGGGTACAAAGCGTACCTTGTAATGGCAATTGGGTGTTTTGAAAAGTGGGGAAGGAATGGAGACTTTTTGGCAGAGAAAGCGCAGACCTGTGTTTTCTTGGCGTTGAACTCGACCAGATTTTCAGAGCCCAATTGAGAAATACGGTCCAGAGCATGGTCGAGTTGAGCGACAAGCTTCTGTCGTGTTTCAATATCTGCCAGCTTGACTGTAGGACGTCCAAAATATCGCCCATGAACTGTGCTGTCATCTGCATAGCTATGAATATTGCCAAGAGCTAGCATGCCACTGATATGCAGAAGAAACAGTGTGGGCGACAGGACGGAGCCCTGAGGTACTCCAGCGTTGATCGGTTGATATCAGAGGCCGCACCGTGGCAAAGGACTCTAAGCGCCTTTACGCACTGTCGACTAGCTGGCTACTGAGTCGCCGGCGACTGTGATTTTCTATAGTTTAAAAAGGTGCTTACGCACTCGCTGCGTTGTGGCGACGTACACGCGACTGCCGATCGCCGGCGACCAATAGAAGCACGGCCTCAAATGGGAGCGTTCACACTGCGAGCAACTGGTCGCGAAAGGACGCCGCGCACAAAAATGGCTCAGGCTTTCGATACTGAGAAATTTATATGAGAAATACAATCCCGACAAGCAATTTGTTATTTACTGAGTCACGAATATTCAAATCGGGATAGTAGTAGAGCCACGCTGATTTCAGCACGAACGGGCCGGCTCGACCGGGGCGGTACTACCCTCGCACAGAAAATCAACGTAAAATGACAGCGATCATGCTGTCGTGTTTCGTTGGTGAGTGCGAGACCGGAGGCCCAATGATGCGAAAGCATCACTAGCCCGCCATGGTGTGGGTCACCATGCTGCATTGTTGCATTGTCTGCGTTCGCAGTATGGTGACCATCACTCTTGGATTCTGCTTATGCTTTCCATCAGGCAGAGTAGAGTCAACATGGCAGGGTCAAACATAAAAAAAAAAAAAAAAAATTTGGAGGTGAAGAATTACCAGACGAAGAAAAAAAAGACATAGGTTAGTTAAAAATATCATTTCATTTTTAATAAATTCTGCTCATTTGCTAAGGTAATTGACTCTTAGTTATAAAATAATCAGCAAATATATCTCTGTATGACATACCACGTCGCGTAGCTCTTTGAATACCTGTTGGCACTTCTTCTAAACCAGGAATGCACAGGGTATCTTCGAATTTTTATCCGTCTCTTTCTCGTACATAGTTGTGAAGAACACATGTTTTAATGATGCTTGTTATTAGATCTAAATTCACATTAATAGGTCTGTGAAAGATCTGCCACTTATTTGCTATTATGCCGAATGAACATTCGATATAGCGTTGAGCACACGAAAAAGCCTATAACTAAATACTTTTTTCTTCGTTGTTAAATTTAGTAAGCGATTAACGCCGCGCATGGACACCTACACCTAAAATTTTTTACCAGAAGCGTCACAAGTGCGTTGCCGACCTTTGGGGGGATGGGGAGGGAGATAGGGTAGGGGGGTTTGGGGATGGGAGAGGAGATAGGGTAGGGGGTTGGGATATGGGCTTCCGGTATCCTCACTCACTCGTTGAAACACAGCGCAAGCACTATTTCACACCGGTTTTCTGTGAGGCCGTGGTATCACTCCGGTCGTGTCGACCCATTCATGCCGAAGCGTGGCTTTCCCACGGTTGAAATGATAAAATGAGTTGATAAAATTATGTTGAATGTGCAAATATAGTAGAATCGGTATCCTTTCCATAAGAACCAACATCTATGTATACGAACTTATAGTCATAGTCAGCGGTACAAATAGCAAGCAGAATCATAGAAAAGAAGTGTTTATAATTATAAGACACTGATCCACTGTTGTAAGGTTTTATAGTTCTTATATGTTTACCAGTTTACCATCTATAGCACCTATACAATTTGGAAAATTGGCTCGTAAATGAAAATCTTTTGCGATTTTTAACCAATTTTCTGTTGTCGGTTGCGGAAAACACGTCTTTCAGTAAATCTATACTAATATATAAAGCTGAAGAGTTTGTTTGTTTGTTTAAACACGCTAGTCTCAGGAAATACTGGTCCGATTAGAAAAAATCTTTCAGTATTAGATAGCCCATTTATCGAGGAAGGCTATAGGCTATATATCATTAGTGGCTAAGTGATCGCAGTTATGTTAATTAAAATATTTTTTTAAAACCGCTGGAATAATCCACCAGCCACAAAGCCAATATTTCACCACTCACACACAAGCTGGCTGAACTGCCAACGTGTGATAGCATGCGAGCGCTTGTAGTTTGTGAGCGCGACTGCCATGCCAAGTCCTCGCACGTATGTAAACGAAGCATCACACTGAAAGAATTCCAGAACTTCCGGAGATTAGCACCTTAGTTGACATTAGCGATTAGTTGACATTGATTAGATAATAGTAATTATAAATGTATTTGTGAATTAGTTGTAATTTAGATATTAAACCCATCAATGTATTTGACTAAAAGACGTGTATCTATAGTCATGAATAAAAAAAAAAAAAGTTGACGTTGACGTTTACTTAACTAAGAATAATTATTGGAATGAAATTGTGAAATTAAATATTAATTTTTAATAAATATAAACTGTATA
The DNA here is from genome assembly GCA_905220595.1 of Spilosoma lubricipeda. Classification (NCBI taxonomy): domain Eukaryota; kingdom Metazoa; phylum Arthropoda; class Insecta; order Lepidoptera; family Erebidae; genus Spilosoma; species Spilosoma lubricipeda. The sequence continues at coordinate 11,821,166 of HG992275.1, forward strand.
TCAAGTGCATTTATCTCTTAATGAATCAAGTTTTTATACAAAATGTTACTACATATATTACCTACTATTTTAGTTCAATTTCTAACAATTGATCTCAGCACATAAAGATACAAATAAATTCTACATAAATTAACTCTATTTAAAATGTATTACTACGAACGTTTTTGTCAATGGATAGGACATTTGAGGCTGTCTCGTGTAATATTATTAGTTTTATTTATATTATTTGTGGTGCCTCTGTTTACACATTACTACTTGTCTAAGGTAAAGTAAATACAAATATTTAAAACTTTAGTATGTTTATTTTTAATTTATAAACGCTTACTTGCAAATTCTATTTTTCTATAGTTAATTAGAGACTTTTTCATAGATAAATTATAATGAGGTAATCGCATGACTCTGTAGGGCTTGTAAGACTGATCGGCTGTCGGAAAGTATTCGGATGGGGTATTCCGTTACCTTTCGGGAGACAATCGCATGTGCGTCCATTAATATACCCATGCACTTTGCGTGGAATACTGTGTTGTATGCTTTTTCCAATGGTGTTGAGATGTGTATGTTTAGATCCTCAGAGAATACTCCCGAGCCACTGCCTGATCTTTTTTTGTATCCATTTGTGAAGATTCTTAACTCTCTCGGGTGAAGTCCTTTTTGGGGATCTTCATACAATTGTATCTTGCCCTTTTTATAGCCTGGGTATCATGTCATTTACCATTTCCATGAGTGGTTCCTTACCTATGGCCTCATAGATTAAGGTGTGTGGTACCCTAGGTGGTCTTCTAAGATTTTATTTCTTTAGCTGATGATAATATTATTCTTCTGTACATAAATTATGGATTTGTTTATCTTCATTAAAAAAATCAAGTCCCACATTGACAATATATCTGTAACCGAGGACCTTACAAATGTGCATGAAACTGACACAAAGAACACCCAGACTCAGAACAACAACTTTTACTTTGTGGATGACATATGTTGGTGTTGTTTCATGTGGGAAAAGTAGAATTGAGACAACCAATAAAACCACCTGAAATCTATTCTAGAATTAAATTCTATCACCAGGCAATCTTAATTAGCTCAAGAATTATCTATCTGTCATGTTTAAACCCAGCTCAGAATAATATTTTGTGGCATATTGCATGTTAAAGTATAACTAACTACTTAAATATTTATTACATCAATTTATACTTTAGTGAGTATTAGAAGTACTTGCCATATATAATAAGTGACCACATATAATAATAAGTACCTGGATCACCGAGTTTTGCTTGTTTTTTTTTGGAAATTTTCCATAATTAATTTTAGCTAAATTGATTTATCGTCCCTAAAACACCCTGCTTACTTAAACATATCCAAGATTCAAATTAAATAATAATATAACTTTTACACAAGAATAAATTGCTCCTTCAAAGGTATTAGATTAGATAAGTTGACAACTTTTTAGTATTAATTATCACTTGTAGCCACTATTAATTATCGCTTTAAACATAAAGATGTTTGTGCAAAATTATCTCTACATGAAGGGCATGGTGATGTTTGAAATATAAAATAAAGTTATTTTTATATTCCAGTATGATGAATCAGGTGCTCTGGCCAGTAACCCCATGCGGCACACTCTGGAGGTTCTTGGAGATATGTCAACAATGAATGCCGCTGATCTGAAGATTAGGATAGAAGAAATGCTCAGAATCAAAGTATGTTTATTAGTCATTTTCTGAGTAATAACAATGTGTATATAATAGTGTCAGTTGAAAAAACATCTCTCATGTTTTTAACTGGGATGTGACCATAGCCTCACAAGATATTTTGTATGTAAGAGCAAATCTAATGAATGCATCTACATTTTTTCCAACAAAAATACTTATCTATGTAAATACGGAAATTCATTCAATTTACTTTGTGTTACAGGCTTCAGTATCTACTGAACTACGTGAATTGGAAGCCAAACGTGGACGGCTCCAACGCGAAGCTGCAGCAGCTAGTGCAAAAGCTGATAGCGCCAAAGCTGAGCACGCACGTGCGGCAGCCGAATTACAGCGCTTGCGTGTGTCGGCTGACCAGGCGCGCCTCGCTCAGCTTGAAGCTATACGTAGAGATTCTCCAGAACTTGCCCCTCCAACGCAAATAGTTCCTTCTCGCCCACCTCCTATCCTACCTCCTGTAAGTCCAGACTCCGAAGTACATTGTCGTATGTTTTCTTGTTTCGATCATTCTCGTTGTTCATTAACATCGGGATTTCCCGTCTACCTTTACGATCCTGACGTTTATGCACCGTTGACAGGCGCCGAAGTTGACGGCTTTCTCAAAACTACTTTACGGCAAACATTAGGATACAACACGCATATAACGAATAATCCAAATGAGGCGTGTGTCTACCTCGTCATTGTGGGCGAAGCGTTTCCTTTTGACAAAACTTCATCGTACGTTCATTCTTTCGTTAGTTTATTTGTTACTTAGATACTTTTTTAACAATTGTATTTTATGTAATTCGATTTTGTGTTGCAGGGCTACAGGGGATACTTATAAGCTATTATTAAACGAGACGGCAGTTAAAAGTTTGCCTTACTGGGGCGGGGATGGCCGTAACCACATTCTGTTAAATATGGCTAGACGTGACCTATCAGTAGGCTCCGGCGACGCTTTCAGGGGAGCGTCGACAGGACGAGCTATGATCGCTCAGTCTACATTCACGCATGAACAGTTTCGACCAGGATTTGATATAGTTACACCGCCTGCACTCGGCCCTCCTGGGGGTGATGTGTGGTCCGATTGCGCGCCAATGGCTCCTGCACGAAGGAAATATCTACTGAGGTAAATAAAGTTAAAATATTTGTGTGTTACTACTGATTATAGTCGTCATCTTGACTATGTAACAGTGTTACATAGTGTACATACTTGACTAAATTTGACAATTTCTAGGTACGAATTCATGAGCTACATTTAGTTTTCAGGGTTCCCAACCACCGCCGAAAGGGATAGACAAGGATCACGATATATCCTTAATAGAGGCTTTGCAAAAAATGGTCAGCATCGCGCCTTCAACGGACTTATTTTTACTGCAGTTTGAGTGCGATCCTCCTGTAGAGAAACGAGCCATACTTCCGATTGGCGACTGGGCTCTTTGTGGAACCGACCGATCTCGCCGTGCAGTATTGAGAGATTCGACTTTTGCTCTTGTGCTAGCACCAGCGGATCGTACTTATACTTCAACTGCCCTGCTCCAGGCCAGAATGTATGAAGCGCTCAGATCTGGGGCAATCCCAGTGTTGCTCGGTGGTGACAGCATTCAGCTACCCTATGATGAGGTAATATTTTGTGCTAGTAAGTCTATATACCTAAAATAAAAATTATAGTATCATGGGCACTTCTGCACTAGGAGTGACGTCGGATGGGTTAAATAAGTATACCAACTTGAATTGTATGTATCCATAATCATTATTATTTCAATTAAATATGATATACATATTTATGTATTGTATTCATTTGAAATAAATCTTAAGGATAACTATAATTAATAATTATCATGGTACTGTGATTGCAAGGTCAATATTATATATCTCCTGTATATGTGTGTATGTATCTGTGTATAAATCTTCTGTTTAATGTAATGTGTTTTTACAATGATTTATTTATGAAATATGAAAGATTTTTGATGGTTCTACGAGTGCCAAAAATAGGTATGTGAGGGCCCCCTATAAAGTAAGGAGGCCATTAAAAAATTGCGCTCGGACCCCCTTACGGCGGCCGGGCGCGGGTCAAGTATAACTTGTGGGTGTCAGCATAAGTGCTCTCACTTTACGATCACTGCGCACTATGCTCCCCGAGACAAGGAAGTTAAAACTCTTTGTTAATTCACTACACATATATAATTTCAATGTAGACCGAAAATAGCGCGATGTAATTCGATTATAACGCCATCTAGGGAAGACACTAGAAACATTTGTTTACTGTTGTGTATGAGTTTTATTTTGTGTATGATAAAACATAAATATAATTGTGGTAACTCCGGATCGTTTTGGGGTAAAAGGGAGTTTTCCGTATTTTTATCCATCTAATTACTGTAAAATTGCAGCAGTTCAGAAAACGCAACAGAATTAAACAATTGAACACAGTTTTACTTTTTAGTACCACTCCGACCAATATTTTATATAAAGAGTTTATTTTAAATTTAGCACAATAACAAATACAATGTTCCTTCTGATTGAGAAATGTAGTTTGCATGGCATGTACGGAATTGTACGTATAGTAATCGATATACTTATGTGACAATAAAATCACTTTATTTTTTTACATACACACACACACAATATTTTTCTTTTATTGTTCTAGGTACTTGACTGGCGTCGAGCTGTATTATCATTACCCCACGCACGAGTTCCAGAATTACACTTCCTACTGCGCGCATTAGGAGACGCTGATCTACTGGCGCTGCGTCGACAAGGCCGCGTTCTATGGGAACGTTATTTAAGCTCAGTTCAAACAACAGTGGACACTTTACTAGCCACTGTTAGAACGAGATTACATATACCTCCACGTCCCGCTGCGCCTACTTCAGCCACGCCCGCCTTCAACGATTCATTTACTCCACCTCGCTTAGAACCACCAGCGGTAGACGCCGAACCAGAAGAAACATTAGGCCCCTTAGAAGCACCTTACCCAAGCCCAGCATATAGACGGAATTACTCTGTAGCATTATTGCATGGGTACGAACTCTGGAACGAATGGGGGGAACCGTTCGCTTTATTTCCTCAGTTACCCTGGGATCCTGTTGTGACGTCAGAGGCCAGGTTTCTAGGCTCTGCGGCAGGATTCAGACCCGTGGGAGCTGGGGCTGGAGGCTCGGGACGTGAGTTCAGCGAAGCACTTGGTGGTGACCGTCCCCGTGAACAGTTTACGATAGTGATACTTACATATGAAAGGGAGGCTGTATTGGCGGCCGCATTGGCGAGGCTTCGGGGTTTACCGTACTTAAATAAGGTAAATTGTATACGATACCTATTAAATACTTATTTCCTAAGACATGAAATCTGATGAGTTCTCGATTAATATCCTTCGTACCTACATACGACCTTATAATTAGCTTTTGGAAAACGAATAGACTTACGCCTTAATTGTAGCTTCAATTCTATTCATTTAATAGGGAATATGTATGTTTTTTTTATTTTTTAATCTGATCATTTACATCTCTATATTATAGAAATAAAATATAAATAGGCTTGAAAATAGTCAAACTAATTTTCACATTGTAATTTAAAACACTGATTAAACTTGAGCTTGAATAACGCCGCCATTTCGCACTCGCTTTTGGTTTGGACACAGCCAATGACATCATTGTCATTTCCAGTTTGTTTACTATTCAGTGTTTCAGATACTCTATACTTATTTACAGTTTTAATTGCTATAAAAGTCATAAAAGAAGCTAACACGGTAGGAATTTCGACGCCGATAATTTCGATGAAATGACCATTTCGTTTCGACCAATAGTGACGCGTTTTGTAAATTTGAACTTCCGTCCCTTAATTTACACTTTTTATTTAATATTTTCTGGGTTAAAATAATGATTAAATTAAAAAAAACCTTTTAAGCGTATTGTTAAGACAATTAAGAATCTTGTCTTCAGGCAAATAAACAAATTATGCATATTTCCTATTGCATTTCTTTATTAATAAATACATTTTATCTATGTGATTCACGCAATGATATTCGTACCATAAAAATAATTTGACTTCTAATTTTATGTTAGGTTAAATTGAATCTTAAAACGACCTCAATTACTGATTGTATAAAAAATAATTTCGGTAGTCGTGCAAACATTATATCTATACTAATATATAAAGTTGAAGAGTTTGTTTGTATGTTTGAACTCTCTAATCTCAGGAACTACTGGTCCGATTTGAAAAATTCTATTAGTGTTAGATAGCTCATTCGAGACAGGATATATATCATCACGCGGAGCGGAGCTCCAATGAAGAATGTTACAAAAACGGGGGAAAATTATCACGCTATGTGTAATAGAAGCAAACGAAGTTGCGTGGCTCGGCTAGTTAGGTATATTCTATAAAAAGAAACTAAGGGTTTTACATTACCTCGAACAAGGACAATTTATGTACTTCTAAATTTACTTCTAGGTGGTAGTAGTGTGGAATGGCCCGTCGTCCCCAAGTGCTATGACGTCATGGCCTGAAAGCGGAGCACCTATAGCAGTCATTCGGGCGACTCGCAACTCGCTTAACAATCGCTTCTTGCCATACCATCTCATAGACACTGAGGCTGTACTCTGCGTGGATGATGACGCTCATCTTAGACATGACGAGATTGTTTTTGCATTTAGGTAGGTATAAAAACTCTTGCCAATTTGTTTTAATATCGAAAAGTGGTTTTTAAATACGCTGATCCAAATCTGAAAGTAAAACTAAACCCAATCTAAACTAGGCAAAATCTGTACTCTGGTAACCATCTCATCTTGCTAGCCTTTATTATTACCAAGATTATTTAGACTCGGGTACTAGTTCAACCGGTTTTACCTGAATATCAGTTTTTCCACGGAGTGATTGACTTCTGACCTCCACAACCCTGAGGGTGAACTGAATTCGAAGATTAAACATTGAGCATTGACTTCCCTGTAACGATTGCCATGGGATGTTCATGACAACCGGGACCGATGGCTTGAGCGGAAAACTGTGGTAACCAAACTAAGAATAAACAAACTTAGATATTTTCAAGTAGGTACTATTGTGGTTAAATCACACTAAGACTGCAAGGTTAGCCTATTGGTTTACGTGGTCGCTACGCCGATTTCTACTCCGCCACGTGTTGAGGGTTCAAATCCCACATGGGACAACAATTTGTGTGATCCACAAATTGTTGTGTTAAATCAGGGTGTTCTTTGTGCCTGTTTCATGTATGTCTGTAAAGTCCCCTGTGACACAGGATGTTATTCCTAACGCGGGAGTTGTCTTTAAAACAAAAGATAAACACAATACAACACACATAAATAATAGTGCTTATCACATAATAATCCGAGCTGGGAATCGAACTCTTGATCTTAGCAACCACCAACTAGTGAATGACTGAACTAACAGGCCCATTAGGTTAGTGATATTATTTATTAATAATAGTAAAGTTTTTCACAATGTGTAGACTTCGCCTATTTATGTCACATAAAATAATGGCTTACGTAGCATTAGAAATGTACACCGGATTTATTCACCATGCAATGGTTAGAATACACTAAATGTACATTCACTAAGATAAATACACAAGTACTGCTAAATAAATATATTTGCAAAGTAGCTTAATCCCGCGGTTTTACCCGCCATTATTGTCGTACCGCGGGACGAAGCTTACCGCGGGTAATGCCGCTTGACGAAGCTAGTCTAAAAAAAGTAGCCTAAGTTACTCCTCCGATCATCAGCTACCTGCTAGTGAAAGTCCCGTCAAAACCGGTCCAACTGTTCCAGAGATTACCCGGAACAGACAGACAGACAGACAACATTTTAATAAATGTTGTTTTGGTACCTGTACCGTGTATACATACATATGCATTTATTAAAAAGCGGTTATTTTAATATTACAAACAAGATAAGTAGTTAAACGACACATTTATGTATTTAATTATTTTGTGTCGTACACAGAGTATGGCGAGAGCACCGTGATCGTATCGTCGGCTTCCCGGGACGATACCACGCCTGGGATCTCAACTTCAACAATGGTTTTCTTTATAACTCCAACTACAGGTGAGTTGTAGCACTTTATTTTTTTCATATAAGATGCCAAATGGCGCAGTGGTAGTGTATACGACTGGTCGGACAAAATGTTTGTATGATCTGCAAATATTAGTTTTGAAGTTCGGATGTTATCTATGTATAGTTTCCGACTAGATGGCGTTGTGTGTTCAGTAGTGACAGCAATTCTTTAAAAAAAAACTTTCTTTTTTAAATAGCTGCGAGCTATCGATGGTCCTGACGGGTGCGGCGTTCGTTCACCGCTACTACCTGTGGGCGTACTGGCGCACGTTGCCGGCCGCCATACGGGACTACGTCGACGAGTTCATGAACTGCGAGGACATCGCCATGAACTTCTTAGTCTCACACATCACAAGGAAACCACCGGTCAAGGTACGATTTATCTTTAGACTTTAATTTATAAACATCTATTATTTGTATATATTTATATATTTGGGTTTACATATGTTTTGTTCGTTATGACAAATTCAAGTAGCATAGTTATTGATCAGTGGTTGAAATCTATACTAATCACATCACATCACACTAATATATCACACATCACACTATCACACTAATATATAAAGGCGAGAGTTTGTGAGTGTGTATGTTTGTTACTTCTTCACGCAAAAACTACTGGATGGATTTGGATGAAATTTTACAGTAATATAGCTTATACATCAGAAAAACATATAGGCTGCTATTTGCCGCGATAACCGACATACACGCGTTCAATAGGAGACGCAAAGAGGTTGCGTGGATCTGCTAGCTATTATTATAAAGACGTAAAGTTTGTGAGGTAGTAGGGGGTAATCATTGGGTCTACTAAACCGATTTTGAAAATTCTTTTACAAATAGTAAGCCACATTAATTCTGAGTGGCATAGGCTATATCGATGGTCCCTATTAATAATGTCGGATCTGCAAGTGATCAAGATCATAGACAATAAAAAATCATCAAAATCGGTTCATAAACGACGAAGTTATGCCCGAACAGACATAAAAAAAAAAAAAAATTATACGGTCGAATTGAGAAACCTCCTCATTTTTTTGAAGTCGGTTAAAAATTGAACATCCACAGTTCTTTTATTGTTTTTATCTTTTAACAACATTTAATCTGCTCTACTGGAAATTTGTCTTTTTGCAGATCCGACATTATTAATAGGGGCCATTGATATATTAACCGGAAAAAATGATTACCGTGATATCCTTAATACAGCTGCTGGCAAAATCTAGTAGTAGTATGACAATAGGTGATTATTAATGAATTAGATTTTAATATCCTAACAATATTTTGTACAGGTAACATCACGGTGGACTTTCCGGTGTCCCGGATGTCCGGTGACATTGTCTGCAGATGAGACACACTTCCACGAGAGACATAAATGTATACAGTTCTTTTCACAGGTAACTGATAAGTATATTAATTATTAATTGCCGCAAATTAACTAGTTTCCATTAATATTTTACTTATACACATCTCTCTAATGTTAACTGACAGTGAATGAGTACCTTGGGCATTAAGTCTTTCATAGCATTATATTTTCATTGATTTCTTATTAAATACTGGCATAATCAATACTATACATTAACAACTGACTGCCTCGTTGGTCTAGCGGTTGGCGTGAGCGACTGCTGATCATGAGGTCTCGGGTTCGATTCCCGGGTCGGTATGATCTACAAATATTTGTTTCGGAGTTTGGGTGTGTTCTATCTATAATATGTATGTATTTACAAAAAAAAAGTATAAATGTATTTGTATCAGTTGTCTAGTACCCCATAACACAAACTCTGCTTATCTTGGGACTAGATGGCGTTGTGTGTTTAGATGTCCAAAAAAAAAAAAATAACTCTGTATGATCCACACTATCCATACTAATATTATAAACTCGAAAGTAACTCTTGTGTGTCATGACTTAACCGCTGCATCGAATTCAATAAAAATTGTCATGGAGATACTTTGATCCTTGAGGAGGGACGTTACCGCGATAACCAACATACATAACGCGGGCAGAGCCGCGGGCCAATGCATAATTTTTGTAACAATTTAAATAAGTAATGCACATAAGTTAATATCATTATTTATGAAATAAAACGGTATTATCGTGTTTTAATCTTTCTGACGGTTCGTTTTAATGGTTTCAAGTCAGAAAGTTAATTATTTTAGTTATAAATAAAAAACAAACCCACTTCAAGAATTGAACCAAATATGGGACCACACGGAAAGCAATAAAAAAAGAATCATCAAAATTTCGGTTCACCTAGTTGAAAGTTCTGAGGTAACAAATAAAAAAAAATACAGTTAAATTTAGAACCTTCTCTTTTTTGAAGTCGGTTAAAAAAGTAGCTGGAACTGATCTTTTAATCATTCCTATTTTTAACCGACTTCGTTTCGTTTCGTTTCTCAATTCCACCGTATATATTTTCTTCTTTTTTTTTTATGTGTGTTCGCGGATAATTTCGTCGTTTATGAACCGATTTCGATGCTTCTTTTTTAATGGAAAGGAGATGTACCAACGGTAGTACCATGATAAGGACATTAATATCCGATCATGGCATCCAAGAGAAATCGAGTCGAACCTTGAAGTCGGTTTTATTTTTGTTAAAATTGTACTTGTGTTTCAGGTAATGGGTTACACGCCCCTACTATCGACGCAGTACCGCGCAGACTCGGTGCTCTTCAAGACTCGGATACCGCACGACAAACAGAAATGTTTCAAGTTCATATAACGTGGTAGTTAAATTATATGGACGATAGGACTTTTCTACTGAAAAGAGAAGTAATCTTAACTGAAAGAATAGTAACATAATAAAATAGGAATTATTATAACTGTTTAACTGCTGACTACATATTATTATAGTTAAGAAGTTAAGAAAAAATGCATTACTAAAATCAACAGGCCTACCAATTTTGTGGTAGGCATAGGTATAATATAATTATATAGTGTTATATAGAATTTATTCAATATGAGTTTCGATTAGATCTCCTTAACTAATTATCAGTAAAAAGGAGGAGCTTCTCAATTCGCCTTTTTTTGTTATAATAGTAATGGTTAAATAAAAAAAAATATTACTTATATTGGGAGGAATCAACAAAGATTTTATTGTATAGTCCATTCGCTTAGATATGCGGTTGTCGCCTTGATAGCGCCGCCGACGCACGTGCGGCAAGCTGCCACAAAATCAAAGAGCGGGCCTGCGGTGTACATTTGTCAGTTTATGCCATTGTATCAATTAATATATTCCTATTTCACAACAATAACCACAATTGCGTGCGGGTGCATTGACATTGTCTAAACGAATGGTCTATATTCAGGAATGTTTTATTCCTAAACTATTCCCGGCCTGGCTTCGCACGGCAGTCTTTGAAATTGTCGTGGTTGCCTTCACTATAATAGTAATCGCTTTATTGTACATCAAATTACTAATAAAGGTAACTTAAAGCTAAGAGGTGAAATTGGCGGGCTTATCGCCCGAAGACAATCTCTTACAGGCATGTATTATACATATAAACCTTTCTCTTGAATCATTCTATCTATTTCTGAAAACTACATTAAAATCCGTTAAGTACGTTAGTGATCTGAACGAACAGACAGCGGAAGACATTTCATTTTATACTATGTAAAAATATTACGAATTCGGTTAATTTATTGTTTACTAAAGATCATAGTGATTCCCTTGGCATTACTGAATATTTCAAGTTTTAATGAATTTTGAAAATTGTAAGGATCTTATTTGAAATCCTATTTTTTTTATTTGTATTTAACAATAAATATTTTTTTATTATTTTGATGACATTGATAATATAATAATAGACAATATTACATTTATGCGAAAAGAATTAAAAATTTCCTTGTAAATTATTACAATTAAGACAAAAATACTATATATACATATATAGATTATTAGAATAATAATACTTTTTTGTTAAAATTTCACTAATACGTACACGCGGTATGACCACAATGACAGTTCTAAGAGATTTATCTAATATATATGTTATAATTCTGGTATCACATTGTTGCTTATGATGAACTCCGAAACTATCTAATCGATTTTCACGTATTTTTTTAATATGTGTTTTGCTGCCGTGCCTAAGATAACATAGTAAACATCACGTTCAGACCAATAAGAGCCAAACATGAATGAAAAGAGACAGACGTAGTTGCGTTGGTCAGCTAGTATATTATATGTTGTGTTGAAAAGTTTTTTTGTAACATTTAATCGTATGCGGAATGCCCAAATTGGGCGTCAGTCAATATTAATAGTTTTACTTGAAGCGAGTTAATTTTATTATTTTTTCTATTGCCTTTATGTTTTTAGGAATTGATCAATTTTTTTTATGTTCGGTGCTCATACGTAAGTGAAGTTCATAGTTAATTGTAAATACTTTATATTTTTATAATCCTAAGATATAATCTTAAGAGGGATTTATTTCTGCACCAAATTCATGATTTTTTTCATATTTGTTTTTAATACTAGAGTTATGCCTGGTTATCTAGTTTACGCTCAAGTGTTTTCACTTGTCTATTATGGTTGCATAGACTTAAAGCCTGTGTTTTAAAAGATATCTCGGTCGTGAATCTAATTTGAAACAAATAAGTAGAGATTAGAACGATGTTTATGTCAAAATCTTCACTCAAGTATAGATTTTGACAGATGTGGACATTGATCTCTCTCACGTAGAGAGAAGCAAAAACTAATCTCGAGCAGTGATTTAAACGTGGTTGAACGTGTTTTATCATGATTTGTTTCTGGATAATTGCACAAGATATGATATTTGTCTAAATTCAATTAAATATTGATATGAACTTAAAACTTATTTCAGATAATCAGAGTTTAACTGGCATTTGAGACGTCTTTTACAACACAGCCTTAATTTAAAAGTATTCTTGAGCAGAAGTAACATATTTTTTGGATCAGTTTTTAACTTTTTTTAGACGTTTTGAATTGAAACCTTTAATTAAGAAAACATTGCTGGTTTATATTTTATTAATAAATAATTTAGTGTTATAGCATAATGAAATGATATATAAGTAATAATGTTATAATTTATCTACATAGAAAGGAGCATATTTCCACGCTTATCTGGTTAGCGCAAAAATATGATGAGATTAATGAAGAATTATTTAAGGATTTTGACTGATTTAAAACCTAACATTCAAACCTTTTTCATGCCTAGATGTGTGGACGTATCGTTGTGATACTCGTCAACTCTACAAAAGAAAGTACCAAATGACTTAATAAGTACTAAACTATAGAGTTCGTTAGCGGGAGATAATTTGAGAGTCTATAAAAGCCGGCCTTTTGAACCCTGAACTCTGTGTCTTTTCAAGAAACTATAAGGTAATTTGCACTTTGTACTTTTTAATTACTCGTCGTAATTTTGAAAAGCGACCCAGTGCTACTCTGCCCTCTTGCTGACGCTCTTGTGTACATATATGTATAAAACTGTACATATATTAGGTAGGTAGTATCTCAGTTTACTGGCTGCAGAAAATTCATAAATCTAAGAACCTCCGCAAACTACGAACTTTTTTATTGGCCGATAGTTTGATCGGGTTGGCTTTTGGCTTATTTGTCGGCCGATACTGAATCGTTATAATGTACGAAGTCCCATACATTTTCATACTCATCAAGAAACTAACCTCGGCCTATCGAAAGTTTGCGGGGGCTCTAAAAGTGACTAGTTAGTACATAAAGTTATCGAATTATGTCAGTTGTTCTACCTCTTTTGGTTTCTTGTATTTTGAACATGTGGACGTGAACATTTACGTAAATTTTGTGCTTATGTTTTAAGTAAGACATAAGATAAATCGCGTACGTAATTTTTAAAGTGTATATCAGCGTTGTCAACGCTCTATCGTTGACAACGTTGTAATAGAGACTTTAAATATTGTGTCCACAGTTTAATATCATTTAAAGATTGTAAAATTATTTTCGATGAGAGGCGTTCTATGGAAATCATCTTTGAAGATTGTTTTATACCCAAATAACCCAAATATATGTCTTATTGTAATACGCGTTTCATATGGTGAGCACAGTGTGATTAATTTTATAGACACCCAATTTTTTTTTGTGTTTGCTTACTGCTGTACATTTTTATCAATTTAATATCTTTAGTCATTTTGATCAAATTAGTCATTAAATGAAATCCAAAAAATGTTGTAACATAGTTTGTGTTGTAATTTTAGTCATTAATTTGCAACCTCTATTTTTGAAGACTGATTGACTTTTCTTGGCATTTAAGCATTTTTTTTAAGTTATTATAAAACCGTGTGACGTTTTACATTGTAAATGAAATCAATATTATAAATATACAACAATAGTAATTTGTTTATTACTTGTATTTTTAAAGAAAATCATGTGTTGAAAATTTCAATAAAATATTTAGTCATGAGAGAGTTTGTTTCTTATTTGGCAACTACAAATTAGAACAAAAACACATTTTTATTAGGTATATCTACCGTAAATATTTACATGAGATGAACTCCTTGCTAATTTCAGCCACGGCGGCTAAATTGAGCGGAGACCAACCAAACAGTAGGAACTATTATAGTGCACAGGTGCACTCTCTCAATCAGGTGGAACGATTCGACACGTCCGAGGAGAGATCAGGCGATGGACTGACGACTTTACCTACTTTCCGAGGCACGGGGTTAAGACCGAAACCTCCAAACTCCGAGATATTGTTAAGCATTTCTTTATATTTTCATAAAAGACCTCTTGATTGTCAGTCGAATACTATAACAGTCAGATGTTTTATTAGCGATTCTGTATCCGGTAGCAACATCCGACACTTGTTGCCGCAACCGCAACCTACCCAGGTAGGATGTCCACTACTTGAATTACTGAACACTTGATAATTACGTGGATCATGATCGACCGCAACCCTTACTGTAAGGTGTTACATTACAACTCTGTGGAACCTTGATCGTTTCTTGACTGAATGTTATTATTTATATCATCTTGTTTTTACTGCTGATGAGAAGACCGTGCCAACTATCTATACAAATAAGTAAAATTGGAGTGTCTGTTTGTAATATTAAAATAACCGCTTTTTACTAAATGCATATCTATGTATACACGGTACATATACGAAAAATGTAGTTGAAAATTTTTTTGTCTGTCTGTCTGTCTGTCTGTTTGTTCCGTTGTAATCTCTGGAACGGCTGGACGGATTTTGACGGGACTTTCACTGGCAGGTAGCTGATGATCCGGGGAGTAACTGAGGCTCCTTTTTTTAGACTAACTTTGTCCGGCGGCGTTACTCGCGGTACAACAATAAGCGCGTTTAACACCGCGGGGTTCAGCTAGTGTATATATAAATGGAGTATTCAATATTGTCGCGCGGCATCGCCCTTTCTCCCACTACAGACACATCACGTCACCTAGCCCCGCACCGCCTCACCCCGGAGGAACATATAAGAACGGGCGCCTCGAGGTCGCGCTCTCTCTCGCCTTGCAGCTGCTGCTGCTACGAAGTTAAGTTTCTTTTCTCTACCATCGGGGGACGCCGTTGATGGAATCTCACAGAACCCTGCCCTGATTTAACTTCTGTCTCCTTTTGCTCGTGAAATAAATCTATCATTTATATTTGTAATATTATTCCTCGAAAACATTAAGTACTTTGTAAATTCTTGTGAACGAGTGTTCTAATTTCACATACTTTATCTGATCTTAAGGCTCACCCTAGCCACCACGTGACAATATTAAAAAAAAAACAAATCAAATATGGTATGGTAGGTAGGTACATCAGCAACTCACGTAAGTAAGGTAGGAAATACTACTACGGGAATGAAATATATTTAAATGTTTGAGTGCCATGGGTGCTCTTATCTTTATAACTGATGTCTATCAAACACGACATTAGATTATATTCAATATTAGAATGCCTCCTCTGCTTCAGACATCACTATACCACTTTTTTTTTTTTTTTTTTTTTAACTTGTGGAAACCCCCTCGTGCCGTCACCCCGCCGGGGTTTGCGGCGGGGCGGTGTGTCGGAATCGAACCGACTAAAACCACACGGTGTGCCACTCTGCGCCTGAGAAGGGAGATATCCGGGAACTGCTGTGTTAGGACCTCCGGACCATCACTATACCCCTGACTTAAGTGCCCAACCATGCGTATTAGTAATCCATAAGAGTCTTTACTTGATTATATAATTAGATGCTTACAGGTTAGCCAACAGAAACTCTTAGTCTATCTTACTTAACAATTTCAAAAATATAATTACAAATTACTACCAATTGACCTACCTAGATACCTACACTACTACGGAAGCAAATTAGTCAAAAGCAGCAACACCTACAATGCCTATTTTCATTTATCAATTCCGGCCTATATAGTGTTTATCAATTTAATATGTGTCACTCAAACAACTATAAAAATAGAACAAAAGTATCACCATTGCGTCATTTAGCTCCAATTTTTCAATTAGGTACAGTTATGAGTATGTTTGAAATAGTGTAGTCTTCCGGCCTAAAAGGTGATGTAGGTAGACGTCATACGTCCACTTTTAGTTCGGACTGTTGTTATAAAATTGTTTATTATTAGATTCATTAAATTCCTCCTATCAAAGTTTTACAACGTCATACATTTGATTTTTACTACCCACGCATCACACTACACTTACTCACTGCATGAGACACAAAACACATCAAACTACAACAAGAGTCATAGTCGATTAACAGCTTGAGAATTGCACACCAGCCCCTCGCCACATCCCTTAACCTATTCCTCAAAGGCTGGCAAAGCACTTGTGACGCCTCTGGTGTAGCAGGTATCCATGGCATAATCTAATAACGGGCAGGCAGAAAACTGGCCACATGTCAGTAGGTTATATTTAAGACTTACTTATTTCTATAAATTTAACGATGATTGAATTATACTTACATACACAAGGCAGTAAGTAATACTACAATCTACATCCCTTTAATTGGCCGGAACTGCACTGCTGGTTACTCTCTCCCTTATTATACCACTAGACGACCTCGTTTGCGTCTCCTACTGCCAGTAGCGTGATAATTTTCCTCCGTTTGTGTAACATTCTTCATTAGTGCTCCGCTCCCGTAGGTCTTAGCGTGATGATATATAGCCTATAGCCTTCCTCGATAAATGAGCTATCTAACATGTCTAGATTAGCGCGTTCAAACAAACAAACTCTTCAGCTTTATAATATTAGTATAGATATAGAACGTGTCATGTACCTACAAACAGTGCCACCATATTTATCTAACTTTTAACGTCCAATGTAGCTAAAATGTAAATCGATAGACAGATGTCTACTCTTTGTCGAAATATCCAAGTAATCTTTGCCTTCCTAGGGTACTGGGTACGTACACCTACATGAACGGGTCTATTAGTGGTCTCGACTATAGTGACCCAGAGGTCGTGGGTTTGGTTCTCATCCAGAACAAATCTTTGTGTGATGTACACGAATATTGACTTGTGTATATAGTATATTTATATGTTTTGTTGTAGAATAAACACATACACTACACTACTGAACCCCCGGTTATTGTTGTACCGTGAGTAACGCCGCGGGACAAAGTTAGTTTGAAAAAAGTAGCCTAAGTTACTCCCCAGATTATCAGCTACCTGCCAGTGAAAGTCCCGTCAAAACCCGTCCAGCCGTTCCAGAGATTACCCGGAACAAACAGACAGACAGACAGACAGACAGACAAAAAATTTTTTAACTACATTTTTCGTATATGTACCTTGTATACATACAAATGCATTTAGTAAAAAGCGGTTATTTTAATATTACAAACAGACACTCCAATTTTAATTATTTGTATAGAGTATAGATATATAGATGACGCTGACTCGGTCTCTAGTACTGAAGTTTTATTCAAACGGGTATCACTGCGCTGGGGGTACCTTGTGCCGATAATATACACTTGGTAATAAAACACCGAAGTAAATAATATTATATTTATTTATAATCATGTAGAAGATAAAACTTACACTCATATATTATTTAATGGACATTCGCTCAAATCAGTTGCATCAATATAATTCATTCAGTATCTCATGTTGGTATGTTGATTTTGAACACGTCGGTTTGCAACTCGTTGCATACTTAGTTAAAAACTATTTATTAAACTTAATTTAAATTGATTTCCACACTTGTTGTACAGTAATATTCTAAATATTATCCTATTATAGGACGAATGAGAAAATATGTAGAAATGTGTGTGCGTTATTCTTTACAGATGTATAAAATATTTAATATTCTGATTCTTATATTTAAATCTAAAGAAATTGAGTTGCACTGAGTGAGATAAATAACAATCATTATTTATATAATAAATCTTATCTTAAATCTAATTATGCATAATATTCATAATGTAGAATTTCAAATATCAAATAGTATAAAATTTTCGATTCTAATCAATATTCAAACACATTTAGAACAATAGAATTTTCTTTTAATATGGGGCGGATATCAAAAGTTAACGAGACTTTATATTTGTATAAATAATTTATGTAATTATATTACTTATATTTTAAAGGTACTTTGAATTGCATTACAATATGTGAAAACACTAAACAATCATCTTTTTAAGAAATAGATGACTGAAATATTGGCATCTCGCTCTAATTAAAGAGACGGAAGCTTCATACCGTTTTGACAGGTGTACAAAAATAATCTCGATTTTTCGAAAGCTATTCTAGTTGTTTTGACGGGTCATCTTACGACGTCTACAGCACTTTTATCATGTACCCATCAGAGTACTGCGAATGTATTTAGACTTAGGTTGATTACACGTCATCAATTTATCGTTTTCTTTTTGTTTTCCATGTACTTTACAGATGATAGTAGTATCTCCAGACGTAGCAGAGTTGGGGATTGAAATTATTTTTATTTTTGATCTGGCTTCGTCTTCAGTAAGTCAATTGTATGGTTCGTTAGGTAATAATATGTTAAAGCTGTTGTATATATCGAATCATAGTGTGTGATGTGGTGGGAGTGCCCTTAGGACATCGAGCGACGTGCCCGCGCCGGACGCCGCCGCCAGGTGGCGCTTTCAAGCCATGTCGTCAGGCTTCCCGTCCAACCGCTTCAGCTAATAAAAAAACAAAAATACATTACTAATAATATGCATTGTTGATTTAAAAAAATATTAAGCTACAATGTAATGTTGTTTCATAAATTCATTAATAATATCATAATTTGTATCATAAGCGTACAACCACTTCAGTCATTGTACAGTACAGTATGTACGTTACTTTGTATAGTACAGTCTGTACAGTCATGGTATGTACCATGGGAGAGCCACGCTTCGGCATGAATGGGTCGGCTCTACTTGAGTAATACCACGGCCTCAAAGAAAACCGGAGAAAACACAGCGCAAGCGCTGTTTCACAGAGTGAGGATACCGGAGGCGCATACCTCTCCCTCCATCCCTACTCATACCTCCAAAGCCCGGCAACGCACTTATGACGCCTCTGGTGTTCTGTAGTCACTTACCATCAATTAGGCGATACGTTTGCTCGTTTGCCGCCTATTCCATAAAAAAACACTACAGTCTCTACAGTGTTAGTTGTTACATGTGAACTTTTACATGTACAGTGAGAATAAGTAAATAGGTGATATGGAAGGATGTATAGATGAAGTTATTAATTATAGTACCTATAGTCTAGAACTCTAGACGCACTTAATTAGCGTGTATGGTAATGGAATAACCATACACTCTAATTAATTAACTCTAAATTAACCATACCCTCTGATTAATTGATCAAAATCTTCGTAAAATGCTAAGCGATTGCTACTAGATACTCACGCCTTGTTCTACTGTCCATGCAGTAGTTGTTAGGCGTCCAGTACGCTTGCAAGGAAAATTAATAATTTTATTTTACAAAAGTAAGGTAGGTGTTACAAAAGATGTACCTACTCACTACTACAGAGTTATTAAACATTACGGGCGTAGAATGTTTTACTTTGGTGGATGATAAAATAACTATATCCCTTTAATCGTGATATAAATTATACGAAAAAAAATGAGAGGTGTAAAAAATATCAATAGTGTAGAATTATTTCAGGGGGTTTGAGCCCCATCCCCCTCCCCCTAGCTACGCCCATGTTAAACGTAGCTTAAGCAGTTTCAATTTAAATATTCGTGATATGACCGAACTACAGCTATTCTATAGAGGATCGAACGAAGTCATCACAGTATTTATAACAGTTGACATCACAAATTAGAACCACAAAGTTATTATTCTTTTTGAAACAGAGTCGAGTCATCCTTTCTAGAGTGCTTGAAATGGTATCCAAATATTGTTATTTCTGATTTCAAGAAAAACATGTTTCTAATAATTTTGCCAGTTGTTTGTCTGATGGCAGCCGTTCCATAGTCAATCAGTATCTTGTCTCTCATGATATCTTAATTGGAGTACCATATGGGTCTTCTTTCAGATGAAATATTGTACCTATATCTAAATGGTGTCCTACCTCTTTCTCATCTCCGGCTACGGCACGGTACCTAGGAGGGGTGATGGTTTCGACGGGAGGTGCAGAGAAGCCGTGCACGTACAAGAGAGCTGCTGCAACACCGCCAGCGATAGGACCCGCCCAATACACCTGGTCATTGATAAATTGTAAAAATAGTTAGTATTCCTTCATATTCACATCCCTTTTCCAAATGCCGAATTATCAAAAAAAATTTGAATGCCAAATAGGTTGGTTTGGTTGTCATTTTCTTATCAAAGTATATTACGCGTAAAAATTTTCTTCTTTCAGATGGGTAGTTAATTACTACTGAATATATAGTCATAATTTTAAGAATAATTTAACATAAAAGTAAGTTAATTTATATTAATATAGAAAAAATAACTATTCAGTAGGTACCCTAGATAGTAGGTAGGTTCCACAAATAGAAAGCAATTACTTGTGGGCAAAAGTACCTAAACAATTTGGGAGGTTTTGCACAAAGTAATATAATTTTTATAACACGTTCTGATATTGTAGGCATAAAATATCCAACTTACCCAGTGGTCAGCCCATTCGTTAGCCACTAGCGCGGAGCCGAAGGAGCGGGCAGGGTTCATAGCAGAGCCGGTGTAATCCACGGCAAGTAAGTGGCCCAAAGTTACGGTGAGGCCGATCGCCAAGGGAGCGGTTGATTTGTGGTCTGGTTTGTTGCCATCGCATACCTGCAAATTATGATCACATATTATAGCAGTCTAATGTCAGTAGATTTTATGACAGCTATCAGGGGTGTTAAGGTAATAACATGACTATATGCCTTTAACCGTAATATTATTATGAAAAAATAATAACGAGAGGTGTAAAAATATCAACAGCGTATAAACATTTCGGGGAGTTTTACCCCAAAACCCCTACGCTAGATACGCACATGATTGAAATAACTGCATATGTATGTATACACGGTACATATACCGAAAATGTAGTTAAAAAAAAATTTGTCTGTCTGTCGATTTGTTCCGGGTAATCTCTGAAACGGCTCGACCGATTTTGATGGGGCTTTCACTCATAGGTAGCTGGTGATCCAAGGAGTAACTTAGGCTACTTTTTTACTACTACTACACTCACAATATTTCGCCTTTATAATATTAGCGTGATGACGTTGAGTACCTATTCATTATAATCTATCTGTATCTACTAGCCACTAGATGGCGCGACTTCTGATTAGATATGTTACATGGTAAATGCTGAATGTATCCAGTGCCGTCTTTACCATAAGGGCACTTGGGGCACGGGCCCAGGGCCTCCATTCTCAAGGGGGCCCCGAGGAACCGACATTTTTTTCTCAGACATATTATTATGTTCTCGTTATAAATTTTCATACACATTACACTTTTTTCACAAAAAGACACGTAGTAGGTACATTTAGATAAGAAATAATAGACATAATTAATAGGCTTTTAATTTTTATATTTTTTATGGTTCAAAAATGAAAGCGTACAAAGTTGTGACTCTTTCACCTTCTTTACGATTGTTAAATCCTAAATTCTATATTTTCTCTGCCTTTACCGCTTTTCCTGAATTTAGTCATCTTATTTCAGTTAGTTCAGCTCAGTTTTCAATGAATTTAGTCAAAAGTAATCTGCAGTTAGCAAACTAGCGTCTAAATTTAGAAGCAACGATGGTTTTTGACTGACTGCAACCTAATTAGAAACGCATTTAGGAAGATATAATCGCATTTAGTTACTAACTTCAATCGACACGCAACTGTCCGTGCATGAGGACGTATACTTTTGTTTGGTACTCACTCATCTTTTTATTAATGTGTCAGACATTTATAAATAGTCCGTGTTTCAGGGATATTTTTGTCAGCAAGGGTTAGAAAATTAAAGAACTGAATTATGATAAATCTTGATACGACTTTTCATTTGTTGCAAGTGGCAAATCGTAATGTCACGACCAATCTGTCTTTTGCACTTAACATGTTAAACGATCTCGAATATATTCGTAGATTATTTCTGACACCAGTAGCACACGTCGCCATAGTCGATTAAAGGGATATAGAGTCGACTGACTCGTTGATTTAGTTTTCACCAGGATTTTTTCAAACAGTATAATGTCCTCAGGATGTTGGTAACCCTCTGACATAGGTATATAACTTGACCACGCCAGGTAAAACTGCAGTCGAGATATAAGCCTATGTCTCACCGTTGAACAAATAGGGACAGTGATACAATTTAGGGTTCTCTTCGGTAACATCTCGAGATCGACTCTGTTCATCGGATGGCAGCTGCCGATTATTATAGCTTGGCATACCAGTTTGCGATAGAAGATCTGTGTTTATCTTGTCGATTGCTGTTGCTATATCTTCAACGTTGGCATGAGCGTACAGTTGCAGGTCGTCAGGTGCACTACTGCATTACCCTGTGGGGGACCTACCAACCAACGCTGCAATAACATGTATAATAAACGGTCATCTCTTAAGAACTTTATGGCCCCATCGGCTTTCGTTTTTGCGAGCAATGTGCCTCGTCCACTAACACTTAATTTGGTTATTTTTTTACACAATTTATAATATTAATAAAAATAACATTAGATTAGTGATAAAGCATAATTACATACATGAAGCACATAATCGCAACGTTGAGTATTTCATGATTTAAAGATTTCTCAACTACTACAATTAAGCGAATCCTAAAGCGCTTATTGCATTTGGCTGAATTTAGTCTTCGAAATTCAGAAGCAACTTAAAAGCAAGTTAGGAGCTTCTGATCACACAGTCCTTATTTAGTTACTAAATCAGTTAAATCTGCAAATATTTGTTTCGGAGCTTTGATGTTTTCTATTTATAATTTATGTGTATTTACAAAAAAGTTTAGTTATTATGTATTTATATCAGTTGTCCAGTACACATAGTACAAGCTCTGCTTAGTTTGGCACTAGATGTCGCTATGTCCGAAAAATTGGTTAACGCATCATCTATTTTCTTGTATTATTGACTAATGTTTTATTTTGGTGACGTGACGGAGGGTTGAAATGACGTCATTTCCATTCGTACTCACATTTGTTGCGCTTCTAGTATACCCCGCTTTGCCCCACTAGGGCATTGCAGCGTCGGGCCCTCACTGCAGTCATAGGACGAGATCTCTAGCTACCGGCCGTCATTCGCTCCATGGCCAGTAGCGATAGCAGTTTTACCGCGGTTGCAATCTTTTGCGAAGAGGCTATCTCGCCTGAAGGCCTGGGAGGAAAACCTCCACTCCGCCGGCGAACCGGCCGGCAGATTAGTTTCGAGTGGGCCCGATAGGCTCGCCTATCAGCGTCTCATGCCACCCTGAGCATGAGCCTGAGCCCTGAGCTGAGTACGGGCAAGCGCTGGCAGGGGTCCGTATGTATTAATAACAGCAGTTCCCGGATCCCTCCCATCTCAGGCGTAGAATGGCACACCGTGTGGTTTTCGTCGGTCCGATTCCGACACACCACCCCGCGTAAACACCGGTGGGGTGACGGTACGTGTGGGTTTCCACACGTAAATTTACTACTTGTATACTGCTGCTGCTGTAAAACGGCCCACAGGTGCGAAACCAAAGAAATCAGCACCTGTAACACGGAAACTGGAAACTAATTGCAGTTGACATCGCGAGCGGAACGAGAATACCCGATACTTCTGGCGCTCAAACGGTTTTGATAAAGGTTCACTAGTTTGGCTGAAAGCACGACACGTATGCATAAAAAAGCCCCAAAAGTACAGACCAACTGGGAGGGTCCGTACAAGGTGATTAACCGGATTAACGACGTCCTCAGGATTCAGCGACAATCGAGTTCAAAACAGTGCATATCCACCACCTGGCTAAATATAGAAGCAATATGGCGTGGTAACAATAGCGATGCGATCTTACGCAAAATGAACATTCCAGAAAAAGACTCGGCAATCGGTTTAGCCGAGAAAGTTCTAGTTGGATTGATGAGGCAGGAGAATAATAAAACTTAAGAGTATAAACATAGTGTCGATCAGTTCATATTGAACTGCTTGTTGTTGGTTTGTTATGTTTGTTATGTTGGTTGTTTACATTCAGCGTTTTTCGCAACTGGGCGCTTCAAGAGGCTGTTGAACTTTCCCGTATGATCTAGTTATAGCGGAATCTAGTATGAGAAGGCAGTTTAGTTAGAGCTACAGAGAGACAAATATCTGAGTGATATATGTGATTAACAGAGCGATCTCGGCAGTCATTATGGACTATTAGTCTGAGTTGTGTGGTTTTAAGAGTGTTTATAATAAAGTCTCTTTTACCAGATCTTCTTTTGTCAGAAGGCTTAAATCTCAAATTCGTCGAACCTGAACACGTAATAATAAATAGATTGTTTTGTTTAACGTAGAACCGGAAAGAAACTACTACTTCACTACACTACTACGATTACTCATAATAAAAATTATCATAGTAGAAAAAAGGTTGGCATAATACATTTTTTTTAATTTCCAAAAGGGCCCCAAATTCTTGTGTGCCCGGGGGCCCCAGCTTAGGTAAAGACGGCCCTGAATGTATCTACTAAGTAAATGATATATATATGGAAAACTTATTAAGCAAGTTACACAGGTTTGTATTTGAACATTAAAATAAACAGACTGACTTTAAAATATCACGTTTTACTTAAAATACCAGACAAGCCAGACATCAATGAAATCAGCGAAGTGTGAAATTAGAATCATTAATTTTTTATTTTGTTGTTCTTTAAAAGTGCCTAATTTCCTCTTAACTATATAATTTAGATGTTTATAGTGGTACATTGATAGATGTAAATCAGTATATCTATCTAAGCTTGTAGATATGTTGCTGTTAATTAATTAAAAGGACAATACCTCTATACTATCTTTATATTATATATAAATATACATATAATTCTTCTGTGAGTGTGTATGTCACTGAACTTCTCTCAAACGACTGGACCGATTTTGATGAAATTTTTTGTGTGTTTTCAAGGGGATCTGGGAATGGTTTAGATTCACAATTTTGTCCGCTGAACAATGTTTTTTTAATTATTTTTTAATTTATTAGTAGTTATGGCAAAACGACGTTTGCCGGGACAGCTAGTCTTTATATATATAATTCTTCTGTGAGTGTGTATGTCACTGAACTACTCTCAAACGACGGGACCGATTTTGATGAATTTTTTTGTGTGTGTTCAAGGGGATCTGGGAATGGTTTAGATTCACAATTTTGTCCGCTGGACAATGTTTTTTAATTAATTTTTTATTTATTAGTAGTTATGGCAAAACGACGTTTGCCGGGACAGCTAGTAAAAGTATATAATCTAAATAAACGCTACGTTACTATATTTTTACGATTACGATTAAAGTCCTTACATATAGTTTGACCTCTGTGTCAGAGAGTTTATACATTCTACACTACATTTCATTATTTATTCGTATAGGAAAGAGCCGTGGGAGAGCCACGCTTCAGCATAAATGGGCCGGCTCGACCGGAGTGACACCACGGCCTCACAGAAAACCGGTATGAAATAGCGCTTGCGCTGTGTTTCACCGAGTGATTGAGGATACCTTAGGCCCATAACCCAACCCCTCCCTACATCCCTTTCCACCATCCCCTAATCGTCGGCAACGCACTTGTAACGCCTCTGGTGTTGGGTGTCCATTCGGCGGTAATCGCTTACCATCAGGTGATACGCCTGCTCATTTGCCACCTATACTATAAAGAAATGTACTTAAGTAAATTTCTCAATAATGTATGATAGTGTAGTACACGAAAGGTACTAAATTAAAATAATGTAAGAAAGAAACAGTTGCTGTGCGAAGGACAAATTAAATTAAATTAAAACTGATATTTCATAAGCATACAATAAATAATAAACACTTAAGTAATAAAATTCTAGTTTTGTTTTTGAACAAGGGCCTATCTTCATAGCATTTTCGGTACACACAAGCCATTGTATCAAATGATAAAACATTTACTATCTATTCTATTCTATTCAATATTGCTATATTACCATGTGACATATTATTGCAGTTATGCTGACATACGTTGTCATAAAGCAAGTGTGGACACGTGGGATGGTTATATAGAATATTGAATAAGTGGGGATTGTTACAGTGATCACGTCACGGCAATCAATCTGCATCTTGTGACGTTACCTTGATGTCTAAACTGCGAAAATCGCTGTAATAACTACGATGATATATTATTCAAAGTAAGAAAACTTATTCGTAAACTACAAATCCCATTGAATTGTTTTAAACATATCCATCTCGTTTTTAAAGTTCCGTTTCCAAAGAGTAACACGAGACCCTATTACTTAGACTCTGCTATCTTTCCGTCTGTCACCAGACTGTATTTCATGAACCATGATAGTTAGGTAGACAGTACGCTGTAACAACAAATACTAACAAAAAGAATAAAGTAAATATTAAAGGGACTCCCAAACAAAAAATGTGGTTTCTTTGCCGTTTTTATAAATAATAGGAACCATTTGCGCGCGAGTCCAACTCGCACTTGGCCGGTTTTTAAGTTGCCAACCTCAAATGAAAAAAATGGAACCCCCTATAACTGGTGGATGCATCAAGCTGAAATTAATATCAAATACTCAGGTCTACAGCTGTGAAAAAATCCAACTTCTATAAGCCAACACAATCAAAATATACAGCTGTTTATACTGCAAATTTTTGACACTCGCAAGGTCATGAATCAATACCTAAAGGGTACTTCCCGTGAACTCAGAAACTTAAAATTCGGTACGAAGCAACGTCTTATAGCACAGATAAAGGAAAAATCGGGAAAAGTATAAATTTTTAGTTACATCATATAATCAAAATATTTTTAATAATTTTGAACTTACTATCCCTTTCCTCATGAACGCCTAAAGGAATTAATTTGAAATGTACTAAAGGTATTAATACTGGTTTGTATGGAACTCTCGGTGCGAGAGTCCAACTCGAACTTGGCCGGTTTTTTATTTTAGTTGTATTATGCTTCTACGCCTTATTCTCTGTTCTGTGATTCTACGCATGATCTTGCATAGATACCTACTTAGATTTATGATACTTCTCCCAATTAATTAAAAAGATTTTTGAAAATTTTACCCGATCATTGCTTTATCTTTATGTTTAAATGGGATTAAAATGAGGTACCATGTCACTTATCAATAAGAAGGTAAGCATTTAGCAAAAATATTTTGTTTCTTTACACGCTAACTATCGTGTTTAGCATTCAAAGTGCATTATAAACAGTAAATGTCATTGCTTTAGTTAGTTGGACTGTCTGTGGCAGTCGCGTACATTTTGCAAGATATTTCTAAGAAGTTATTGGAATAAACAGAACCTGTCTCAGTTTTATCACATAAAATACGAGGATTTTTAATTTTTTTACTTTTGAGCCTGCCAAAGTGACTACTCTACCTGATGGAAAACATTAATAGAATCCAAGAATAGTGGGACCATATTCCAATGAATATGGTACCCACTATTCTCAATAGAATGCAGATAATACAGATCACCCACACTATGTCGGTATATTAAGACGGTATTCTATCTCTCTCATATTAGTTTAGAAAAGTAAGAAAGTATCTATATTTTGCGCCTTCATACTCAATGAATCAAGGCCACAAAAAATATCTGAGCAATTGTGTCATTTATTGATTATGTTGATGTATAGAATCTGTAGTCGGTAGATGTACCTACCTACTATTTCGCGAAATGTACTGCGGTTGAACACGCGATCCTCACGAACCATTAATTCTATGATTCTTTGTAGGATTCCCTCCCTAAGCTTTATTTAGCCAGCTATTTATCAATTGTAAATAGTATGCAAAGATAAGCGTGCATGCCGTAATTATAAAGCGTTACTTCCAAATCATTGATAAAATGTTATTTTATCGTTTATAGATTCTATCAAGCACTATCAACATATTAAATTTGTAAATGACTTAATCGCCTATTCTACAAGTCCAGACCAGGTCTGGAAACTGCAGGACCCTATTTATTGACATCTGCCTTGTTCTTTAAACAAAATTGATCTAATGTTCTAAATCCTTATTTAATTAATTACTCTAGCAATTTATGCAAATGAACCGTTCAACTTTTTATCTCGAAAACTCGAACCTCGGTATTGTGATGGTTTGTAGCTGCTAAAAGCTAATAAAGATTGTCAATGATAGTTCTTCCTCTCTAGTCTGTTATTTGCTCTATTGCTTTACTTATAGCGAACATAAGTATGAATTTCAATCAAGTTTGTTTTTAGATAGCTATCAGCTGTATCTACCTACTTTTTGTAAGTGTTGCATGAATGACTTTGGGGTTTTTGAATTAATAAAATAATTCCAGGTTTTGCAGCAAGGAATATGGAGAATCCTTCTAGACAAAGCCAATGCTGTCACCTCAAACTGTTTTACTTCAGAGATAAGGGCCTGTTTGGAATGTAGGTATATGTATAAGTACCTATAAATTGCATTGTTAAAGAGGACATTACACGTTTATTCTTATACAATATCAATCTTATACAAAAACAATCTTATACAATCGAATTACATTTGCACGGAGTCTAATTACTACGCTACTTGCTACTTTTTAAATCTTTAAGGAAAACTTTCATTATGCTAAATGACATCATACGTTTATAACGTACACCGTTTTTGATTGCAAATATCTTCATAACTACATGATGTTGGAACTTGTGTCAATTAATGAAACGAATGATTAACCAAAGTATGAATGAAAGAAACAATAGGCGATTTACCCATAAACACTTTGAGGTATAGCAGTATCAAAACAATTATCACAAAAAGTGAAAAAAACTACTACAGGTACAAAACCCTGTGCTTTTATTCTGACGTACCTAATAAAATAATATTAGTCGTCTAACTTTGCCAAACCATTTTATACCCCAATTTCCGTTATAACCAATTACAGTACAACATAAGGTAATTTGTTAAAAGCCGAGTAAGAATTATTAAGCACCAAGGTCCAATGTCACAGTGGAAATAACTACATGTATTAAAGGACACGAGCCGACATAGAATTACGTCGAGCCTACCTGCGCTAATAAATTCATATATTATAAATATAATTTATGTACATAGTAATTTACAAAGAATAGAGCCCTGAGACTGGGTATTGTTTGCATAGCATGTTTTTAAGATTATATTACTTAATTAGGAGCATTGCTTTTCTTATTAAAATAAATCTTCATCTTGCCCTAATCTTGCCTAAATTTAAATTAAGCTATTGGTTAGTTTGGTTTGCAATAGATATAAATTTAAAAAGAGGATGCTGTTATATTTATTAGCTAGATATGAATCAACACACGAGAAATATAGATGCAGGATATAATATAAATAATGATAAAATTATCACACAAGAATACTGATAAATTTGAGGATTTACTTGATTTAGAGAACTATATAAAATTAATCGAGATACAATTTTCTTGTATAGAAAACTTCATGGGTCTTCAGCATCACTGCTCAAGACTTAACGGGAATATTATATGCTGGAATTGACCCGATTAAACTCGATGTTAAATACTGTCTGGTGGGATTAGGCCAAGCTCTTAGAAGGGACTAAAGTGCGATTATTATTAGGTTTATCTCGTGTATTAACAATTGATGGTAGTATATCTTGGATAGACGTCCTCATAATTAAAGTCACTATAAAAACGCATATAATAGCTTCCGTTATTAACGCTGCGTCACGAAACACGTCAAGTTTTACCTCCAAGTTGATGTGTTCCAGCAAATGTATTAGATCATGCTAGTAATAGTACTAGTACTGTGTTATTTAATTATTAGTTTAATGGTATTCTACGCTATTATATATAGGTGCAATATATTACCATGAAGATGGTAGGTAGGTACATATATGTACATTTGAATAAGTAGCCATTTATATGCTTGTAAAGGTAGGTCATAAGGATACTCCGAATGTCTTAAAAGATTCAGATCCCTTCTACTTTGAGCCTAGTTTGGCACTTCATGTGATTTTAGGAAAGGATTAGCTATATATTAGAGCAGGCCTGACGGATCAAGGACTTGTTACAAATATTTTGCATGTTCTTCCTAGCCAAGTTATTCCCAAGATTTGGGGTCGGCTACTGGTTCAACCGGTTTTTACCTGAATATCAGTTCTTACACAGAGCTACTAGCATCGGACCTCCACAACCCTAAGGTTGAACTAGTTGTCAATATATTTGGGGGCACTGACTTCCCCATAACGATTGCCATAGATGTTCATGACAACCGGGACCGACGGCTTAACGTGCTCTCCGAGGCACGGGCGGGAAACACCGCCATCTACCATACTCCGGGCTGCTATTTAGAATTTCTTGTAAGAAAAACCCAACAGCAGTCCGACCTAGGAATCGAACCCGAGAGCTCTAAATCTGCAGTCGCTTACGCTAACCGCTAGCCCAACGAGGCAGTTCATTTCGTCAGTTGTTACATATATTTTGCATGATTGAGTTTATATAACTCAGTTCATGATCCGTGTCCGTGGTGTAGGATTAAGCATACGAAAGTTACGAGTGGTGACACTCCTGTTTATCCCGTGGATGTCGTAAGGGAGCAAACCATGCTAAAAAATAGCGATGCAAAGGGAAGGGAAATTCGACACAAACCAGTCTGGCAACTTAAGTGCGGTATGGTAGCGCAAAACTTAAACTAAGCTTTCTAAGTATCGGCTTAAGTTCATTAAAGGGTCCGAAATATTTATTTACTTATCTAAACGAACCACATGTCCGATGGAATTCCTAGTTCTCTTTAAAGCACACACATTATAGCGGGACAAAATTTCATAGTTTTAAAGGCCTAGTAAATTAGTTTTGGTTATACAACGTTAATGAACTAGTTATCATGAGTAGTGTGTCTAATCTCTGCGATAATTAACTGCCTCTTGAAATGACCTGGTATTACAGGTAATAATTTATTGCATGTCATACCTACGGCTATTGTGAAGGTTTTGTCTAATGACATGGCTACTAACTAATGTTAGTAGTCATGAAAAGACACACGAGCGTTCCATATACATATTTACAAAAAATCTCTTAAAATATCAAATTTAAATTCCTTAAAAATATTTTTAGATTTTTTTATAGTTGTAAATTAATAATTAATTATTACAATCTAAGTTTCCGTCTCAAATCTGACTTCGTGTTTTTTGATAGATCATAATTTAAATAAGGCTTTAATCGACTTACTTTCAGAAATCTTATATGATAATATTGATCACTGCAGATGTTTAATCACATTAAATAGCGAATTAATAACTTACCCCACAAACTACGAAGATCAGCACAAATCCAAGGAAGAACTCGATACCAAAACCTTGCAGGGGTGTGACGTCAGTGCCCAGCCCGGTAACACCGAGCTTTCCAGCAGCGCGTTCAGGAGTTAAAGCCTTTAGTAAGCCGGAACCGGCTGCAGCTCCTGCACACTGGGCGATTATGTAGAGAACCGCTCTCACTAGTTTGACCTTTCCGGTTGATGCGAGCCCAAGGGTCACGGCGGGATTTATGTGACCACCTGATATGTGACCTATCGCCTGGTAATCAGGAATAATGTTTCTATTAATGTTATTTAAATTCTCACTTATTTACTTATAACTGAGTAGTAGAAAAAACGGACAATCTAAAGACAGCAAAAAACATGTTCTTTATTTTCGATCATTTTATTAATGATGAACACAAATTAGAGGTTTATAAAATACATACTTCAAAAGTAATCAATTATACCACTTCAAAATCAAGAAGTCAAAAAATAAGTTATTTTATATTATTTCGAAATAATGTCTCTTATTATTAACATAGTATTTAAATAAACAAACGTGAGAACTAGAAACAGGAACAGGTAGTATAATATAATGTCGATTCTGTAGATTTGTGACGTCTGCAGTATGATTATTATTTATTTTATCAATGTCAGTGGGTGTGAAAATATAGTACGAGCTTATCTCATTTCATTGTCAGCTTTACTTTGAAATACAGTTATATTATACTCGTATAAGATTACGTAATACATTGTATTTCCAGTTGTATTCATGCTATTGAGGGGGCGATTTGGGGAAACAGGCAAAGACAACAAAATTAAGAACTATTTTATCTTTCCTCTCTTTTCGTTGGCAAATATTTTTAAGCTATTAACGGGATTTGATTAAATTATTAAAAAAAACCGATAGTTTCATAATACATACTTTTCTGCTTCTTGTATGTTAATGGATTTTATTACTTTTTTAATAATATTGAGCTTTATGAGTAAACATAAGATAGTACTGAAACTTGTTTCTCATATATTGAACAACTGAAGTTACGATTGTATTGATTAATTTGTGATAATGATTATGATTTGGACCAATATAGTCTTTGCGCTGTAGCATGGGGCGGGTGACATTTCAGTAACATTTCGTTTCATTCTTTAAAGTTGCCGCAATTTAAAAATTATGACTTAGTATTTCAGCTGTACCACATTCGCAATGTATTAAATCATTAATAACTGTAGTGAATTAAATTAAACCAACCAGAATATGAAAAATGGCAACTGTCAGTCGTACTATGCTACAGAGAAAAGAGTAAACACTTTTATGGAAAAAGTAAAAGGTTGTCTTACAGAAACGGCCGCGAACACGGCTAGACCAAAGGCTAATGCGATGAGCACGATGTCCGGCGCAGCGTTTGTTCCTTGAGAGATGTTGATGCACGCACCGCAACCGAAGAGATTCAATAATAGATTACCTACACAAAAACATGTTATTCAAGGGATTTATTCCAGGCAATTGGTCTTAGCGGTCCCTGGTTCGCCATGCAGTGTTAGATAAGGCAACACAAACACATGCGACTGCGACAGCGCCTGATGCTTGTAAACCAGATCCCTAGCCAAGTGGTAATTCTATGATTCTACAAACTTTCATGATAGTAGAAAACTAACATGGGAATGAATGGGAAAAACACGTAATCAAAACAACATATTTGCCAATAATACAAAAGAATAAAATACTAATAAAACAAAAGTAGTGTGTCTCATACGTTTAACATTACTATTTCAATTTGCATTGCAGATGACCCCCGAGCTACTATGTCTGTCTAGCATATTATTTTATCGATATTGTGTGAATTCTATATCTAATTTCTCGATAGCAAATAAAACGCTTTGAGTACCGGCGATAAATTTTATAAATTTACAGTCCATATCAAAATGTGCTAAGTATATATATTATGATAACATATTTTTTGTATTTTTAGTATACTATATGCCTTCGGAAAACTTAAATAAAATTTAATGTACCAGGAATTTGTTACTTTTTATTGAAATTAGAAGTATTAATGTATGTAAAGTCGTATGATATTTTTGTTACTTATTTTTGTAATACAGATTACGTTAAATATCTAATTTATGTTAATCGGCACCATTACGTACAATATTATACAATATTTGGTATGGAATTTTTCATTCACTATTGATCTAGTCATTAGGTACTGATGTCACCCATTAGGGTTGTTAGATGACTCCTTACATGGAATTCTCTATCCTCATCGTGTTGTATAATTCCAAGGTAAGCCTTATATAGAGAACGTTGACACATCTGTCAAACAGATATTCTCGTAAATGTATGACGTCGGTTTATTTAATAATCACCAATAAATTCTGCTAGGAGTGCCCGACTGATCCCAACCGCGCCCCCTGTCAACTCATTGAGGCCAAGCTTAGCGCCGAGTTCTCCCATGATTCTGAAAGGAAAGAAAAACTGTAAATTATGGGTTTTATTTTTTACCATGAAATTTTCCACTACACTACTCTACCTATAAGGGTTCTTAGGGTCACCAGATTTAAGTGACAACGAATAGAGAAAGAAGTTCAGCGTAAGTAATATACCTACAGTTGTTCTTTTTTTATTGTACAGGTGTATTTGTATTTAGGCAATGTTTCTTCACAGGGGATTTTATAAATATGTAATTTACAGAATATTATTCAAATAATAATCGTCTTTTTTTGGAATAGAAACACATGTCACCAACGCGGTGGCAGTTAGTTTAAATAATGGCGTATTTCTTGCAAACCAAATGTTTTATTAGGAACGTTATTCTCCTGTTTGATAGTTTTGAACTTATCTGAAAGTACATACGTCTCTAATTTGAATAAAGATCCAGTTATTTCAGCCGTAAATTTTAATTCAAAATGAGGTGTTACTGATCTATGTTCGTTATAATACATTATCAATAATCGCGGTCTAATACATGAGGAAAATAAATAATAAAGCACCATTTAGGGATCTTTAAACAATTTTCAACACATTTCTTCTGTAAGCTGTCATCACATTAAAAGCCCATTGTGTCACAAGAGGGAGCAGGATAAAAATTAGACACGTAAACCATGGCCTACATCGGATTCCAATAACAACAAGTTGGAGAAATTTATATTTACATGGAGCTAATGATAGGTTTGTGGTGACAGATATGGTGATTTGGTAAAGTACATAATTATTTTAATTCAAACATTCTTCCAAAGCCATGCGTCGTTAGTCCTGTACATCTGATAACAATTTACTGTAGGTCGATTTACATTTTTACTAATGGTGTGAGATTGAACGGTAGTGATAATTTGGGAATACATTGTTTAGTTGTAACTCAATGTTGAGTATAAGGCCTTGAAATGTACCTATGCAGTCCATAACATCAATGCTGAATTGCGGCCTCTCTTTGGAAAGGAGGTTTTGGTCCATTATATCACCCTGGCTAGACGAGAGAAGTTCGTTTCAAGTTTATCTTCTCTTTGCAATATTGTTGTGCTTCGTGAATTGCTTACGTAATCATGTATTAGGTATGAGATCCATGTTGAAAAGGGATGGTGATATTCCGTATTATTAATTCGTTATCACATGGATAATACATGACAAATGATCTTCATAATTGGTGCACGCCTATGAAAGCTGATTCAGGTCATATTCGGTATCAGAGTTGAAGAGATTTTGATGTGTGTAGTCTCAAAAACTCTTCTACTCTAATCGCCGATGATGGCTAGTTTTGTATAGAGGAAATAATTTTAATGATAGCCGGACGTATATTATGCTAATTAACTATGGGGTGCATGGTGCAGTCATCGTACTGTGACCAGTTTGAATGGAACAATTAGCAGGAAATTGGGAAAGCGGTCTTCCGGAAACCAGATAAAGCGCCAATTACTTTTGTCGGAGTATTTTACTAAGGTACTTAATTACTATATTTGAGTTATTATTTTATCATTTCGATATTGTTTTCGGACAATGTTTAATGTGGTTGTCCTGTGATTGACCATGGATAACCCAGCAATGGGAACACTCCGTGTAAGTATACTAGCACGTGTCAAAAAAACGCGTAGATTCTCAGGTCGACTGTATTTTTTGTATGTTAACCTCAGAACTTTTGACTGAATAAACATTTTGATGATTCTTTTTTTTAAAGTTGCTGCTTCCCGTGTCCGTTAGTCCCATTTTAATTTGGTCCAGTTCTCGAAATCGGTTTTCTTGTAAAAAAAAATTTTTTTTTATATTTTATATGGATCCAAGCCAAATCCCATTTACTTGTTCTACATAGTAGACGGAGAGCTGATAAAGAATTTTTAAGAAGCAAAAAATGCGATAAATTACAATTCGTCAATTGGCCAGTCCTGGGAGTCTTCTAACGAGTTAGCAGTAATTTCGCTGCGCAGTAGCATATAACATTTGCAAAAAAAAAATTTAAAGAATATGTTTTAGGCAACTTGTTTTTTTTTAAATCTATTATTCTTAGAATTTAAAAAAAGCCAAGACGTTTTTGTCGGTTATTAAATATTGCCAGACGACTTAAAAAAAATTTTTATCTTCTTTAGGTAATCTGAAATTTATATCATGTATTTATTAAGTATCTTCAATAATACTTGCAAATCGTCAGACGATTTTGCCAGATGTTAATAAACTTTTTAAATAAGTACGATAAAAAAGTCTTAAGCGTAGTCGTAAGTCGAGATCTTGAAAGAAAATACCAAAAGACTCCCTGGAATGGATTCGCCAATTGACGAAATTGTAATTTTTCGCAATTTGAGCTTGCCTAAAGAACCTTCTCAAAATTCGTCATCTCGCTCTTGAATCATAATCTCTGGATTACATGAACGTAAAACTGGTGAATGTTGACAATTTTGACTTTAATAAAAAAAAAACTATGAATAATGAAATAACCTTTACCGTCGTATACAAAATCATTTTAAAGTAGGTAGGTATGTATTGCATGTAGAGCTACAATTAGCTATCAATCATTATCATTTCTATTAGGCATGCTAACGGCAGTTACACCCAGGTTGTCTATAGTTATCGAAGAAATGCTTTGATTTTATTAAATTAATTCAATGAATTGGCTATGATCGTGGCCGTTGGATCTTACCAGCTAAATACGCGAATGTTTGCCAAAGTGTTAGCTTCAATTTGATGTATGTATTATAAATAGTAGATATACATAAAATGATTCCTTATTTCATATAGTCCTAAATGCCTTGCGTTCTACACTATCAGTAGTATTTATTTATCAAGATCCAAAATAATTGGAGCGATTAGAAAAATGATTATCTACCATTGACAAACGAAGATAAAAATAAGGTATTTCAGACAACAGATATTAAATCTTAAGTGTTGATAAAATTCCATATTTTAATATACTAATATTATATTGTAACAAGAATCTTTTTAATATCAATTAAAAACCTTGACAGTAATCTAAATGATTCCTTCAGGTGTGACCTAGCAGCAAAGTATATGCCGTTTACCATGACCGGCAGCACTATGTACTTATTTGCCATAAAAGAGATTATCTGAACTCATAAAGGGCACTGGACTGTCTACATTAAAGTATTTAATAGCGATTTGAACGACTTGATTTTTGTGCCTGTTTCTTACGTTTAGTATTAGTTTCCTAGCATAACAAAAGAACGAAGCGATAGCACGTCTTAAACTGGTTTTATATTTACTCCATCGCGCCGTAATACTGAACACAAAATTAAATAATAATAATAATAAAACATCGGAACTAGCCCTGGGTATGATATTCTCAGTTTTACTAACTAATTCTACTGTACGTCATGCACATCTGTGGTAATTATTAAGAGGATGTCAGTGCCCTCAAATACACTGTCAACTAGTTCAATCTTCAAATGCAGTTCACCCTCAGATTTGCGGAGGCCGTGAGTCGTTCCGTGGAAAAACTGATATTTAGGTAAAACCGGTTGAACTAGTAGGCGATCCCAAATACTTGGGAATAAAAAAGGCAAAGAAGATGATGATGTTTAACTAATTCTACTAAGGAGCGTGTAAATTGCACAGATGTGGTCTACTTCAAATCAGTCTCTCTGGCACAAATCGAAAGAATTTCTGACATTCTAAAAACGATAAAGACAGTATTTAAAGCCTTTGCGTTTAATATTATAATTAAGAATGGGTAAGTGTGACTTGTTTTATTTTACTTCACAAGTTTCTAAGCTCCAGCTTTAGTTAGACCAGTATATTTTAATGGTCATTCAGTTTCTCATTAAGCAATCAGTAAGTTACAACAGAATAATGATGACTCATTATTATTTGAATAGTTTGTTTCAATAATAAATTAAAGTTACGATATTCCTCATCTTTTAACTACTAAGTCATGAGCTAAATTCGAATGTTTACAAAACGCTCTGTATA
The DNA here is from genome assembly GCA_905220595.1 of Spilosoma lubricipeda. Lineage (NCBI taxonomy): Eukaryota > Metazoa > Arthropoda > Insecta > Lepidoptera > Erebidae > Spilosoma > Spilosoma lubricipeda. The sequence goes on from HG992275.1 coordinate 11,858,993, forward strand.
CATGCGGCAATTGTGAGGCGCTGTTTGTAATGAGCTTAGGTTTAGCTGCCGGTTTATACGTTAATGCTTTATGATAACAGGTGAGGCGCTACTGTGATATTAGTGTAGCCAAAGATAACGCAATGACTTTCTTGTCCATATTTATTTCGGTAAATCGTGTAATTTTATTAAAGATAAAAAAGTAGGTAACTAGCGCAACAAAACGTTCTTGCAGATAATATTGGACGTTTCTAAAAGTTGTTTACTCATATTCAGACTAATGAAATTTAAGAAAAAAAAATTGGATGGCTGCATTTTTTTGTAAAACCCGGGTATTGCCATCGCACTGGACTTTGGCGGAAATTTCGACATCGGCACAATTTGACATTCATTAAGAAAAAGAAAAGAAAAGTAGTTCTTCCTTGTTAATAAAATGTTTTATTATTTTGGGCGTGATGTTAGTCAGATATTCTGACATCTTGATTTTAAAGCAATAGTAGATTAATTCTACCACACTTAAGGATAAATATCGGGTTTTAAGAACAAAGTGATAAATACAACAACTTCAGACGGATATTTCGCAAAATAAGTACTAAGATTGTTTACAATATTTTCTTATTTCGTGTTTAATGTTTGCATTACATTCAACGTCACGATTACATATCTCAGGATGGATTGACACTAATGATAAATCAGACTAATGAATGACTCATAATAAGTGATACTTATTTGCAATAATTACAGTAAGTAGAATAAATATAATTACATTATAAGGGCTTAAGTTATCGTTCTTGTGGTCAAAATGATGGATGATTAATTCATTTGATTGCCTCGATAGCACAAGTGGTCTCGAGTTCGATTCCCGGGTCGGACCATATGTTTGTATGATCTGCAAATATTTGTTTCGGAGTTTGGGTGTTTTCTATGTACAACATATGTGTATTTACTAAAAAAAAGTAATAATATATTTGTATCAGTTGTCTACCACTGTTTAGTACCCATAATATAAACTTTGCTTAGCTTCGAACTTAATGGCGTTGTGTGTTAGACATCCGAAAATATTTATTTATTTATAAATAGCTGTTGCCCGCGGCTCCGCCCGCGTGTATGTCGATTATCGCGGCAAATAGTAGCCTATGTTATTCCGATGTTTGAGCTATTTTACTGTAAAGTTTCATCCAATTCTGTACAGTAGTTTTTGCGTGAAGAAGTAACAAACATACACACTTACAAACTTTCACCTTTATATATTAGTGTGAGGTGTGACTAGTTGTTGCCCGCGGCTCCGCCCGCGTATATGTCGGTTATCGCAACAAATAGTAGCCTATGAGTTATTCTGATGTATAAGCTATATTACTGTAAAGTTTTATTCAAATCCGTTCAGTACTTTTTGCGTGAAAGAGTAACAAACATTCATCCATACATCCATCCATACTTACAAACTTTCGCGTTTATAATATTAGTGTAGATATAGATGGCAACTTTTGTGTTGACAGCCTTTTTTTGTATTTGTTTACCTTGTTGTATTATACCTCTACTGTATTAAGACATAGTGTATAATTATGACTCACAGTAGTCTCTATGATTTTTGGTAATAATATTTAATTATATTAGTTCCACTACTTCCCACCCACCGCTAAAACTATCGTATGTTCTTTAAATGTCTAAATGTTTCTTGTTCTATGTTCAAATAAGTAAATGATAATGGTAAATACCATTACTGTACCTATACATGGCAACTAAATTATGCATCTTAATGTTATTTGCTTACTGGCTAGCATTGTAACAAAATATTTTATTATTATTTGAATAACAAAGCGTTTAGTGTAGAATATATGCATACATCCAACGGTGATTGTTTCCGCTACGCCGGATTCACTGGTAAACAGGTGCAGGTGTTATAATTACTTGGCATCGTGTCATGCTTTGATTGCCGGGGTAATGCGGTATGCATTACCCCGGCAATCAAATTATATATTCAATTCAAATTATATATACCATTGTGATTTCATTGTTGATCCGGGTTCACATGGTAGTGCATACCCAATGAATATAATCATACGGAGGAATAATCATAACAGGATGGGGGAAACTAACGATGTAGTACATTTACTAAATCTATGTACGTGTGTCTCTAGAGTCATACAGTTAAGTTTATCATGTAATTCCTATGTCAAAAGGCTGCAGTGCGCGATGCGAAATCAAATCAACGTTCGCTACATTCCATTGAACATAAATATAAATCTGTTGTTGAGGTAGTGAAACGACCCGTGCATTGTAATGTTACGATTAAAGGCTAACATGACAATTGTCTACATTGAGAAAAGATAAAAAATGCATTTTTTTTAATGCTTCATAAAATACAGAAGGAAAAATAAGAAGGTGATTAAAATAACTCGAAAAAATCGTTAGATGCAGCCAACACAGGACCGGCTGTTGTGGAGTGCCTTGGAGGAAGCCCACGTCCAGTAGCAGTGGACATCTTTGGGCTGAGATGATGATGTAACACATGTTTTATTAAGTACTAGCTTTTACACGCGGCTTCGCCCACGCAGTCTTTCATCTTCTGGTTTACCCCTTAGGGGCGGAATTTTGAAAATTCCTTTCTTAGTGCTCACTCACGTTGTATAAAGAACGAACATGCAAAATTTCAGGATTCTAGGTCCAGCGGTTTGGGCTGTGCGTTGATCTCTGGGTATGACAGTCAGTCACCTTCCTCTTTTTATATATAGACTAGCTTCTACACGCGGCTTCGCTCACGCAGACTTTCATCCCCTGATTTATCCCTTTAGGGGTAGAATTTCCAAAATTCCTTTCTTAGTGCTCACTTACGTTATATAAAAAACCTACATGCAAAATTTCAGGATTCTAGGTTCAGCGGTTTGGGCTGTGCGTTGATCTCTGGGTATGTCAGTCAGTCACCTTCCTCTTTTATATATATAGATTATTAGTGACTGGCTTGTCACTTGTTGTTGTTGCTGAATAAGATGAATTCATAAATGTAACTTGGATGGTCATGGTTAAGAATTACTATATTAAACAAAGCTTGAAAGCAGCGGATACAAAATTGAGAAGCATTAAGTTATCCTTGTAAGAATCTGTGTTGTATAGAAATGAGCAAAATGTGGTTTTATCTGAGTCCACAGAAATAGAGGACGACCGAAAAAAGGATGGATGAACTATGCGAAAGAGGATGTCGGTAGAATGACACGACAGTTTTTTCCTTACTCCATGTAAGGAGTATACTGTCGAGTGATACAGGAGAATGGAAAAAGAGAGCTCATGCGCCGATGCCAAACCAATTTGAGAAAAGGGTGAAATATAATGTGTAACTTTTCATCATGTATCATGAATGGTCTTACGTTATTAAACAGTTCCTATACTTTATATTCTGTGTGGTGTGAATTAACATAGTACAGTATAGGAGTGAAATGCTAATCTTCTCAAAGGTTAGACAGGATGCGTATGACTTAATAAGTTTAAACCGTTTTACTATTGTCCTCTTCCCAAGTATTGACAAGGAAGCGGATGTAATGCCAATATTGTCGATGATTTATTTTTTGTATGTAATAGTCCTCATTAAGTTTCGCCACATTTGCTACACCGTAACAGCTTCGTTTTTTAATACGACAGCAACCTGGCGGGTTCATAAACATGGTAATGTTCGATTCAAGCGTGAAAGGAATATTGAAAAATAAGTTTTTAGGCGTATAATTAGGTTCATTACTGGTCCGTTTTGTAATCTGCCAGTATATATAGTTAAGCGGAAACTGAACCAAATAGTTTCTTTTTTATGTTTGACCCTCCCAAAATGTATCTACTCTGCCTGATGGAAAGCATAAGCAGAATCCAAGAGTGATGGTCACCATACTGCGAATGCAGACAATGCAACAATGCAGCATGGTGACCCACACCATGGCGAACTAGTGATGCTTCCGCATCATTGGGCCTCCGCTCTCGCACTCACCAACGAAACACGACAGCACGATCGCTATAATTTTATGTTGATTTTCTGTGCGAGGGTAGTACCGCCCCGGTGACCTTGAAAAGATTTGCCACAAAAAGAAATTACTGAGAGAAAATTCGCTCAAAAACACGCTTCGGGGTATAAAATAAAACCTGATTTTTCGTGCCAGGGTATGACTTTCTGTAGTTAACGGCAACTACAACTAAAATATCAGATTAACACAATGTTAAATATTAAACTAGCTTTTGCCCGGTTATCACGACAAGTATATCCTTCTCCAAGGTCCAATCTATCTTTATACGGAAATTCATCCAAATCCGTAACAGACAGACAGAGTTACTTTCCAATTTATAATATTAGTATGGAGTATGGATTACATAAGTTAAGAAAATGTGATGTACCTTTAGATGTATATTAGCATCACGTTGACTTTATGGTTTCTATTGAGAACTACGATTTATTAATGTAATGACAACCGACCCCGATAAACGTTCAAACAAACTGATATATTTTTCTAGACCAATAAAGCTAATACTAACCCGTATGTAAACGAAGTTGTATGCATAGGCCGACTACTAAATTACTAATGTTCAAATATTATAATAAGGTCCATTATCCTTTGAGTAAAAGTAGCGGTAAATAGTATGATTGACGTCATAATTGATATAACATTACAAATGAAGATTCATGTTTTTTGTTATTCTAGATTTATGAGAATGGATGATTTTTGGAGTTGGAACAAGTGACCTCGAGTGTTGTACAGTCAAAAACGGTCATTATAGTATCAAATATATACTAAACATTGATAATATACAAACGATGTGTTAGTATTTTGTAGACACGTCGAAAACATTAGACATACCTATATTCAAGGTTCAAGGACAAGCTATCTTTATGCAGGTTACAGTCAATTTCCTTCGAAATAAAATAAAACCTACCAATTTTTGTTTGTCACGAAAGGGCTGTATCAATAAATATATTTAATATTATAACTATTATGTGTATAGCATAGCTATATCGACTACCGCAACTAGTAGAAACACCCGTCTGTGCTCAAATATATATTTAGATATTTTTAGTTCATAATTAAAGATAGTAGAATCAGGAGGTTAGTTCCACTTCAGAAAATGATCATGTTCAACTCCAATTTTAAATCAAATGAAAAGTACCTAACGAATATTTAGCAAAGTTTAAAAGCAAATCGAAAGCCAGAAATATTAGAAAGAGGATGCAACTTAAGCCACTTACTAATTTAAATGTACATAAAACCTCCTTATTCAAACGTAAGGGTTATTTGTTGTCTTAGCATTAAATTAACTCTAATGAATAGGATGATTATTTTAATTTAAAGCTATATAGTATGAAGTTAATTAACTTAAAATATAAAGTGTAAGCGAGGGGTTTCTATTTCATAATTCCATGACTAATGATGAAAGACTAAATAAAAATACATTTAAGTGAACTTCTGAATGTCTAATCTTTTTCAGTATGCATTTCAAGGAAAAGAAAAAACAGATAACTCCTGAAAACAATTGATAAAGAAGTTAGTAGAAAATGTTATTTAAATGTAAATGAGGTCATGGTTAGCAAGCGGAATGTGTTACGCACGTTATATATTTCATATGATAAATTATATATATATCAGTTTCTTTGTTTGTATATACAAAATTACCTCTATTTTAAATTCAAGATACTACTATTTATGTAGAGAGCTTTAGTAGAATTCTTGGCGAGATGCCTATTTTTTACATTGCGTTGACTGAAAGTGGTAGTTTTAACGATGTTGCTGTTTAAACCCTAAGATTGTTGCAAAATTATATTTTATGATTTATTCCTTTTTAACTACATTTTTATGAAATTTGTAAAGTTTCCGGTGATACAAGAAATGTTACTAAGGCGAGAGTTGAACTTACAAAAAAAAAACTTTGGAACTATTTATCGTTTCATGTTTTAAAATGGTGAGTCTATGTCTGTTTGATTGCATTAAAACATGCGCTATCAGAAATTAGGAAATATCCTAATTTCTTTATTACTAAATTAATTTTTATTTAATTAAATTATTAAATTAATTTATTTGAACTAAATTATTATTTAAATAATAATTTAGTTCAAATAAAACGTCCGACCCAGATACTGAGTGTTAGCAAAAACACAGACATGCCAGATTAGATCATCTAGGTAATCAATTAACCTTTTTCACCTACACTATCCGTTTGTACGGTAGGATAATGGATATATCATTGAACGTGTCTTCCATCTACGTACATTTTGATGAGTAAAGCATCATCATATTAGGTTCAATAGACAATTAGGTATTTTACCAAGAATGTACTATATTTACATCGCTTCTTCGTGTGCTTGGCGAGTAATATGACGACGCACTAGATGCGAATAGGAAGATGCTGGCTTGGGAGGGTGCTTTGGTCCTGATAATGGCCGAACACAAATGGATTATTGTAAAGGTTTGTGTCAAGCATTCCTTCTCTTTGCAGACTTACGTAATTTTTATAATTTTTGTTTTTTATTTAGTGAATACCTTGACCTAACTGAGGATAGAAAACTATGGGACGTCTCTCAAGTTATACTCGTTTACTACCCTCCTTGAGGTAGATAATATTTTCTCACGTCTGATTGCGACTGTAATGCGTTTAATAGGCGAACTGCTTGGTCAGAAGGAGTGGTCGAGAAATTTTGTAGTATGTCCTGGCATTTTTGATTTCAAATTCTCCCACTATCTCAAAGGTGTAGGATGTGTGTTAAGTAGGAAATTAAACCGAGATTTCAGGTTTTACGTGGAGTAAGTGGATTCTGTGGATTGAGAGAGTGAATTTTGTACAGAAGAGAAAGAACGTGTGCATTCCAGTGAAGGCGGATGGGGAACCGCTTAAGCTAGTTGATCCGAGACATGATCATATTTGGGTAATCCAAATATGAATCTTATACAGAGATTTTGGTTTAGAATACGGAGTGTCATTACCCCTAGTCGTAATAGGCGACTAAGGAAACAAACTACGCAGGTTATCATTATCGCAAATGGAAGGAAAACTTAAACCAAACACTGTACCGACACGGCTAGCCACCGGCTGGCCAGTGTGGTACTCTTAGTAGGCTAAAACCTCTTTGCTAAGGAGAGACCAATGTATGTCTAGCAGAGACCAATGTATGTCTAGCAAACTAAGTGAACTGTTAATAGCTGTTGATATGAGTCACTTATACAGAACTAGCTGACTCGGAGAACTTCGTACCGTTCGTTGTCTCAGTTTTGGGCCACCTCCGACAAAAGGAGACTTTTTCCATTATCTTTAAATTTTTATTGTACACAATCCTTTTCCTAACAATAACAAAGGCTTAAAAAAAATGGTGCAGCCGATCGGCAGTTATGCGCGTACATACATTTCGGCGATTCATTTTTATCTATATAATATATATAAGTAAACACACATAAACTCAAATAATTTAATTGATTAATAAATAATAGAAAACTAATTATAATTTTAGTCAGTCTTTTATTATTACTCAGTTAAATAATGAAGCAACCATATTACTTGATGTTAACGTATTCGAAGCGTGTGAAGAATTTGATTAGCTTTTAAACATTTCATTGATATTCCTGCTACGGATACTTAAGAATGAACATACCTTACTAGTTACGCACATTGTATTGAGTTTTACATATTATAAACATTAAGTTTCGCTAGGTACTGGATATATATACTCTTGCAACTTTAACAAATAACAAATAAACATGGTAAAAAAGATAAAAAACCTGCAAAACTTGGTTGTAAGTAAACAGACGAGTGAAGAAAAGTGTGCTATGAAAATCACCGTTGACACACTACTTGTCTGGACTCTATTTTCTACTCCAATTTTTTATCATTGTAACTAGGTATAAAAAAAAATTTGGGATACTGGAGTTTGGCCGAGCGATTGGTCTCATTCCATTTTCATTCCACTTCATAAAAAAGGATCAACAAAAAAATGCAATAACTACAGACTAATTTCTCTCATGTCTCACGCAAGCAAAGTAATGTTGCATATTATCAACACGAGGCTTCAAACCTACTTAACTCGAGAAATCGCCCCCGAGCAAGCTGGTTTCGTGAAGGGCCGCGGTACAAGAGAACAGCTACTCATAATGCGACAAATTGTAGAGAAGGCTCGGGAGTTCAACGTCGCTCTCTATGTATGTTTCGTTGACTTTAGAAAAGCCTTTGATACCGTCAAGTGGTGGAAACTGTGGAGAGTCCTGACGGAAATGGGTGTACCACAACATCTCGTACATCTCATTAGACGTCTGTATGAAGATGGCACAGCCGCAGTTCGAGTTGACGAGTTTGACTCCGAACGTTTCAAAACGCAAGCTGGCGTGAGACAGGGCTGTATATTGTCTCCGCTATTATTTAACATATACACAGAGTACATCATGCGGATCGTTCTTGAAGACTGGAATAATTGAATGTCTGTGGGAGGACGTAAAATATCAAATTTAAGATATGCAGATGATACCACTCTCCTAGCGTCAACCAAAGATGAAATTGAGACTCTGCTTCGTCGTCTTGAGACCACGGCCATGGATTTTGGACTAGCGATCAACCGTGATAAGACGAAAATGATGATCGTGGATCGTGCTGACATTAACCAACCAGATGTCAAAGATATAGCGGGATGCGAGGTGGTTAACAGCTACGTGTATCTGGGATCCACGATCACCAACGCTGGAAGTTGCGAGGACGAAATCCGGAGACGTTGCGCCATAACTAGATCCTCAGTAGAAAAACTCACCAAGATTTGGAAAGACCGTAGAATAACCAGAAACACAATGGTTCGACTAATGAGATGCCTGGTCTTTCCAATCTTTCTATACGGAGCTGAGACGTGGACGCTGAGGATGCGAGACCGTCGCAAGATTGATGCTCTGGAAATGTGGTGCTGGAGACGCATGCTTCGTATCCCGTGGACTGCGCACCGAACCAATGTTTCGATTCTAAAAGAACTCCAAATTAAAGAGAGGTTATCGTCGACTGTGCAAATACGTATCCTCAAGTTCTTTGGGCACATTACCCGTAACGAAGAATCTATGGAACGATTGGTGGTGCAAGGCAAAGTCGAGGGCAAAAGATCACGTGGACGCTCTCCTACGCGGTGGACGGATCTCATCAAGTCTGTCACACGATCCAGCATCAACGACAACTCCCACTCTGCAAAACACAGAGCAACATGGCGTCGCATCACGAAGGAAGCGGTGGCGCAGTATTCTGACCGGCACATGACCACGACCACTCTGACAAGAGTGAACGACTGAGAAGAAAACTAGGTATAAATGTTTTTTTATAAAAATAAATCTCGCACTAGGAATATATCTTGGATCACGGGGACTTTACAAATAAATGAAACTGATACAAGAAACTTATTCCCATGTGGGAATAGTACTCGTAATACTCAGCTCAGCAGGAAATGGCCAGGTGGCAGCTGTGTAGTCAATTAGTAAAATCAATAGTCAGTAGATTATAATTTCATACGGATCGTGATCGTTTGCATTGTACTAAAACTCCTTTTTTATACAAAACATGTAAAACGACAGCCAGACACAGAGAAAAAAAAAAACGTAAATTGCAATTAATCAATGTCTCTTGTCAAAACAATAATACATTGACAAGAACCTTTTTTGGAGATCGTTTTTTGTTTTTTCGGAAGACGGTCCCCATTTCATCTCATCCACATTTTTTATATTTTATATCATTAATTTCATCACGACGAAGACTTAACGACTTGAAGACTTATGATTTGAAGACTATAAACACTTGAAATTGGCAGAAATAGCTGATCCGAGAGATCCGGCTGATTGCCATTTCATCAAAGAAAGAAAGAAGAAGAAGAACCTTTTTTTTTGTCACTATACTTATTACAAATGCAAACAATGCAAAAATGCAGTATGGTGATCCACACTATGGCGGCCTATTAAGATGCATCAGTATCATTAGGTCTCCGGTCTTGCACTCACCAACGAAACACGACAGCAAGAAGGTAATTATTTTAGATTGATCTTCTGTGCGCGGGCAGTACCAATTTTTAAAGAAGTAGTAAAGTAACTCGCTCGTGCTGAAATCAGTGTGACTGACTACCTTTAAATTTTGCAAATTTCCTATAGTTATGTTATGTAGTACCGTTTGGCGATAACAAGATTATAAGTATTTACTACGTACGCCTACGAGAACGGGTCGACAGCGAAACCATATCACCACTAGAAAAAGAAGCTTACCTTTTTAAGATCTTTATTGTTTTTCTTGATCATTGATAACAAACAAAAGCCAAAAAAGTTTGTAAACAAGCCAATAAGCTTGTCTGCAACTTGTTCGTCGATTGAGCGATTAAGCGAGCAAGATTGCGAACAAGTAAGGATTGTAAGGAGTTGTAAAGTTTTTGAAAATCTGATACGTCTTATCTAGATATTAATACGTGGAGAAAAAGCTTTTTACCAAAATTGTGCTAAAGTAGGAGTTTGAAATACAAATGAGTACAGAAAGCTAGAAATATTAAAGTAAGAAAAAAAATCTAATCTAATTTTGGCCTGGCTACTAGTGTGATTAATTGAGTTTCTCTCAAAAGAAATTGAAATTGTTTTGAGCTTATTTAAAATACTTTCTAACCGTTTCAACTTTTTCTAGACTGCACCAAGTATCTATTCCAAGACCAAAATTTGCTGAATCGATCATGGTATTTACGAGTTTAGACTAAGGAACAGTTATTCATTTTTATGTAATCGAAAAGACGAAGCAATTTCAGGTGGATGACATAGTTAAAGTACTTTAAATTCTCCCGAAATAATAAGAATCTAGATGGATATCACAACGGGTTTTGACCACGACTGCAAGAAAACAGCTACATAACGGATAGCCGCTAAATAATATTCTCACTCCTCGAATAGGGGTGAATGACCCAAACGATACGTTTGTAAGTTTGTATTAAATGTGAATAGAAAATACTACATCGAATGCGTAATTTGCAGTTGATGTAAATCACTCTATCCCCGCTTTTATTTTTAAATTTTATAGGTTTATTTGTGGTTTCGTTGTCGTTCTAATATATCAGGGGTTCAGAGGGAGTTTTAGAACTGAACTACATCAACATACTCAAGCACGTTTACGCACTTCAGATACTTTACTTCTAGATAAAAGATTTGGCTAGATAATCAAAAGGAATAATGCTATTAGAAAACTAGGGATACATCAATGTTTTATTTCCATTTTTAACCGACTTCGGAAGGGAGGAGGAGGAAATTTGTTAGGCACGCACTATGTTTTCATGTATTTGCTAAAGCTATCACAGTATTTACATTTAGTAGTCATCAGTTCATGATGATGAGCTGATGATGGAAGATAAAACTCCTTAAAGGTTAGGAGTTAGAAGATAAATCTTTAAATGTCATGTGTATGTATGTAACCTTTAGACGTATTCTGTTAAGTTATTCAGGTGTGTTGGAAAGTAGGACTCCTCAACAGTTAGGAGTTGGAGGATAATTCTTTAAATTTCATACGTATCTATAGATTTATAGTTGTATAGTTTCAAGTTATTCAAGTGAGCTGATCATCAGCTCAGGGAGCTAAAATTAAGAAGGAAACGGCAAGCTAAGCTATTAAACCGACTTTTAAAAAAACATCAAAAGAGAACCTGCCTAGGATGACTAAAAAGAGAAAAAATAAATTCGTTTAATGAAACCGACTTCAAAAACTAAAAAGTGCAAAATAACATAATAAAGATACACCTCATATGCACACCTTTAAAATTGATGAAACAGTATTATTTCTATTCATAGATTTGAAATCGGTGCCAAGCCAAAATGTATTAGTACCTAGGCACCGCACTCGCCGCGGTGACCTTGAAGCTTGAGCTAGCTCTCTTGAGTAGCTGCTCTTCATGTAGGACAAAAGAACCGAAGCGGGCAGACAGTCGCGGGCTAACATTGTTGACGGTCGTCTCGAAATATAGCGAGTGCGGTACCTACTATTACAATTGGCTTGGCACCGACTTCAAATCTATGAATAGATAGCACATACAAATAATACTGTTTCATCCGTGTATGTACTGTACCTACTGTACGTGTAGTCGTAAGTTGACTGTTAAAGCTAAAGTCAAAATGCCCCAGTTAACATCCGCGTTGTTGCTAATTTTTTAGGGCAATAAGTAGACGTTTTCTTTTAATATTCTTAGTAAATACACCAAGACATTGAAACAAGGTAAATAATGGTACTTTATATTTGGCACTTGTCTTTAGCACTTTTCAGTTCGAGTGATGAGGCCATGGTGCCAAGAACAGTACGTGGCTGTAATGTAGAATGGTACAAGTTTATGATTGGCGGAACAGCGCCACTGATACTATAAGCTTTGACAGCTACAAATATTTACTTTTAATGTTTATTACACTTACTCATTGCTGTCTTCTGCCAGAACCATTAAATTTAAAACACTGTAACATTCCTTTGAACGATATATTATGAATTGCTTCACGCATTGAAGTTTACAATGATTTATGAGTATAACAGAAAATGTAATGGTATTTAGCACATTCTTACATTACTTTAAAGAAATAACTTCTACTATTTTTAAACATCACAAAACCAAGATTGCGTGTTTTAGACATGTTTAAAATATATAGCTTTCGTAAAAGGACAACTAAATATTCTTAATACATTAATATATATAAAATTCTTCTTTATTATAAAATTTCCATTGTCAATAATTTCTAGGCATTATTTCGTTTCTTAGTACATGGATAGTAATGAAAAGAGATATTAATAAGCGTTACATATCGACTATTTCTACTCATATATCAGCTTTGTGTAAAATAAAATTGCTTAGGGCCAGTTTCACAAGTTCCTGATAATACTTCAGATAGTCATTCGCCATTTACCATTATTTAAAAGATAAATGTCGTTGATAAATGCATGTTTATTTGTAAGTGTTTGTGTTTCACAATACGTCTGTATTGTCTATCCAAGACTTGTTAAACCAAAATCTATAGTTTATCTGGCAAATAAGTTGTATAAGCCATTTAATAATAAGTTTTTATTAGCCATTCAAAACAGGCCCTTAGTCTTTTTTCAAAAGCTAGTATCTGATTCAGGGAACATCACGGCGCGACGTCGCATGACGACTGAATAGATAATTTAAGAGATAGATAAAAAATCATTGAATAATACTATCTCCAGATAAACAGATTTCGATAAATCTTTCACAATAATGGCACCCATGATATTGACACGATCTTCAGAAAAAGTTACGTCATTGTTAAGCATACAATACCATATCAAAATGTTATCACGGAGGAATTTGTTTGAAGAAAAATGTTATTTTAAGCCTTTTGACGTAATAGCCTCGCCCGCCTTCATCACTTTATTTATTACATTATAGCTTGATATTAATTTCGCCGCAATAAAAACATTATCGTGATAATTAGGGTTGATAAATTTACATTGAAAAAATGACATTAATTTTTTTTCTAGAAAATAAAGTAATGCATGGTAATAAAATATATTATTTGCCTTTATATTTCTTTGTGATACAAAATGAATAATGATTTTCTTGGTAGTAGTTTTCAACTTTAAATCTATTCTCAATAACTTTGATGTATCATTGAAAAAAGTCCCTCAGACACAGCTGAGGAGGCACTAATAGAGTGAATCGTAGCTACTCCTAACTAGTAACATTATGCATCTGAAGTTGAGGGTCATTCTTTATTTTCTTGCTACGTGAACATTTACTACTATAAGTCTACAGTAGTACGACGAAGCCGAGAGCAAAACCTAACAATAGTACCTAATCTTCGAAGAAAATAAATCAACCAAAATGCAATGATGTGGTTACACATTTGTGATAAATCGCTAATAGGTAACACGCATTTTTTTCTACCTTACCTAAGGTCGAAAAAAATGCGTGTTACCTATGGGCGATTATAACCTTAATTTCGATTTTGTGTAACATACTCTTATAAGATGTTAGTATTGTGTGTAAACAATTCAATTATTATCTATACAACTGTTTTTTTTATTTATCAGTGTAGCGATAAAGGTTATGTCTTATTTACTTTGACGCAAAAGAATAAAGTATTATAGCTACCTATTTATTGTAAAACATTTTTCATGTGGGATTGGTAACCCTACTCTCATGGTCAAATTGTTCACACTGTATACTTTATAAAATGCGAGTAAAAGCTGGAGTTTTAATTGGGTCGAATTTCTTGTCAACATTCCTGCCTGGTTATTTCACCTTGGTATATTATAAAACAAATTAGGCTTATTGAATGTCAACACAGAGGATTCAATGTTGATTTGCAATCATAATCCCGTCCCAGAGGATGAACTGTTGATAGAGCCTTCGTGTTACCTTAATAGTCGCTGGCGCAGACACATCGGCCTTTACCCGCATGCAATCATTACGAGAACTACTTAATTATTCAAAACATGATTTATGATAATGAGTAAAACCCGCGTAAATAGTAAAAAGTCGATTGTGATGTTACACACCGGATAAAAACAAAACAACAAAGAAATACAGCATCATTTACTGATTAGATAATAGAGGTACGGCATAATTGCAATAGGATAGGAAAAATATTTCAATCGTGGAGATTTAAAAGTTTCCATCGTGAATCATGTTAATTATGAATATTTAAATTATCTATATGTAAAGGAAGTTAGATTCCAAGACATAAATACCACAACCACCACCTCAGCAGATTAATGTCGGATCAATGATCACGTCATTCTAATTCAAAGAATGGTAGCTGGAAGTTTTGTAAAGGTATCACGCAACCTACCATATCAAGTTATTATCCTGTTGTGGCTGTTAGTGAGTTGATTTTCGGCGGAGTAAGATTTCCTGTGATCATAATAACACCTCAGGCCCATTAATGGATACAGAATGTAGGTGTCCGAAGCTATTAAAGCACTTTGTGTCACGCACAGGTGGGTATATCATTATCATTCGAACATTGGCCATTTCTAGTTGTTGACAAGCCGTTTTTGTCACAATATTACCTATGAGTAAAATTTTAATAATGGAAGTGATTTTAGTTAAAATACTCAAAACAGAACTTCGTGTTTTAATTTACAAATACGTTATATGAATGCGAGTCATTGAATTCGTAGGCCACGCTTTACACGGACATGTAATTAATTAAATGACATTCTCACGTAGTTAATATTGAATTACAATACTACTTCGCTATGCTTCGGTCGTGGTTTTACTCGCGTAAGTATATATTATATGATTATATGATGAATGATGAAAGTGTTAAGTTTAGGTTCTGGGATGAAATGGAATAGTACTCGTAATAGAGGCTGACATACACGTAATGTAAGCAATTCAAATAAAAAGATAGAAGACGACCGATTTTGGTAGCAAAGTCATTAAAATATGAATTTAGGAATGTAGACAGCTTGTAAACATTTTGTAGTAATTATAAGAGTATTATATCATAATGATTAAGTCATAAGATCAGTGTTAATTATAACCGCTATAAATTTTGTAGTCTGAAAGCGTCGTAAGATTCGTTTAACAAATAGCATTATCATAATCAATCTACTGACAAAATGAAACAAGATGAAAGTTAATACAAACAGTAAAAAATCTCAAGCATGTTGATTGTTGTGTAAAAAAGCCTCTCGCGTTCAAGTTATATCATTTCTTCTTTTGATTTGTTGTATGAAATGTAAATTTTTGAAATAAAAATACATAGTACTGGTCGCTAAGTGGTCAAAATTTGACAATAAGTAATTTTAGTAATTTATTTCTTTCAATCTCCTCCCTACTGTCATAATCAAATCAAATCAAATGTCATACTACTCCTTTCGCATTATTCTCGCAAAAAGGGATACAAAGTTTTTGCTTCACGTATTAATATAGAGATAATATCTATCGCCGAATGCGCAATCTTAAAACAAATATTTTTAGTTGATAATAAATACTGCAAGAAATCCTATATTTTATTTACTATTAGCTCGTTATTATACTAATGGACTGATACTATATATACTTAGAAGTCATGGATAATTGGCGGATGTCATTATTATCAATAGGATTGGAATATAATTCTTTGAATACTGGTCCTTGGCGATTCTAGTTCTAATGATTCATTATCTTCTTGTAGCATTAAGATTCCTGTTTCGAGTGCGTCATCAATCTGCGGATAACCATTTCAAGACCAATTTTGTAAAATCCCGTCCATAAATTTATTATGTCTAATCTTTCGTTGTACACTAAATCATCAGGATTATTGAAGTAGAGAGAGAAAAACATATTTTGAGGGATATTAATTCATCATTATCATCTTAATGGTCCGCCGCTGGACTAATTAATTTAATTATAAAATTCTAGTAGAAGATCATTGTACAGGTTTTGTATCCGATGAACGTTTCCGCCAATGCTTCCTTCGATTAAGATATTTTCGTACTATGTTTTTTTATTATTATAGTTTTTTAATCCTACATATCACTAGGTTCCTCATACCAATACATACTTAAATTGACCACAATCCATTTTTTACTTTTTTTTCGCTTCCTGCACTCCTTCTGTGGCAAAGTTCGCATAACTTTGATTTTACGTATAAACGTAACGTAAGGTTTACTACTAAGATACTACTTTACGTAAAAGGCAGAAAGTTTAGCTTGCCATAACATCCGAATTCGTGCAGATCAGATATAAATTCTCATCATATTTATAAATCAGCGAAGGGCGATTCGACTCGAATGGGCATTAAGTGAGTCTGTGTACAAATTGTGCATTAATTACTATAAATAAACAAATCGTTACTAAAATATTTTTATTTCTTAATTAATTATATTTCATATTCTTTCCCCTTCTTATAAGCTTCAAGTAAAAAGTAATTAAATAACTATAAATGCAGTGTTGAAAGACACGCCTTAGTATTGTGTTCGTACTAGCAATGGAGTCAGCGCTACAAATGGCAATGAAGTAATTGTCGGCTTCCCCCAGGGAGGCTAGGCGTGCCAGTTGACGTGCAGTTATTGTAATATACCTACTCAATTCTCGAGAAGGTAGTTTATATATACTATTATAAGTAAATGCGAGTCAGATATAATCTATCTTTACAGAGACAAAAACGCTGCCATATTATGATATTTTTAGATAATAAATTACCAATCGCAGTTTGATATGACATGGTAATATTACGTTCGGTTCCGGGTCGTACTTTAGGGTCTGACACTGGTTGGTACGAGTCGCCCTACACCTCCTTACGCCTCTATTAATGTCACCGTTCAACTTTCATTGTAAACAGAAAGGTTTACTAAAAAAAATAGGTTGTACAAGTATATTTTGTAACCTCGTATGGTAGTCCTACAAATCCCTAATATTTACTTATCTCTCAGTGACACTGATAACAAAATATCAGTGTCATTGATAATATCTGATAAGTATGTATTTTGGGAATGCCAAGTTAACTGGTAAAAATAAAATGAATTGACTTTAGAACTGATTAAAGTGCATTTATTAGAAAAAGTTACTATACCGAAGATATTCACTTAAATTAGTTTAGAAGCATCAAAGCAAGTGAAATAAGTTAACAACAGTTTTATTGGTATTACGTATATTACAAACATATAGCATAGACACAGTATACAGCTTTTTAGGGTTCCGTGCCAAAGGCAAAAAACGGAACCCTTATAGATTCGTCATGTCTGTCTGTCCGTCTGTCCGTCTGTCTCTATGTCCGTCCGTATCTCACAACCATTTTTTTCCGAAACTATAAGACTTGTTGAAACTTGGTAAGTAGATGTATTATGTCAACCACATTAAGATTTTTACACAAAAATAAAAAAAAAAAACAATAAATTTTGAGGGTCCACATACTTAGAACTGAAACTCAAATTTTTTTTTTCATCAAACCTATAGGTACTTGTGGGTATCTATGGATAGGTCTTCAAAAATTATTTTGAGGTTTCAAATATTTTTTTTCTAAACTGAATAGTTTGCGCTAGGGACACTAAATCAATAAATGTGTCCCCCCCCTGTAACTTCTAAAATAAGAGAATGATGAAACTAAAAAAATATATGATGAACATTACCGTGCAAACTTCCACCGAAAATTGAACGAGATCTAGTAAGTAGTTTTTTTAATACGTCATAAATCGTAAACCGCAATTTATCAATCAAAGTTATAACGAACTACGAGAACTGTTATATTATGTAACTTGTTGCTACGGAAACCTTCACGTGCGAGTCCGATGCGCACTTGGCCGCTTTTTTTACAATATTTGGCTTCGATCGGGATAGAGGGTGCTATTCACCTAAGAAACTCTTTACACAAATACCGATTGGAATTATTAATATTGACAGGGTAATAAATGTATTTAACAAGTAAAAATATGACTGGTTATAAGATACTGAATAGATATACGCCGTGTAATTTAATTACCCGTACAAGGTCTTGTTTCTCGAAAGGTACATTATTGTACTTGTAGGCTCCTTGGTTGCCTTCTTGCTTTATACATTTTCAATATGACGTTATTTAAATCTAATGTTTATTCAGCTATATTTTATTTAAACGCATGATTTTATTTATATTTTTATATAATAATTTATATTTTGTAATATCATATACTTTTTAGTAAAAATATGTCCTAGGTTAATGGGCTTATGACTTTCGTGCATCACAAAGAGATAGCATAAGGACAGATAGGTACAATACAACCATAGGCGATAAACAAATAAATATAAATAAATATTTCAGACATCTAACACACAACGCGATCCAGTCCCAAGCTAAGCAGAGCTTGTGTTATGGGTACTAGACAACTGATATGAATACATATATACTTTTTTTTTTTGTAAATACATACATATTATTAATAGAAAACACCCAAACTCCGAAACAAATATTTGTAGGTCGTACAAACATTTGGTTCGACCCGGGAATCGAACCCGAGACCTCATGATCAGCAGTCGCACACGCCAACCGCTAGACCAACGAGGCAGTCTTTTCTCAATCTCTCAAAAAAAGTTCAATAAGGTTTTTACTTTCAGAGAATGCTCAAGACCTAATTTTTCATAAGTAACCATAGTCTTTATTAAAAAATGCATCCTTTTCGGAACTACTTAGTTTTTTTGTTCAACGTCAAAAATTTGGAGTTTGTTAGTGGGTCACCTTGAAGACACGCAATGCAAAAACTGAGACTCTTTTTATATTACTGACTTCTCAGTACAAAAATTTAAGATGTTTTTCCGCGACAGGATTGAGTCTTTTTGTGAAAGATTCCTTAAACACATACAAACTAGCAAAACGCTTGCAAGGCTATCTGAGGAAGCACCTCACAAATACCTCTTCTGAAGCATGTCAAAGTAAACTTTTTATTTTGGTTATTACGAAGTAAGCAAAGGTAATCTATATATTTATGAAAGAGAAATATGACTGACTGACTGACATACCCAGAGATAAACGCACATCCCAAACCGCTGAACCTAGAATCCTGAAATTTTGCATGTAGGTTTTTTATATAACGTAAGTGAGCACTAAGAAAGGAATTTTGGAAATGACACCACGGGAGGGGGTATATCAGGGAATGAAAGCTAGTCAAAAATAAAGGAAAAGGTAAAACAGATGGTATACCAAACCATCTGTCCAGGGTGGTATACCTATACAGTAGACGAAAACCTTCTTGGTAAGGTGAGGAGATAACTATGGTCAGCAGTGAACTATGAAAGGCTGTTGATGAAAATAAAACAAAAATAAAATGCATGTAAATATACAGAGATACAAAATTGCAGTCGGTTCAAAATTACATGCATTTATAATCAAGGAACATTTTGTAACCTTCCGAGTCACATTGACACAAAGTGTAGAGTGCGGTCATATAATTGCCCATTATACCAGTTTTTCATGACCAACTGAAGCTATATAATGTCATGATCATGATGAAGGTTGCGGTTGTGGTTGTAATGCAACCGGAACGGCGGCCGAAGTTTCGGGATATATTTAATATTGTTCGGACATCTAGCACACAACGCCATCTAGTCCCAAGCTAAGCAGATCTTGTGTCATATGTACTAGACAACTGATATAAATACATATATACTTTTTTTTCTTCTTTTCTTTGTAAATACATACATATTATACATAGAAAACACCCAAACTCCGAAACAAATATTTGTAGATCATGCAAACATTAGGTTCGACCCGGGAATCAAACCCGAGACCTCATGATCAGCAGTCGCACACGCCAACCGCTAGACCAACGAGGCAGTCGAATTATTAACACTAGTAAGTCAGTCCTCGCAGTTTGACAAGTGTTGAGTGTGATATAGATGAGTAGAGTTTAAGAGTGGGGGTCCCCATCCTAACTCGCTGTTGGCCTTTAACTTCCCTTAATAATCAATCAAAATTAAATATTTTTTAATACACTGAAAAGATGATAGTACAAGATATTAGTGTTATCACCATCATTATCATCTTAACTGAAAGACCTACTGCAGACTAAAGAAAAGTCTTCAGCTTCATTTGCAGCTTGCAGCTATATTTATGGAGGGTTTTTCAACCAATTTAAAACCAAAGGCAAAATCTTTATAATATATATATATATATAGTAGTAGTAGTAAAAACATTAACTTAAAAAAGAATTGTCGAGGACTCAAATGCAAAAAGTTATATTATTTTGTAGCTGTTTGAGCTAACGTTTGTTTCTGTTTAATCAAATCAGGTCTGAGGTCAGTAACTTATAGCACATTTGAAATAAAATCTAAAATGACCAAATAAGATTATGGGAATCATATAACAAAGAATGTAGTCAAACAACTAACAGAACAAGTTCCTACAGGGGATATCCGTTACAAAATGTTTTAACAACGAAAGTTATGAAACTGTGAAATTATGCTTTGATGGTATTATATCATTACGGCCAATAAAATAAAATAATAAATGACTCTCATGACACCTGAATGACGAGAGTGTAGTTAGGTATTTAAATAAACATCAGTATTTCGTATGGGAAAACTTGTCATAGATACATTAAGCGGTAGATAAGGAATCATTGTAATCAAAGGCATTACTGGTATCTGTTACTATATATAGAGCAATTTCGAAAAAACCCGTATTTATATTTGTTTTGGAAAAGATTAAAGTAAGGCTATATAATATTCCGATATCTTCCTTTTAAATTACTTGTGAAGTCGTGGTGATGGATACTTTTCTCATTACATAGACAATGTCTTAACTTTGAAGGGCCATTAATTATATCACTATGTGTAGGAAGCACGAACTCTATTCTATTGTGAGTACCGTTGCTTCTGAGAGCTACCAGTAGCGTCAATATTGAAGTGTAATAAAACATTATTTCTCTTGACAACCAAAGATCACTTCTTATCTACTTTCTATTAAGTCTATGCCGCCTCGAATGCCGCGAGCCAAACTCAATTATCTATAGTAGGTATCTACGTACCCACATACGCATGTTTTTTGATACCTTTGGATAATAATGACTGTGGCTCGCCTCGAACATAATTGCATCCCGGGAACTGAGGAGGCCAACGACGGGTTTACGCACCGTAAGGCCCCATGACTTGGTAATTTCTTTAAAAAGTCCGAAGAACTTTTTTGGGAATAGTGTCTCTCTCTATTGACATTGGCCCGACAAGGACGGACTACCAAGTTCAATATCCATTAACCTTTTTTTTTATTTTCAGCTACGCTCTGATTGTTACCACAGCTTTGTACAAGATGGAATATTTCTTTTTTATAGTAACGATCAAGCCTTTCTCCATTTGAAGTTATTATAATATAATTGGAAGTATACGTTCGGTAGGTTCGGGTTTTAATATTACCAGGTTTAAAAATTTAACAGTTGGCAGTCAACATTGGCAGATTATTGTTACTGCGTGTTCCTTACATTACAACAGAACTATAGTGAAAATACTTCGATAACCAATTCTAATGTTCCAACATCAACTTTTTGTCTTTTTTTTCAGGTACTACAGAATAAAGTTGGAAAAGCCTGCTAACTTGCTAGCTTAGTACCAATGACTTTAGTCACTTAAATCTAACTATTCTATCTATCTCGATTCTCTGTATCCATTCTGTATTTTACAAAAGTGCAAACAGTTTTAATTTTTTTTATCAATTAACTTAATAGATACGTATCTACTTCAATAAGCCTAATTTTACAACTTTGATTTTGGATTTTTATGTTGGTGCTCCTTGGGGTAGTTCTTCGTTCAGGAGTGGACGGCGATTGATTTATGATGAGTGAAAAGATACTTTTAATCTTCACTGATCTTGAAAATCGTTCAGAGAATATGAACTTCATTAGAGTCTATCTTGAAACGTCACATGGCATTCATGTTTACATACATCTAAGCTAAGTAGCCATTCGTGAGTCAAAGCATATGCAGAATTGGACATAACAAATATGTGTTAGCAAGTTATCTTACGTGGGCGGGTAAATAATTGTCTTCAGTATCAGTCTTTCATGTTTGATCAGCTTACAGTTAAGCTTTTGTTTCCAAGGTATATGTTTTCTTTTATTAGGTGAACTACCAACTACCACTAAAATATGTGTAACGTAATCACGTCGTAATCACCCATAACGTAATCTTGATGCATCAAAAATTATATTTTTATGTTTTTCCCTTTCAAGTGCTTCCATAACTCTGCTGGTGAACATATTTCTTGATAGTATCCGGAACCCGAAAACTTGGTATTAAATAAAAGATCCCTAACCGCACTGGAGTCCTTTAAATGCAGATTAATGCTAAGTTAATCAGTAGCTAACAAATACTTTAACTAATAGACGTTGCAGTCTCATATGTACAAATTATAGCTAAATCGTAATTAATTCTAAATGTATTTACTTTTTTAAGAGACACAATTGGTTCACGTAATTCGGGTGTTTCGCTTGTAGCAGTGCTAATACGATCACTAGATAAAAAACCTGTCGGCGTGATTCATGTCTTGTTAATTTATTACATGTCTCAGTTTTTGCCCCAAACCTCTTGGTAAACTGGTTCCGTTTCCAATGTCAAGGCTTAAACACGAAACGTAGGAGTAACTGAACCGCGACGACGCGATCGCTCCGACAAAATTTCGGGTATGTACCTATGTGAAACCAGAATTTAATTACTTTATACTTTTGACTTGTGATACTGAGATACATCTGTTGGTTTTATATAATTTCCGTTACAAATGTTTAAAAGTCTTTATTTTACATATTGACTAGCTGAGTGCCGCAGTGTTACCCGCGGTTATTGGCGTACCGCGGGTGACGCCGCGGGGCGAAACTAGTCTAAAAGAAGTAGCCTTAGGTACTCCGAATATCATCAACTACCTATTAGTGAAAGTCCCGTCAGAAGCGGTCTCGCCGTTCTAGAGATTAGCCGGAACAAATAGACAGACAGACAAAAATTGTAAAAATGTTATTTTGGTATATGTACCGTCTATACAGACAATTATACATTTAGTAAATAGCAGATTTTAATATTACAAACAGATACTCCAATTTTATCTGGGGGCACGGTAGTGCCCCCGCCAAGACGAGCTAAGCGAAGCGCAAGGGCACTACCTAGCTTTTCTCGAAGTGTTTCGTCGTTTTTTGAACCCTCATACCTTTGTTTTCCGATATATCAGATCGTTTAAATTCTCAGCATACGAGTATGATGTCATTAATAGACTAATTAAATCTACAAAGTTTAAATTACATTACATAGCTCATTTTTACTGAGGTGTAGAGTTTCTGAAGTTAGGGTCGGTAGAGTTAAAGCATGTAGATTCAAAAGCTTGGCTCTACATGAGATCTGATATCTTTTTCACAGGGTAAGCCATATGCAGTCTCTTGGCAACATTTTACATGAAAATGTTTTTGGTGGCATTTCATTTATTTTTGCAAGTTGCTTAATGTAGTATTTTTATTGTTTTTTTTCTTTTTCGGGATAAATTTCTTGTAAATCTTCTTTCTTCTTTGGAAAAAGTCTGTATCCGCAAAAAAACCTCTAGCATAAAAATTAGTGAAAGTCTCATACAAACTTTCACCCCCCATTTTTAGGGATCGGGGGGCAAAAGTAATAGATTTATGATTTTTTTATTGTTTGTACACTAAACTTAGTTTACATTCCAAATTTCAGCTTTCCAGCAATTCAGGAAGTGCCCTAACAGTTTGGATCATCTGTGTTAGTCACGAAATCGGAGTTTTTCAGATATCAATAAAATCTAAAGCATCAGAGCTATGTAATTTAAACTTTGTAGATTTAATTAGTCTATTAATGACATAATATCCTGATTCCTGACAATTTGAACGATCTAGTATATCGGAAACCAAAGGTATGTGGGTTGAAAAAAACGATGAAACACTTCGAGAAAAGATAGGCAGTGTTTTTGGTGGGATTTATTTGTATAGATTATTTTGAGACTTATCATCATTACCTCTCAGTCAGCTGTATTGACTGATATACCTACTCCTACTACCATTAGGTACGTGTATATTGTTACTAGCTTTTTCTCTCGGGGCGCCGCCTGTGCGTGTGTCGGTTATCGCGATAAAATGTAACCTAGGCCTCCTCAAAAATCATAGTATCTCCATGCCTTTCATTGAAATCAGTCAGCGGTTTAGCCGTGAAAATGTAACAGACAGACAGACACAGTTACTTACGAACTCATAATATTATTATGGATAAATCAGTTATGAAGAATAGTATATAAATAATAATAATAAATATAACCATTGGTAATATTAGTATGGATTTTAAATAAGTGAATGCATTTCTACATCAATTTCTGAGAACTGTTACTAGCAGAGAATTTAAGGCAAAAATTCAAAGAATTGATTTAAGTTACATTTTCCTTATATCTGACAAGGAATTTGTGAAACCTGTTTTCCCTTTTCGTCATCACACCTTGTTGATTTGAGGTCCCATTCTATTAAAACATTGTGTAAAAGTTTTATTCTATAGAATCATGCATACGCGACGTTTTCTTACTTAACTCAATACCAACCTCAAAGTTCATCTTCTATGAATCCGAATACTTATCTGTATTATGTCTTTTTAAGTACGCATTTTATGGCTAAACTGCATCGGTTGTAAACACTAAAGTCACTTACAAACACAAGCTTACACAAGCCATAGACGAGATTTATATAGTTTACGATAACTCTAGTTTATTGGGAGTGTGAATTAGTTTTTCGAATGTAGTCGTTTTCTAAAGTACCTACTGTACGGTTATTTATTACTTAGTAAATAAATACAAAAACAAACGCAGGTGCTATAAAAATAATTGAGGAAATCGGTTAATCGGCGCAAAAATCGGTGATCATACTTAAAAAATGTAGTACATAGAACCTGACTACAGTACATCAAAAATGGGTATTTTTAGGAGTTGGTTAAAAATGGAATGGATAAGACTCAAAGCTCACTATGTGAATACTACAAAATTATTCCACTGTAACAAATAGGAAGTGGGTGCACAAAACTCTTTCGGGTTTCGTTGGTACATCATGTTCCAATACCTTAGTTTAGTTTAATAAAGACACACGTTTTCAACATTAGTTTATATGATAGCAATTTTCCGACTTGCTGTCGCGTGATAGCTGGTTATTTAATTTACCATTAGAATGGAATAATTATTTACAAATTAAATAATTCATTCAGGGTAGTGAGGGAGAGAGAGAGAGAGAGATTTTGATAAATTTATATCTTAATGTTAATTAAAAAAAACAACAAAACCAAAATCAGCTAAATCGGCCCAGCCGTTCTCGAGTTTTAGCGAGACAAATGAACAGCAATTGATTTTGTAAACGACTAAAAAAAAGGAGGAGGTTTCTCAATTCGACCGTATATATTT
This sequence comes from Spilosoma lubricipeda, assembly GCA_905220595.1. Classification (NCBI taxonomy): domain Eukaryota; kingdom Metazoa; phylum Arthropoda; class Insecta; order Lepidoptera; family Erebidae; genus Spilosoma; species Spilosoma lubricipeda. The sequence goes on from HG992275.1 coordinate 11,884,774, forward strand.
TTGTATTTTTTTTAATGTGTGTTCGCGGATAACTTCGCCGTTTATGAACCGATTTTGATGATTCTTTTTTTAATGGAAAGGGGATATCAAAACGGTGGTACCATGATAAGGACACTAAGATCTGATGATAGCATCCAAGAGAAATCGAGTGAACCCTTGAAGTCGGTTTTATTTTTGATAAAATTTTACTTGTATATATAAGAATATTTATATTTGAATATTTTTCTCTGTGATGATGAACATTAATAAAGATATGTTACGCAGGTTCTTACTTACTGCGTATGTACTAACCTGTCCCTGTTTTTATAGAGTTTTAACGTCTCTGCCTGCTCATCAGCAGTGCCAAAATGTCTGGCTAAAACCGCTGATTAAGCATTGTACTTTGTATTGTTTAAGTACAACTAAAGGGTAGACGTTTGGTCAATAATATTTCAATATTTCAAAATATTTCATCTAACACACAAAGCCATCTAATCCCAAGCTAAGCAGAGCTTGTTTTATGGGTACTAGACAACTGATGTAAATACATAATATCCTTTTTTTTTGTGAATAGATACATATTATACATAGATAACACCGAAACTCCGAAACAAATATTTGCAGATCATACAAACATTTGGTCCGACCCGGGAATCAAGATCAAGACCTCAAGCTCAGCAGTCGCTTACGTTACCACTTGCGCCATAGAGGCAGTTAAATTTCAATGTCTCTTTCTTGTCAAAATGATGGATGTTTTATTCTCAACCTCACCAAATTGGCTGACCATGTTAAAAAAGCACACAATTTTTTTGCAGAAAAAAAAACAAATAACATTAACGAGAGTGAAGCTACGGGCAAAATCTAGTCTAAAATAATCAGTGAGAACACTGTTTGTTCTACACAGTATTAGATAAAAATTGGACCAAGTTTATTCGTCCGTGATTAAATATATTGTCTGCATGTTACTTGGTAGTTGCGTGCCGACATACATTACGAACTGTGATTATCTTCAAAAGAAAAATTTAACAATGTCACGGAAACAGAATCCACTAATTAAGATAAACATTTTCATTAATATCCATTTTGGTATATTTATGATAATTTATTGTGACTGTCTTGTATTTTAGCTAAGCACCGTTAATATATAACTAAGTAGGTTCACTAATTCAATGAATTTTATTAACGGTTGGCGTAAGAGGCGACGCCTCGTCTGGGAATAAGTAGTTAAAGATTTCTTCAATGAGTTTCTATTATTATATTTAGCTTTTTCATACAAACTAATAATATTTGACTTCACAGTTAAGATTTTTTTCCAGGCCAGCTAATGAAAATCATAAATCAATACTGTTTTTGTTTTTCTATATTGTCTGTTTTGTGCGGTTTACTTACGGACTACTTTAAAATACTTTTAATATCACAACAGTGTTGAACAAACCGTAGCAATCGCATTTCTAGAACAAGCAGATCTTATTATGGTTTTATGAGGATACTGAATGATACTGGAATATGAAATCTTTGTTACAACGACAGAACCCGGCCCGCCTACGGCTTACACATTCTTCTTGAGTGGAGGCCACCGTGTCCTCCTCGGGCCTTTAAAACTGTTCTATTGAAATATATTACGTTTGTTTATTCGATTTCTAGGGTTTAACTATCATAAAGAAGTTGTTTCATGGCCAGTAATTGAAAATACACTGTGGTTGGTTATATGTGCTTAAGTCGGACGTCCGGTCCGCATTTCTCTTTAATACTTCCCCTTCCAGCGCCCGCCAACCTTAGCTAATAACTACCCGCATTGATTTGCATACTAACGCGGTATTCTTTTTTTAAATGACCTTAGGGCGACGAAAGCAACAAAGCTAGTTTAAATCTCATTTAAGAACTTTAAAGTAGATGGAACACCATAGGTTACTTATTTCAAAAATGTTAATTTATAATTTATAGGTATATCTCGATATTTATTTGATTCGGTTTACAGATGTCAAAGGTTGTATCTTGTGCCCTCGTAGAATCAACATAGTTCTACTAGTATCGTAATAATAATAAACCAGACAAAATTATGAATGTCCATGTAAACATATATTATCATGAGAGTTTGATACACAAAAACCATGATGGCTACATATTTGAAAGTTTAAACATTTAAAAATATACTGATGTTGATTCTGCCGAAGATTCGATTAAGCTAACACTAAATTATGTTGTCATAATACTCAATTTAGGACACCGGTGCATACACATGTGTTTAGTACCGTAACTACTGTAGTCTAAACTTAGCTCAAAACACAGGTCATTGTTATTCTTATCTACGAATGAAATTGTTCTCCAACAAAATAAATGTATCCTCATTGTAATTTATTGAGTTTTTAATATATCAACACTGCGTTTTTATTGGTTGAATCAGCAGCGTCCGGTACGTCTTAAAATTTGAGTAGGTAGGTAATACATTACTGGCAACGTTTTTATGTGTATATATAATAAGTGAGGTTTTTGTCCGTTGTTTATGAACGCGGCAAAGCGATTGATGCCAGTATGATAGTAAATGTTGCAATCTTTACAGGCTGTAAGATAAACGATACGAGTTAATATTTGTATGGATAGCAGCTGTCACCTGAACTCACCTGTGTACTGTTTATAACATACGGTTAGTTAAAAAACCGCCTTGATTGACGTTGTCCACTATGAGATGAGCAAATATATTTCTATGAAGTTGTTGTCTATGTAGTAAGTGCCAAAAAAGCTTACTACTACTCTGAGTTACAGAGACGTGAGATTATGAATACATTACTGGATGTTCTAGTTATAGTCAAGGAAATTTATTCTTATCTCTTTATTTTATACTGTTTGAAGTAAAAAGCTTTATTTGAATTGAGTAACGAGTTCGTAAATTAAGAAATAGATAATGGAAGAAAAGTGTGAGCATATAAAATCTAACCATTTTTAAATAGAATGAGGTTCTCAGTTCGACTGTATTTTTTTTGTTTGTTACCACAGAACTTTCTACTGGGTGAACCGATTTTAATGATTCTTCCCGTGTGGTCATTTCAATTTGGTCCAGCTCTTGAAGTCGATGTTTTTGTTATTTTTTATTAAATGCACATTTAACAATAAAATATTATATTTTCAGAGCAAGGTGCTATTATAAAAGTTAACAGCCACGTTAAGAAAAATATCTTTAACACGTTTTTATTGGCTTCCGCTGTATGTTTGTTTGTTTGTCTGTTTGTAACCGACTTTTGTAAGCGTGTTTTTAACTTCTTTAAACTAGGTATATTTATAATTTATGTTTTTTTCAGTTCCTATTGAGGTGGTAACTACATCATTGAATTACCTAAAAGCCGAAAATGCTACATCATTTTGACATTCTATTTGTAGAGACGGAAGTATCGACATGGAACCCGGCTTTTTGTCACCGTTACAATAGCCGTAACGATACAATTTTTATCTATAAAATTGAAGATAGTAAAATGATTTCACACACAACGTAAGCCTTCTCCTAGTAGGTATTTTCATATGAGAAAGTTTTATTTATAGTTATGCTTAATCCGTAAAGTTGTCGGAAAATTAGGTCCGTTTCAGTTAGTAGCTTGAGTACCAAATAATTAAGACATTATTTTTTAGAATTAATACTACGTATAGGTAAATTTATATATACTGTTAAGAACTTTATCATTATATATATTATATAAAAGTTTTTAAATAATCTTTGTGCATGTAGGTAGCGGCGCTTACATAGGTACTTCATTGTTGTCATGATTACAATAAGACAAGGCGACGAAGGCATGATGGTCATGAATGGAACATTCGCCACGGTGCTATAGAAGCTGTTGACGTATACCAGTTCACAAGCTCTTCGTCATAGTTGTCACATCACGAGTGTTTGTTCTAAGTAGCATGTTAGCTACGAAGCATGCCACGGTCATCGCCACTGACAACCATCACTCATATGGACATCATTCCAAACATATGTTTAATCTGGTTTAACGGTTTGTTTATTCATGTGACATTAAAATGTCAAGCTTCAGTGTGTGGCTTATTCTGTGATGTGATGATGTTTAAAAAGGGGTTTGTTGTTGATAATAGAATTATAGCCGGTTAAAACTGAGTAACTGAAAGTTCTAACTATGTATATAAACGCATATGTGTTATTTAAAGAGTTAATATACTATGCCCAATTAAGTGATAACAAATTAGATGATAATTATTATTTGTTCTCTAAAAGGTAGAGTACATACTAAAATATCTATTAAAAAATTGGCTTTTCGTGTCAAATTGTGAACATAAATACCTACTGTAATTAATTGGCCGAAGCGGTAGATTCTGTTTTTTGTTAGTTACCTGTATCTATTCGTTCTTAAATTATTTCTAAGAATAGAAGCTGAATAAGTTTGCAGCGTACCTACTAGGGAAATCCAGAATTACGGCGTTGAGTTGAAACGATTACAGCAAACTTCGTATCTAAATGGCTGTCTCATACGAGAAAAAACTTAAAAAAAAACAACACAGCATCGAAAGGAGGAAAATACCACAAAAGTAGCATGTTACATGCATGTATGCATATTTGAGTCTTTTGTATTCAAGTGAGTAGCTTTTTGCAATGTGCATGACTGTAATATCGCTAAACGTCAAGTCAATTGTGCGATCGTTATATCGGGTACAAGTGTACAAGGCATCGTAGCTTTGTTAAACATACCTATACATAGCCAAGTTTTATTTCGTTTTAGCCTGTTGAGTTAAAATTTAATATCAGAACGGAAAGTTTCATTTAGTTAATCTTGACGTTATTTTGTGTCAATCTATACTATACTCGTTTATAGAGCGTTCCTTTATTTTTATTACAATTTTTTATTGCTTTCAAAATAATGTTTCTGCGGCTCTGCAGAGGGTGCAATAGCGACTTCAGTGTGTCAGTAAAGGTAATTATAGCCTTATAAGGTTCTGAGTCAATAACCAAATTTGCGTTCAAAGTGCTGGAAAACTTCTTTCTGCATCGTGTGTTTTTGTATAAGTATAAGTAAAACAAATAAAAGAACGACACGATAGAGAATTTACTTGCTGAGTGGTATTCACTAGTATTTAAAGCTGCTGCTTACTGCTACTTTTGTAGGGGAAATGACCCTCAATATATTTACATAAAATCTTGTCTTATTTTATAGTTAATTCCTTATTATATTTAACAATAAACGATACTGGAAGAGGCAATTAAAGGTTTATATTGTAGAAGTTAAGGCCTATTTTTTAATTTGAGTTTCGTTTATTCGGAATTCACGGTAGGTACATTGTAATTTAACCTATTATGTCAACTGGTAACCAGCCAGTGGCTTCCTGCTCTCAGGGCATGTCTAATCGTTTAGCGCGTTTTCGTCACAGTACCAACGTAGCACTTACATGATAACTGAATATGTTTGCGCTGTATATTTTACTTACGATTTTCATGTCTCAATGTCAACGAATGCGGTCCTAAACGACATGGTTTGTAAATGAAAAATGTATAACATGTTAAGTATGTCATCATTGTGAAACTAGGAACATAACATGTATTCACAGTCAAATCAAAGTAATTGCTGGAATATTATTTTAGTCTTTTGAAATGTTCTTGCACATATCTACACCTAGTACCTAGTTTTCATTTATATGTATACCTATAATTCGATACACATAGTACATGTGTATCGAATTATAGATCTTTATTCCTTATTTAGATAAGTTTAATTCGGAAAAAATGTTTGATAGACACATATGTATATATAATATATATATATATTTGAGTCACTAAAAAATGTTTGCCTCTGCATCCCCCTAAGGTTGACTGGCAGAAAATGCCTACGGCATTAAGTCCGCCTTTGCAACATCTATGCATAAAGTTTAAATAATACATCTGTTAGTAGTAATCAATTAGTTAGACATATGTATAGCATTCCTATATTTTTAATAGATTTTTTTACAGCTGTCGAAATGTTCTTTGCTGTGCAAAGGGTTGAATAACTACGGCAGTGTGTCCGTTGAGCATCATTATAGCTGTTTAACGCTCTGAGTCAATATCCAAATGTACGCTCAAAATGCTGCGGAACACTTCTCTTTCCATTGGGTGATTCTGTATTCCGGGATGAAGATAAGTAAAACAAATGAAAGAACGACACGATAGAGAAAAGCAGCCATTGCTTACTGCAACTTCTGTAGGGGAAACAACCCTCAATATCTGATTTAAAGCTTTGTTTAAGGTATCGAACTTTTCAAATAATCTGTTATAACTATTATTGTGGTGAGAGTTATCTTTTCAAACATACACCTGAAAACTGCGAGCAAACTGTTACACTCATGTTTCGATAAGTGTAATTATTTATGTTTTCACACACTAGATAGTTTTTTATTATTATGAAATTATGAATTCTAGATATGTAGGTATAACTAGGTCTCTCATTCTTTCTTTAATTTTCTAAGATTATTTCAACATAAGATTGTATTCAACAAACATAATTATCTACATTTTGCTAAGTTGCATGCAGGTTCCGATATTATATAAAAAAAAAATTGAGTTCAACTGAGACTGTAAACGTGTAAACTGGCTGAAACAAGAAAATTGACAGACATCTTGAGCAATGGAAGTAGGTACTGAGCAATTTTTGTAAAAAAAACAAAAAAAAAACGAAAATAAAACCGACTTCAAGGTTTGACTCGATTCCTCATGCATGCCATCATCAGATCTTAGTGTCCTTATCATGGTACCACCGTTGGGATATCTCCTATCCATTAAAAGAATCATCAAAATCGGTTCATAAACGACGAAGTTATCCGCGAACACATAATAATGTACGGTGGAATTGAGAAACTTCCTCCTTTTTATGAAGTCGGTTAAAAATAAAAAATAAATACTTTAGCCTTTCTTAAAAGTCTCATCGGAGTAAAAACCACCAATATTTTCTACCCGACTACGGCGAAGTCAAAAGATAAGGGTAAAAGTTTTGGCAGTCTATGTATATGTTTGTTTGTTCCACCATAGCGCGTAAACTACTAAATCGATTTTATGAAATTTTATGAGGTGTCCGGTTGATATTGCCTATATATCAAAATTTTTCGTAGTCAAGATAGTAATCAACTTTATAATGTTATTCAGTTTTGATGTCAACATTAAAATAATTTTACCCATGTGTTCTATGAGTTAATCTAGTAATGCAAGTGTTTTGTAAACAAAATAAACAATTGTCCCAGAACCGTAACGTTTACAACTGGTATCTTATCTTATCCAATTTATCAATTGTGAAAATGATGAAGTGCTTTGTGAAACTACTCCAATCCCGATGACCCCAATAGAGAAAAAATAATTATTAAATGTAGTTCACTGTTTAAAAGAAAACTTAACAAACATATTTTTTAATAGTCTTTCATTATGTAAAATTAATACTAAATTCTCTACATTTTTAGCAACATCAAAATTTTTTTTTCCGTAACCAAAATTAAAGAACAAATATTGTTTATTTCTTGAATAGGTATGTATATTGTGAAGAAAAATAATACTCACGTCGTTAAAACAACTAACTCCTGTGATAAATTCGCAGTTGAACTAAACTCGCGATGTTCACGGATCTAGTCACTACACTATCTGAAGTTATTTCAGTTAGAATTCTTAACAAGTGTTAATATTTATAAAATATGAAGTCCGTAACTTCAATAGTATTTAGTTTGTCGCAACCGTCTGGCGCGCTTTTGTGATGTCGTTTGAATAAAATGTTTTGAACCAGCCGCCTAGGTGCGTTTCGATCAAAGGGCGGTAAAATTTATTCATGCTAACGACATCTATTTAAGTTGTGTATTTGAAGATGATTAACGCCATCTATTGGCGAGTAAAAAAATCTTTCAGAGTTTAAAGACGATTGTTTGTTAGGTCATTACTCTGTACTCATTACATTGTGGTAATTGACTTTAATAAAAATTATGTTTGATAATAAATAAAAGGCAGAACCATGGTATATATCTATTTTATTTTCTTATAAACTAGATGGATTGTGTTGAATTAATTCAATCATGTCTCCAAGGTCACATTTAATAATATTAGAAATACATGACAATCATTATTGTAAAAAAAGACAAGTACATAATGTAAACATAATATAGATCTTAAAATAACACTAGATGTACTGATCTACTACATTATTGCATATACATGTTACTTTTAAATCTTGTACAAGTTGCATTATTATTAGAGGAATTACATCATAAAATTATTGAAGAGTTTATAACTTTAATGTTTTAATAATAATAACCATAATCTGAACCAGCATTTCTAATGAATAATACGAATCAATGATTTTTTTTATATAATAGGTGTAGTTGATAATTAATTTACTGACAGTCTAAAATCTAAGTACCAAAATAGAGAAATGTCGGAATTGCAAGGTTTTCTACTTAGATTAAACTATGACTATGTGTCGTCGTCTATATTACACCTTGTAGGCGCAGCCTTATCTGATTTACTGGGAGATTCTTTTGTTGATTCTGAAACAGATTTAGTAAGCTGTTAAAAAATTGTCCTTGTTAATAACTTTAATTATGTTCTAATTAAAGTTATTAACAAGGCATTGGGGTGATTAACCACGACTTTCAGGAGATCAAGATATGTTCAGCTTTAGCTGAATATTATAGTAACTTGTTAGTCTTGAACATGAATAAAAATATTTTACTAACCATCCCCGACTAAGTTTTTAATAGCTGATGGATCCGAAGTGGGGAGCTTTATACCTTGTTTCAATACCATTGTGCCATCCTGAAACAAAAACGTCATCAATCATGTTTCTCATTCATTATTAATTAACATGTTCATTTTATTCGTAACCTTTTGGAAGATAACAATATGTTTTAATGTTCGAAAATACTATTGAGAAACAAAATGTACCTTTATATAACATAGTAGTTAAATAGTACACATCAAATAATTGTCGTTAAATATTAATGGTTCTGATATATTCGTTAATCTGATATTGAAATTTAAATATATGACATATTTTAATACTCACCTTCATTTCAACGAGTCCCTTTTTAGCCATTGCTTCCACCTCAGCTTTAGTCATGACGATTTTCTGTACTTTTACCACTTTCTTGCCAATTTGCATTTCGCACACTTCGCCACCAGACAGCGCTAATGAAAATAAAATAAAGTTAAACGATTTTTGCTATAGCATAATCTACTATAAGAAGAGTTTTGTATTAATCTCTTCTTATCTATACAAATAAATAAAATTGGAGTGTCTGATTGTAATATTGAAATAACAGCTTTTTAATATATGCATATGCACAGTAGTACATATACACAGAACATACACTAAAAGAACTTTTTTTTTAATGTTTTGTGAATAATATCAACGTTAATGATACTGATTTTAGTATATATACAATACAGACACCCAGAGTCCAATTCATTATTTGGGTGAATTATTCCGAAATAGATTAAAATGCTATTTTATACTCACGTCTTGCATTGACTGGTAAAGGCAGCGGTTTTATGCCAGGAGGTAGCGCTTTTATCGGTATCTGTAAAATAAATATTAATTATATTTATTATAAGCAATAAACTTTTAGTAATGGGAAAATGCCCGGAGTATCTCATAATTAAAATGAGGTTTAAAATACCGGACTCTCGCTCGGTAACATGATTGTGGCCATGTTGTGGAGCGGGACCGGGAGAGGTACAGAACTCTGCCGGCCCGCAACCCGTTAAAGGGAACCCAGGGAACTTTGCAAATATACATAAAAAGGACACAAAAGCACCCAGACTTAAAACACCGATTTGTTGGATCATACAAAGTATTGTCCCATGTAGGGTTTGTAAACCCACACAACTTAGGTTATAGAAAACGGCGTGGCGACGCTCAAACCATTAAACTATTCGTGCAGGCGTATGTGCAGTTGGTTTATGTGTGTTTTGTTTTTGATAATTTTGTATTATCACGTGATAATGTGTTACTGGTATAAAAGCTAACTCAAAAGAATCTTAAATACCTAATATCTATGTTAAGGTAAAGACGTGAGCGATAAGACCGCCAATTGTTAAGTCTAGAACTTCAAAACGTCTTACTCATTCAATAAAGATATATAAATAAATAAAATACCTTTTTCAGTGTCTGTCCAGTAGGAGACACCAATACTCCGGAGGCAGGTTTAACTTCGTCGACTGATTTAATATCCTTCTCCTGGAACACAAAATAAACACTATCATAAGCCATGGTATACATACTTATTTTAATAAAAAAACGAAACATATTAAATAGCAAAATCTGTACGCTAATAAACTGGAGTCTAAGAGAAATATGTTTTTACCCCGTTCGATTCATACTAATATAAATCAGAGCGTAACTCTGTCTTCGTACGCTTTCACTGAAATTTGTCATTGAGATAGTTACATCGATTTTTGAGAAAGGGATTCGTTCGCGGTAAACAGTAGCCATAGGCTACTGTTTACCGCGAACCGCGATAACCGACATTCACGTGGTAAGACACGCGGGCAAAAGCTAATCTACAATACTTATATATATATACCAGCTGATCCCCGCGGTACGACAATAACCGAGAACAGAACAAATGTTTGGTGTACGTATTGTGTATACTACATATACATTTTGTAAAAAGTGGTTATTGTAGGTTTACAAATAGACACTTAAATTTTATTATATAATAGTGGTAGCGTATGCGACTGCTGTGCTTGAGGTCTCGGGTTCGATTCCCGGGTCGGACCAAATTATTGTATGATCTGCAAATATTTGTATCGGAGTTTGGATGTTTTCTATGTATAATATGTATGTATTTACCAAAAAAGTATATATGTAATTACATCAGTTGTGTAGTACCCATAACACAAGCCTTGCTGAGCTCGTTGTGTGTTAGATGTCCGAAATATTATTTATTTGTATAGATATAATTTATTATATTTGAATGGAACTTACAATCTGAATGGAACTTACAATCTCCTTCTTTTCATTCGCTTTTCCAGCTGGCGGTGCGTTTACTTTAGGCTTGATTTCGTTTTCACTTTCTTTAATATCGTCATCAGACTCTTCTAGGTCTTCTTTCCTTACTTTAGCCGGCCTAGAAAAAGGAATTATCACTGTTTTAAACTTGTATATAATTGTAAAATTCAAGTACAATACAGATGTAAAACAAACAACATAGTCAAAAATAGTGTAATAGTTTTGGTAGTCTTTGTGTGTGGACTACCGAACTCATTTTAATTAATGAAGTGTCAATAGATTTATCATAATGACTTAGGTGACACAGGCTATATTAATTCTATCAAGTGTGTACCTGGTTATTTTAAAACTTTGTTGTAAGTTTATTTACTAGCGACCCGGCTTTGCATAAATTTCCTTGAAATCCTCGACTTGTCTATGTTATAACATACATATTTAACATAAACTACCAGCTGACCCGGCGAACTTCGCGTACCGTCATATTTACATACATTTTTTTTATGTTTGGCCCTGCCTTAATGACTCTACTCTGCCTCATGGAATGCATAAGCAGAATCCAACAGTGGTGGTCACCATACTGCGAATGCAGAAAATGCAACAATGTAGCATGGTGACCCACACCATGGCGGCCTAGTGATGCTTCTGCATCATTGGGCCTCCGTTCTCGCACTCACCAACGAAACACGACAGCACGATCGCTGTCATTTTACGTTGATTTTCTGTGCGAGGGCAGTACCGCCCCGGTCGAGCCGGCCCTTGACCTACTACCTACATATGCCTCAGCTACTGGTCGTGGAAAAAAAAAACTTTTTAGCTGACAAAGGAAGTAAGTCTATTGATATTTATTCCCAAACATAAATATAAGTACACTTACGTGGCAGGTGTGTTAACCTTCCTTGGGCGGCCGCGCTTACGTGTTGCGGGCGTGATGGCCGGCGAGGCAGCCGCTGCCAGCGTGGGTTTGACCACCGTCTTTATACTGCCCCTACGGGCTTTAGGTTTCTAGAAAATACAATAAAAATATTCATAAACATTTATTTCTCACCGTAAGTGTATAGTGAGTTTTGAACGACGAGATTAGTGGGTAATAAACTTATGTAACATGTGAAATCGAATACAAAATATCTAATGTGTCGTGTGATCAGTGTGTAAGTTAAACTGTTATGATAAGGGTCTTATACTGGATATATTACATAGTAGTGGTGCCCTATTTCTATACTCGCTTGAATTGACCCGCTGGGCCATATAGCGTTTAGTAAATTTAACAATAATTAACTATGTAGGAAACTTTTCAAATTTTAAAATGTAAAAAAAAATTGATCCACTAATTTTTACTTTTATAGAAGAGAACAATTTTTGGGTAGGCAATGGATGATGTTCAAAGACATTAAATGACAGATGTCTGTAAACTAAAATAAATATTTATAAATTTTATTAATATTTAAGACTGATAGAGGGAGTGATCTATTTCAAGGGTTCCTTTAACATAGGCGTCTGAGTTGGAATGTTTGGTCAGTGAAAGGGCACCAACCTTGATAATACTATTGACAATTCAGTGCAGGTTGTATCCACTTACCTCCATAATCTTTTCAGTTTCCTTGTATTCTTCATCAACTTCATCTGAATCATCATCATCGTCAGTGTCCTGTGATCTGCATCAAAATAAAAATGAACAATATAAAATTACATACAAATACACATAATAATTTAATACTCTTTTTAGACACTTCCGATAGTAAAAAAAGTGATAGAACAAATCTGAGAAGTTTTCTTATTTAGGAGTAGAACAAATCTGAGAAAATTTCTTATTTAGGAGATTAGGACAAGTTTCACCATTTACTGATAAAGTGCCAGATATCTGTGAAATCTTACTAATATTATAAACGCAAACGAGTTTGTAAGTATGGATTGATGTTTGAACTCTTTCACGCAAAAACTACTGAACGGATTCGGATGAAACTTGACAGTAATATAGCTTATACATCAGAATAACATAAAAACTACTATTTCGCGCGATAAGAAACATAAACGCGGGCGGAGCCGCGTGCAACAACTAGTACTAAATATTATGATTTAAGTCTTGGTCAGATTTCAGCAACATTTATCTGTTGCATAATGTTATATGGCAGGTGACTAGCTGAAACTTCTCAGGAAAATCAACAACAGATTGTAATGAGCTGACATTCTAAAGTGTTCTGACAACAGTCAAGGAGAATTTTAAAATATTTGGTACCTGTCACGTATCATTTTCGCATAATCCTTGATCTTCGAGGGTCTAGTTGAACGGCGAATCCCTTCTTCTCCAGCGCTTTTATCATTGGTCCCGTTTTTGGCGACATTCTGAAATATGATAGCATATATTGGTAAGATACGGAATGAACACAAAATCATTAGTTTGTTAGTATTATTTTACACTAGCGCCTCGCCCCGACTTCACACGTATTTGAAATTCTCGGACTTCTTCTATTATAGCGGAAAAAACGACTGTAAGTATAATATTTTTTAATATTTTACCTTCGGTGTCGGTGTCTCTTTCTCTTTATTGTCTTTTTCCTCATTTACACTAACATTGTTTCCTTTCACATCTTTTACTTCTTTGGGCTCTTTATTTTCTTTGGTGACAATGCGCCTCTCAGGTTGTTTCTTTTCTAGAGCTGGTGTTTTTGTAATTATTTGAGTTTTCTTTTCCTCCCCTGCAGGCGTTCTGTGACATTTAAGTACGATCAAAGTAAATGTATTAATAATAATCATTAGTCTTAAAAATAAGCATGTACATTAAATAAGCATGTATGTACATTTAGTTAAATTGACTACTTTTTAACATTATATTATTACTCACTTTAACTTAGGAGTAGAGGTGTGTATCTGCGGCCGCCTGTTTCGTAATGTTTCTACAGATTTTGCTGGTGTTTTCACTACTTCAGTTCGCGTATTAGTCTGAAATCATTAATGAAATAAATATCATGTGTTATTTTGCATATTTTTTTTTAAATGTACTACGTGTATAGGCCAAAAATACGAGAAGGGTAAACTAAGAGTTAGGTACTTACTCTTTTCAACTCCTGCAACTCCTTTTCCAATAAGCGTAACGACTTGTCATTAGCGCCAGTATTGTTACCCTCTGTTTTTGTATTTCTTTTTTCTGGTACGGCTTCGATTGTAGACTGTGCTTTGCGTTTAATTTCTTCTGCCCTTCGTAGTATAGGAGCGGTCTGTAATAGATTTATTGAAATTTAGTACCATTGGTACGGTTAGTACAATTTTAGTGATTCCATTACGCCTACGCAGGAGATATTATAGTGCACAAGCGTGTGCGCAAACACAAGTGCACTCTCTGTTACCTCACTCTCATAATCGGGAGGGATGGGACGGTTATCTGAGGCACTGGAGCAGACCCGACTTCCAAACTCCAAACTGTTATTAAGTTAGTAGTTATATTTATATAATCAGAAAAACACAATAATATTAGTGGGTAACTGGTTACTATCACGAATAATTATGCTGTAGTTTAATAGTGAAAGACAATTACCTGCAAATTATTCTTCTCTGTGTTTCTAGAAGCTGTAGCCGCAGCAGAAGTGGATAGAGGCTTTTCAGAAGCCGGTTTTGCCGCTTCTTTCTTGCTTATGGGTAGTGGGTTCACGTTAGCTAAATCAGTAAAAGTCATCTCTGAATCACTTTCTGAAATGAGAGACATAATACATTTATTTATCGTATGCAGATTAGTACATTGCTTTATATACAGCATTTTAATATAAAATATGGAAGAATATATATATATGAAAGACTATATTTTAAGCATATTCATAATTACTTTAAGATACACATTATATACCAGATAACAAATTAATGTAGATTAACAACTCATGTTAAAATGCAAAATTAAGATAAGGTGTTCAACTAGCATTTTAAAATGTTGTTGAGTCAATCATATATTGTCATAAAATATAAACTTACTTACCTTCGGAATTAGTATTTTCAGCTCCCAATTCTTCACTTTGTGATGTTGCGAGCTGTAAAATGAGGGTAATTATTATTACTTTTATACTGTAAATATAGCTTAAAATTTTATGAAGTTGAATATTTACCATAAAATCATCAGGCTTCTTTATTTCGACCACCATGTGGTCACCTTCTTCTTTTACTGAAATAAAAATTATACAAAGTGTGTTACATAAGTAGCATCAACCATTCAACACTAGTTGCGTAAGTTTTCTCGGCAACAGACCACCGCAGAAAGCTCCGGTTCCCGGGAGCTCAAGTATAGAGCTAGACATACAGATAGTACGAGAGCGTCTCAACCTCTTCCAGAACACGCCAGTCCTTTACTAGTGCGACAACAGCAGGGATAGTGAAAGAAAGGTCCATTATCTACCACCCTGTTATAGCACGCACGTGTTCGTGGAGCTTCTGTTTAGCAGATAGAGGCCCACTAAGATCAATAAGTTTGCAAGTAATATAATACCGAGAAGTCTACGTGATCGAGAACTTGTCTAGTTAAGAGTAGACAGTTAGTCAGGTTTTGTAAATACTACTTAAAATACAAAGAATACAATTTCTAGCATATATTTAAACATCTCAAACCTGCCAAACAATAAGGTCTATATTGAAAAACTTGTATTTAAAATAATTGTTAACAAGGAAATTATTCTAAAAGAAAATTGCTTACGCTTACTATTAATAGTAGCTTCCTCTTCATCGTCTTCTACGTACATTTCAACCGAAGATTCATCCTGTGCCGTCCCCTATGAAAAAAATAATGATATTATACGAAATTAGCATCCGCTTAATCACGATGGCTATGGACTGTATAGACTTTATTTTAGGTTAAAGTTTATAGTGACCTATTTGTTGGTGGCCGGTCACTTTTCTATTTTTGCCTGTATATATTTTTTTCTTCTAAACTTTTAAGATCGTAATTTTTTGCAATGCTTTTTTTTATTTCAAAACCGTATGCAAAGAGACCGTCGACTTCACGACAACAGTTATTCGATCATCAACGTTCCGTCATTATTTTACCATCTCTATTTAATACAAAACATTATAAAATTCAATATTTTAATTTTAAAACTAAGAATTGATACCTAATCTAAAAACATTTCAGCGCGTGTACTTTTCGTATGAATGGCTTTGGCTATGGGCGGTGTTATTTTCATTCGGATCGCCAGACAGTTCGGTCGTATCTACGAACTTTAATAAACAAAGGGTTGTGTAGTATGCTTTAAATTCTTGAGTATTTTGTTTCAATACTCATCTTTTTTAACCATCATTAAGGTTTTCGAGTACTTCGACATGTACAGGCCAATAAAAACTTTATAGCGGTACAGACATCGGACGGTACGATGCGTAGAACGAAATATTTTACATCAGCGGGATGTAAAAGGGGCAATGCGACACAAGCTACGGCTGCCTTGAGTCTGTGCATCCGTACACTACACGATCCAAAAAACGATCTTCCTATTTAATTTCCTTTAAGAATGGATATTAATCTAATATATAAAATTCACGTGTCACAGTTTTCGTTGCCATACTCCTCCGAAACGGCTTGACCGATTCTCATGAAATTTTGTGAGCATATTGAGTAGGTCTGAGAATCGGCCAACATCTATTTTTCATCCCTCTAAATGGTAAGGGTGACCCATCCTAAAAAAAATTTTATGGCAAAACGACGTTTGCCGGGGCAGCTAGTGTTTTATAAATTGTTGCAGCTAGGAAATAAGAACATATTTATTCATATGTAGTTAGTATATAATTATTTTCGACTTGGTGTTAGCAGCTTACTTCTGAACCGCCAGTAAGTTTGCATTGAACTATACCTACATTATACTGAATAATACATACCTCACTACGTAGTTCGTCTTCATGAGCGTTGGTGATATGATTGTCCAGCTTTTCTTTCGAGGTGAACACCAATTCACACAGATCACACATAAACTCAGTACCTGTTGGACAATAATAGTATTTTGTGATATCATTGGATTGCATTTTAGTGTGAGAACGTTCGGGTTTAATAGTTTATGTTCCTTTCATTCCCAGTTTTCCCATTTAATGCTTAGAGCGACCGGCTAAATGCATCATAACCAGAAAAAGAATTGTATTGATTTTAAGACAACTTCTGCACTATGAATACATCTTGGGTCGTAGGGGACTTGCCAAACATTTTACGGACACACACCCAGACAAAGAGTAACAATTTGTGGATCACAAAGTATTGTCCCGTGCGGGGAATGAACCCGCAACAAATGCGAAAAAACTTTATATTATTATGGTATTACGATTGAATTTCTACTGTGTTTGCGTAAAATTGTGATGTTATTACATTAATGAAGTTAATGCCAGTTGTTTAGTGTTGAAAGTGTAAACGGAAACAGCTTAAATTATTGTAGCTTATTTCTAACAAAAAACTCAAGCAGTAACATTTACGTTTATCTTAGTAGGCGCATAAATATTATGTTTATGAAACAAATAAACTGATATATAAATACTTCCATTCAACATATAGACACTACTTCAATGGCATTCATGCATTACAAAAATCATGCAGTGCCCACATACCATTCACGTGGGACTTGATATGAACAGTAACTGCATCAACGTCATCGAACTTCTCTTGACAAAGTGGACAGATAAGGTTCTGAGTTGCATGTATAGCCGAGTGATATATGAGATCATCTTGAGTTGTAAACGTGTCGTCACACTGTTCGCAACGATACTGATCTGGGGACTCGCCGAAAGGTCCTCGGCAGGTGCTTATAGCCTCACGATGTTTAACGCGAAGGTGTCTGGAATAAAAATACATACTTTTTTATTATACCTTATGAGATGGTTGGCATTTCCTCAAGGTAGAGCTTTATTCAGCAGTGGACAGATCTTGACAAAACTGCTCAAAATTAAAGTATTCAATAAATACATTGGACTAGAAATATCTGCTTTTATATTAATGGTAAGAGAAATACATTCAAGTAAGTCGATTCAAACCAGTTGCATAATTAATAATCAAAAAGTATAAAGATAATTGCATAAATAACTTACCTGGTGTAATGATGAGACTTCATAAAACTCTTGTTACAGTATTTGCATGGGTAGGACCTATCTCCTGCATGACTACGAACATGGCTCGTCAGTTTTGATACTGACAAAAAACCTATAAAAACGTATCATTTTTAGAAATTAAAAAAAATGAATATAAATTCATTTCATTCGCTCACCAATTTCATGAATAGTCCTCAAAAATACATTCGAATTACAGTATATCGAATATATCGAATTATCGAATACACTCGATTTACAGTGTAAGGTTTATTTAACTAAATTTTAACTTTTGATTACTAATTTCTTAAAAACTAATGAACGAATGAAATAGAAGTTGACCTTAACTATTACGCATGTTCATAGCTCATTTCTAAGTTTAATAATTTAATATTCTAGTGTTTGTAATGGTAAAATATAGTGATGATTTTAAGTGTTGACTCACGCGCTGGACAGTATAGGCAAGCGAAGGCCGCCTCTTTATCGTGAAGATTAGCCTTATGCCTTTGGAGCGTTGTTTTTTTAATAAATCTGTAAAATACATATATACAAAGACATATACACTCGCGTGCGAGGAAAGCTGATTGGGTACGAATTCGCAAATATCTCCGAAACTGTAAATGCTAGCAATTGCAAAAACCCAATTAAAAAACGAAAAAATATTTTTTATTATAATACATTTTTTTTATAAGATTTTTGTTGTCAACCTTAACAAACGCCAATAGACACAATGGTGTACAGTTATTAGTCATTCATAATTTAGGTTAGTGTCCACAATGTGGCTGGAATATTTATGTTAAAGGGCTTCCTGATATAGAATATTCACGCACACGATGTTTGATAACGGATGGAGCCAGTCTGATACCTACTTGAAAAACCATCTGCAACTAACCTGCGGAAACCCTGAACATAAAGAATCAACAATACGACAAAGCGTGAGGACCAACAATCTAAAACCAATGAGTAAGGTAACCGATTCCCTTCGGCGTAGTCGTCATGCATGTCAGTCTTATTATGATCAAGATGGGGAAAATTCCATATTTGTCTATCACAATGCACATTCGCATGCAGCATGAAATGTCAATACTTACGTAGAAGATGTAGGCTTGAGACGAATGGAATGGCCCTCACGTAGGCCTAGCCCCAATTTTAAAGGTGTGTGAAGCTAAAATAAACCCAACACCAATCACAATTGCTGAGTTTAAATCTACTTTGACAATTAGAACCCAATATCGGCTCAGAAACCTGATTCACAGTATACTAGAGGGTAATGGAGCCAGGCTATTTCAGCATGAATGGGCCGGTTCGACCGGGGCGGTACTGCTCTCTCACAGACCAGAAGACCAACCTAAAATGACAGCATTCGTGCTGTCGTGTTTGCAAGATAGACCGATATAGAGTGGGTCACCATGTTGCATTGTCTGCATCCACAATGAGATTGTGACCACCACACTTGCTGATTCTGCTCATGCTTTCTATCAAGCAGGGTACAATCACATTGGCAGGCTCATACATAAAAAAATATACTGGATCAAATCATGTCAGTGTACAAAAACCATGCAGAAATAATACCAAATACTGAGAAACGTAATGACAATTTGTTGCACAAAATTGCTTGTATTTTAAGCCATTTTACTAGCTTTTAAATTTCTAGAGATATTTGCAAAATTATTACCGTCCACGTTACAATTATATTAACAATTATTTTTACGGAAATTAACACGATCACTTATTAAAAGGTATTACATACCTCAGATTTTCCTGACGTTTCGAACAAGTTGCACTGTCCGTGGTCACAGGCTGACAGGTATGTAATACCTTTTAATAAGTTATCGCGGTAATTCCCGTAAAAATAATTGTAAATATATCATGGAACGCGAAATTTTAAAAGTTAGTTAAACAATATGTTAAGTATTTAGTTTCTTTTATTCAATTATTATTATATTTATACTATGCTACTACTACTACTATAATTTCGTATAGATAATATCTATACTTATAAAATAACAAGTCCTGACTGACTGATTCATCATCGCCGAGCATAAACTATGTTAGTTAGGGCTATGAAATTTGGTGAGTAGGATCCTTTTATTCAGTAAACACCCACTAAGAAAGGAACTATGGAATTTCTACCCCTAAGGGGATGAAATAGGGGTTGAAAGTTTGTTTAAAGTTAGAAACCTGAAACTTTACTTTTGGGCTGTTGATCAAAAATGAGTAAATACGTATTTCAGCGTTTCTGAATATTCTACCCCTAATGGGTGAAATAGGGGTTGACATTTCGTATATAGGTTAGTCTGGAAGTTCGTCAATTTTGAATTTCGAAACATGAAACTTTATTTATGTTATACTGATTTTAAAAAGAGTAGAAACGTATTAGAACGTTTCTGGGTATTCTACCCCTAAGGGGTGAAATAGGGGTTGAAAGTTTGGATGGAAGTTCGTCTTTTTTTTAAGTTAGAAACATGAAACTTTATTTTTTACCCTTAAAAATTTACCCCCTTCCCGACCTGAGATCGCCTGTAAATTATTTTTCTTTCATTTTTATAACATTTTCCTTCTTTTCCTACTATTTTTTTTTTCACTTTTTATTGCTTTTAAAGGCTTCTACCCAAGTCTATATGTTCAGACTCGCCAAGATACGTCGGTCGTAGAGTAACCGACATACACGCGGGTAATTACTTAAATATCAGTTATCTATTAACGTCTGCTTGAGTAACGATTGTTTGAGAAAATTTTAAAACTGCTGTTGAAAAATTAAAAATAAATATATTTTATGACTAACTTCAATCGATTTGAATAAATATCGATCAAACAACACCCTCAGGCACGCGTATTGGACATCCTTTTTGGTTATTTCGTTCTTATTGGTTACTTCGAGTGTACATGCGCTAAAGTTCACAGAGCCTGTGTTCAGACTCGCCAAGATACGTCAGCCGTAGAGTAACCGAGACACACGCGGGCGAAGCTGCGGGCAAAAGCTAGTAGACTATAATTACGTCATTGCATTAACTTCAAACTATTACTATTTCATTATATACTATATTACCAAACACAAAAATAAATCATTTTAAGGTGCTTTCAAACCTTTTGTCGCATGCGTCACAGGAAAACTGTCTTTCCATAAAGAGAGTATGTTTCTGAGTATGTGTATCTAGTTCTTCTTGAGTTAAGAAAGTAGCTAGACAGGAGGTACACGTTAGCAGGGCTAAATCTGCGTGTAATAACTGAAAGATTAACAGAGATTGGGAGGTCGTCTTCTAATCATATATACATGTAATGTATCGCAAATTTAGAAAAAAAGCGAAAAATAAAATGTAGCAAAGCAAATAGTTCATTGAAAATTATATCAAATTTGTGAACAGGAAAGTTTGAAACAAAGTTTAAAAATTATCGTTTAATGTCATAAAACCATTACAGTCAATACGATTTTTTTTATGTTAGTACAGCCTAACGATTAATTCTTGAGAAACGTGAAACGCAATATACAATACTAATGAGTCTTAAATGACGTCATTTTTGCTAAGTAAACTTTTCAAGAGTTATATTTGTCAGTTACGAATTTCTCATTGAAAAACTTAACCTCTGCTAAGGCGACTGGTGGCCTCACCTGATATCTTTAGGCTTGCGTTTATGGAGGACGGAGATTGTTTTACGATTTGCGGCGCCTAAGTCATCTGAGGACAGCGACTTCTAAATCTCTCCCAGTCGCGCTCCGCCATCTCCTTCGCAAGCATAATTTGCTCGCAGAAAGAGACGGCAGAGTTTCACGCGCTCTCGCTCCGCAACACCTCTAAGAATATGCCTAAATAATAATCTCTTATGATAATATATTAGATCTATGGATCTAATATCGATAGTATTATTATTAATTCGGAAGTAGCTCTGTCTGTTAATTTTTCACGACTAAACTGCTGCAACGATTTCAATTAAATTTAGCTTGGAGGTATTTTGATTATTGAGGAAGGACATAACCTACTCTTGACCGTGATAACACGATATACAATGGATAAAAACTGGTAACAACCAATGACCTGTTTTTTTTTGTTATTTTCTATCTATGACAATATTGTGTGCAAAATAAAAAAAACTGATTTAGATTTTAATTCTGAAGTTAATGCAAAAAAATTAAAATTAAGCACGAAATTCCTTATGTCATTACGTTAGCTTTACCTTTTCATGTCTCTTGAGAAGCATAAGGCGCTTAAACTTTTTACCACAAGCGAAACATTCGAATACCAACTCATCATTGGAGTGTCTCAGCTGATGTGTTGCTAAATCATGATTATTAAAGAATTTACTGAAATAGTACAAAATGTTTTTTATGAAATTCTCAACTCTTCTTTATTACTTTAACAGATCATACTCGTACAACGAGTGCATGAAAGAGATCCTATACATAACCTGTTTGTTTATTCTTGTTTTAAACATACATTTATATGTCTAGCATTGGAAATTGTTACACTGAGATGGATGAATATATTTTACTTAAGGGGGATTTATTAATATGATTGATTGAATATTCTAATGAAGGAAAATATGTTAATATTTAATCTTAAATGACTCAAGAGGTGGTGGTGCATCTTTAAAAAAATCTGGGTCTGGAGGTTCTTTGTATCTGTTTCATTTCTGTTTGTAATGATGTGGGAGATTAAAAAAGTGACAAAGATCACATGTAGTGTAACAAGACAGTGACGTAAGATTATAGTGACATTAAATCGAAATATGGCTATGTCTCAAGCCAGCACCACGGTTACTATTCTGATGTTTATGGATAAGAAGACGAAGTTAATTACACGCTTTGAAAAAGTCTGGCATCTGCTTGCCTTCAAATCGAGAAAAAGTTCTTGAAGTTTATTTTAGCAGAACCAGGTGCACAGAACTTTTTGTTCATTAAAGATTATTGGATGGTGAATGAAAATCCTTCTTTATTACATAATATGTCGTAAAATTACTTAATTTCAGACTATGATGATACTAAAAGATCAACATTAAGAATTTTTTGGACTACGATAAAGCATTGCTAAGGAAAAAAAAACAAGAATAACTTACTTATCACATTGATTGCACTGAAAATTCCTTTGTCTATGTTTTTGCATTTTGTGCAAGTTTAATAGTTGCTGCAGAGGATAGGTACAGTTGCATTCGTCACATGGCCACAGACCATCCCGCAAATTTGTTGGTAACTCACCAGTAGCATTGAGCATTTGGTCTTTCAGTTCCCACATGTTTCTAGATGGATGTTCATGAGCTGTTCCAATAATGTCATCAGGCTTGTGGTCACCTTCATCATCCGTATCTGCACCATAAGGCACTTCATCTACTCAGCACTATAGTTACAGTTTAAGGTACATATTACCCTAAACTGTATAAAGAAATATCTACTTTATTACAAAGTGATAAGTAGAATAATATAGTTTACATGTATGGTAAGAATATCATAGCCATATGAGCATACTTTTATGTAAAAATATGTTTCATCAATGAAGTTACAACATTCGTATTAATCATAAACATGCTTCTGAAAAAAATACAATGTTTATCAAATCAATTCTGTCCTACTGCATTATCAACGCTTACTAAACAGTCTTACCAGTATCAAAATGAAATAATCACCCACTGATGGAAAACACTCGCTAGCAATATATTTACTTGAAAAATATATTCACAAATATATTTTTCACTGTTAATTATTATTATTCATTTTGTTAAAAACAATAATGAATATCGCTTTTCTTGCAAAACTCTATTACTAAGATAGAATGTGCTTGTACAGGATTTTGTGATAGAATAATTATTAATCATATTAACAACGGAAGAAACAACCGATAGTCATAAGTAAACTTTAAAAATACAGTCGAATTGAGAACCTTCTCTTTTTTTGAAGTTGGTTACAAAGATTGGACAGTTGGACACTCAGAATCCCTGCTAACAGAAAACATGCATGCGCCGCTTTAATATTTAAGTAGGACGTCCTGAATTTAGGTAGTCAATAAATAATCAGTTGTTGTGGACATCCTTGGGGTAGGCCTATGTCCAGCAGTGGTCAGTAAAAAAAGATCTGACGAGAACATTCTATGTTTGTAATAGAAATCATGCTCTATTAAACATAAATAAAATTCAACCTGTAAAACGAAACACAATCGAATATGTATATTATGAACAGTGATATACAACTAAGCTATTGAAATTTGCTAAATCATGCATATAAATAAACATTGAAAATACATATATGAAGCTATGAACATACGCAATTTCTATACAACAAAAAGACTTACATCCTAAAACAAAAACACAAATATCAACTACTGGCATTTTAACTTTATTACCTTTGCCTGCTTTTGGCTTCCCTTTGTTTTGTTTATTGCCTGTAATCACTTTGACGCGGGCATTTTTAGGCCCCTCATCGGATCCATCGCCAATCTGAAAAAAAAACTTCAGTTTACCACACTAATGGACTAAATTTTACCACAACATTTATTATCACAAATTTGCAAGCGCAACTTCTTTTTTTTTAAATCATATAGATGCCATTCCAAATCGAATTACATCTCAATCATAATTTTCGAAGACTGCTGAAATGCCTCCCAAAGCACTCCCAAAAAGCACTTGTTGACTAAATAATGGTAGTTTTCCAATTATAGCACTAGAGCGCATTATGCGGCATAATGCTTAACGTTGAATGTTTTAACTACAGCAACGCTTCGCACAGTCGAGCACTCTCAAAAGTAGTGTTTTCGCTTGATGCGTGCAATGGATACCAACTCAGTGACAGAAAATTAACAAGTGTTTTTTCTTTAAGTGGAAATTGATCGGAATGTTTTATTTATATTATCTTTAGTAATATTATTTATTGTTGACTAAATTTTTAAAGCTTTCATGGTGTTGAGGTTTTTGAAAATAATCAAAGTTAATTCAACCTGTGTTAAAAAAAATTATATAAATATGGATGAAGATACAAGCATTGTTATTTTTTTATAATCCACCTTTAATAAATTTAATTTACACATGAATGAGGTTATTGCTACTCTATGTTTTTTTTCAATACTGTACTTAGCGCACTCTACTGGTGCATTTGAAAACTAATTCACGTTCCAATTAAGCTTCAGCATAATTCAGCATTGTGCGCCACTGAGTTTGCACTATGCTTTGTAATTGGAAAACTACCTATATGTATAAGAATGGGCATGTATTGAGTGATAGCAGTGTTAAATATATTCGTATAAATTATTTACTGAATACTAATAAAAACCATAGTAGAGATTATCTGTGTGGTGACAGATTGAGAATAGTGTCACCACCGTGCAGGACATCGCTGCTAAGAGAAGTAAAACTTGAAGCAAACCCTATACCAACCTGGCTGGTTTGCGTGGTATAGTAGGGTAAAACCTTCATTCAAAGGAGAGGTCTATGTTCAATAGTGGACTTTTAAACGCTATTGTCGGCTTTTGAAATAACTCGAGTTTTTGTGATAATGGTTATTAGTCCAGGATCCCCGGAACAAATTTTACAAGTTATTACTATAAACTTCAACTTCAAACTTAATTTATTGCGAATATGGGTATAATGGTTTACATTGTTGTTGCATTAAAGTCTAGAACGCTACATTCTGCTTTTCAGCATGCAACAATATTTTTTTCAGAATTAACTTAACAGTTATTAATTTCTTTCATTATTAACAATTATTCACCTTTACATAATTAAATTAGTGCTAATTATTACATTATTACAATCAAATTGGAAGTAAACAATTAATAGTACAATAAATAGATATTAATTTTGTGAAATTTGAGGTTTAGTTTTAATAACATTATTATTCGTGTCAAAGAGAAGATTAGGTAATTGTAATTAAAATTTGAGTAATTGTGACAGACACTTTCAACGTGTCATTAGTCTCTTTCAAGTAAGATTTTTTTAAGCTTACACTGAAATCCCATAATACATACTATCTAAGCTCAATAGATCTTTTGGGAGATGATTATATAACCGTGGCCCCATAAAAAATACACTATTATTAAACATGGCAGTTTTATGGACAGGACAATAGATTGTTTGGTTCAAAATTTCACTTTTGTAGTTTTTAAACATTGTTAGATGTGTTACTACAAAGTTAATAACTTCGTAAATGTATAAAGATGGCACTTTCATTATTTTAAACCGCTTAAAACGGGGTTTACACGAATCGGTTGGTTGTAGCTTGCATATGGCTCGCATACATTTTAGCTGTGTTTTAAACATACATTCTTTTCGACGGATTGTCTCCAAAACATAATTCTATATCCGAGTATTGATATATATGTTACCGTAAGATTGTCAATACCGTTAGATCTATCTCGCGAGATTGCAAACAATCGAAAGATTGTGAAATGGTATCGACGAATCACAAGTCGCGCGCTGATTGGTTGAACAGCATAATTCCCGGGCCACGGTTGTTTGTTAATTCGTTATGGTTGTCTAATACAAAGTATTTTTGTGATTTTAAATTTATTTAATATTGAAAATACCTCACAGCTTTAGAATGAGTTATATAAAATTGTTGTGAGAGTAAAATTAATTTGTGATTAATTAAAGAAGTTCTAACCTAACTCTATGGCCATTGAACCGTAAAACCAACCAATCAGGGACAGTTGACAATATGACGCCCGTAAGCAGTATTTCACAGTTGACAATCTATCAATAGTTTGCAATCTCGGTAGGTAGTGTAATGTCGTGTGGGCGACATCACAGTAAGTATATTTGTTTTGTTTACATTTTGGCGTTTGAAGTTTATCTTTTGACAGTTGTCAATTTGATGTTCTGCAAGCTTCGAGGGTTGGCATATGGCTTGGGATTTTTTAGTAGATTATTGATCAATTTATTTGAAAGTTGTCTGTCAGAGGGATTGACACTGAGGTAATTTTGTGGCTGGTAACATTCTATTTCTTTGGATTATTTTTTTCTTCTTAGTGGCATGGTGGAGTCCTATTATTTTTTATTTTTGTTAACCTTTCTTAATTTTTGAAATCACAATGGTCAATGGCCTAGTGATTTCAAAAATCAAGGTGGAATCCAGTAAGTCACCCACAGCTAGTATGATCTGGGACGGCGTGACATCTTTTAAGCTGCCCATTTAACCTTGTAATTTTAAGATAAGGATTGCAATGCCAACAGAAGCTGTTAACCATGTTAGTGTTCTTAAAGGGTAAATTATTTCTGTATTAAAACCTTTGGCCTTCAGATTCTACGAGTATTAAATTTTTATTATTAATTAAATTTATTAAACACTTAACCTATTTATTTAATAGCACTCTCCCTCCCCTAGCCCCTCCCTAGATTAAGGGTTCAACGCTGGCCGAGCTATCCAAGGTATTATTTGTTTGTTTGTTTTATTCTTTTTGAGAATTAGTATCGGGTGATTGGTTTGTTTAGGCCGGCACCTGGCGCCCGAGACTATTTGTAAGTGTAGATTTTTGTGGTGCTGGACCAGTTTGTTTATTTGACACCCAATAGTAGCAAGCAAAGATTATTTTATTAGTTTATTATTATTCAACAAATTATTTTTTTAATATTTCAGTAGATGGAATATAATTTAACAGGTTTTACAATTTTACGGTGACATATCCATGGTATGCAGCGAGCACTGCAGTTTCGCTCACTTATTTTGTAAGTATGTACAAGGCGCATGAGTGTTGGTTAAATTTTAAGCTGAGATTGTCTGTATGCATTTTCCAGTTAAGGGAACTATCTATTGTTAATTCTAAAAACTTTGTAATGTCCTATCTCCAAAATTTTCGTGCCCAAATAATGTTAATTTTAGTAACAGTTGGTGTTCTATTTCATATTTATATAATTTAACAGCCACATTGTCCTGCAAATTGCGTGGTACATTATCCCAGCATACGGACGTTGAAAAGTTTTTCCCTGCTAGCCTTGTTACTTGTTGTTACCAGAATCGAAAATTTTGTAAGGTGAAAGGTGGGCCCCTCATCAAAATGAAGTCAATCACAAAAAATTTGCTTGATAGTAATAACTTGTAAAATTTGTTCCGGGGATCCCAGACTATACAAAATAATGCCATGTTTGTGTCTTTGTATTAATTGCTATAGTTATAAAATGAGGTTCATTATGTATTGATTGTCATTATCAGCATGGCATTTATGTATAATGATTCATTAACATTAATGTTGAAGTAAATGAACAGAAGGAAAATGTTAAATTTTGTTGTTGCCCAGATGTAAAATTTACTAATACCCTGTAAATTTTGTTAACAAGCAGAATATGGTAATATAAGGATGTACGTTAAAATAATAAAAATATAATAAAAATAAAAAAGATAAATCTGCCACACAATGGACCCGGCACCTGCACGGTGAATCCATGAAATGCTAAGAAGTTCGTCGCAATTAAGGCTTAAACTTTTTTTTTTACTTTCTCTAAGTCAATTTTACGTTAATATATTTTTTGAAATTGAACAACTCTGTAAGTAGGTTTCAAATCATGTAAGAAAAGTTTTATTTTTTTTATAAATATAATTACTTTAGAAATAATATTTACCTTGACGTTGTAAACATTTTCATCATCTTCCTCTTCACTATCAGATCCATTGGCAGTGACTTGGACAGTAGCTCCTCCCTCAACAACAGTCTTCATTACAGCCAGCTCCGGAGCAGACTTTATTGCTACACGAAACAACTGCAAGTGATAAATAAATATAACAAATATATAATGTATCGAATAATTTTAAATGAATAACCCGTTAATATTTTTAAATGTAAGTCTCTCTGATCTGAATCTCTGAAAGTGTTCAAAGATTTTCATGAAATATACTAAAAAAAAAAAATACCAATCAAAGATCAGTCATCCAAATACTTTGAGTATTTGATTAAGATACTTATTTTATTTCATTATGTATTAACTATAATAATATTAATGATCTCACTAGATGGTTGGTAGTAGATGGTGACTAGATGGTTGGTAAAAATATTAATTACATATCCATACATACATAGAAAACATAAATAAACTAGCTGTTGCCAGCGGCTCAGCTCACCTAGTCATCGGTTATAACGGCAAATAGTGTCCTATGAATAATATAATAAATATAAGATGCCTATGTGTTAATCCAGGGTGTCTCGGCTTCCTGCATACCAAATTTTATCAAAATAGGTCCAGTTGTTTGCGCATGAAGAAATAACCAACATACACACTTACAAACTTTCACCTTTATAATATTAGAGTGATTACACCCAAATACAAAATAAATGATGCTACTCATCACACCATTTATAGTTTACATCTTTATATATATAATTCTTCTGTGAGTGTGTATGTCACTGAACTACTCTCAAATGACTGGACCGATTTTGATGAAATTTTTTGTGTGTGTTCAAGGGGATCTGGGAATGGTTTAGATTCACAATTTTGTCTGCTGGACAATGTTTTTTTAATTAGTTTATAATTTATTAGTAGTTATGGCAAAACGACGTTTGCCGGGACAGCTATTATACCCATAAAACTGTGCAGTCTAACATGACGAAATGAGGGTAACTGTCATCTATACAAGTAAATAAAATTAGAGTATCTGTCTGTAATATTAAAATAAACGATTTTAAATAAATGCATATGTATGTATACAAGATACATGTATGAAAATAACATTTTTAAAAATTTCTTTCATCTGTCTGTTTATGCCGGGGTAATCTCTGGGACACCTGGACCAATTTTGACGGGACTTTACTGGCAGGTAGCTGATGATCCAGGGAGTAACTTAGGCTTATATTTCTTAGACTAGCGTTACCGCGTTCTTAGGTGTTACCGCGGGTAACACTGTAGGGCACAGCTAGTAGGTAATAAATATCACAACTATCTCAATGGTGCTATGTTGATAATTCATATTTATTTGTTAATTGATTAAATACGTTTTTATAATAAAGAAAACAAAAATATATTTCTTAATTAACTATTAAATACATATCTTAGTTTGTTAAGTCTACTGTAGATAGTGTTTCTTCAGTTTGGTCTAGTTACTATTCAATAGGGATAGCCTATCTTCTATTAAATATGAAATGTAAAATAAATAAACAATATGTTTTGATAGGTAGTATAAATCTTAAACATATTAAGGTTTTCATAATAAGATTGCTAGACTTACCTTTTGTAGAGAAGATGGCCAGGCTACAGAATTCAAATCCGTCCCGCTCTGAATGTATTCTAGAACATTTTCATCAGCTTGTCTACACATCTGCTTGTACTCATAACTGATGTCCATGAAAAATTTGCATCGATTACAGATATATGATGGCATTCTATCTGAAGGGAATACCTGAGGAAATAAAAGCAGTTAGACATAATTGCATTTATGTGAAATTTTGCTCAATTTCTCAAAAGGCCAGCAGGTGGCGCTTCTAAGACAAAAATTGACAAGAAAAGTATTTTAACCCCATAATTACACAGTATATCTGGTTCAAAATGTTGTTTCAGACATTCACTATTTTATGAGTAATCTATAACCTACTCATATAACTACATACTTGTGGTAAACAGTAATAAACAAACATTTATTGTTCAATGTATATTCGGCGCCATTATGATAAACTCAGACAAATGTTATTTGATTTTAAAGCATCGGTGTATACAAATAATTACACATGAGATCATTAACATAAATAGTTACAATATAATTACCTCGATTGAAACGCAGGACAATATTTTCAGTGGGAGAGGAACCGAGTTTTTTGGCGCTCGATTTCTGTCATATAAACTAGTAAGTGTTTCATCTTGAGATAAACAAAAACGACAAAGTTTCAAAGCTGTTAAATTATCTTTTCTTGTTTCCATGTTGAACGAAATTTATAACAACACTACACACAAAATTAAACTTCACTCCATAACCTCTTCAAATACAATACATCTATCCACAAACGAACCAAACCAAATCATTGGCATTTTACGTTGACACTAGCGCCACTAGTTGTATGACGCGGATGGACGCCGTAGTGCAGCGCCTCTTGCGGTGACTAGGCGCAAATAAAAAGTTTCATGCTATTCCCAACTAGATGGCAAATTATAATTTTAGGTAAAAAAACATTAATTAATTAAGTAAAATAATATAAGTTTGTTACAGTCGTAACTAAATTTAACTAGACGTTAAAGTTTTTAACATTTACTATTAGCATTCGATTATTGAATCTGCACATAAATCTTTTTAGAAGCTGCAGTGTTTCTAAAAGAGTAAGGAGTAGAGGCGCTGTCGGCAAATGTATGGAGTAAAAAAATACTAAGAAAGAAACTGATTCGCAAAAATATTTTATTTGTAAGTTATGCGAATTCAATGCGTGTAATGATTTCAATTCGAAAGGATTATTTTATACAATACCTAATGGTGCGTAAATTTTACCTGGCTCTTTGGTTTAGCATAATTATGTGACTGCTGATCAAGAGATTTCGGATTTGATTCCCGGATCGGGACAAAAGTGTTATTGGGTTCTTCTTACAAAGAAACGCTTAAAACAGCCCGGAATGTAGAAGTTTGGCGGTTTTTTACGGTCCTAGATGTCATTAACGTCTATGGCAGTCGTTATTGGGAAGTCAGAAATGAAATGAAATAATTTGTTCTGCAATTAGGTTACGGAAACGCTTTTGCAAGTTAAAGTTTTTTTTAGCAGGTGAGTTTGGCCTTTCCTAACCGGACTAGCCCTGAGAAGAAAGGACGAAAGAAACTCAGGGATCACCGTCCCTTTTAAAATGCAGTCAATTTTCACAAATGCAAAACACATTATTTCAATAAAAAAGCGATAAGTACAATTTGAGTCACAATTATAATAATCAGTAAAGATAATAATTAAAAAAAAACAACTATAACAATAGTTTAAGATGAATTTATTTCTGAATATAAATTATCGTTACATTAAAATAAATTTAAACATTTAAAATAAACAGCATGTGCAGAATAGGCTGCTCAATCCCAGGCGGTTTTATCATCAAGATATTCTGCTATGGTATAACACCCCTTTGGATAACTTCGATGAGTGCCCTCAGATATACTGAAAACTAGTATTTAACCTTCGAATTCAGTTCGCTCTCAGGATTGCGGAAATCCGAGGCCAGTCGTTCCGTGGAAAAACTGATATTCAGGTGAAACCGGTTAAACTAGCAACCGACCCCAAATGATCTTGGTAAAATAAGGGCTCGGAAAATGATGATGATGCGTAAATTTTACACTATCACTATCACTACATAGTATAAAACAAAGTCGCTCCCGATTTCTGTCTAAACGCTTAGATCGTTAAAACTACGCGAGGGATTTTGATGAAGTTTTCTTTACTAGATAGTTAGAGTGATTTTAGAGAAAGGTTTATATGTATAATACATGCATAATATAGAGGCATATATACACTGATAATTTACATGTTAAATGAGTAGAAAGTTAAATGTACATCACATTATATATAATAAACTCATTTTGTTGCGCTAACATTGCAAATACTGGCTGAGGCCTATGAGATAAACCAAAATAAAGTACAATTAAGTGCACACCCTAAAAAGGTCTACAAAAAAGTCTACGATGGTATACGTCTATCTCTTAGGGATAACCCACAATAACCATTTTTTTATCCTTTACTTTTTATAAGAAATAATGGCTTATTTACTACGAAGCGATTTTAAGCAATACGGCATTTATCCTTATCGAATTAAGTACCTTAAATACATTGTGCATTTAATATAGATCAATATGGCCCTTTACAGCGTGTAATTTAAATGAATCTTTTCGAAGATATTACAGAATTAAAATGCAGGGACAAAGCGGTTGCGGCGGTACCGGCCGGGGAGTATTAAGGTTAATTTTTAAACCGCACTTATCAAGAGTGACCTTTATAATGACAAAAAGCTGTAAATGTTGTAAATAAACTTATAAAGACAGTATGTATGTTTACTATCAGCATTGCACCCGTGCGAAGCCGGGGCGGGTCGCTAGTAATGATATGAACAATGAACTTACAACTACATAGGGTACGCAAAACCACTTACGGTAATAATCAATAATAATTATTATACTAAGACTAAACTGTCTTGGATTTAAAAAAATATAATTATAATTTTTTAAAGAGCTGCATTTACACAAGTAACTATTCACCGATTTATGACAAAAATGTAGTTCAGAATAAATGTTAATAATGCTAATTATACATACATAGAGCGAATGAAATTTAGCCTCTGGTGACCTCACTCAGTGTAAAGCATCAAAAGAATTCCCTAACATCTATTTCCTGGGAGACCGTGTTACTCCGGTTCATCCAGCTTATTCGTGCCGAAACATGACCCTCCAACAGTTGATAGACCTTTGAAGTTCCCATTTTCCACTTCCTAAGTGTACATCTTTGTGATGATGGATTAAGAATACAGTGTCATCACGTGTTTTCTCCAATGGGTGTCATCATAGGCGATTAAAGGTGAAAGCTATGCTATGCAGTAGCAATGCAAAGAGAAGGAGAACTTGAAACAAACCCTACACCAACTGATCTGGCCGATGTGATATAGTCCATTCTTTTAGATACGATCACCTAGATAGCGCCGCCGCGCCGCGCCGTCGCATGTACGGCAGCCGCCACAAAATGCACGCCACAATCAAGTATGATTTGTCAGTTTACGCCGTTGTGTTGAATGAAATAATATATTCGTATTTCACAACAAAACCAAAAAACACTGTTAAATCAAATGGACTATATCCTCTCCTAAAGGAGCCTACCTCCTTACTAAGAAGAGGGCTTAGCTAGCCTTCTCCTTAGAAAGGAGATTTAGGTTTGGGCCCAGCAGTGGAATATTGAAGGCTGTTGGTGTGGTGTGTGGTGAAGGACAAGCATCTACATAACATGCTCCTTTGCACTTATTGTAGAACGTTCACTTTGCACTTTGCTCTAAGGGAAACCATTGAATTTCCTACACGAAAATTGTATTACTTAAGGAGTCATCACTATTTAATATATTATCTGGAACATGTGTAGTAGGTATGTCTCGTTCTTGCTTGCCTACGGGGAACAAAAAATGAATAAATATAGGATTCTACTTCAGTTTTTGGTACTTACCAACGTTTTAGAAAATGGTATTAAAATTATTATTAACTGGTAATAAAATGTGTCCGTCTGATAAAAAAAATATTTGCACTTGATTGTGTTGCTATGCTACAAAGTAATCCCCCGATAAAGATACGATTCGTGCACTTTATGAATGTACAGATGAAGGGTAGCTCCTTTGGCTACCTATATTTTGTAGTACCTATAATTAAAGTAACAATGACATTTAATATAATATTCACAACAAAAAACAAATAGATATCTTTTGAAACACTTGAATGCTGTCATTAATTGTTGAACTAATTATATTATATGTATCTAATTTTTATGCATGAATATCCCAATAGCTAAGTACAAAAAATACAAAACATTAATCAGAATTGAATTGATAACATTTGATACTATACATATTTATGAACGCTTTATCTCATAATTATAAATACGATTATTGTGTTATCAGACATATGTAGAATAATACCAGAGACATTACACAAGTGACAATATATTATACTGAGCTTATTGTAATTACAGTGTTAATATTTTAATAAGAAATAAAATTAAATGTAAGTATACACATGGAAGTGAATAAAGAGAGTGCTCAGAACCCTGAGAACAGCGCTATAATACTTCGGAATATTATACCATTCTCGTAAGTTTTTTTTATATTCTTCGGATAGGTAGAAACGCATTATTAATTAACATTTCATGTGCACAGACAGAAACTACAATCCACATTTTTAGGTACCCAGCGTTTGAATGAAATAAACAATCCGTGGTCGTGAGTTAAGTCTGTCATGTGTGTCAGGATTAAGTCCCGATTTATCTACACACTTGAGATTTGCAAAACTTTAGAACCATTTTAATATTCTACTAAAACTGTAATAAACATTCAAAAAACTTTGTTTAATGATGATTTCTATAAAGATGGAGTGTAAGTGTAGAAATCCTTCTTGTGTTTTTTGCCACTGCTTCTTTGAATGTCGTTATTGCTTCTTTGCGAGTTCTTAACCATCATTTGCTCCATGTGTTCTTTTGCTTAACAAAGGAAAATATAAGTAGAGAAATAAGAAATAATGGGCTTAGATAAAATTTCGTATTATTTTCAAGTAGCTACAAACTAAACGAAATCAAGATTTATCAGTAAGAACTGATGGTAGCGATAGAATAGCACGGCACTCGATCAAAGTCTTGCCCGTATCACACGTGGTATTTAGTCATTATGAATAACTTGTTAATAATTTTTAGAAATTTTGTTTGTATCCAGTTGGCGACCTAGTTGTATTGTCCATACCGCTAATGATATTATGAGGAATATACACGGTAGTAATCCCGTATTGGACTCAAAGCCATCAGTAAATAATAAAAATAAAACAGATGTTCCTCTTGACGCAGCAGTTGGATCATCGAACAATGAAAAGGTACCTACATAGCACGAGTTCATTTGTGACAAATGAAAATATTAACAAGTACAATTTTAACAAAAATAAAACCGACTTCAAGGTTTGACTTGATTTCTCTTGGATGCCATCATCAGATATTAATGTCCTTATCATGATACCACCTTTGGGACATCTCCTTTCCATTAAAAAAAGAATCATCAAAATCGGTTCATAAACGACGAAGTTATCTGCGAATTAAATATATATATATATATATATATATATATTATATATATATATATATATATATATATATATATATATATATATATATATATATATATACGGTCGAATTGAGAAAACTCCTCCTTTCTTTGAAGTCGGTTAAAAAGTACCGTAACACTTGTCAGATAAAAAGTACCTACTTACTTACTTTAATTTTGTCTTTTTTGTGGCAATTTTAAACTACACTACCTTACTTCCTAAAATTTGAATTTTAAGTTGCGTAAAGTGCGAAATTTAGAAATCAGAATATCAGAAACAAAAAGCAAATAGATTAGAAAATCAAAAAATCTGAAAACCTACTAGAACCAGTACAAGGAAAAAAATATTAGAAAAAAAGTGTAAAAAAATCAAGTGCATGCATGGTTCTTTATCTTTAAAGTCAATGTATCCGGATATTAGATAGATAAAGTTTTTATCAAATGATTTATAAAAATATTTTACACACGTGTTTCCTTTACAGTTGAAAAGAAGGGAGTCCACAAAATCGTTAAAGGACAAATCACGAAGAAATATTATTGTGAATATTGTGTTAGTGGAGGCTAAGGGGCTCCCCGATGTACCAGATGATGGACTCTCCCATGGAGTTTATTGCAAATTCCGGTAAAAGATCTATTATAAATCATCATTCATTCATCATCTTCAACAATGTTACATACCTATAGAAAAGAGATTTTGGTTGTACTCTACCATACCGGCCAGACGGATTTTTAAAGGCTCCGGTGTAATCGGCTCTTGTCGTAAGAGCACGCACGGAATGAATAGGGGTAATAACACTCCGTATTCTTTAATCCACCACCACCCACTGCATGGCAAATAGAACCATACTTAAATATAATCCTTATTATCATTATCTTACAGCAAAAACGAACGGGGCTCGATTCAAGTTGAATGATAATTCATATCATTCAACTTGAATCGAGCCCCGTTCGTTTTTGCTGTGTGTAGACTCTAAGGATAGAACGTTCATTAAACAAGCCTCTCTAGCCAAGATGACATTGTACAGATGTAAACGTTATTAGAAAACTACAAATGTATGGGCATGTCGTCATCCCAACGCTAAGTCACGTGGTCAAAATAATATACTAACCAACAATGCAAGAGAATATAGGCGTTAGCGATTATAGAAAGACAATCGACGCGAATCACTTACATATGTTGGAGACCAAACGATGCAGAAGCATCACTAGGCCGTCATGGTGTGGGTCATTTTTGCATTGTCTATATTCGCAATGATTATAGTGGCCACCACTCTTGGATTCTGCTTATGCTTTCCATCAGGCAGAGTAGAGTCATTTTGGTAGGGCCATACGTAAAAAGAAAGCTGGTTACACCACAAAATTGTGGCTAAATAATGTTCAGAATCAGTATAAAAAAAGATTGCCATAATTTACTCAATTAATTTGATAGTGAATCCTTCTCAGATTATACCAAACAGAACATGTGCCACTGAACTAAACGTGTTATGCACCTACCTGGTAAATGCTTGTGTTATTTCTGAAGAGTGACATGCATATAGTTGAAAAAATATTGAGTTTTTTGGTTTTATTACTTACTGTAAAAAAATTCGTAAAAATGGGTAACGTCTTTTCTCTAATCTCTTTTAAATACGACATACGATGATATTCTTTCATTGGAACTACTCTGTCTAAGAACGTAATACCTGTTTCTTTAAACGTACCATGTTTTAAAATTGATACTTTTGCAGATTGGGTTCTAATTCTTGTAAATCAAAGTCTGTGTTAACTAAACGATACCCGCAGTGGAAGGAGAGATTCAAATTAAATCTTGAAAGTGATCAGCTTCTTCATATATCGCTATGGGATAAAGGAAGACATAAAAACTTTATGGGCAGGTATGTAAAAGAATCTTAACAGTGTTATAGCATTTAAATTTTTTGTGAATGTGGAATAGGAATTCAGCTAAGACTATACCTATTTCCGATAGAGACTAGAAAGCTATTTAAATAAACTTGGTCAATATGCAGTTAAACATTGTCAATGATTCGAGCCTTTTCCTAAGAGGATAGAGTGTCTGATCTAGGTAATAACGATTCACTTCGCATATTCCTATAATCTTATAAATTAACTAATGTGATAAAACTATTGCTGTCGTGTTTATGCCTAGTTTTAGGTATATTTAGAGCACCAGGATTTATACCATATTGTTGTTTTGGCTAATGCTTGTTTATCAACTTAATAAAATTAGTTACAAGGTTTTCGGCTACTGTTTGATTGCGCAAGCTACATGTATGTTTATCATGGGCCGGGAATGCTACTATGTATAAACATAATGTGTGATTCTTAACCCGTTATCGCAAAATATTGAAACATACCTAAGCGCCGTTAGCCACTTCCTTTCATTAGTTTGGATTAGCCAAATTTAAATTTCTATGTTTAAAACACTGAATGGTATATATATTGTACATTAGAATAATAGCAAAAGCTAGAAACAACTATTTTCAGAGAATTTACAGTTCTGGTTTCTTCCGAAGCAAGTGGTTTATGAATAACTAGCTGAACCCCGCGGTGTTACCAGCGTTTATTGTTGTAGCGCGGGTAACGTCGCGTGACAAAGCTAGTCTAAAAAAAGTAGCCTTAGTTACTCCCTGGATCATCAGCTACCTGATAGTGAAAGTCCCGTTAAAATCGGACCAGCACTTCCAGAGATTAGATATACATGTATCGTGTATACATACATATGCATTTATTTAAAAACGGTAATTTTAATATTACAAACAGACACTCCAATTTTATTTATTTGTATAGGTAAAGGGGACAGCTTGCACTCGTTAAATAATTTTTCGGAGCATGGGTATGTCTGCCTTTAAAATCGTATGGTTAGGTGCCGACACAAGATCCAACCAACCTTTAAGCATTTATCATCAATATATAAACTTAACTACAAAGACCATTCCGTGCAAAAGTGAGTGAAAACAGTAAATTTTCGGCATTATCTGATTATGATTAATATATTTTTTAATAACAGTTAAATTATGAGAAACTTTAATGAGGTTCTTATAAAGACGAGTTCAGACAGATTCCAAAAAAAAATTTGAGAGAGAACTTCCTGTTAATTCTAACTGAGGTACTTCCCTGGATGTTATACTTTGCATACGGGATATCTATACAAATAAATAAAATTGGAGTGTCTGTTTGTAATATTAAAATAACCGCTTTTTACTAAATGCATATGTATGTATACACGATACGATGTATGTATACATACATACCAAAAATGTAGTTAAAAAAATTTTTGTCTGTCTGTCTGTCTGTTTGTTCCGGGTAATCTCTGGAACGGCTGGACGGATTTTGACGGGACTTTCACTGGCAGGTAGCTGATGATCCGGGGAGTAACTTAGGCTACTTTTTTAGACTAACTTTGTCCCGCGGCGTTACTCGCGGTACAACAATAACCGCGGGTAACGCCGCGGGGTTCAGCTAGTAGAACATAAGGGAAGACTGTAAAGATAGTACTAGGTAAAATCAGAATCAAAATTACATAGATCAGGCAGAAGTTAGTTAAAGGACAGTTGATGCTCCTTCCTGTAAAGCGACTGAGTAAGAATCAGGCACGTTCCACATGGACCACATGTTAGGCAAGTCTGACAATGGCTGATGTTGCCCTGGTGTAGAATTGTTATCACGTAGTTGAGTGCGATGAGTATTATGTTTTAGTATGTTTTTGTTGTATGTACTTGATCTCGCAACAGTTTCACTTATGGCAGCTATCTCTCTGTTAAAATAACAGTTCCATCACAGCCAGAAGAACATAAGGGAAGACAGTAAAGATAGTTCTAGGCAGAATCAGACTCAGAATTAAATAAAGCTAGAAGAAAGTTAAAGGATAGTTGATACTCCTTCCTTTATAGGCTTACTTTATAAGAATCAGGCGCGTTCATCATGCTAGGCAAGTCTGACAATGGCTGTTTTTGCCGTGACGTAGAATTGCTGATATTGATCACATAAGTTAAATATAAGTTTTGTACATATTAATGCTTTACTAGCAGTAATTAGCAAGCCCCGTTGATCTAGCGGTTGGCGTGTGCGACTGCTGATCTTGAGGTCTCAGGTTCGATTCCCGGGTCGAACCAAATCTTTGTGTGATCTACAAATATTTGTTTCGGAGTTTGGGTGTTTTCTATGTATAATATGTACGTATTTATAAAAAAAAGTATATATGTATTTATATCAGTTGTCTAGTACCCATAACACAAGCTCTGCTTAGCTTGGGATTAGATGGCGTTGTGTGTTAGATGTATGAAATATTTATTTTATTTAATTAGTCAGTAGTATCTCTGATAAGTTAAAGGAATCAGAGCAAACTATAATATTCCCATATTATTTCACCATCTTAATGTAATTATTTTAAAGTTGTGTTCTAGATCTGTCAAATCTTGAAAAAGAGCGGACACATGATATTTGGCAACAACTGGATGAAGACTATGGCTCTATACACCTATCAATTACGATATGTACTTTGAGGGAACTTGAGAGGATACCTAATCCAGAACATAAAGTCGATGACTTAAAGTCTAAATTTGTATGTATCCAAAAAAATATTGTTGTTAGTAGTAGAGAGACCTTAATAATATTTAGTTATATTCTATACCCGTTACCCGCGGTTATTATTGAACCGCGGGTAACGCCGCGGGACAAAGCTAGTCTAAAAAGCAGCCTAAGTTACTCCTT
Organism: Spilosoma lubricipeda; assembly: GCA_905220595.1. Lineage (NCBI taxonomy): Eukaryota > Metazoa > Arthropoda > Insecta > Lepidoptera > Erebidae > Spilosoma > Spilosoma lubricipeda. The sequence continues at coordinate 11,925,141 of HG992275.1, forward strand.
AGATCATCAGCTATCTGCCAGTAAAAGTCCCGTCCAAATCGATCCAGCGGTTCCAGAGATTATCCGGAACAAACAGACAGACAGACAAGAATTGAAAAAAAAAATTTTTGGTGTATGTACCGTGTATTATTGTATTTTAATATTACAAACAGACACTCCAATTTTATTTATTTATATAGATAACATTATAAAGCTGAAGAGTTTGTTTAGTTGACGGCACTAATCTCAGGAAGTACTGGAGTCATTTGAAAAATTATTTCACTGATGGATAGTCCAGTTATCGAGAAACGCTATAGGTATACCATCACTCTGTAAATAGGAGGAGCTGAAGTATTAATAAAGTATGTTGCGAAAACGGGGGTTTTATTTCTAAAAGATCAAACATATGTCTGCTTTTTGAGGTTGGCTTGCTATACCCGTTTTTAAGCGCAATAGGAGACGCAGACGAAGTAGCGGGTCAGCTAGTCGAGAATAATAATCTAAATGTAGAATCATCTAATCTAGGATATGGAACGGCACTTTTGTTGACCATAAGGCATTTGAATGCATGTATTTAAAAGTAATACAAGTAGAGTTAATATTGGGACTAATACATAAAATTATATTCCAGTTTAGTAAAACTAATAAACATAGATAACTAAAAAAAGAGTTCCTTGTAAATATCAATGCAACATATTTTTAGACTTCATCATAATTTTGCTATAATTTGATCACAGATTTGGACTTAGAGTAGGATAGAAAACTCTTTATTTGCACACCATATTTTAACAGAGTTAGAAGAGAGTTTTAAAATGTAAGACGGAGTGTACAAAGGGCGGCCTTATTGCCTAAAGCAATCTCTTCCAGCCAACCTTATAAATGTATTACCATTAGAAATTCTTAAGGTCTTAAATTAGGTTTTTTATTAAGTACTAGCTTTTGCACGCGGCTTCGCCCACGCAGACTTTCACCCCCGGATATACCCCTTTAGGGAAGGAATTTCCAAAATTCCTTTCTTAGTGCTCACTTACGTTATATAAAGAACCTATATGCAAAATTTCAGGATTCTAGGTTCAGTGGTTTGGGCTGTGCGTTGATCTCTGGGTATGTCAGTCAGTCACCTTACTCTTTTATATATATAGATATATAATATATACTATTTTTTAAATATAACAGTAAATATTTAATATTTTTAGGCTTTCTACAATGTTAGTACAGATTTAAATATCGTTGGTCAATTGCATGTCAGAGTTTACGGAGCTAGAGGTTTAAAGGGGAAACCTAGTGCATACTGTACATTCGAACTGGACAATGAGAAAGTACACACTCCCAAGGTTTCTTATAGCTCTGAGCCTGTTTGGGACAAAAGTTATGTTTTGTAAGTACATCTATTTATTTTTTGCTAGTGTAACGTGTGTGGTCTGAAAAGTTTCCGACCTAACGATGATATGAGACGTTCTTTTCTTATTTACACGGTTTCCTGGAACTCTACACACTTCTCATAGAAATGCGCGATGCAAATGCTAAGGTACACAACTACATTCACTAGATTTTCTTAACTTTGGCCATCCTCTGTTATCATTTTTAACTGCCTCTGTGGCGCAGTGGTAGTGTGTGCGACTGCTGTGCTTGAGGTCTCGGGTTCAATTCCCGGGTCGGACCAAATGTTTGTATGATCTACAATCATTTGTTTCGAAGTGAGAGGTGTTTTATATGTATAATCTGTATTTACAAAAAAAAATGTATTAGTATATAACTATTTATTTAAGTTGTCTAACACCCATTCACAAGCTCTGCTTAGCTTGGGACTACATAGCGTTAACGTTGACTAGATGTCCGAAATATTAATTATTTATTTTAATCATGCAACATCAAGTGAAATTTGGCATTGCGTAAAATAATATTTAATAATTCATGGTCATAAGTTAACTTTTTTTAATTTTGCAGCAACATTTATGACGTCACTTCAACCCTTGAAGTAAAAGTGCTAGATGATTCAATAAACTCTTTACTCAACGATTTCCTAGGCAGAGTGACGATACCGTTACTCAAGATAAGGGATGGTGAGATGCGCTGGTATGCACTCAAGGATAACTATAAAAGGAAAGCTGCAAGAGGAAACTGTCCTAGAATTAGATTAGAATTGTCTTTGGTTTGGAATCCAGTAAGTGTATTAAAGTTATTATGTCGTATGTATGTGTACCTATTATATCGATTATCGTTATAAAACGTAGTAATTGTTTTTGCTACAAAATTATCTCCACCCCAAATTTCAATAAAATTGGTTCAGCGGTTGAGCTGTGAAAGCGTAACAAATGGACCTTTGAACTTATAGTAATAAGTACTTATCCTTATTACTTATAGTTAAAAGTATAAGTAGGGGTTACCAGGATTAGGAAAATGAATATAGCTTAGTTACGAAGTAACTTTTGAAATTAGTAAAAAGGTATAAAAATAGGACATGGACCTCGCCAATTGCACGCCACTTAGTTCGATCTTGGGCTTCTCGCATCCAGTGGACTGCGATAGGCTGACGACGATGATGATGATGATGATGATGATGATAAAAATTGGTATCGGACTTATTTTAGCTTGTTCCTTATACCTTAGAAAGAACTTATTGTTGTGTTGTACCGCGAGTAACGCCGCGGGACAAAGTTAGTCTAAAAAAAAAGTAGCCTAAGTTACTCCCCGGGTCATCAGCTACCTGTCAGTGAAAGTCCCGTCAAAATCCGTCCAGCCGTTCCAGAGATTACCCGGAACAAACAGACAGACAGACAGACAAAAATTTTTTTAACTACATTTTTGGTATATGTATCGTGTATACATACATATGCATTAAGTAAAAAGCGGTTATTTTAATATTACAAACAGACACTCCAATTTTATTTATTTGTATAGATGTAAACGACAAATATACTAATTGACTAATTGTTACAATCGCTACTGAATCTGAGCGATCGTGATACCTATTGTATTATTTAGATTGGATCAATGATAACTAGTAACAATCTGAAATATAGGTATTGATATTCAATTGTTTGACGCATTTATCTCTATTATCTGTCCTTTTAATAAGTAAAAATAACGATATAGATTCCCAATAGTTAATATATCATAACTTTGTATTTCGGATTACAATTAGTCGTAACGGTCAAGTATTTGACCTTTGTCTTATGAATTGTAAACTGGAAATATTGATATCCACATACTTGCTTATGAAATGTGTAAACAATCACCATGAAGAGATTAATAAAATGATTAATAAAGTGATAAGAAGACAACATAATCTGGATCTGTTACAGTAACCGTAATCTGTAAAAAAAACTATGCCTTGAGATTTCGTAATTGTTTATAATGATAAAATTATGTATGTTATCTTTTAGGTGACCGCTTCATTGAAACTGTTCCGTCCTAAACAGGTCAAGTACATAGCCAAGGAACCAAAATTCGACTTAGCGCTTGTTTACAAGAACGTGAAATTCATTAGAGATACGTTCGAGTTTCTTTATGTTATCAATGAATATTTCAAGTAAGTTGCTTCATAATTATCATCAGCAACCTTACTAATTCACTGCTAGACAAAAATATTTTCTAAGAAATCAGGTTTCACTTTGTTATATACCACGCTGACCAAATTGTAAAGGGGTTGTCTCAAGTGTTCCGCTCTAAGCAAGTTGCCTAATCTAAGGCACCTATGTTTTATATGATTAAAATAATGATGCCAGTAGATTTATAAGATGTTATTTATCATGTGTACTTATTGATCTCTGTTAAGTTGAATAGTTAGTAGGTATATACTTATATTATATATTTATATAAAGTCATTTGCGGTTACTTGGCCCAACTTTGTCTGACTAGTGCAAAGTTAGCAAGCAATTACCATATATTTAAAATGTTTTAAATAAATCAATAAACACATTGATTTAAGAGTAATGATCCATTATCCAATTTACATCTCCTGAATGACTTACATATTTTTACCCGGCTACGGCAAAGCCAAAGGAGAGTTATAATTTTGTCAGGCTATGTATTTATGTATGTATGTTCATTTGTTCCCTCATAGCTCCTTATACATATACGTTACGCACTGCGAAATCAATAGCAATGTGGTTTAAAAGGATTTTACATGTCTACATTTCAATATATTTAACTTCAACATTAATTTATTTATATAATTTGTTATTGTTATGAGCTTGGATTTTTCAAAAATTCTAAATTTATAAGTTTGGAACGTGTACCTAAATATAAAGCAAGAAGAAATTTACCAGAAACATTTGTTTACCATATAGCAACGGGTCACTAAACTCTTACAATAACAAGCTCAGAGTTCCAATGATAAAACTGTGCATATCTGCATTATTGCAATATTTGTACGTTGTTGAAAAGACGATAAATTGGCAGATAATTGAAGGATACGTCTTATGTGTCTTTGTTTATGTACTATAACGTAGGAACGTAGCTTATGTGTAACTTAGTTTTTAGAGTTTACATTGTTATTATACAAAATATATGTAGCTTTTTTATAAAACATCTCCCGCATTACGATTATATCTTTTGTCGCAGGGAACTTTATAAACTGACACAAAGCTTTCTGCTTAGTTTAAGACTAGATGGCGTTGTGTGTCAGATGTTCAAAATATTATTATTATTACAAAGAACACCCAGACTCAGAACAAAAATTTAAGGATCACATAAACTATTTTCCCGTGTAGGGTTCGAAGCTAAAACATAGAAAATGGCGTGGTGACATCATAAACTGAAATCGTGTTTCCCTGCCATTATGATCCCGGGTCCTTTAAGCGGGGCGTGAATTATTAGGTCACCATACTGCACTGTCCTTATTCGCATTGAGGATGGTGACCACCGCTCTAGGATTCTACTCATGTTTTCCAACAGATTGAGTAGAGTCATTTTGACAGCAAAGACAAAAAAAAGACTGTTGTATAGCTGATTAATGCAATAACTCTGTTTTATTATTATGCAGACTTTTATTCGAGTGGGAAGATCGAGAGTTCTCAGCAGCTGCGCTAATTCTTTGGCTCATCTTCTGGTTCTATTTTGAATCATGGATGGGTCCATTGTTGACGATAGCAATGTTTCCTGTAGTCTACATTTATGATCAAGACAAATGTAAGTGTCCAGTCTAATATAGAAAATGTTACATCTAGTTTTGTATTTATTGCAAAATTAAATATTGTTGTTAATATATCTGTAAAAGTTTAAAAAGCAATAACCCTGTCCAGGTAGCTACTGAGTACTGTAAAAATAAAAAAATAACAAAAAAAAACAATTTCAAGAACTGGACCAAATTGAAATTGGATCACACGGGAAGCACCAGCTTTCAAACAAAAAGGTCGTCAAAATCGGTTCACCCAGTCGAAAGTTCTTTAGATAATAAACAAAAAGAAAGCAATCTAATTGTGAACCTCCTGCTTTTCTGCAGTCGGTAAAAGAGAGTTTGGTTATGACTTGTTCGTCAGTGTCACGGTCACGTGTCACAGTCACGACATTTTCTGTTTAGTTAGTTAATTTAATTACAAAAGTATGTTTTACACGTATTACAGGCTGGGATTTTACAAAAACACGTGTCCCAGAGGACTTGGCGGATACGGGAACTATTGAAGATTTACAGAACGGTGATTCAATCACTGACAAAGTCAAAGGTTTGCCAGAGATGACCTTTACAATAACGCATGGTATCGAATATATGGTGTCGGTAGCTGAAAGATTATATAAGTAAGTTCATGAACTAACTTAATTATTATATAACTCAGTACAACTGTTGGTAATCTTATAATATAAAAATCAATTGCTGTTGGTTAAAACTCGAGAACGACTGGGCCGATTTAACTGATTTTAGTTTTGAAACATTTGTCGTAGTCTAGGGAAGGTATAAACGGTGAAAAAAAAAACTAAAAATAAATCCAAATGTCACGTGTACGAAGTAGCGGGCACAGCTAGTTTTTAATAAAAATGCAGGCGTCATGCAGTTTGACCACCAGATTTAACATTTAATTTTTTTTTTAACAAACTGAATTTCTCCTTTTCAATCTTTATTTTTTTGTACTTTAGATCTATTGAAAAACTCTGGCCTGATGTTTCAACAGGTTCCACTGGAGGCGGAGGTTTTCAATAACGGGTGTTGTTTTCTTTATTGTTTAAAATATAAATAGCTCAGTTCCTTTTATTTAAAGATATAAATATACTCCGTACTGCAGCCGAAAACTCTCCATAGTTTAACAGAACTAACATTGAGACCTGCCCGTTATAATTGCCTCCTTTGTGGTCAAAATCTAGACGTATTCTAATATAAATAAGTACAATTTGTAATTAATTTTTGTTTAGTAAACTCTTAGTCTTAAACTTTCAGATAACGTATCTGCATGGTAGCTTACAATAAAATGACTATTCTAATACGACTGTACCTTGTTTGTTTCAGTTTGGCAGCCTTCAAAGTTCCTTTTCTAAGTTTTTTGACAATAGTATTACTTAGTATTGGATCTGCTATCCTTTACTCATTGCCATTCAAGTATTTGATGATTTCTCTTGGTAAGTTTAAATTTTTCACTGGTATTTGACTTCAGTTTTCTTATTTAAACAAAATAATAAGGCCATTAACTGGGCTACGTACTAACAAAATAAGTGACACATTTACAAGATAAATATTGTCACCCAACAGTATTTGCACACTTTCTTTATTTTAAAAATATTTCTATGATAAAACTTATCACAGGAATATTTTTAAAATAAAGAAAGTTTTGATAATAATTACTCTAACAATGCTTCTTTTTAATTTTAAGAGCAAATGAGCAGATGATTTGCAAACAACAAAATAATAATTAATAATAATAAATATTTCGGACATCTTATACACAACGCCATCTAGTCCCAAGCTAAGCAGAGTTTGTGTTATGGGTGCTAGACAACTGATATAAATACATTTATACTTTTTTTTTGTAAATACATACATATTATACATAGAAAAATAATTCCTATTAATTGCTTAATTGGAGATTCTAAGAAAAGTACCTATGGGAGAGCCACATTTTGCTTCTCTTTGTTTAATATTTTACCATTTCTATTTTTTATAGATTTCCTCAAATTTATTAGTAGTAGTAGTAGTTACCTGCGACACTAGACTAGATTCATTTCTACAAATATAATATTAATCAGCCAGGGGTCTTTGACCTTATTTTTTAAATAAACAATTTGCAGTGGATATTAATTTTAAATATTAATGTTTTCTATTTAAGGTTTATATAAATTCTTTAGAAAACGTATAAATCCTCAACGAGTTCTGAATAATGATTTATTAGACTTCATCTCAAGGATACCTGATCACAAAATGTTGGTAAGTTAGTGTTGAATAAGTGTGATACAGTGGGTTTTATGTGAGCTAAACTTACACATTTGGTCAAAGTCTCCTTTCTAAGAAGATGCCTATGTGTAGCAATGGATTATTAAAGGTTGTTGATGGGACGTGATTATGTGAAACATGCACAATATTTAGTATTGATACTAGCTGACCCGGCGAACTTTGTACCGCCGCATTTTTTTGTAAATATATTTCTACATTTTTACGTAATTTAACATAGAAATCGTTCAAACTCCGAGACAAACATTTGCAGATCATACAAACATTTGGTCTGACCCGGGAATCAAACCCGAGACCTCGAAAACAGCAGTCGCATACGCTACCATTGCGCCAACGAAGCTGTCAAAACAAAATAGATTGACAGATACTCCCATAACCAACGACATCTTAGGTAAAAGGTAGTTGAATTTAATTAAAGATGCAATATTTTTACCTTCATTACAGAAAGACTGGAAGGAGCTCAGTGTTCCCGAACCTCAACAGGCCAGGATATCTGGTAATTTTGGGATCAAACCGACTACACCCAATGCTTCGTAAATGTATAAACATCCATTGCTTACAATAAGTATTGAGTTGTGTTAGTATAAGGTTGATATTATATTTGTATACTCAAACGAAATTATGAAATTATGAAATTAAATTATAACATTAATTAAAAATTTGTCCATCACATAAGATTTTAAAGTAGTTTAGGTATCAGAAAAAATAAAAGTTCGTTTTGAAAAGGATATTTCATTTATTATTCTTATTATTATTCTTAAATTAATCATCACATTTTCTTGTTAAATAACGTATTATTTAAAATCGCATAGCATAATGCTTTTATTGTTAGGTACAGTTTATTATTACCATGTTACGTTTTAGTGTAACATCAAAGAAGTGCTAGCCTGCCTTATAGTAGCTCGTTGAGTAAGACCTCCTACACACTTTGCCGTCGGGTTTAGGCCGCGAGGGTATGCCAGCGGCATTATTAGTCCGCGGCATAAGCGCACGTGTGTAACCTCAGGGCACCGTAAAGTCCGAAACACGCACGTGGGTAAAACTACCCTTATATCTAATTTTAATAAACTATTGTGACACATTTGTAAAATGGCAAAGATATAAACAACGTTTAATCTTGTCTGTCAATAAATTGATAGGAAGATTGCTTTATAACTAATGGCAAATTCAAATTCACATAACATTTTCAAATCAAATATTTCATATTTGAAATGAATGCGGATTTAAATAAATATAACTACTTAACGTACTTAAATAATTAAGTATAAATAAATTTTCAACAATAATACAATTCAGATGTTTGAGCAAATTTTTTTGATTTTTCGACACAAATGCTTCATAAGTTGACTCCTAATCACCTACTAGTTAATATTTCATAAAGTTTCATAAAAATTGTACAATTAAATTTTAAATTTTATCACGTTTGTTGCCTTGACTCTGTTTATGAACGGCTAGAAAGAGCATACACCTACCCCTGCCATGTATAATGTGAAATAGTAACATTATAGATAGGGATAGTAGTATAAAATAAAAAGGTAGTTCAATATTTGAATTCATTCTTAACTCTCTTACTCATTTTTATTTAGTACGAGTATAAAATCAAATCTTGTGCAGGTTTTGTATTTTTACTTATTATTAAAACAGATTTTATACCGCGAATTATAGATGGCGTTACCAGCACACCATAAAATAGATGATACTTTAATTGATATACTTTTACCACCTCTTTTTATAATTAAATGAATGAACCAAGCCTGCGCCCTTTTTTAAATTAATCATGAATTATTAAATTAAACCAATTATTATTTTGACCTAGTAAGACGTCACGTAATGTAGGTATTCATAGGCTCTAGGGACTAGCCGTCGTAGTCTAAATTAATAGTTTTAAATACTTATGTAGTTTGAGCTTTTAAAAGAGTACATAAAGAACCCCTATTATTTTTAAGTATTTGTTTTATTGCTTTTTGGAACCTAATCTGCTGAGTGATTGTTCAGGAACTTTTAATTCTCGCCATTGTTTCTGAAAGTAAGTTCATAATAAGTTATTTTAAAATAACATTTGTGTATACTTATGATATAGTATAGGACATATTAGTAAATAAATACGAGGGGCTAAACAGCGTTTTGTTTTATAGTTTATCTGGATTTATTCTCAAATCGAAATTTGTTTTCTTGTGACATTAAAAATCTTTCTATATTAAGTACAATTAAGTCATTTTACGTATTATGTTATAGATTAATCATTTATATAAATGTATTTTTATATCATTATTTATATAATTGCGTTTTAGATAGATACTTACCAACATCTTATCATCTGGTACCCGCGAAATGAAGTCCAAAATATCATTGTTTGGAACTCTATTTGGATTTAAGTACTTCCGCGTAAACTTATAAATACCTGAAATAATGAAAACCTTTATAAGTATAGGTAATATTTAAAAAATATATTTATTGGCATCTACGGAAAGAATAATTTTGAAGAAAAAAATGTCCACTTCTGGTTATTTAAAAGTCCAAGTTTCAGTGGCACACTAAGGAAAAGTTTACTTTTGCATTTTGTTGACATAGTAGAAAAGGAGAAGTATGTGAAATAGTTGCAATTTTTACCCGCTTAGTTTTTGTCAACTCAACTGCGCAAACCGTAACAATAGTCTCCGCTATTATATAAAAATTATGTACCCCTTTTTACAAAAAGTATGCAACGGAGGAATACCTATGGAATTTGGTACAGTTGAAGTTTATAATGACGACGGAGTGCAGAGAGCTAAAAAATAAAGAATGAGTTGATCGAGTTTAGACCACTGGTTGACAAATAGTATTCTTTAAATAGGGAAACAGAGTTGACCTTATTTAAAAGTAGTTTGTTTGAAAAATATTTGATACATTCAGTTAAAATGTTAAATTCAATGCCACAATCAATTTTTGTCTATTTGTATATTATTGGTATACAACCCAGAAAAATAAATGTTATCGAGGATCGAAAAACTATATTTACGTTGATAAAGTTACCGATAAAAGCTACGAGTAGTTATAAATAAATATGCTGTACTAACCTAATGCCATAAATATATAATTGATTGGTATAAGGTAGAGTCCAATTGAGGCCGCAACCAACGCCGCCATCACCAACATACTTAAATATGGCACCGCAAACTTGAATAAGCTGAAATAAAATTATTCAATATTTACCCAAAAAAATTAACCCACAACACTTGGCGCAGTAGGAAGCGGCTTGGTGACCTCTTAAACCATTTTTAGTGGAAACCCCCACGGGCCATCACCACACCGGGGTTCGCGGCGGGGTGATGTGTCGGAATCGAACCGACTAAAACCACACGGTGTGGCACTCTGCGCCTGAAACATGAGGGATCCGGGACCTGCTGTTACTAAGACATCCGGACCCCTCCCAGCGCTACCCGCACTAAAGCGGGCACCTTCTTCTGGAAAACTTTTAGGTACGGTACGAGGACCGAATTGACCTCGATGGAGACGCCGGCGGATGGACCACGACGGGGCCCATGGAACAATAGTGCCTCCGTCTTGTCCAAGGTCACTCGTAAGCCAAGCGCCTCAATGCGCCCGACCACCAAAAAACACCATATGCGCGCCGTCTCTTGGATGTTTGCCCCCCGGGCTGTGTCCGTGTGTCATCGGTGTAACAAATTACGCCCTGGGGGGGGGGGGGGGGGACGACCTCGTAGGCCTGCGGTACGACATGAGTCGCTGTCTCAAGACACCCTCTCGGTCCTCGTGCACGACGGTATGCTCCTCCAAATAGTCTGCCACTAGCCGCCTCAGGTACTCTTGCACCCTGTTGACTATTGAATGCGTTGGCGATGTCTAACGACACCGCCGACACAACGCCGCCACAGCTCGTTTTTTGGTCAAATTTTGCGTTAGCCTGTATTTTCTTCAAGCTGTATAAGTAGCTAAGTTAAGAGCACCAGTAGATGACCACTTGCGGGCACAAAATTTTGTCATGTTTTGAATTTCGTTCCGATTTCAATCAGTTTATATTATTTTTAAATTCTGATAAAGTATTTTATCTAAGCATGGGCAATGTTTTTCTTGTACAGTTATAGAATAAGTAAAAAATAGAAAACAAAAATAAATATCAATTTCAGTTAGTAGTTGACCATGTAAAAACTAGTAGATGAATAATAAATGAAATATTTTATCATAACTTAAATACCTTGTTACCTTAAATAATCCTAAACAAATAAGAAAATCGAAATAGTTACTATAAACAAGGTCACTGAGTTCCTATTATTTTACAGTAAATAGCGAAATTGTTATGCAAATTGAACAAATAATTAAAGGAAATGTTTACGCTGCGTGTCACTCAACATAAAAATGGCGGCCGTGTGTAATATTGCAAATGGGAAATATGGAATTGACGCGCTTTGATACACAAGAGTGCAGCATTGTTTTTTAATTAAGAAATCAGTTTAAAAATATGCCGCGAATTCTTATTTTATCGGTTTATACGTATGAGTGGTCAACTATAGGTAGATGGTCAACTACAAGTATTCTTACTTTAGTTCTTTTTCGAGAGGCCTCATTCTCCATTTTAAATTTCAGCGAAACGCCAAGCATATGAGCTCTGATTTAAAACTCTATAGTGGCATGAAAGTGCTGATTAGAAAATTGATGACTTACTTTTTTAACCTTTGCAGCAGTGATACGATGTAGTCAATGCCGTCTTTTATTGTGAACGTGAGATCTTGAAGTTCGTATAGCCGAGTTTTTACTGTCTTGTCATCCTAAAATAAAAGCATTATTATTATTCTATAATGTTTTGTACATAAGTATTTGCAAGTTCATGAATATCTGTCAGGAACAATGTACCTAGTAATAATGGAAGTTTGTCACTATTTAGGGGATGACCATTACGTATAGAGCTAAAATTAATGAAAAATTTATCTCTTCTTGTTGAATGGTGACTAATTTTAAAAGAAGAAAGTTAGACTACATGCGTTATATCTAACTTAGGCGGAATTAATATAATATTTTAAACTTTTTTCCTAATTCATTACTTGTTTCAGTTGTAACTGATTGAAGTTTACATCCAAATTAAAATAAATACCAGATCACTTATGCTTTATGTCTAATATAGGCAGAATTAATGTATTTTTAGACTTTGTTTTTCAATTGTTTGCAACTGTAACCACATAAATTAGGTTCAAACCACATACCTTCGTCGATTCTAGATCTTCTTCAGTTGATTCTTCTTCTGATTGGAGTGTAGGTATTAAACTAGTGTTACCTGTAAAATAAAAAAAAACATGTTTTATAAAATCCAAATATGTATTACAACAGTGCTACTGATCAGAAAGAATTTGCAGTTTCTGTTTGTCTGTTTACCGAAGTAAGCTCCATTGGTTTTGATTTAATGTCCCCAAATCTTTTGTCCATCATTTCCCTTACTTAGTAATATGATTGAAAATAGTAGAACAGGGTTTCACGTCCGATGTCTAATCGGATAAACTGCTTGTAAGTAAATGTAGATACGATGTTGTTTAGATGCCGACAGCAGTAGTCTTTGAATAGCTCTTTTTGATTTTGACAATGCTATACTTACTATGATTGAACCAGAAGTAGACGAATGGCAAGACAATTACAAGTGGCGTCATCCACATGCGAAAGAAAAACCAGAAAATCAGCCACGCTCCCAGCGCTATCGCTGATTTCTCACGGTTTTCCCACTCGAATACATACCTGGAAAAAAAAATCATACTATAAAGGATAATATCATGAACTTCAACTTAAATTTCCGGTCACAATAGAAATAAATAACAATAAACTTGACTTTAATATCTACCATTGTTGTTCTTTTAGTCATAAAATGTTGTTTCTAATTAGTCATTGTCAATTATGACAGACCGAGAAGCTGTTTATTTATTTGAATGACTACATTGAAATGAACACATATCAGATGTCAGTTGCATTTATATATATTTGTTTTTTTTTTGTAGTTACTTTTATCTAGACATAAAAGTTAAAACATTTTTCGAGGTCTAAGTGTAAAAGACACAATTTCCATTTGTGGTACGTTACGATTAATAGTATTGAGTATAATAAGTTAATTTAGTTTCTTCACATGCATATGTCTAGATAGTTGAGGTGAATATAGATTATATTATTAACACACTATTCGATTCATTGTAAACGCTTACAGATACCAAGAACCTTGGTACCGTACTGCAAAGAACCAGGCTCTTTGGCCAATATTTTCAAAAGATGTTTATTATAGGAAAACACAAATTTACGATATAAATGATACTGACACTTTATTTTATATTCTTTTTCCTGTATATAATCATGAGACCGACCTGACCTATTCCAACTATCGGTAATGCATTTTTTATAAGTACAACAAATAATGTATCTGTATTTGTTTCACTAGTTTGGGGTTTGTCAATTTACTTAGTATTTTCCACCCATTGTCCCATTGTTAAGTAGGTACTTGCGCTTCGAAAGCGAGTCATTGAACAACGAAAATAATTTACATATTTGTAATTAAACTACTCATTCAGAAGGGCTATTTAACTTAAATATGTTTAACCCTAGAGTTACAATTATTTTATCGATCCATAGACTACCAATAATTAGTACTTGTACTAACATAAGAACTAAACGTATTAAAAATGTTGTTTTCTAGACATGTACCTATAAGCACGAAACTTGGTCAGACAACAAATCAAAACAAACAAAATCGAAGTGTAGTCGACTGACGCTCCAATCGCTGGCTCGGAATGACGCTCCTAAAATTCCGTCACCAAAGGGACCTGAAAAACGACTTTCTGCGCATCTGACGAATCTGGCCAAGTTACGTGCCGGCATCTATACCTAAGACATGACAGAATTAAAATTCTTAGCTCTTAAAATTAACGTTTCTATCTCGAGGGTCTTGGGTATAAACATTTATCACTACTTAATATAAGGGCCTGAATGATTTTGTAATTCGGCAGGAAAATTAATAATTAGGGCTCCGACACATAACTACGATGCGATGCGACGCCGCATCGTACTTGCGATGCGAATTGCTACGATACGAATTCGTCCGGCAAAGCGTTGGTTCATGTGACCATACTTTCGACCACAAAGAGATGTCCTAATGTGATTTTTGCATGAAATGGATGATGAAAAGTAGAATAAAAATAAAATATAAAAATTATATAAATGATTTATGGATACAAATAAATAAGAAAATAGTTTTGTAAATGTTTTAAAAAAAAAAAAAATTTTGAACAAATATTTTGTTAACATTTATCAGTATTTGAACCAAAATAAAATAACATCTAAGATCCTGCAAATTATGCGTAGCGTATAGTTCCTACTCGCAGGTATTTACGATGCGTTGCAAATTTGCTGTTTTGTGTTTTTTTGACACACACACACACATGCAAAGAATATGGTATCTGTACCTGAGTGCGTAAAACTAAGCGCTTTTATTAAATTATTAGGTATACTTAGATTTTCACGTAGACCAAAACTCAATATACTTCGCTAAACTTTGTAAAGAAATGTATGTCATATAGTAATGTTCACACTGTACACAGATATATATTTTGTGATTACTGAAAGCTATTTGATTGAAATACAGTAAACTATAAAATTTTACAAAACATAGGATACGATTGATGATGATGATTGATACGATACATACAAACAAAGAAATACTCGATGTCATTATTCAGTCTGTCCATGCAACGGAAATGCTTTATACTAAAACATTTTTTTAAGTTCATTTATAAAAAATAAAAGAAAAAGAAAACTCTAATTATAGATCAGATTGGTAATCTAGTACTTACTTCAAGTGTTCATTCCCGTAATGGACAGCGGAAAATATGTCTTTGATGAATTTCAAGTTGCTGTAGATAAGAGGAATGTTAAATTTTCTTTGCGTTTTTTCTGTATACTTGGTTTCTTTAGGACTCAATAAGCGAAGGGAGGCCTTAATCTGAAAAAAATAAAATTGTCAAGGCTAGAACATTAGTATGCATTTCTATGCGTAATAAGTTTGGTTACAAATAATATTGTCCCCATCAAAATTATAATTAAAATTAGCCAGGAATGTTACGTTGCTAATACTAGCTGGCGACTAGTTCTATCGAAGGTAGTTTTATGAAAAATGACAACTCTCTGAGGTGGTAGTTTTATGAAAAATAAAGTAACAGTTGATATTTACCGGGTTCCACACGATCGACATCTGCAGTTGTATTTTTGGTGAACTCCCCTTTGAGATAGGATTTTTCGATTTGTTATTTAATGGCAGCCATTTTTTTTCATCGTTAACTATTGTAAGTAGAGGTATCGCTATCTTGCCAATAGTTTCATCTTTCATTGTGTTGATTATTGATTCGTCTTTTACCGTAATCGTTAGCATTGATGTGACGTCATTGACAGCACTGTGAACAAATTATCCTTACATAAAACACTTCAAATTACGATGAACGAGTACTTAAGATTTACCGTAGAAGTAGCTGTTATAATAGTTTTTCAATAACTAACGGTTTGTTTTTTAGATACACCCGTCTCATTGAATCTACGGTGAATCATAAACTAAATGAACTAACTATTTCCTTCTCGTACTTAATATGAAACACAATTGAATTATTTGACCGAATTGCAAATTTTGTAAGTACGAAAAAGAAAAATTATGGATTTCTGTAAATGAAGTTCTTTCGATCTCTTCAAGATGATCAATCGATGAAAAGAGAGTATTTGTTTTATTCTTATAACTTCTAATTTTAATCTTCTTATGTATATTCTCGTACATTACACACGAGAATGTGTCACAAGTTATGTGTGTATATTTTTAGGTAGGTACATCTTGCTGATTGTATCAGCAATATTTGTATGATATTAATTGAATTATTTTGAAACATATCGTTACCGGGTTTTTAGTTAACTCTTTTTAAATCTTACAGGTATATTATAATGCTTTCACACTAGCATAATTGCGATCAAAGATCAGTTCCTTATGATCTCGGTGTTCCATTCCCGGGCGAAACCAAATTTTTGTATAATCTGAAAATATTTGTTTCGGAGTTTGTGTGTTTTCTATGTATAATATGTATTTATTTACAAACAAACAAGTAAATATGTATTTATATCAGTCATCTAGTATCCATGGTAAAATCTCTGCTAAGTTTAGAACTAGATAGCGTTATGGGTTATATTATTCTACAAAAAGAAACAAAATAATAATCATAACTAAATATAAGTTATGTCTAAAACTACTTAATTTATGAAAAATCCTACAATATCTAATCGAAATCTGCTGTTGTACTTATATCAAGAAAATGACTTTTTACTAATAATATCACATTTAGACTCTACGTTGTGATTCCTAAATGTAATAATTTGTCATATTTTTTATTACTTGATGATTCTTTATTTAAAAATGCGATAAACTCATGAGAATCCTCTCCCATACAATATATTTTTGGCCCCCGGGCAAGAATGAGGACTCGTACTCTTTACTCAATTCTCTGACGACAACTATCGGTAAGGATCAGGGTCCTATTTGACCTTGTATGGTTAGCTTATGTACCTAAGATTGTTAACTGAACCATAAAATATATAACATCTACGACATCACTAAATTAGTATAATATATCGATTTACCTCCATTACCACTAAACACGCTTAGTAGTCGTCCATGAACTGTGATACCAGTAGTCGTTACAGTAATAAACAACCCAATACTCTAAGGTTCAAGATTAATGTTATGTTATTTTTATATGTTTCCTATCCGTCATTACGTATTGTAATTTTGTGACCCAAAACGTTTTAACTTCTCCACGAATTCCCTGACAAGACTATATCCGTCTTTTGCACGAAATTTTGAAACTTGGTATTATAACAGTACTTAAGAAGTTTTTAGGAAACAACATTTTCATTTTCCTAAACACGAATTAGAAAAGTAACTCTTGTGGACTTATTATTATCAACAGGATTTGATATTTCAGTGCTGTGTATGAGCCTCTGCTTACGAAGGAAGTTTTGCCCTACTGTATCATACTGGTATAGGGTTTTTTTCAAATTTTCGTAAATCGTATTCGTAATACGTAACTACACGGATAATTATGTATTTATAACCTGCATATTTTTTGGAATGAACTTGTTTCCTGTGTGTGTGTTTGGTTTGGTTTTCCTGGGCTGTTTCCGCACTTAGCCAGATCCTAGATCATCCCAGAAACTTAGCAGTCTTTTCAGGTCAGTACACTGTGCCGGGAGTGAGGTTTATTGGAGGATATCTACCCCTTGATCTGTCACATTTCTACATTCTGTGAGAACTTGTTGCGGCGTTTCCTCTGCCTCCCTTTAACAGACAGCTCTATATGCATTCATCCCCTGCACAGAGAGCTGTCTGTTGTTGCACCTATAGTAAATAGGTGCTTGTTTAGGGAGCAATGTCCAGTTATGATTCCTATGGTCATCCTGATATTTTCCCTTTTCAGTCTGCTGAAGTTGCGGGCTGTGTTACTGTTAATAAATAATGTTAGTGTTAGTAAATAAAATTTAAGTTATAAACTTACAAGTTATAACTTTTGTTCCATATTGGATCAGATGTGCCAGGTACAGCATGTGTCTGCACCCTGGAGTTGTCCAGTTCCAACACGCAATAAGCATTTGCCTTCCCGCTGAGACCAAGTGCAGTTAGCCCTTCTGCTCCATAGACAGTTACTGACAATTCACCGACCTGATCCCAGTCACTGTCGAGGCGGTACCATGACTGGAACAATATAGAACAGTTACGAATATAAATGAGCATTTACAATAACAAACAGACTGTCTTAGTAACTAATTAGATGAATTTACAGACATTTCTTCAACGAGAATGAAACTAACAATAGTTATAATCTAAGCATTGCTTAATTTTTATTTATCACTAGCAGACCCACGCATCCTCGTTTGCGTCTCCTATTGTCCGTAGTGTGATAATATTCCCCCGTTTTTGAAACATTTTTGATTGGTGCTCCGCTCCTATTGGTCTTGGCGTGATGATATATAGTCTATAGCCTTCCTCGATAAATGTACTATCCAACACTGAAATAATTTTTCAAATAAGATCAGCGGTTCCAGAGATTAGAGCGTTCAAACAAACAAAAAAACTCGTCAGTTTTTTATATTAGTATAGATATAGATAAGAATCAAATGTTATAAAAATTAATCAGCAGTCATGATTTGACTTTATGGTAGTTAAGTTAAGGAGATATAAAATATTATAGTTTATTAAACTCATTTTTTCATTCATATTCATTGATTTTACCCATAACCTAATATATTTGTGTTCCATACAAAAACTACATTATAGAAACCAAATTTCCAATTAATTAAACAAAAATAAAATTAGTTTTTTGACACAGCTTATAAGAATGGAATTTATTACATAATATAGAAACCTATGTACATAACCATAATTAAATAGAACAATAACAATATTTAAATACAAACGTCAAAAAACTCCACATCTTCGCCTACTGGTAGCGTTCCCAAAAGACTGGCAGCATTACCCCGATGAATGGCAATGTTGATTCTCTGTACTAGAAAAAGGCCGGCCTTCTGGTCGCGAGAAGCGTCAATCAGTTGCTTAACTAGTTCTTTAAACATAGCGCGAGCACTCGGACCCCATGAACCTAGCGTCTCTACCCCAAACGGTTCAAAAATGGGTTAATCTTTAGTGAAGTACATTGCAACTTCTAACAATATAATAGCTGCGTAGGTATACAGGTATGCTATAAAGATATAAAGTTTAGACATGTAAGTATCCAAGTTTTAACAGGAGAGGTACTTAAGTTTACCTACTACAATGAGATTTCCAGTAATAAAAAGACGTTGAGAAGATACGTTATCGATATTACAAAAATTTCAGTGTGGTCTTTCTGTGTTGCTTCGTGACGTGAGCGTTTACCTATTTTTTTTACACTTACCAGATATACATTATAAATTGTCTTTAGGTCTAATGAGCTTTTAAGGTTTTTGAACATAATATATGAAGTAATATTGAAAACAAATGGTTACTTTTTAATTCGCTTGAAAAAAGGAAATAAAAGAAATGTAGAAAAATACTTTGATGTAGGTAGTGGAATGTTTATAGTCGCGATATTTGAGCTTAAAAATAAAACAGGTTTTCATAAAACTTTTAAACTTCTTGCAAGAAATGTACCTATGTAGGTATTAAGACTCCGCAAACTACTATCTGCCGCTAATAGGTACAAATATTTCGTCAGTGTAGGTACTAATTATGGTTCGGATAATGCATATATAATTTATGGTCTTCGGTTTAATGGTACTGTCAGTTTTTGCAGTCTCTTGTTTTAGTCACAATTTTTTGTTTGACAAATTAGATATATTGACGTCGTATGTTTGTCGATAAGGGCTCATATTATTTTTACCGTATGACGTCTTATTTTGACCTGAAAGGTTAGGGAAGTATATTCATCAATTAAACGATCAAGTTGTGCCGTGTTTTGACGTGTGGAAAGTCCCATGAGTCGTCACTTCGCCTAGGTTAATTTAATGCTAATGTTGTGGGTTCCCTGACTAGAAACTATTACACCAGAGACCTGACCTTAAAGGAATCACACGAATCATAATACAATAATTTATTACGAAAATATCATTTCTACCATAGCTTTTATGTTTTAATTATCATTCATAATAATTTGAGTATTACCTATACTAATTTATAAAGCTAAAGAGTTTGTTTGTTTGTTTGAACGCGCTAATCTCAGGAACTACTGGCCCGATTTGAAAAAATATTTTAGTGTTAGATAGCCCATTTATCGAGGAATGCTATAGGCTACATATCATCGCGCTAAGATTTACAGGAGCGGAGCGCCAATGAAGAATGTCACAAAAACGAGGGAAAATTATCACGTTACGGGCAATAAGAGACGCAACCGAAGTTGCGTGGGTCGGCTAGTGATATATATAACTATAAAAGAGAAATACCTATTATGATTCGATCAAGTAATTAGGTATGTCGGAATTGAATCGCACAAAATGATAGATATACTGCAAGCCGTTAAACTTTACTTATTAATAAGAATGACTATAGTTAATTCTACACAATAAAAATAAAAAGAAACAACAAAGTACTTTTTGTAAGAACAAAAACAGAGTCCGTTAAATTTTTAGGTCTTTGACCCCGGTGAATACGCTAAAACCCCATTGTAGTTACGGATATTTCACATTACTAAAAGCTAGGTTAGGAACAGAATGTATAGAGCATTCATGTTTAATCGAAATCATCTATTCGTTTACAAGTTTTTATTGTATGAAACAAAATTAACAGTATTCATAAGTTAGTTATCAATCCTTTTCTTATGGTATAGGTGGCAAACGAGCAGACGTATCACCGAAATCATCTATTCGTTTACAAGTTTTTATTGTATGAAACAAAATTAACAGTATTCATAAGTTAGTTATCAATCCTTTTATTATTGTATAGGTGGCAAACGCCACCCATGGACACCTTGCACTTGTGACACCAGAGGCGTCACAAGTGCGTTGCCGACCTTTGGGGGATGGGGAAAGGGATGTGGGGAGGGTTGGGGTATAGGCCTCCGGTATCCTCACTCACTCGGTGCTATGCGCTATTTCACACCGGTTTTTTATGAGACCGTGGTATCACGCCGGTCGAGCCGGCCCATTCGTGCCGAAGAATGGCTCTCCCACGGTAACTCTTCACTAGCTTAGCTTTTTAAAACCATACAAGATTTAAGCTTTCAGGATATTCCCAGCCAAGTTGTTCCAAAGTCTTACTGCGTGCAGCTATAGATCTACTTACAAACTGCGTGGAGTGTTTTAGCATTTTTAGTTTCAAATTCTCCGATGACCTCAGGCCCTTGTAATGTATGTAAGAACTGAAGACGTTCTTTGAGATAAGAGCGTGTGTGAGGATGAAATAGAAAACTCTATTCATTCTTGTTTGATTGTTAATTAGTTTCAATTGGTTAGGATTTATTAAAATGTGAACTGTCTTCAAGAGATCTTCAAGAGAGGTATTTTATTACCAGTTTTAGTGATCCACCAAAGGTCGAAGTTATTAATAAACATTTATGTGTTTACAAAAGGCTAACATTAGAAAAATCTATACTAATATATAAAGCTGAAGAGTTTGTTTGTTTGTTTGAACACGCTGATCTCAGGAAATACTGGTCCGATTTGAAAAATTCTTTCAGCGTTAGATAGCCCATTTATCGAGGAAGGCTATAGGCTATATATCATCACGCTAAGACCAATAGGAGAGGAGCGCCAATGAAAAATGTTTAAAAAACGGGGGAAAATTATCATCACGCGACGGGCAATAGGAGACGCAAACGAGGTTGCGTGGGTCTGCTAGTCATAAATATTTTTACACGTTTGATAAGGTGTTATAATGTCATTTCGCATCGCATCATAAATATAATTAGTATGTACGTTTAGCGTTTATTATTCTGTGGTAAAATTTTAATGTCATTAAAAATAATAATTGTTTGTATGTATTAATAGCACGAGACGGAACTACTTCATCACTACCCTTTTATAAATAGACTTGCTGAATCCCGAGGTATTAACAGCGTTTGTTGTTGTAACCGCGAGTGACGCCACGCGACAATGCTAGTCTAAAGAAATTAGCCTAATTTATTCCCTGGATCATCAGCTACCTGCCAGTGAAAGTCCCGTCAAAATCGGTCCAGCCGTTCCAGAGATTACCCGGAACAAACAGATAGACAGACAAAATTTAAAAAAATGATGTTTTGGTACATGTATCGTGTATACATACATATACACTTATTAAAAAGCGGTTATTTTAATATTACAAACAGACACTCCAATTTTATTTATATATAGCTTGTCCACACCTTCTTTTTGTGTGTAAAGTTTTAAAAGTACAAGTATGTATAAGTAGCTTAAGAAAACTTACGTTACTCTAATGTACAGATTGAATGAGTTCATTCCAAAAACTCGAATTTCAAAGATTTTTATCTTTTGTTCCTACTTCAAAGTTAACTAAAGTAACAAAAACTTATTCTAAAACGTTGTGGATATGTTTCAAAGTCAGTATTTCAACAACAAAATATAAGTTTACTAGCTTGTGACCCACGCAACTCATTTGCGTTCCTTTTTATTGGTGCTCGATTCCTTTTGGTCGTAGCGTGATATTGTAGGTATAGCTTATAACCTTCCTCGATAAATGGGCTATCTAATTAAAATAATTGCTGAAATTGGTACGGCCGTTCACGCATGATGCCATGAGCAAGGGAAATTATGATTCATTTTTATTTATTTATTTATTTATTAACTTTATGCACTAAATATGTACATTGGCGGACTTAAACACCACTTACATAAAAATTAAAAAAAATACTTTTCAGTTTCTTTCTATGTATGTATTTCTATGTGTTCAGCTCTTCAATGAATTTAATAAAAATGACAGATATGACGCAGTCGGGTATTTTTTAAATAATTATGTAAGTATTCTAAAAAAAAATACGTAAGTTATGTATCATTAGGTATTACAAAATTATATTAGTTTAAGATTTTTTCCTTCATTTGGACTGTGTGACCTTTTTGGATTTTAATGTTAATTTGCCTCCATGCATTCCTGACAAATTTTAAGTTTTCATTGAGAGGTACGCAAAAAGAATAACTTTCTTGAGGACTTATTATGTCAAGTCGAAGTTGTTAATCCAATTAAATAATATTAAGTTTTTTAATACTAATTCACTATACCATCACGGGTAGAGATTGCTAGCAGTCTGCTTTAATTGATTAATGAGTTACAACCTACCTAAACTTAATCTCAAAACATCACGCGCTGAGTTAACTTTTACCTGCGTCATTACTATAGGAATATTCCAAACTCAGCAGAAACCGGACTGGTACCCGACAATGAATGAATTACTGGACTCACGCGTAAAAACCCGGCTTTTAATTATAAATTCTTTGTGCATACAATGTGCAGAGGAAAAGAAAACGTAAATAAGGTCTATAAAATGGATTATAGAATTGCCTGTAATATTTCTGTCCTTGTTTCGATTTACAATTTAGTCGGTACCTATGTTAGCCTGATAATCTCATTGGAATATTTATCCTTCATTACGTCAATGTTAAAGAATGTATAGTTTTATCTGTAATATATTAAAGTGAACGGTGAAATTGCTTCTGCAATTTACATTTAAGTTTTTATTTTGTGTTAAATAACATAAAAACTGAATTCGAGGAAATATACAAATTTACTACCTATTTTATCTACTATTTAACATTATGTAACACTTTTAAAACGGATCATTCTAGTGTGGGTCCACTCACTACAACTAAACCTTTATCAGTACATACTCGTAGTATAAAACAAAGTCCATTTCGCTGTCTGTCTCTCCCTATAAATGCTTAGATCTTCAAAACTACTCAGCGGATTTTGATGCGGTTTTCTTTAATAGATAGTGATTCAAGAGGAAGGTTTATTTGGTTTGGTACAAAGGTTGATTCGATTTCTCTTGGATGCTATCAATCGAACCTTGAAGTCCGTTTCATTTTTGTTAAAATTTTACTTGTTAGGAGAAATAATGGCTCATTTACGAAGCGATTTTAGGTAATACAGCAATCCTTGTCCACCTTAAATATCATCATCATCATCATCAGCCTATCGCAGTCCACTGCTGGACATAGGCCTCTCCAATTTCGCGCCACTTGGTTCGATCCTCGGCTTCTCGCATCCAGCTCCTGCCAGCCATCTTGCGCAGATCATCACTCCACCTGGCCTGTGGACGTCCTACACTACGTTTGCCGAGACGCGGTCTCCACTCAAGAACCCGTCTACCCCAACGGTAATCAGTTCTTCGGCTAATATGGCCTGCCCACTGCCACTTCAGCTTGCTAATCCTTTGGGCTATGTCAATGACCTTGGTTCTCTGCCGGATCACCTCATTCCTGATATTCCTCTCCAAATATATTGTGAATTTAATATAGATGTAATTTAAATGAATTTATTCGAAGATATTACAGATTTAAAATGCACGAATTGTGTCATCACTGGTTCAAAATAAAACTTTGCACAATTATAATCGCATAAAGTTTATTTACGTATTCATATTTAATGAAACATAATAGTGTAAGTATGAAGTTTGCCCCATTTTTAACTGACTTCAAAAAAGGAGGAGGATGGTAATTCGTTGGAATCTTTTTTTTATGTATGTTCGTCGATATTTTTTATATCTTTAGGAGAATACATCATCAACATAACATATCAATCTTTATGAGCATTTTTTTCATCTTGATAATTGTAATTCGTGCTTTGTTTTTACATATACCTATCATTAGATTTAATGACCAATGACGTAGGTAGCTAATTTATACCATTGGCAGATATATGAAATTGATAAATGTGCGACACAAAACAAAGAAAAAAGTATCTGGTTAGACCAGTTATAATATTTTAGATTAGACATTAATTATAAAAAAGTAATAAGTCGTAAATAATGAAGGTTGCTGTTTTTTGCCACCCCAACTTAATGCGTCAAACAGAGAATAAAAATTATAACCTAAAACAATCTATTTATGATGATCAGATGAAATTAGTAACACTATAGATACGTAAGTACTATTAGTTCTAAATCAAAAATGCAAAGAAAGAAATATGAAAGTAGCGTGCAATTGCCTATGTCCAGCAGTGGACAGTGATAGGCTGATGATGATAATAAATCGAAATTTTGTGCGACGAAATTATATATATTAAAGATAAGCAGTCAATTGATAGTGAGTTCTAATTAGAAAGAAATCTGTAACTTTACACTCGTAGCACATAACAAACAGGTTTTATTGTTGTAATGGAAAACCCTATTTCGAGACTAATGACTCACTCATGTTAGTGTTGATCCCCGCCAACCTGTTATGTGGGGTCTGAGAATTATCTTTAATAACGAACTCTCAGACACGGATATGATAAGTATGCAAAATACAAATTTCCGCGTTGATGAAGGCTTAAAATACAAGCGTCACAACTATTTAATATCTGTTTATAAAGTAAAAGCATAAACAACATTCAACTGGGTAATCGTATTTTTTTTTCGAAAGATCGAAAAAAAACTAAGAATATGTGATTTCATCTCATCCAGATTAATATATTTTTTATTATTATTTCATCACGATGAAGACTTAAGATTTAAAGACTTTAAATACTTGACGTTCGTAGAAATAGCTGATCCGGCTGGTTGCCATCTCATCAAAAGAAGAAGAAGAACATTCAACTGGATAGAAAAATTAAAAGAATCATACCAAAATCTTTTTTTTTATTATCTTTGACAATTACAGAGAGAGAGAAGTTGAACAATAATTTCGGTAAAGTTATCTTTTAGTTTTTACTAGCGAAACGTATTAAAACTGAAACAAAGGATTACCACTCTGTTAACGCGCTCACAAGCGATACGAGATCGTTTCGTAGGAATATTTTTCTTGTAGCGTACATAATTTGTTCAAACTTCAAACATTATTAAAGTCTAACTTTACAACAAGCATAATTTTATAGTCATTATTGTGGTTTAGAATTACAAAACTAAAATATTTAAAATAATAAACATTGATTTATATAGTTACGTTGCTTTCTAATATTTTTGTTTAATGAATACAACATTTTTTAAATAAGCGTTCTTGATGCGGATGTGTCAGTGTTGCAGTGACTAGAAAATCCTGCCACCAAGGTTTAAAAGATAAGTGTATTGTTTTGGATAGCCAAAACCACAGAAATTTAAACAAGGTAACCAGATCCGATAAGTTTAATCGTTCGTTACTTAGAGTTATTTAAACATGTAGATACTTACGTATTTCTCCTCTGCTGGCAACGTGTGACGCACTCCATTGGTTGTGGGCACGTTGTCTATCTGCATGTTTCTTGTGATGCTATTCAATGTGATCAATAAGTGTAATGAGCCTTGGCCGCACTCCAACTGCTGCCACAATTCATGGGTTTTCTCCTTTTCTAGTTGCGAAAGGTCGATGGTACACCTGGCAAATGTTATTTCACATTTAACTTTTAGTTAATTAGGTATATATTCGATCAAGTAAAGCCGAGTCTCCACCGAATAAAAGTTGGCTACTTTTGTGCTGTCAACACGTGTTGGTGACAAAAGTTTCTGCAATTTCCTTGTGTTGGCAACAAAAATTGACAACAAATGTTTGTAACCGTTTCTGTTTTTGGCGGTAAATATCAAAGAATAAGCTTCTTATAGATATTTATTGGCTCTTTGGAGACGCTTAGTTCGAATGTTTTTCAAATTGTTGGCGACTCTGTGTAGACACAATGGAAACAAAAGTTGGCAATTTCCTGAAGAGTTACAAACAGTTGGAAACACTGAAATTGCCAATAATTTTGGTGGATACGTGCCTTAAGACTCGTATAGCTGTATCAGCCTGACTTTAAATAAATAAGCTAAGGATGAATTACCACGTCAACCATCTCACTACAAAACGTTTTTATATTTTAATAACAACATTCCTACAACACGAATAATTTTTTATACTTTAACCACATAACTATTGACATGTTTGGTCTTTATTATTGACTTATTTACTCAAGCCTATTTATTCTAATTAAAAAATATATGCTCGGTACTAATTTATCATTTCTTCTTGAAATATAAAACATTTAAAACATAATTAAACTATGAAAAGTAAACAATATTTTCTGTACAACACAATAACACCGACCGGAAGAAACTAAAGATTTTATCACTCATTAATTAAAGAACAAGAAACGTGGGTAGGCAATAAATTAATTTACGAGTATAAAATAATATTGGAACATTCATGTCTAGGTTTAAATAAATACCTAATTAATATTATACAACTCCATATTTTATTAAAAGCGCACCTCTTGAATGGTATTTTTCCATTGATTTTCAACACGGAACAACACAGCTATGCTAGGTACTTTACGTGGGTTTTGTTTACAAGCTGTAAGTTATCTGATAATAAAACTGATCGGCGTCAAAAGTAACTAAAAGTAGTCGACCCTGAGGTTCATTTCCTTGCATTTTTAAGAGGGGCATATTTGCAAAGGGCAATGACAGTTTAAGGACTGAATTGCATTCCGACTTGTTTTCTTGAAAGGGCAAATACAGTCATTCTTTTTCAATAAGATTGTTTAAATAACACGTTAAAGTTTCCTTATCCTAAAGTGTGAAGATAAACATTTCAAAATACCCACATCAAAATGGTATATCAGTTAAGCTCAGTTTAAATTTAGTTTTGAGGGTTTCCTACCCAAAGGGTAAAACGGGATTCTATTACTAAGACTTCGCTGTCCGTCTGTCTGTCCGTCCGTCTGTCTCCAAGATGTATCTCATGAACCATGATAGTTTTCAGAGATGTTGTATTTTTGTTGCCGCTATAACAACAAATACTAAAAAACAGAATAAAATAATTATTTGTGGGAGAGCCACGCTTCCGCATGAATGGGTCGGCGTGTGGAGTGACACCACAGCCTCAAAAAAAAACCGGTGTGCAATAGTGTTTGCGGTGTTATCACCGAGTGAGTAAGGATACCGGAGGCCCATTTTACTCCCAACACAGCAGTTCGATTAGGAAAGTTTTCCAATTTTATGTGATTTCATAAGAGTAGCTTATCAAGGTTATGTTAAAACATACCGTTTTCGAAAGCTAATAAATCTTACCAAGCGTGAACAGTAAGGGGTTGTAATGGAATCTCTTACAACCCATCGATCGTAGATCGATGTGTTGTAAGAGATTCCTGTCTAGTGACTTCCAAACCAAAAATATGGTTTGTTTACAGAATTAACATTCAGGTGCTATGTTTCGTCAAGTGTTAATAGTTTTAACTTTTTGTCAATTTATCTTATTAGCACATTCCAGAGATATTTGTTTATTACAGGCACGACTGTTAATCGACACAAAATGGACATAATAATCTGTATAAATAGTGCTTTCGATGCGCTCGTTACTATTAACTGTGAATGTTTATTTTATTTTTAATAGAAAATATCTGTACTTATAAAATAACAAGTCCTGACTGACTGACTGATTCATCATCGCCGAGCGTAAACTATGATAGTTAGGGCTATGAAATGAGTAGGATCGTTTTATTGAGTAGACACCCACTAAGAAAGGAATTTCGGAATTTCTTCCCCTAAGGGGGTGAAATAGGGGTCGAAAGTTTGTATGGAAGTCCGTCATTTTTTAAGTTAGAAACTTGAAACTTTATTACATACTTTTACACAGTTTTAAATTAATAGGTAGTGTCTCCCCTACATATAATCAAGATCCACGCGAGCAAAGCCGCGGGCAACAGCTAGTAATATCATATTTATATAAATATCTATGAGAAACATTTCTTCTTTCAAGCTTTCCTTGTCTTCGTGGTGCTCTTGAGTGTTGGTCCCTTAGTCAGCTCTTACGGTACAACTAAGCAGATAGCCTCCCATGTTCATTCAGTGCTCCTATGTTGAATTTTAATCAGGTGTTCCAAAAAATGTAAAGAAATTTACATCAAAATATAGATAAAAAAATATAGTATACCTGCCCATAAAAGTTTTCTGATTCCCCTTGTGCCAAACTGTCACCTCCAAGTTGTTGTCATCGTATAAGTACAAGTTGAATCTTTCACACCATGACGACTTTGACTTTGACAGTTGCTTTGACTTTTGACTTTCGGCACCCAATCTATCGATAAAATAAAAAAAACATATCAAGTGCACGTATATTTTATGTGTTATTAAGAAGTAGGTATTTTTTAAGAAGTTAATTTATCGTTACCAACGTGTAAAAAAGTGGAAAAAAAATATTTGCGAGTGGAGTCGTGACCAAAAGCGGGTTCGTAATTAATATATTGCAGATTTTAAAAAAGAGATAGTAAACCCGACATAAACTTTCATTTTTATATTAAATATATTATTTAATTTTTATGGTTAATTACCAAAGGGTTTGGTAATAATTTCTTTTTTTCTTAAAAAGACAACTCCCACACTAGGCGAAAACTTTACAAACATACATGTAACGGAAACAAAGTTCATTCAGATTCAGAACAGCAATTTGTGGATCACACAATGTATTGTCCCAAGTAGGATTCGAATCCACAACACTTGGCAAAGTAGGAAGCAGCATAGCGTCCGCTTAAAAACACGTCATGATACGTATACATATTATGGTCATACTTGCAGTCAAAAAATAATATTTTTTATATGTTATTATTTTTAATACTTTATGATAATTATAATTTAGGTACGCAAGGATAACAGTAGATTATAATTACGGAACTGTAGAAGAGACGTTATATTCACATTTATATTATTGCATATGACGTCGGTTAATGAGTAGAACCTCGAGTACGCAAATTAAATTCTAAAATAACTATTTAAATTATTTATTACCGAATATGTATATGACGTTTAACGTTTAACATAAACGAGGCTATGCTTTAAACGAAATAGTTTTATTCCCTACAAGAAAGCTCAGAGGTAAACACCTTTAGTAAGGGTTTTTTTAAATATATTAGACATGTGATTCATGAAACTCACTGGTTTTAGACTGAGTAGAGCTTCTACTGTGAAAAGTAGTTTGATTGATAGATTTTAAGTACTTTCTTTTTGTAAATACCTACACATCTAAAATACATAGAATACATACACACTCTGAAACAAATATTTGTAGATTATACAAACATTTGATGCACCGACTGTACCGTAGTGGTAACGTCTCCAACTACTGTGCTGAGATTTGAGCGTTGGGTTCTTAAGAGGCGTTGGTTAGTAACATTAGTGTGGTTATATTGTACTTACTTAAATTTACAGTATAGTCCATTGATGCTGTCGCTCGGAATATCTTTGGCATCAATCAATACGACGTTCACACTAGACTTCCATGACTTCTTTAGAATGTCGAATTTTCTGTTTTTCCAAACATACTGTTGACAACATACAATAAGACTTAAGTAGCAGTTTATATTAGTGTAATATTTTGTATTTTGATAAATATGAAATAGATAAGTCCATACATACAAATAGGTCGATAACTGACCATAAATTATATTTATTTTGTAAGTAAATTTTTTACAGATATTTTTACACGTCGGACCGATAATTTTAAACATCTGTACAGTCAAATTCAAAACAGAACCCAAAACAAGTTTTTAGAATACTTGTTTGTTTTGTGTGTTTGTGAGCGCTAATCTCAGAAGTGTCTTTACGCGATTTGGACATGGTTTTCCCTAAGGTAAGTTAAGGCTCACTTAATATTAGATTTTATTTTATTTCAACTGATTGAAAAATCAAAAATTAATATCAGTTTAAGTAACCACCGCGATAACCGATATATACGCCATACGGAGCCGCAGGGAAAAAGTTCATAACGAATCTATGTAATATAAAAGAGGAAGGTGACTGACATACCCAGAGATCAACGCACAGCCCAAACCACTGAACCTAGAACCTTGAAATTTTGCATGTAGGTTCTTTATTAACGTAAGTGAGCACTAAGAAAGGATTTTTTGAAAATCAGCCCCTAAGGGGGTAAATCAGGTGATGAAAGTCTGCGTGAGCGAAGACGCGTGCAAAAGCTAGTATGATATAAGAAGTAGTTGCGAATATGATCACATAAACTAAACCATTATTGTTATTTATAATATGATAAATTTTATACTAATAGATAAACTTCATACAAAATAATACTGCACATTTAATAAAACAGCAATCAATTTATACATAATGTCATGTAATGTTCTTTAAATATATAAAATTAATATTATGATTTAATAATAAATGCTGTCGTAAAAATAAATAAATGACATGTGCTTATAAAAATATACTACATATTTATTTTTCCCACAAATGGGAGTCCCCCTGTGTGCATTGTAGTGACATGTGAGTAGGGAATGCAATTTCGTTCTCGCGAGATCTCGTTTTTTTTAGTGTGGTTGATATCGGCCGAAAAATGGGTTAGATCTCACGCGTTTAATGAGATTGCACTCTAGCATAAAACATAAGCGCGTGATGTGATATATAATAGCTCAGTTTAATAGACAACTCAACTCAGTGAATTGCATTTTAGTTTTTGAGATCTCGCGGTATTGTTATTCATTAACTCGCGAGATCTCACATGAGCCCTAATCTCGCAAGATTACAATTCCTACATGTGAGTAAATATGAACTTTTAAAATTATTATATGTATTTATTTTAATAGTATTTATATTTGATTTCATTTATTTCAAATTTAAAATCCTATTGACATATAC
This sequence comes from Spilosoma lubricipeda, assembly GCA_905220595.1. Classification (NCBI taxonomy): domain Eukaryota; kingdom Metazoa; phylum Arthropoda; class Insecta; order Lepidoptera; family Erebidae; genus Spilosoma; species Spilosoma lubricipeda. Next base: position 11,956,740 of record HG992275.1, read on the forward strand.
GAATTAAACAAACTTGATTTGATCGAAACCCGTTCTTTTTCCTCAATATCCAAATGACCTCTTTAGTAAGAAATGACAACCCGTATTAGCCGTTACCATAAAAAAGAAATCAAATTTAACTTTGACCATGACAATCGACGAGTTAGTGGTTAAACATGACATGACTAACAGTCAAGGTTAGTGACCGCATGAAAAGTTCGACACACATGTTATGAACACGGTAATTTATAAATGGACACAGCTTTTAAATTAACAACTTAGATACTAATAACTCTAAAATTTTATCAGTGACTATAGTGATAAGATAAATGTTTTCAATGAAAGATACAGAATCAAGAAATCAATAAGAATACTAGATATTTTTCTTTTAGATCTGCTGGAAATGTTTGTGTCCATAAAACAAATTTATTCACAAGGGAAAAGTGGCTTTACGAAGTTCGATTTTATTTGCTCTATTCTAGTTACTTACAAGAAAAGTATGAAATATTTATCAAGATATAATGTTTACGTACCTACCTTCTGAACTTTTTTGCTGTGCTCTCTGAGTAAAGTGAGCCCACTGCCAATGCGGTCCATGAATTCTGTAGAAGCCGCAAGCGCGGTGGGCGCCAGCGGGTCCATCACCAAACCGTCCGGTATTGTGAATGACCTGCACCAGAAATGCATAATCATCAAAATAATTTCACCAAACAAAAAAATAAAACATATTAAAATTATATTCGTGAATAATCTTAGTTTTTTTACTATGAACACCCGATATCACACAGAGTTTTTGAAAACCAATTACTCTTGCTCTAGATTTTACACTTATAAATTTTAACGCCACGAATAAGGCAATTATACAAAAAAGGCAGTATAGGAAATTTATAAATGTCTAATAAAAATATTATTTTAATTAACCCTTCAATATTGTGCTGACCGCACTATGCGTGCTTTACCCGCGACGCATGACGATGCACTCTGCTCAATGAATACTTTTATTTATTCTGATAAAAAATGTTGTTCGCATTAACTTGACTCGATTGTCTCAATGCTGACATTTCATCCAGAAGGAGCTTCGGCATTTACACGCAAAATATAACATAAAAAAATATTTCTCTTGACTTTTTTAATTAACTGTCATTTTGTGAAGTGTTTTTTCAGCAAAATGATTCTAAATTATGAATAATATGTATAGATTATTTTGTATGAAAAGCTTTACCTACTATTAAGGAGGTCCCGACATCCTAAAGGGACCTGTGATATTTTACTTATTTGATGACGTCTTTGAACAAGTCTGCAAGCTTCTCTTTGTGAAAATGCATTAGGTGTTATAATTTGAATCAGTATTTTTGATTAAAAGTAACAAGGATTCGGCTGGTTTATATCCATTGAGTTAACATTAGGTATATGCCTACATATTTTTTTTCTTAAGCTTATACTCATCTAGTAGAACGAAGTTTTATGAATTAGTTAAGTATTTGCTGGCAGGAGTTTTATTATTATGCTTCTTACTGTTGACTGCCAGTACGACCTGTTTTTAGTCTTAAAATGCGACAAAGTTTACATGCAAAAGGTAAACAAAGGTAATTTATCCCAAGAGTCCTTAACTTATTATTCAAATATTAAAAAAAAACGCACTTGTTTCTTATATTCGATATAAATTAATAATAAAGAGGGCATTAACCCCTGCCTAACCGAAATGATCTGCGTGTTTATAAAGGTAGTATGAATTATGTTCAGACACCTTTAAAGTCGTCGTTTTTTCATCACATTACCTTTTTATGTTACTTTTTTATTCACTGAGAATAGAATAGAATAGAATAGAATAGAATATACTTTATTGTACACCAATTACAAATTGTTACACTTATAAAATTCAAGAAGATGTGTACAATGGGCGGCCTTATTGCCAAAAGCAATCTCTTCCAGGCAACCTTTAACTGAGTAACAATAAAACCTAATTATGTTGATCAAGAAGTTATTTTACTGTTAACCCCTAGCGTTACTAATATCCTACCACATACTTCGGAGTTCAATGAAATTTTTGCATGACCAATTGAATTTTTGAATTGATAAATTCTATAATGCGTTGTGAATTTGTTTTTGTTTTGTGAACATTTGTGACAATATCTATGATTTAAAGATACTTTTGTTTTAAATACAAATTCATGTCTCCTTCAGTTACAACTAAAGTACTCAAGATATAACTAAGAAATTGAGACTTATTTTCAATAAGTAAATCAATTCACTGATGAACAAAGAAGTGTTAGCTTGACAAAAATAGTAAGGCACTTGAAACCTTTTTTATGGAGCAATGTTATTTCAAACGAAAACTTATACATGGAGCTAGGTTCATTATGTTAGTTACATAACATTTTTATAGAAGGGGCACCCTAGATGTTTCACAAGTCTGGCAAAATGGGCATAACCGTAGCATCTTTTTCTCGAAACTATTAATTAAACTTTGACCACATAGTTGGAATCTTAGTATGAAGAAGTTGGAATCCTGAACTTTAATGATTTAAAAAGCACTTCGCAATAAATTTAGGTATGTTACTAAATTACATATATTTGAAAAGGCAGTTTCAGAACATTGTAAATTACAGAATTTTTGTTTGTCATTAACGCGTTCAAGATCACCAAAATTATAACCATCAAAACTTCTGGCAAAAAAACAAACTTCAATATTTTTATGTTTGCAAACAGTGTTTATCCAAAAAAGCAACAATATCTTTTTTTATGTTGTAACTGCCAAAATGACTCTGCTCTGCGCCTGTGCCTGATAGATAGAGAGAACATAAGCAGAATCCAGGAGTGGTGGTTACCATCCTCAGTGCGAATAGGGACAAAGCAGCATTGTGACCCACACTATGGCGGCCTAGTGAGATGCTTTTTCACGCTCCGCTTAAAGGACCCGGGTTTATAGTGGGGCGGAAACACGTGCACTGGTAGTGAGTTCCAGATTTTGACCGCTCGGACATATAAAAGAAGAACCGAAGCGGTGAGTACGAGAGCGTATGTCTACCACTCTGAAGCGGTGACTTCCAAGGTCGGCACGTGTTGTCCTGTAGAGGAAGGGAGAAGGGACCAGGTGGAACAGCTCTTAAGCACACTCTCCATGATAAAGGCGATAGAGGACTTAAGCATATGCAAATCACAGACTCATTTTATTACGAATATGGGATTGAATAATCATGAAATATCAATATGGTTAACTCCTATTACTATTAAAATAGGTGTTTCAAACTGAGAAAGTCACTAAAACATTGATAGTTTGTAATTAAGAATTAGATCCTACATCTTTTAGATGTAAACGGAATGCACAACGCATTCTTGGTTTTTAAATGTGATGTTTTAATGAAATTGGTGTTCAGAACTAGTATCATATTGAACACATAGCTAACATTCTCACTCTGACGTCATATTTTCGTACAGGTTTTGTTACGCGTCAAAGCCTCCAAACATAAGCAATAATTATTTAGACGTCATAAATTTTTTCGGGAATTAGATATGATATGACAGACGCAAAATATAATTTTTGAGAACTCGTAATTCATTAGGGTTTTTTTCTTAAGGATATTTTTTCTTATTATTCATTGTTTTGTTAATTTTATGTTTAAAAGTAATTAGTAGCTGCAATTTTTTACTTTCAAAAGACAAATGAGTGGACTACGGAAGTTTTTAGATAGATAGGTACTTGACAAACAATAAACTGATGGACATAAAATATACTAGGAAGCATAACTATTATGTTTTTACTGCCAAAATACATTGTTTTACAAAAAACATAATAGGTAATTAATTTTTGAACCGTTTCGAGACGGTTCATGGGGTCTCAGTCCAGTGCAATGTTTAAACAACTGGCTTAGAAACTGATGGACAGTTCTCGCGGACATTTTTTAACATAGAGAATCAGCATTGCCATCGACGAGGCCATACTGCCAGTCTTTTGGGACCGCTACAGTAGGCGAAGATGTGGAGGAGTTTTTTGACGCTTATATGTGAATGTCGTTATGGTTTTTTTATATAAATTATTGTTTAGACTAAGGACTAAGTGGTAGTACTTTGCCTCTCTACAGAAGAGACATTACAATGACAACGGACCAAGGGTCTGGTGTGGTGCGAGGATTTCCCTAATTAAAGAATGTCAAACTCCTTAGCTACTCTAGCATGCGGTTTTGGTCAGTTTAATTTCAACATACAAATTTATTGCGCACTACTATCTGTCACGTGATAACCTACCTGGGTTTCCACACGTCAAAGCAGTTACTCAGATGTGACAACCTAAACCACTGAATCGGTTTTAATGACTTTTTCAAGTGCAAATAATAACACAAATGCGTCATTGTTTAAGTAATTTTCTTTATTTGAAAAATACAGCTCACTCATTAGGTATAGGTACATCCTGTGTCGCTGGGGACTTTACAAACATACATGAAACGGACACAAAGTACACCCAGATTCAGAACAAAAAAAAAATAACAAAAATAAAACCGACTTCAAGGTTTGACTCGATTTCTCTTGGGTGCCCTCATCAGATCTTAGTGTCCTTATCATGGTACCACCGTCGGAATATCTCCTTTCCATTAAAAAAAGAATTATCAAAATCGGTTCATAAACGACGAAGTTATCCGCGAACACACATAAAAAAAAAACAGAAACTTCCTCCTTTTTTGAAGTCGGTTAAAAATGTGTCGATCACACAAAGTGTTGTCCCATGTGGGATTTGAACCCAAAACACTACGCAGTAGAAAGTGGTGTGGCGACCGCTTAAACCACTAGGCCAACCGTGTAGTTTGTATTTTATGTTATTTTTTGTTTATTATAAACTCATTAAAGACAAATGGTTGTCGTTTAGAAATTATCATTAGTTTTATATATATATTTAAAGGAGTCTGAAAACGACCACATATATAAAAAGACGTTTTACATAAGTACAAATATCGAATATTCAAAATAACTGTATATAAAGTTTGGCCTAAGAAATTATGAGATAATTAAAAATATACTAAGAAAAAAACCTTTGTTAAATCAAGAGTTAAAGTTAATAAACCTCAGAACGCTCATTAAATATTTATGTATATAAGTTATCAGTGATCAGACTTATCTCATAAATATTAACACAAACAAAGAAATTAGTTGGCGCTACAAAATTAATAAAATAACATTTATATAGAAGGAGTCAATTTCTATGTTTTTCTTCTCTCTTGCTCTAAATCTAGATCTACAGCTATACTTGCACCCTTATTCTCAGAGTTATTTCTACTTCACTATATATTTTAAGTAAATTAGAGATACATTTTCTGAAATAACTAATAATTTAACGTGCAAAACTCCAAAGCTTTATATTACAATTGTTAAACTGTATAGACCTTGTTCGTTGGCTGTCTAACTTTTTTATTGGTATCTAAGGCCAGAGAATTTCTATTTGAAATGTAACTATGTAAACTTTCCCGGGGTCTTTCTTATGTAAAATTTTGTTCCTATTCTTTGAACGCTAATGGAAAACTATTCTAAGAGTTGACAGTATTTTTCCTTCTTATTCATATTTTATTTTGTGAAATGCAATTTTTAAGTAAATAATATAAGTATTTCAGGGTTAAAACATTCAAAATATTTACATACCCAACGAACTTAATCCTGAAAATCCAAATACAAAAAACCACCAATTAAAAACTTGTTCAAAAATCACAAAACAACAACAAATTTGACCTTTCTCAGACTCAAGGTCAAAAAAGTTTGTAACGATAAATAAAATTTTACACAAGTATGTCTGGCAATAGAATATTTGAAATTGAAACACACACGGGATTCAAACTCGTTAGGACATAACTTACACTATTCGCGTCGACTCAAAGAATCGGTTCAAAGCCGTCTGCCACCATTTATTTGACATCAGGAAGTCTTGCGGAGCCAACGATCGCTTGCGAGATTAAAAAGAAGACTAAACATTCTTCTACAGCACGTAACTAGTTTTTAATACCGCCCTTGGTAGTATTTTTTTGTGCTGTATTCATTGGCCATTGCAATCATTGTAGTGGTTAGATCGTCGTTCTTTGTCCGTCAGAGACGGGTTCACTAAAGCAGTACGTAACTGAAGTAATTACTGAAATTATATGTTCAAAATATTTTCGTGAGATGTGATGCAAAATTTACTTTCTTACTTTAAATTTATTTAAAATATTGTGCACTATGTCGGTGCATGTAATTTTATATAGAACTATTTATTTTTAAATCAGATATTAAAATTTTAATGTTAACCTTGATAATATTTTCATTGCTTGTTGTTGTTTAAAGTAAGTTTAGCAATAGGTTTACAAGGAATTAAAATATAATTAGTAATAGGTCTATATATAAAGAGGGTCAAATCTATCTACTATAATTAAGGTTTAAAAATGTCTGATTTATATCTCACATTGATATAAATCAGAAATTAATAAATCCTATTTACAGTGTATCTATAATCAGTTCAAAATAAATCATGGTTTCCAAATAAATTCATTGTATTTAGGAAAATCTTGCAATGGTACCTACGCTGTTAAAATGCTACGCAGGTATAGTTAATAACAATTAACAGCTTTCCAATCAATATTCAACTATAATACTACTAATTAGTTTAATAGTTACTTTATGTAATATCAACTATGTTTTCGGCCTGTCTTAAAATTATATTATGTGATTTTTTATCTTCACTCTTTTATGTATGATGCGCTTTGTCCGGCTTTTCGACTATAATACCTACAAGAAAACTATAATTGTACTCGGGGATATCTTTTAATTGCAAAATAAGTTACGAACAGAGCATTTAGCTTACATAAGTTATCAATTTAGTATTATATTTACACAATTGTCGATAATTTAATACCGTTTTACCACGAGTGAGTTATTGCTTCATTTTTAATATAGATATAACACGTAAATACACGTTTACCGCACCAATCTTATCGCTAGGTTTTATATTTTCTCGTTTTTATATTACATCATTGAATATCATTATAAAATACTAGCTTTTGCACGCGGCTTCGCTCACGTTGACTTTCATCCCCTGATTTACCCCCTTATAGGTGTCATTACAAAAAAATCTTTCTTAGTGCTCACTAACGTTATATAAAGAACCTACATGCAATATTTCAGAATTCTAGGTTCAGCGGTTTGGGCTGTGCGTTGATCTCTTCTTCATAAGAATCTATTATAAATAATCAAATAATCTAATGTATATAAAATCGGTTCAGTAGATAAGGCGCTTTGGTGGAATATTCAACTACAAGTATCGTGAAACATACAGATTTTATTTTATTTTTATTTACTGATGGAATGTCCTTTGCGTTTTAAGAATAAGAGACGATGATCCCTAAATTTGTTTCGTCCTTTCTTCTCAGGGCTAGTCCAGTCAGGAAATGCCGAGCTCATCTGCTCAAGAAAAGTTTAACTGGGAAATGTGTTCCTGTAACCTAATTGCAAAATAAAATTTCAAGGTAGTAGAGCCACGCTGATTTCAGCACGAACGGGCCGGCTCGACCGGGGCGGTACTACCCTCGCACAGAAAATCAACGTAAAATGACAGCGATCATGCTGTCGTGTTTCGTTGGTGAGTGCGTGACCGGAGGCCCAATGATGCGAAAGCATCACTAGCCCGCCATGGTGTGGGTCACCATGCTGCATTGTTGCATTGTCTGCGTTCGCAGTATGGTGACCATCACTCTTGGATTCTGCTTATGCTTTCCATCCAGAGTAGAGTCATTATGGCAGGGTCAAACATAAAAAAAAAAAAAAAAAAAAAAAAAAGATTTCATTTCAGACATAGACTGCCAAAATTATCACTTTCTTTTGGCTTCGGAATGGAATACATGCAATGTTTATGTATATCTATAGAAACGTTCATGATACTATTATAGTGGGTTATTGGCATTGGTTCGCTGTGTATCTAAGACAGAAAATGCTTTTTCCTTAACCATCCAAAAATAAACTATATTGGTTCAAAGGTTTTATCACATGAACCTGTTATACAAGGTTTGATTCAAGGTTACAATTTTATAGCTAATTTACAATAACAATTCATCAATGTCTCAAATAGCGTTTAATTATAAAGTATTTCTTTGACGTTTGTTGATGATTAAGATATAGGCAACTGATGTAACATACATATATTAAATAAATATATGACAGGTGCCTAATAAATATATTTATGGGTACAATCGATTTAAGATGTTTCTATTTACAAATACGTCATTCTTTTATTTTATTATCTCTTATTTATTTAAATCTGGCTTCGAGTTATAATTACAAAAGATATTTTTGGAAAACCGAGATATGCAAATCTTAGTTGAACAACAAACACGTTATAAGATTTTGGTGTCCTTTGAATATTTAATATTGTTTCCCTATTTGCGGGCTTTGCCTAGCTTGGGAATCAGTACCAAAAACTGTTTATACCCACTCAAACTGCCATGTATTTCAATTGCCTTGATTTCAAATATTATGACTTACGTGTGAAATAAACATATTAATATTATTTTTAACAATAGTTTGTTACTTAAAACTATTTGTTACATACGCCTTTCATCATCATCATCTCCAGCCTATAGCACCTAGGTATACGTATGACGAAACGCGCCTTGCTTCTTTGCCGGATCACCTCATTCCTGATGCGATGCCTCAAGAGAAACATTTAGCACGGCCCTCCCTCTTAATAGCACGCTGAGCGACTTTAAACTTGTGGACCAACCCAGCCGTAAATGTCTACCTTTCGTTCGTTCCATATGTCATGACGGGTACAGGTGTCCTTAGACACTGTGGGATTGACGATGAAACACTGCCTAACCCAGCTGAATTCTCCTGTTTCCCTCGTCCTCGAAGTTGTTTCTACCTAACTGCAAAGTCTGCCTGAGATACATATATTTTCGAATAACTTCGAGAACGACACCGTGTACCGCAACCGGTTCCGGTCGTACACGTTCATTGAACATGACCTTCGTTATTTCTCCCTCCGAGCCTTTTTCCCAAACAAAGTTGGGGTCGGTTTAAAATCTACTACGATGCGGTTTTACATGGCGATGAACTTTGATATTTTACATGGAGCGGCTGCCCTTAGATTTGATCTTCCTAACATAAGTAGGTATTAGGTGGTATCGGAGATTTGTAGAAAATTGTTGTTGGACTTTACATGGCTCTAACTACCTGTCACGATTGCCGCAGATGTTCTTAATGCAAAATTAATCAATTAAGTGTAATTCAATTGTTGAAAAGGGTTTTATAATTTATTAAACTTTAGATTTTTTTTTTAAATTAATAGAAACTTCCTGTGAAATTAAATCTACTGTTTTACTTTTTTTGTAAAAGCTATGAAGTGGTTCAAAGTCTACTGTCATATTTCATTCATAAATATTAATTTTGTTCAGACATAGTGAATAAATTTTACTTTCAATGTTTCAACTGCCTACTTAAGATATAAATTATGATTTAATTTTTGTTCAACTTCTGTAATAATTTGGTACACACTGGTACTGATTCTGTGTTTAAACTCTCTAAATAAAATCACAAAATTTTGTTTATTCCTATCAAATGAAATACGTCATTTACTGAAGTACTATAAAAACGTAAGAATAAACAACAATAATTTTCTAAATGAAACGTTACAGATCTTAATATATGAGTCGTGGTTAAAGTTTGGTACTTATATTATTTAAAAAATACATACCTTGGAACACAGAACCTCCCCTTTTTTGAAGTCGTAAAAAAATTCGGTTGCAGGTCAAGTGAACGTAGTGAGTACATCAGATACCTTCATGTCGTATTAGGTAGGAAGGCGCACGGCAATAATCTACGAGAGCTGTTGTATTTTTTAGTATTTACTATATTATTAATACTTTGACACTAATGTTGAATTGATAAATATTTTAAAAGTATTAATTCGAAAAGCTAAATTGTTTTTGATACTTCTGTTTGACACTGTAGTCTGAAGTGAAGTGAATATTCATTAATAAATATATAAACTCTATATTAACATTCAAGTACTCCAAATGTAAAACAAAAAAATAAAAATATTTTTTTATTTTTACTTTAAACTATATTAAACATTGACCTTGTGTACCACACAAGGTCAATGTTTAATATAGTTTACTTATTAAACAGACTTATAGTTTACACGTCTGTCGGTTCTTCACAGCAGTGATATGTACTTTGAACCTTTCAGCAATAGTCCGCTTCGTTTGGCCTATGTAGCGATTGAGATTAAAAGCATAAACCTTTCAATCGGGAAGTTGGTTTTAAATTTTTTACAGTGGAATCCAGTGTTAAAAAACATACCACCTCCTTTTTCTGCGCAGTCGAATAAATACCGGAATAGGGACACATCGGTTTGCTTACGGAATAGGGACACTGTAAGTGTGGTATTTGACAGTTGAAGGCGAAACAATAATATCAATAATATCGAAAATATGCGGGTGGATGAAGAACCTTCAACTTCAGGGATTCAACGACGGAGGGCGCTTAGCCAGTCAGCCTCTCACCACAGCCAGTGCAACCTGGTTGAAACGTCAGGCAAATCAGAGGCATGTAATACCTTGATCGCGTTAAATCCCGTAAAAATAAAAATTATTATAAATCCATTAAGCTGGTATATTTAAGTTTCGAAAACCCTCATTCATTTTTTTTTGTCATTAGTTTTTCTTTGGCGTCGCTCATCTCGCACAATGGAACACTTGAAATATGGTTTTATTTACGAGTTCTACCGTGGCACCAGTGCTACACCAACAAACGTGTCGACTGCTGCATTACATTTCTCAATCGGCACAATAGTTGAGGGATTTTAAATCGAGTCATTGTGTGATGAAAAGTGGATCCTGTACAATTATTATCGAAAGCGCTCGTCGCAATGGTTGAACCCCGGAGAACTAGCCAAACCAGATTGGTTTTAATGACTTTTAACTATTTTTAATGACTACTTGAGTAATTGTGATTTGTGTTAATTGTATGCTGTAATTACTTAATGTAATTTTCATGTTGCAAAACATTATGTAAGTTGCGCTTATTTGTTTTCTTGGTTTTTGTCCGAAAACAGGATTTGCTTTTATATTAGTTTAAACATAATATATAATTATATGACAGTAAAAAAATACATAAAATATATAAGGTTCTGAGTTCTAATACACAATAATTATAAAGTTTTATTAGCTAGACAAAAGCTAATTGCAAAACCCATGTTTTGTATTAGACTATAAAATATTATATTACTAGTTATTAAATTGAATTAGGATACGTATTAATAACTGTTAAACAAATACGTATTAGGTCATCAACAGTCTTTAACAGTCCACTGCTAGACGTAGGTATCTCAACAAGCAGCATCAGTGTCTATCAAGGGGGAAATCCCCTTAAAATAAGAGCCGATTCGCCACCAGCGGAGAGACAGTAATCTAAGAATGTTTTAGGTTTTTAGCTTTAGCCTACTATATAACACTGCTGGCAAGATGGATTGGTATTTGGTATAGTTTTTGCAGTGATGTTGTCCTGCATAGTATGCTCCCTTGGTAAGGATGGTAAGCGATTAACGCCGCCCATGGACGCCCGCAACACCAGAGGCGTCACAAGTGCGTTGCCTTTTCTTGAAGGTTTGAATGGCAGACGGGTCACTTTAGGCTGAGTAATTTCTGCCGCTCATGTACACATGACAGTCAAGGGTGACACAAGTGTGTACGTGAACACGCTAATCTCAGGAACCGCTGGTCCGATTTGAAAAATTCTTTCGGTGTTGGATAGTCCATTTATCGAGGAAGGCTATAGAGTATATATCATCACGCTACTACTAATAGGAGCGCAGCAACAATGAATAATGTTTCAAAAACGAGGGAAATTTTCACGCTACGGGCTACAGGAGACGCAAACGAGGTTGCGTGGGTCAGCTAGTATTAGTATAGATTTCCAACAGACTAAATATTTGTAGAATCTACAAATATTTGTTTTAGAGTATGGGTGTTTTCTATGTATAATATTATGTATTTATAAAAAAGTATGTAAATATTCTCAGTTAA